>JASPKZ010007182.1:570000-1770000 GCA_030220185.1 Diploptera punctata | reverse complement strand
TAAATCTCACATAGAAAAAACTCTTTGCACTTATGTAAAAAGGAAACAAAAAATTAGTTGAAGAAAAACACTTTTCCACAAATTTTTAGGTAATCTTATTCAATTTTTTGCTCATTGTACTTATTTCATTTCTAGTACTGCATATGTTGCTTTTATACACAACACTATTGATCCTGTGCTTTCTAACCTAACTTTCATAGATTTAAAAATTAATGTGACGTAAGTAGCAGGTGAACAATACAGCAAACTTCCGATTATCCATGTTATTTGGGACTGACATATGCACGAAAAATCAAAAACATGGATAATCTAATTAAGTTATTCGGCGCTGTGGAAGTTGACTAGAAATTTATTTACCCGCTTTAACACTACTTAAATGCAACAAATATTCATAAAAAGTTATACTTACTTACTTACTTACTTACTGGCACTATCGAACCCGTAGGTTCATGGCCGCGCGGACATAAGCTCTCCATACATCCCTATCCTGAGCCAATGCTTTCCAATCATTCCCTGTATAATCTACTTCCCTTAAATCATAGTTAATGTTGTTCTCCCACCTCATTCTTGGTCTACCAACTGGGCGTTTTCCCTCTGGCTTTCCTACAAGAAGCTTCCATGCACGTCTTTCATTCCCCATACGTGCAACATGTCCTGCCCATCGCAGTCTACGAGACTTAACTGTTTTTATTATATCTGGCTTCCTATAAAGACCAATGTAGTTCATTGTTACGTAGTCTTCTCCATTCTCCTGTCTGTTCATCCTCTTTGGTCCAAAAATCTTCCTAAGAACCTTATTCTCAAATACTCGTAACCTCCTTTCCTCCCTTAAAGTAAGAGTCCATGTTTCGCACCCATATAATATAACTGGTAGAATAATAGTTTATATATTTTCAGCTTAACGTTTTTGAAAGGAGTTGGGACATCAAAAGTCTCTGCAATGCATAATAGCATGCATTTCCAGAATTGAGCCTATGTTTAATTTCTTTGTGCGTCTCATTCCTATTTGTGATTATTGTTCCTAGGTATTTGAATTCAGCCACTTCCTCAAAATTTCCCTCATTTGTCATTAGCTGTCCATTTCCATTATATACTGAATTTCTACCTGTGACCACATATTTAGTTTTACTGATATTTACTTCCAGTCCTAATTTCTTAGTGTTACTCAATAGTGTGTGCGTGTTGGCCTTTAGTATCTCCTCGGTATCGGCCAATAGTACTACATCACCAGCATAAACTAACAGCTTATTAATACCATTCAGTTGTAAGCCATCCTCATTCTCTAAAGATTTAATGGCATGCTCTAGTACAAAATTAAATAGTAGAGGAGATAGTGCATCTCCTTGCTTCAACCCATTCTGGATTTCAAAAGTGTCTGAAAACTGTTTGCCTACACGCACCCTACTATTTGAGCCATTTAGACACATTCGTATAAGTCTAACTAACTTTTTAGGAATTCCGAACTCCAGCAGGATACTATATAACTTCTCCCTCTTAATTGAATCATATGCTTTTTTGAAGTCATAAAAAGTTATATTAAATGTATTTAGGTGTGAGTCATAATTATCATTAATTTATTTTACTCATAAATTGAAGCGTGGTGATTGGGTCGCTCCACTTTGCTGCAGGGTTCTTCTTCGGCTACTCTGCTCCAGGGTTCACTCCTTCCTTGCTATGGATGAGGGGTCCCTGATGCTGGACAGTGTAGGTTAATTGCTCCGGACTAGGTACTCTGGGTTCGTTATCGGTGAGCACATGGGACTTTGGTTCTCGGGTACAATGGAGGATGGTTGAATGAGGGGTGGACGCCAGGAAAATACAAATAGCTCTACAGTAATAGACTATACGGTTTTACACAGAGTAGACACACATCTTTATTTTTTTTCTTCTTGACACTTACACTCCTGATTTTAGCTCGGTTGAAATGCCGGCGGAGGTGTCTGCTGATGTAGGCTCCACTTTAGAAATAATTATAGGCCTATATTGACCGCTAACACTAACACATTTTTTTTCGGAGTTAAATACTTAACGCACTTAGAGACCATACGTCTCTTATCGGCCACCTCCCGGCCTACACCGACTTCATTTTCCCACTCACTAACTCTCCTGGATTCTAACACATTTTCTTTTCTCAAAATTTTTGGTCTACATGCAGCAAAAGTTCTCTGTCCGGCTTACAACTTATTTTAATATGCACTCTCATTGGGCATTACTCTGGTAGGGCATATCCTCGCTGCTGTCACACCTTATCGCTACACAGGATTTTAATTACCGAGGCTTTTGCCAAATGTTACTGGCTCATACCTAAAGGGATTCTTTTAACTCTATTGCTCATTGGCTGGACTTGTCACATCGTCCACAACAATAGATGGCCTACTTTATCCTTCCCTTCTCGGGCCTTTCACGCAACTTGTTTTTACGTAATATATTTCTAACACTTACAAAATTACAAAAGGCCGGATATCGGTAATCAAAAGATGTCCCGGTCTTTGTTGATTTATTTAGAAGTAATAAACTGCACTTGCTTTTTTTTTCTTAACTTTCCAGAGGGACGACGGAGACCTCCATTGTCTCTCTCTTCCTTTCCTTTGGGTCGAGGGTGAGATGTCCTACTTTCCTGTCTTGGGGATGTTTTTGCTAAACAATAGCTGGTACTACACAAACAAGTTACCCTAATTCGTTCCGGACTTGACCCAGAGGAAGTCATAATGTATTGTCCGAGGGATCGGTATTGTTACACAGTTGCTTGTCCTTCATGTGTTTCATTGAAATAAAGAAACATAAAAATTCTATGAGCAGACATGCTCTCTCATAAATACATCAAGTCGACAGTCTCGTCTTTTTTAAGAGAAAAATAAAAAAATCTTAAGGCCTTTATTAACAAAAAGTTACTTGGGGCATATTGGATTTGCTGCCATAAACATAGTAAATTGGTGACATGTTTAATAGCCTTGCAGAACATCTGCTTGTCTCTGACTGTCGATTGAGAGAAGAAAAAAAAGAAGTTACTATTTAATAATTCACGATATTTCATTAAATATCGTACATTGATATACATTCATATTATATCAATTTTTTGTTTAAATTTAAATTATTACAGTAGGGACCTAAATATTGCTTCAAAATATTAAAAAAAGGGGACTATTTCCTGTCATGATCACTCTGGTTACAACAGTTATTCAAAATGACCGTTGTAACCAGCGATGACACAAATAATCAGTGATAACCACACTAGTAACCACCGATGACCACACTACTAACCAGTGATAAACCCATTGTCACAGCATATCTGTGGTTTCAATCTGTAACAACAAACTTTCAGTGATACACACACAGAAATTTCCGAAATTGTATTGTATTCTCAGAATGTTGGTTGAAACCGTTAAATGCGTCAGGGAGGGGGTTGTGAGTGAAGGTTACTCTATTGTGCTAGTTTCTAAGCGCAGTTCACAGTAGCACGCTTAAAAATAAGAAAAATTGTTCATAACATTACAGAATACAGTACAGTATTTATCTTCATTTAAAAAAAATACAGTAAAAAGAGTCATGCCCAGATAATCTGCAAACCGGATAATACGTGCATGGATAATCGGGAGTTTGCTGTAGTATAAAATTACCCATTTTATATATAATTGATGAGCACCTTTCACTGTTGTTTTCAACTTATAATAATTTGCATTTCTGTTGATAAGATTGAACTTTGATGAGAAACCTAAAAAAATAAATTAATGTAATGTATGCCTTGTCCACTATCCAAGATATTAAGTTTGTCAGTGATAGGGTATTGTAGATAATTCTAAAGGTTGAGGGAAGTAGATTATACAGGGAATGATTGGAAAACGTTAGCTCAGGATGGGGATGTATGGAGAGCTTCTGTCCGCGCGGCCAAGAACCTTTGGGTTTGATAATACCAGTGAGTTAGTTAGTTATGTCAATATAATATAGAAAAGAGATTATTTTCTGTTTAATTTGTTTTAATTTGATATCATAAAAATAAGAATCTTGGATTTGATAAAATAAAACAAAAATTACTAGTACAGTAAGTTAAAATAAAGATGATTAAACAAACTATGGTATAAATAATTTTATATATTTTTTTATTTAAATTAATGACCTTAACTCTTCTAATGCAAATCTATGCATCGGTTGTATGTATATCATTAAATTGATTGATGATTTCCTCCACATCCAGCATCTTGGCAATATCCTTTTCTATAGATATAATAGCTAGATTATTTAGGTGTTCATGAGTCATTCTGTTATACAAGTAAGTTTTCATCCAATGCAAGCAAAATAAAGTACTGGTTGAATGCAGGCTTTCACGGCCGGTAATCATAATGTTGAATGATTCCGGGTTCTGTGGCCGTGGTCCATAGGTGGTGTTGATACCAGACGTTTCGCCCTCAACTGCGGAGGGCATCTTCAGTGACTCGCCACTGAAGATGCCCTCCGCAGTTGAGGGCGAAACGTCTGGTATCAACACCACCTATGGACCACGGCCACAGAACCCGGAATCATTCAACATTAAAATAAAGTACTGTCCCAACCCACTGTCAATGTTGGTATAAGACAGAAATGCAAGTTTGTAGTTCTCAAGAAAGGCAACTAATATGAAGATGTCATCTATACTGGAATTGTTCTCCTTCTCATAGGGTTCTATAATTCTGGAAATTATCTTTATCCCACGCCACAGTAAATTGAAATCTTTGAAATTAATACAGAAAGATTCTCTACAAAATCCAGTTTAAGTGCAGTTCAGCACATTTTATGACACATATACTCTCTATTTGAACAATGAACTTTCAAATTATATTGTCAGCAAAACTTCAAAAGGTATTTTCATTTTAAAACAGATGCACATTTTCCAGTCTTAACGTTGATAACACAATAGAAGTTTTGGTGATTTATGGCATTTCCATAACTGATATAGAATGATCATAAGGTTAACTTTGTAAAGAAAAATGGTTCTGAAAATTTGGGGATGCAGGATGGGTTGCAAAATCAAAATAAAAGGTGCTGGCACACCCTTCTCCACCCCCTGGTGACACCCATGTTCAAATACCTAGGAACAATAATTACAAACAGGACTGAGGTGCATAAGACGCTAAACATAGGCTCAATTCTGGAATGCATGCTAGTATGCATTACAGGGAGTCTTGTCCCAATTTCTCTAAAAAAACTGTTATTCTCCCAGTTATATTATGTGGATGTGAAACATTGAATCTTACTTTAAGGGAGAAGAAAAGGTTACAAATATTGGAGAATAGAGTTCTTTGGAAAATTTTTGGACCAAAGAGAGATGGACAGACAGGCAAATGGAGCTATGTGATCTTTTTGGAAAATCAGATATAATAAGAACAGTTAAGTCTCATAGACTGCAATGGGCAAGGACATGCGACACGAACAGAGAATGAAGGAAGGGTATGAAACTCCTTGTAGGAAAACCAGAGGGGAAGTGCCCAGTAGGTAGGACAAGAATGATGAGGGAAGATAACATTAATTATGAATTGAGGGAAATAGATTATACAGGGATGATTGAAAACATTAGCTCAGGTTAGGGATGTATGGAGAGCTTATGTCTGTGTATCATGTACCTATGGGTTCGATAGTACCATTGAGTTACTTACTTAAAGTGCTCATATTTAGATAATATATAGGGATTAAGTTATGTAGATAGGAAATAACACTATGAGGTTTTTTAATATTGTTTATTTTTTATTATTATTATGGGGTATGAGGTGAGTGAAATAATAAAAAATAAACAATATATAGGGATGTTCCAATTTGTCATGTATTTAAGTTTCATTTGCTACACAAATGTTCTCTATGCATTATAATCTCTGGTAATGCCTAGTCCTGGACTAAAATATTGTTAGCCACTAATTCAAGGGTTGAAAATTTATAGCTGATACAAAATAGAGACTCGGAGAAAGTTTTGCAGTTTATTGATTAGTTGCCACTGAGTATACAATTTGTTGCCAATGATGTGAAAATCATAGCTTATTTGTAGCAGCATCTTTTTTATTGATGATTCAGATGGAGTAATCTACTTGCTGATGAAAATCTGAAAAAGTTTGGAAATTAATGCCAATTGTTAAAAGTTGTGTATTTATGAAAATCAAAATTTTTTCAGAACCATAACAATGTGCATGTGAAAGGATTTCCATGCTTGACTGTAGTGAAATTATCTAGTACATATCGTGTCTTAAAAAAGATTGTTGGTACAAAGTTTTATTCTTAATTTTTGGAACATGTGACCAGCATTGGAAAAGAATTGATGATAATTTTTACAGAATCCCCTCGTCATTGTACATCACAATGCTCAATTGCAAATAGTGGAATTTGTGGCTGATTTATTAGCTCAGTGGGCCTGAGAGGTGCTTTATCATCTTCCATATTCCCTGGACTTAAGCCTTTGTGATAATGATTTGATTTTTGAAGATGAAAGAAATGCTTCTTAGATTGATGTATTATTTTAAATTTTAACATTCACAATGATGGACAATTATTATTTTGAAAAGAAAAAAATGATAAAGAGAATCATGTATAAAAAAAATAGTGTTTGAATCGGGAGCCTGAAATAGTGTAATGGTTAACATACCAGCATACAAAGCTAGAGGTTTTTGGTTCAAATCCCGATTCAGGCATTAATTTTTCTTTTCAAAATAATAAGCTTCTTAATTTGTTTCTTGATTGTCCCATAAACCTCTTTATGCGAATCATTAATTACAACTACAGGCATTCTAAAACTTGTACATGGCTGGCAAATTTATCAAAAGACAATAAAAAGTTTCCCAGAGGTTTTTCTTGTCATGGAAGCCACTATTAAATTCCCAACTCTCATATAACTTTTAGAATCTTATTTCAATGCATGTTACAAACAAATATGTATTTTGAGTGAAGTATAACTCTAAGGATGTCACTGTTAATTTATCAATTATTCATGATTTAGTGATAGTGAATTTTTAATAATTTTAGGAAAAAAATATGACAGATAATCTATTGGCAGCTATGAGTCCTCCATTAAGAGAGCATTACAGTGAACTACAACAATCTAATAGTCAATTGCAGAAGCAGATGGAGGTCTTACAGCAGGAATTGGATAATCTTAGTGGAAAGAAGTCAGTTCTGGAAGATCAATTGTCATTATCTCAGGTAATGGACCTATAATTTTTTTGGTATATGAAAAGTAAGAAAATAAAATAAAATTCAGATTATCAATTACAGAATATATTTGTATCTTACAAATGAAGACTGCTTAGATTATTATAATTGGATGGAAGCCTGCAATCATGATGGAAAACTTTCATAATGGAGATACAGTGTGCCCACTGTGTAATGGAAACAACCCAGTGAAAACTTTATGAAATTTAGTAAAATTTGTTTTATGGCAGTCAATTAAAACTACAATTCTGATGTATTCCAATTCAAATTCTACCCCTTTAAAAATAAAACTTCATGAGTATTAGTAGAATTATGGATCCCTTAAAAATTTCATAACATAATTCTGATTAGTTTGGGAATAAGATGATGATCAAAATGATTGATTCTCAGCTGCCAGATGCATTTCACATCTTTTAAATAGGATCTTTCTGTCTTTACTGCTCGAATTTTGCATTGGATAGTTTTTCAGCTTGTTGACGGACTGCAGATTTTTTGCATATACATGCTCCTTTAAATCACCCTAAAGATAAAGGTCCCAGGGATTTAAATCTGAGGATCTAGCTGACTACAGACCATGAAATAATTTTGTCATCAAGTTTTTCTTTTATAAGCAAATGGGTTATAGGCTCCCATGGAAGGATCTGCAGTATGAGGAGTAATATTTTCCTGCATCAAATATGCTTTTTCATTCGTTGGTTTGTTTGAAAAGGAAATTAGTAAATTTTACATATAAGGATCGAAGTTCACTGTCTCTTAAAAAGAATATGGGTCCAATTGTCTCATATTCACTTATTGCACACTATACTCTGATTTTGTCATCCAAGAGAAGAACTTGTCTAATGACAATCATCATCATCATCATCATCCATGTAAGTATTAGGCCATGTGGTCTGTTACGATCTCAAAGAGGAATTTTCCATCCAGCGCTTTTTTGGACGCCCAGCGATCTTTTGCCTAGGGGACAGTAACGAAGCATGGCTTTTGGAATTCTATAAGATGGCAATTGTTGAAGATGGGCTTTCCAGTTGTTCTGGTAGTTTTGTATATGGTGGAGAATGGGTTCTATATCCGACTCTTCCATAATTTCCTCATTTCTTTTATGTTCCCACTTTGTATAGCCTGCTGTATGGCGCATAAATCACATCTTATTTGCTGTTATTCGGCTTTCATCTCTTCTTCGTATTGTCCATGCTTCACTACCATATCTTAATATTGGTCTTGCGAGAAACTTATAAAGCCATAATCTTGTTTTCTTTTGTACTAAAGATGATTTCATTATACTGTTCTAATGACTTCTTCTTCTTCATGGTTTAGGCTTATTTACTAGCCTTTTTCGGCTCCAAATTGCTGCTCTTTCCATCTTTTCCTTGGTCTTCCCAAACTTCTTCCTCGTGGTGAATAGTTGTATGCTGATTTTGGTATTCTATTCTCAGTCATCCTTGCCAAGTGTTCTGTGTTTCTCTATTGTTGTGTTTAATTCCTCTACTTTTAGTTGTCTTATTTCTGTGTTGTTTTTTTGTCTGTTCTTTGAACTGTTCTAATGACAATCATTTTATTTGTTAACTTAACCATTCAAACAAACCATACATCAATAAAAATACTGAAATTGGTCAACAATTCCATCATGTACAGATTATTGGAATCATCTGCATTGAAATAAAGAACATTGTCTGGCTACCTGGTTGTTCAAATCAGAATATTTCGTGTCTTTCTATAAGGTTTCAGTCTTAACAATTTAGTAGTAATAAGTACAGATGATTGTGATATTCCTGCAGATTTTTGGTCGCCAGAGTTGAATTTAGACCTAGACAGATTAATAGATTTTTGCTTTAAGTCTTGAGTATGGTAACCATTGAAACTCCAAGCATGACAGGTCTAGAAGGCCCTTGGCCTACCAGCCGGCTGCTGACTTCACATCCACATGTGTTAATCATAAAGGTAAACAATCATCTAGCCAGTGTAGGAGTGACATATAGTCAGCATGTCCCCAGCTGTTATAGTTGGTCTTCTCAACCTGGAGTCGCTACTTATTGTAACTACCCAAATGTCTCACGATGCTGGATGGGCACCAGTCCCATACTGGCTGAAATTCCATGAGAAAATTTCTTCCCCATGGGGACCCAAATCAACGCAAGTCCCATAGCTCTATGCCAAGGCTTCTTGCCTTAACCACTCAGCTACAGCGTGGGACGTAGCCATTGAAAGGGGTGTAAAATATAGTTGTAGTTCCTGTGTCATTTATTTATGATATGTATATGAATCTCAAATCTGAAATAAAAGATCGCTGTTAAAAATTTATCAGAACTTACATTCTTAGTTTAATTTGTGACTGAAATGACCTAAGATGTCAAAGAATGTTATTAAATAAAATCTACCTACCTACTTACTAATATTTACTTTGTCTAGCACTTGACTAAACATATGTATATAATTGTGGTTTAATGTAGAATTTTACAACAAAAAAAAGGAGGGATTAATTATAGTATATACAAGAGTAATAAAATAATAGTTGTATATTTGTACCGTAGCATAGTGGTTAAGACACTGAGCTACAAGTCGGAAGGTCAAGGGTTCGAGTCCCGTTGGGGTCAGGATTTTTAAGTTGACACAAACCTTCTGGCGGCACTATGGCCCTGGTGTCGACTCAGCCTCTAATGGAAATGAGTACCGGATGCTTGTTCTGGGGGTAAAGCCGGCCGTCACGCAGGGCTGACAACCCGGCTGACATAAAGTGCCGATTGTCTAGAAAAAGTGGAAGCCTTAACCTCCTACTACCCCAAAGGCCTTCTGAGGCCTGTTGTGGGATTACTTTACTTTTTATATTTGTACCAAAATAGGCTTTTAGTGGGTATCTTGAAATACTGTGTTTAAATTTCCTAACTAACTGAATATTATTTTACTCAAGCGATTGAAAATCTTTTATGCTTTATATGTTATATACATGTTTATTCACAGGTAAAACAGGAAGCAGTTCGACTGCATCATAAACTCAGGGAAGCTGAAGAGAAAAGAGAATCTCACATCGAAGAAGAGAGAACTAGAGCAACACCTGCTCAAGAGAGAGAACAATTGCTACAAAGAGTTAAAGATGATAATGCAGAAATGGGAACAATGGAAAGACAGATAACAGAAATACGAGAAGTAATTCGTAAAAAGCAAGAAGAATTAGAACATATTGAACAGGTACTATAGTCAAAGTAACTTTGGTTTAACAAACAAGATTGACCCTCTTACACTAACCTGTTTTGTTTTATTATATCTAGTAAGTTTCTAATCTGTTAATTTGTATTCGACATTGGGAACCATACTGCCATTTTCCCCAACTCTAAATGAGGCATTAAGAGGCAGAGTGGACTTTTTTATTTATTGATTATTGTTATTAAAGTTACATATTTGATCATTAAAATTAAATATTTCTACAAACATTTGGGCTAGACATACCTCAATCCTTTTTTTTTTTTTCCCAAATCTGGAGATAAAAGTGCACAGAATAATATAAATTATCTTAAATCAATGGTAAAGAGAAAATTTTTTTCCTGAACCAGGAATCGAACCCCGAACCTTTAGCTTTCCGTGCTAATGTCAGACCACTGAGCTAATCCAGGCTTCATTCCCACCCAAGCAAGAATCCTTCCTTTACCTTTACTCTACTGGCCCCACATTCAATTGCAATGAATCATCATTCACAAATACACAATGAATGGCTTCTACCTGAAGAAGACATGAAGGGACTCCACACAGCTATAGCATTATTTATTAAATTAATATTGGGAAGCTAAAGCTCTCTTTACCATTGATTTACAATAATTTAATTGTGTTTATTAATTTACTTATTTCTATCATAGTAATAGCTTTAGCTTCCCAATATTAATTTAATAAATAATGCTAAGCTGTGTGGAGTCCCTTCATGTCTTCTTCAGGTAGAAGCCATTCATTGTGTATTTGTGAATGATGATTCATTGCAATTGAATGTGGGGCCAGTAGAGTAAAGGTAAAGGAAGGATTCTTGCTTGGATGGGAATGAAGCCTGGATTAGCTCATGTGGTCTGAGCATTAGCACGGAAAGTTAAAGGTTCGGGGTTCGATTCCTGGTTCAGGCAAACATTTTTCTCTTTACCATTGATTTACAATAATTTAATTGTGTTTATTAATTTACTTATTTCTATCATAGTAATAGCTTCAGCTTCCCAATATTAATTTAATAAATTATCTTAACTTATACATTAACTCCTTAAAGGGGTTATTTTCCTTAAATTATATATATATATATATATATATATATATATATATATATATATATATGGGTGTCCATTTTAGTTCTCAGGTTAATTCTTCTCTTAATTTATCACACGATATGGTTTGGTCCAAGAAGGCTGAAATTTCATGTTTTCCCAGTAATTTGTTTTAAATTAAATCAAACTATTTATTTGAAGTATTAATTTCATACTTTTCATCATTATTGACCTATTCAGACTCTTCAGATTATCCATCAGAAATCAAATTACCAGCAACATCTATATTTTCTCTTAAATTTAGGTAAAACTGATGGAAAGCAGGATGAACATAATCTAAAATACTCTTTATGTCATTTTACCTTTGCACTAGCAATGCTTTGTCCATCAAGGTATGAAGGAATAAGCATTTTCTTGCCTAATGGTGTTGGTCTGCCTTTTTATTTTTTTTTTAACATGAAGCTCACAAATTTTCTATTCTTGTTTGAGAATGTATTTGAAAAGTATAGAGAATGAGTTTTCTTATTGCTTCAATTTCCAATATTTTTAACCATTCTTCTTTATTCTACTTGCATCACTTTTCGACGGGTGTCAGAATTGATGAGATTTTCAATATTTTAAAAATAATTTAAGCCATTACATGTACCATTAAAGGAGTTTCTCCAGTTACATGGGGGACACCTCTATTTGGTTTCTTTTCTTTCATCATCATCATCATCTAGTTTTGTGTCCGTGTTCCAGAGGTCGAGTTTTGGACAAAAGCCTCCATCTATCTCAGTCATTCCATCCATTTAACTCCTCTTTTTCTCTCCTAATCTAAATTCTAGTAATTGAGTTTGTATTTTTTAACATTCTTACCTCATATGATTTAGTTGGATACATGAGGTAAGAATGTTAAAAAATACAAACTATTATTAAATTTAATCTCATAATGTTACTTCCTAATGATTTAAAAAAAACTAAATTCTAGTGCTTATCTTGGTATTTTTCCAGTATCCATTCTTTCAATGTGGTCATGCCATCTTATTGCACTATTTTCCATTTAATTTTGCATTTTATCCAACTTCAAAATTTCTCTTACTTTAGTGTTCCTATCCGGTTTTAACAAGCATGCTTCTTGAAAACTTCATCTCAGTTCCTTGAATTATACTTAAATTCTTCTTTATTACTGTCCATGTTTCAAAGGGAATGATTGGAAAACATTAATTGAAGTTAGGGATGTCTGGAGAGCTTATGTTCATGTGGCTGGTATATCCTGATTCCATAACAGGCTTTTAACCCATCAGCGAGGACATTTAAACATGGCGTTCCTTTCCCAGATGCAGAAGGACGTGTTGATACGCCTGGACTTTTAAATATCCAAATGCAGATTGCCATACATTACGCGTTGATACATCTATGATTTTCAAGGCCTATACGGAGTTTGTAAACCATTCTGGAGAACTTATCTTTCCTTGCTGTGGTAGAAAAATCTCCCCCTCATGTTATGACATAATTTACGACAGGCATGTGGAGTGATCTAACTACTTATTAGTGAAAGGAGAAACTTTCTGTATTTTTTTTTTCTCTTCAGCTACGCCCTTCCTTCGAACTAGTGAATGCCCTATTTTGCCGAAAAGAAATATCTGTAAAGTGTCCCACTGTGTGGTCTCATAACTAACCTTTCTTTCAAAACCAACGTGGATCTTGTGTTTACAGACAAAAATCACATGTCTCAGACATTTCCAACTTCTAAAACAAATTCACGTGGCGAATTTGATGTGTAGAATTATAAAAAAAATTATAAAATATAATAGAGGGATAATAGTAATAATAATAATAGTAATAATAATAATAATAGTAATAATAATAATAATAATAGTAATGGTAATGATACTAAAAATAAAATTAGTAATAGTAATAATAATAATAATAATAATAGTAATGTATGTACTGCACACTTCCAACACAGGTGCTCCCCAGTGGGAGTTTATTAACTAAGATAATCCATTCAACAAGTTTCCGTAATTATATAAATTAATAAGTAGATTATACAGGGAATGATTGGAAAGCATTAGCTCAGGATAGGGATGTATGGAGAGCTTATGTCCGCACGGCCATGACCCTACGGGATCGATAGTGCCAGTGAGTAAGTAAGTAAGATGTGTGGAATTATGAAAATCTTTAATTTAAAAATATGAATGAAGGATAAATAGATAAAGTTTAGAATTATAAATTATAAGTAAACCTTTAGCAACAATTTAAAAAATGAATGCATTTTAACTTATATCTTGATGAAGGTATTAGGAAATCTCCATCTACAATTAAATATAACTTGTAATTAACCGAAGAAAGACGCCATTCTATATCATTCTTTGTTTCGTTACTATATTCTATAGTGCTCTGTTCTAGTACAGGTCTTTCACTGTGATCTTAGAATTTTCATGCTATGATTGCAGCTTCATTAGGGAATTATGGTGTGGTAGCTTCCCACCCAGGGGATGATATTGATGGTAACAATGATGATAAAAGCTAGATGATGTCCATGGACCGTTTGGGCCTCAAAGCCCACTGCATGACAAGACAGTATTCCACCTCGAGACCACAGATATAATAATTTATATTTTATTAACCCTTTCATTTTGTTATTTGTTTTATTTATTGACACTTACGCTTATTTGCCAACATGTCAACAAGATACAAGTGGTTAGCACATCGCCTCAATGAGAGATCTATTAGGAAATTGAGGTGTAACTTGGAAGAAAGACGAACATAACGTGATATATATGTAATCTAGATGTAATAAAACAGTGCAAGTCTCGTAGGCTGCTATGGGTAGGGCATGTGGCACGAATAGGAAATTATATAGGAACTTCGTGTACGAAAACTAGAAGCAAAGTGCCCAGTAGGGGGATAACCATAAAGTGCAAGTAAAATATTAACCAGGATTTGAGGGAGATAAATTATACAGGACCCTCGCTGCTGGGTGTCCGAGATCGAGTCTCGGTCACTCCATGTTGGTTTCATGGCGGAAAAAACGGAGCTTGGACATCTGCCTCTGTGGTGGTGCGTCAGACGTGGTCGGCCACACCCTTGTCATACACAGACCTCTATATATAGCGGCTTCTTCTCATCTCATCCCTCGACCCGATCCTGACTTGGACACGAGTTGAGGATATTATTATAAATTATACAGGAATAATTGGAAAATATTATTTGGGATAGCAAAGTATGGAGATGTTATGTATGCATAATCATGACCTCTATGTTCGATGGTGCCATACATTTTAAGACAACACAAAACAAGTTAACACAAAACAAGTTGGTTTCCAATGTCCTTCATTTTTTTATAAATTGTCCCTTTCATTGAATATTTTAATAATAAATTCCATTCTCTCTACCTTCCAAATCAAGATATTGTAATTGATGAATCATTATGGTTATGGAGGAGCAAACAATTCCCTCCACTTAAAACTGCCAAATTTGATTTTAAAACTTACGAATTGTGTAACTCTAGAACTGGGTATGTGGTCTCGAGGTAGTGTGCTGCCTTGTCACGCAGCTGACCAAGAATCAATTCCAATCGGGAGAGGCTTCTTGGGCGAGTTTTATTTCGGGGGTTTTCCTGACCTGTATGGCAAATGTCAGGAAGCTTTAGGGCCCCAACAGTACCTGAAAATCATCTGGCCATCATCATCATCATTATTATTCACCAGTGTGGAAGCACCACACCTATAATTTCCTAGTACAGCTACAAAGCATAGAATGAAAATGCTATGATTGCAGTGAAAGACCTGCCCTTGGGCAGAACACTATAGAATAGAATAGAATAGAATGGTCATTCATTGTTTACATCCTATTAATCACAATTTGATATGTATCTAAAATTAGTTACTTGGAGAGTAGAGTTTAAAAATACTACAGCACAGGGATACTGCATGGACTTTTAAATGACCGCACAGAAGGGAGGAAACCGGTCTCGTATATATATGGCAAACCACGCTGAGGGGTTAATTATAATGGTAGTATTTGGCAGTCTTTTGTATGCTCCTTATTTCTTTTTTAATTTTGCCTTCTTTATTAATATCACTTCATAAATAAACATATTCTTCAACTTGTTTAAGATATAGCCACTGAATTTTATTTTTGTTTCTGTTGATTTTTCTCTTGTTTTTTTTTCTTCATCTTTCTTCTTCGGCTTTCTCCCACTTATAGGTTTGCCGTCTCCAGTTTCCATTTATCTCTATCATTCCAATCTCCCTCTTCCAAATTCCTATCCTCCATTATTGTTCTGACATAGGTTTTCCATTTCCATCTTGGTCTGCCACGTTTATTTCTTCCAGGTCTATGACCATTGGTATATATTTTTTGGCCATCTTTCATTTTCCATTCTTTGTACATGGCCATACCATTTAAGCATTTGATTTTCAATCCTCTTAACAACAGATGTGGTGACATTCATTTTTCTCCAAAGGAATTCATTTCTTATTTTATCCTGTCTTGTTTTTTGGAGGCTTCTTCTAAAATAATCAAATTCAACTGTTCTGATTTTATTCTTTCGTAATTCTGTCAAAGACCAAGTTTTGCTTCCATATGACAAAATATTCTGCATTATGCTCTTATAAATTTTCATTTTAGTTTCCTTTGTAATATTTTTATTCCAAATTACTCCATGTAATGTCTTTGTTGCATTTTTTGCCATTGCAATTTTAGTCTGTAGATCTCTCTCACAGGTACCTAAACTTGTAATTATTGACCCAAGATATTTAAAAAATTCACTTTTTTTATTTTCCCTGTTTCAAGTATGAGGTCATCCACATCCTTTCCCAAACACATATATTCTGTTTTCTGTAAATTTATATTCAGTCCCCATTTTTTATATTCTTCCATTAATTTATTTATCATATATTTCATATGATCTTCATCCCCTGCAAAAATTATTTGATCATCTGCAAACAACAATGAATGCAGTACTTTTCCTCCTATAGGAATACCCATTTCAGAACATTTTTTATACCATAAGTTAAGAGCCTGGTCTAAATAAATGTTAAAAAGAATTGGTGACAAACTGCTTAAGGCCTTTATTCACTGTGAATTCCTCTGTTAAATTATTCTGTGTTTTTACTTTAGCTTTTGTATTACTATAGATCCTCATAACAATATTAATCCATTTAACACAGATATTCATATTTCTCATTGCCATCCATAACAATTGTCGAGGTACACTATCATATGCCATCTCTAAATCAATAAAGGTCATATGTAGTTCTTTATTATTTTGCTAGGATTTTCTCTTGTAATTGTCTAATACAAAAAATATTATCAATACATGATCTTCCACTCCGGAATCCACATTGTTCTTCTCTTAAGTTATCTTTTATCTCCTTAAGTTTAAAATTTATAATTTTACTAAAAATCCTAGCTGTTGAAGGTATAATGCTTATACCTCTACAATTGCAACACAGTTTTTATCACCTTTTTTAAAAATAGGAGTTATGTATGATAAATTCCAGTCTTCTGGGATATTGTCTCCAATTTCAATTTTATTAAAAAGTTTTGTTAAAAATATTACTAAAAATCTCTACTATACAAAAATCTTTATCATAATCGTTAAAACTTTGTCCACCAATTAAAAAAATGTGTGTAATTTTTCCTACATTAAATTTTGTGGATTCTGTATAACCAAAACAATACTCTAAAAATATTTCTACTTTGGCCTCTACATGTATCACTCCATGTGATTATTAGAGCATAAAGTCTTAGGATATGTTCATATTTGTAAAGGTCCTAACAAGGTAGGATTTATTTTTGTTTACAGTATTAGTTTTTGTTTTAAGTCATGTAAAATCCAAGAAGCATTTTCTGATGGACCCCTTGAAGCTTACGTCATCCCAAACATACATGTACCCATTTTCTTCTTGAGAGTCATGGATACCCAAACAGTAACTCCTTAACTGACATAAGAAAGTGTATCAACATATAACAAAAATGTATTGTAGGTTAATCCACCAAATTCATAAAAGATTACACATACAAAAAAAGTTGCAATGGGTTGTTTCCCTTTATATTATTTAAGTTAAAATTAGATTCCACCGAAACACCGATTGAGGGTCTTTCCACTTTTCAGCGGTTGCCCTTTTACCAGCCGGCTGCTGGCCCTTCACATCCACATGTGTCAATCACAGAGGTAGATGATCAACAGCCAGTGTAGGGGTGACATATGGTTAGCATGTCGAGTCCCCCAGCCGTTATAGCTGGTTCCTCAACCTGGAGCCGCTACTTATTGTAGCTACCCAATTGCCTCACGATGCTGGGTGGGCACCGGTCCCATACTGGCCGAAATACCTTGAGAAAATTTCTTCCCCCATGGAGACTCGAACCAGCGCAAGTCCCATAGCTCTGCAACAAGGCTTCCTACCTTAACCGCTCGGCTACGGCGAAACACACTTAGTCTATTCTGCTTTAAGGCACTCATGTTTATCTACTTTTCCTTGCTTCTGTTCTTGATTGGTTAAACTGAATGCATGTATTGTGTGAAAATGAGAGTCAATAGAATTTAAACCATTTTATCGAAAGATAGAGCTTCTTCCATAATACAGGTTGATGCAAGAAAACTGAAACCTTAGAATTTGAGAATTAGTTACCTTTTACAGCCTCAAATATGACATATGCATTATAAGATGCTTTACTGTTAATATAATAGCTTATCTGTGTTTATTTACTTATTTTGATCATAATAATAACTTTAGCTGCATAACATTAATTTTACTTAATTGATCATAAAAATAGCTTTAGCTGTGTTAAATCCTATATCTTCTTGATGTAGAAGCAATCCAATTGTATTGTGAAAGATGGTTCAATACACTGAGGTAAGAAGGGATTAAGAAATAGGTTAAAGAGACAATTCGTAAATTAATAAGTAATTTTTTACATCTTACCTCATATTTCATGTTTCTTTAAACATGGGAACTAGTTTTCAAGAGAACCAGGACCTGTGTTTAAAGAAACGTGAAGTAAGAGGTAAGATGTAAAAAAAAATTACTCATTAATTTATGAATTAAGAACCTCATAATGTTATTTCCCATATTTAACTATGATTAAAGAGACAAGTTTATGCTTAGATGGGAAGGAATGTTTGGACAACTCAATTGGTCAGTGCATCAAGCTAAAGATCTAGGGTTCAGTTCCCGGTTCAGGCATAAATGTTTTTAATATAATAAAGTTGGGAATTTTTACATTATGAGGTTTTCTAATTAAGAATCAAATGAATCATGAATTCTTCTTACCTCTAGATTTTCTTACCATCTAGGTTTTGAAACTGGTTTATTTAGGAGACTGGATATGAGGTGAGGTGTAAAGAATTTTATTTTAAATCTATTCTGTTTATTCCTGTCAAATCCTGCATAATGTGTATTTATCATGGAGTATTTTCAATTCGCCTTCAGCAATAATTGGAACAAATTAAATTTTCTGTTTCTGTCAAAATGTAACTCGTCCCATACTAATGGTGCTAATGAACAAAACTAACATTGAATTCCGATGAAAAATCAGAGCTATAATTATTGATCTTTTAACCAATGCTACTATACTTTTAATTCTTCAGATTCACAGTTCACATTTATATAGTAATACAGTTTATAATTTTGCAAAAAAATATAGCCTAACATCAGATCTAATGCCACATTAATCATGGTTTACCATTTCCAATGTAATATGAGGTTTTCACATTTTCCCATGGAAATCATTTTAATGGAGTTCCACTGTAATTAGTTTTTAAGTTAGTAATGCTTCAAAGTATGAAATATTTTACTTATTTAACCAAAAGTTCTAAACTACTTTTCTTAGCCATTTTGAAATCTTTGGATTTGTCATATTTACAATGAGATCATTTTTTTGTTTAACTTTTATTAGATATAATATTAATATAAAATGGGAATGCCATAACATATTTGGTTAAGGCAATATGCTACAACCCGGAAGGTCACAGGATAAAGTTCAGATGGAGGTCAGGATTTTTAAAATGATTTAAAACCTTCTGGCAGCACTGTTATCTGGAAACATGGGAGTCTTAACCTCCTACTACTCCAGGTGTCAGGCTTCTAGTGGAATCACAAAAAAAAATATTATTATGAAGTTAATTAAGTATATTTAATGGCTGTGTATACTAGTACAGTAAAAAAAATAAATCAAATTATATGGTATGTAGTCTGAGGAAAGTAATTAAAATTAATTTATTTTCAATTATTTTATTATGTATATGTGGTAAAAATACAATTGTGGAATCTGTAAAGGAACATATGTTCTTGCTCAAAACAGTTCAGTTGAGTGAATCAGAATATCTCACCTTATAATAAATTTCCTAAGCTAGATACTAACCTATCAATTATATTACTGAAAAGTTTGGTTCAGTTTTTTAAATGTGACTCTACAACTAAATATTCATAATGTGGTGTTATTATTTTGTGGGGTTGGTACACTGACTTGACAGATATAATTAATATTCTTTGTAGGAACCGAAGTTAAACCAAGGTGACTACATAAATGGACATTGTAGAGCAATTTCCAGAGATATTGTTGTCAAAATGTTAATAATTTATTAAATTTCACAATAATCCCTTGTAATGTAATTGAGCATATATTTAATCTAATTTACCTTTCAGGATTTGGATGAAAGTCAGAGTGAACGTCATCAGAAATATCGTGAACTTCGTAAAAGAGAAGAGACCATGGAAACAGTTTTTGTCAACTTTTGAAGAAAGTCGTGAACAAGAAATGAGTCGTATTGGACAGTTAGAGTCAGATATAGTTATGGCATTGCAACAGATTAGTCGTAATTTAGCACATTCTGGACATCTTCCTAATGTGGATGACTTCGCAACATTGAAGGATAATTTGGCATTTAAAGAAGGTGAACTTGAGAAATCTAAAAAAACAGTTGATGGTCTTTCTAAAGAACAACTACAATTGCAGCAGAACTTGCAGAAGGTGAGCAAAAAATAGTATAATACAGACAATTATCCTAATTATACTTACTTACTTATTCACTGGCACTATCGAACCCATAGGTTCATGGCCGCGCGGACATAAGCTCTCCATACATCCCTATCCTGAGCTAATGCTTTCCAATCATTCCCTGTATAATCTACTTCCCTCAAATCATAGTTAATGTTATTCTCCCACCTCATTCTTGGTCTACCAACTGGGCGTTTTCCCTCTGGCTTTCCTACAAGAAGCTTCCATGCAAGTCTTTCATTCCCCATACGTGCAACATGTCCTGCCCATCGCAGTCTACGAGACTTAACTGTTCTTATTATATCTGGCTTCCTATAAAGACCATGTAGTTCATTGTTATGTAGTCTTCTCCATTCACCTGTCTGTTCATCTCTCTTTGGTCCAAAAATTTTCCTAAGAACTTTATTCTCAAATACTCGTAATCTCCTTTCCTCCCTTAAAGTAAGAGTCCATGTTTCGCACCCATATAATATAACTGGTAGAATAATAGTTTTATATATTTTCAGTTTAACGTTTTTTGAAAGGAGTTGGGACATCAAAAGTCTCTGTAATGCATAATAGCACGCATTTCCAGAATTGAGCCTATGTTTAATTTCTTTGTGCATCTCATTCCTATTTGTGATTATTGTTCCTAGGTATTTGAATTCAGCCACTTCCTCAAAATTTCCCTCATTTGTCATTAGCTGTCCATTTCCATTATATACTGAATTTCTACGTGTGACCATATATTTAGTTTTACTGATATTTACTTCCAGTCCCAATTTCTTAGTGTTACTCAATAGTGTGTGCGTGTTGGCCTTTAGTATCTCCTCGCTATCGGCCAATAGTACTACATCATCAGCATAAACTAACAGCTTATTAATACCATTCAGTTGTAAGCCTTCCTCATTCTCTAAAGATTTAATGGCATGCTCTAGTACAAAATTAAATAGTAGAGGAGATAGTGCATCTCCTTGCTTCAACCCATTCTGGATTTCAAAAGTGTCTGAAAACTGTTTGCCTACACGCACCCTACTCTTTGAGCCATTTAGACACATTCGTATAAGTCTAACTAACTTTTTAGGAATTCCGAACTCCAGCAGGATACTATATAACTTCTCCCTCTTAATTGAATCATATGCTTTTTTGAAGTCTACATATAGTTGATGTACAGTGCCATTATATTCCCATTTCTTTTCTAAAATCTGTCTTATACTAAAAATCTGATCTGTTGTAGACCTGTTTCTTCTAAATGCACATTGATGATCTCCTAGAATGTCATCAATATAGGGAGTAAGTCTGCTTACTAATATATTTGTTAGAATTTTGTACAAAGTTGAAAGTAATGAGATGCCCCTGTAGTTGTTGCAATCAGTTTTATCTCCTTTCTTATAAATTGGTACAATAATTGATTCCTTCCATTCATCTGGAAGAGCTTCTTTTTCCCAAATCATACTAAGCAACCAGCGTATCTTGTCCATCAATTTTTCTCCTCCTGATTTTATCAGTTCTGCTGGGATCTCATCTGAACCTGATGCTTTATACATCTTCAATTTTTCAATCGCCATTTCAACCTCTAATGCACTTGGCTCTGCGACTAGCATTTCTGCTGTCTGTAAATTATCCTCCTCAATGTCCTGTTCTGTATGTACATTTAATAGCTGATTAAAGTAACTTTTCCATCTATTTAATATACTCCTGGAATCTGCAATCATATCCCCATTTTCATTCCGAATTATGTTTGTTCTAGCCTGAAACCCTTTCTTCTCTATACTAATTCCCTGATATAATTCTCTAATGTTCCTATTTTTTGCATTCATTTCAAGATCATTAATCTTCTCTCTCAAATATTCCCTCTTTTTACTCTTTAGTAACTTGGTGGTTTCCCGTCTAATACTACCCAATTGCTCTAAATTTACCTCATTTGGCTCGTGTAACCATTTCATTTTTGCTAGCTTTCTTTTCTTTACAATGTCGGCACATTCCTCATCAAACCATTTCTTGTTTTGCCTCTTTTTTAAACAACCAATGCTTTCTGATGCTGACAATTTAATAGTATCTCTTATAGCCTCCTCATTCTTTATTTATATCAGTTTCTTCTTCGTTTGCCACATTGTCATCTGAAGATTCCAGTACTTCAAATCTATTAGCAATTTTGATTTGGTATTCTTGCCGCATTTCATCATTTTTCAAGTTTTTTAATTCAAATTTTACAGAATCATCTTTAGCATTTGTTCCTCTCATAAGCGATAGCCGTTGTCTGATTTTCAATCTGACCAGATGATGATCCGAATTGCAGTCTGTCCCTCTAACTGATCTAACATCGATGATGCTACTGTGCCAGCGTTTATCCACTAATACATGATCTATCTGGTTCCGAGTTTCTCCATCTGGGGATGTCCAGGTGTATTTATGAATATCCTTATGCTGAAATGTTGTGCTCTTAACAATCAGATTCTTTGATGTGGCAAATGTGACTAATCTAACCCCATTGTCGTTACTATCTTCATGAAGACTGAATTTGCCTATTGTTTGGTTTAAATATATCTTCCCGCCCCACTTTGGCATTAAAATCTCCTAAGAGACAATTTTCATATGATATCGTGAAAGGCTATCAAATAAGCATTCTAATTCTTCATAGAACTCATCCTTGATCTTGTCATCTTTATCTTCTGTGGGGGCATGTACATTTACAATTATAAAATCATGTCGTTTACCCTTTAGAATTATGTATGATATCCTATCATTAACAAACTTAATATCTCGGATAGCGGATAGGATCCTCCTTCTGACTAAAAAACCCGTTCCAAATGCAGGTCTTTCTGCACCCCCATAGAATAATGCAAAGGTTCCTGATTCCTGACTACCTTCTCCTGGCCACCTAATTTCCTGTAAAAGCGACTATATCCAAGGGCGATTTATCTAGTTCCCGCGTTAATATCTCTAGTGCCCCACTATTGTATAAAGTCCTAACATTCCATGTTCCTAGGAACATGTCCCTGTGTTTGAGCCTTTGGCATGGGTTCCTGAAGTAGTCCCCGCCCGGAGAACCGAATGGGGGACTATTTTACCTCCGGAAAATTTTACCCAGTTGAACCCATGTCCGCATTTCTTGACGGTTGTATTTTTATGGTGAAAGATCGTCACTCTTTCGCCCAAGGTACTTTTTTCGTCTGGCTTATCACCTTCGACCAGTCCGGCATGGGTAACCCTATTGGCAGCAATGCTACCGCCGGCATAGCTCTCAGGATCATTTAAGCATGCAAGCCACAACTATGCTTTTTATGATTTTATATATTTGCACCATTTGTTAAGGAAAGATTTTTGCTTTCAGTGTTTCAATATTTTGTCATTATCTTTTTTCATTATTTAATATTTGTAGGAAACAACACTACGAGGTTTCTTTTAATTATTACGGTTATTTTGACTCGCCTCATATTTTTTTTAATATTCTGCAGACTATAGTTTCATTGCATTTATGCAACATTGTCAATGCATTCTGTTTATTTGCAGTCGTCGGTCCTGTAGGTTGATTTCTGCTTCCTCTGTTAGCTGACCGATGAACTTCCAAATCAAATTGTTTTCCTAAAAATAGCAAAAGAGAATGGTTTTGAGGAAAAGATGATTCATGAGAAAATAAATAAATTCAAAAAACAAAAAGTCAAAAATAAAATTACTCTTCAGACAGATAAAGGAATTGGTAAAAAATTCAGGAAATTTACATACCATCCTTTAGTATTTAATAAGTTACAAAAAAATTCCAGCAAATTTAACATTAAATTAGCACTGAAAATAATTACAGTTTGAATAAATTAATTAAAACCAATAAAAATGAAAAGATTGATGAAGGAAACAAATCAGAGATTTATCAAATTGATTGTAAAGATTGTGAAAAAAATACATTGGAAAAACAAAAAGTAACTTGAATACAAGATTGAAAGAACACTTTAGAAATGTTAAAAATGGAGAAATAAAAAAGTCTGCAATAGCTGCACATGCATGGTCAGAAAAACATAGAATCGAAACTAAGGCCAAATTACTGAAACAGTTAGATAAATCTAAGGAACTCACAATTTGTGAAAAAATTTACATGCACAAGAATAAGGAGAAAACTATGATTTTTTTTAATTCCCAGGGAAAAGAAAAAAAAAATTGATTTTGGAAGTTCATCAGTCAGCCAATAGAGGATGTAAAAATCAACCTACAGGACTGACAACTACAAATAAAACAGTTAGAATGCATTGACAATGTCACAGTACAATCTTGGCAACTGATATTATGTCGATCTTCCCTCTGTTGGTGGACCGATGAACCTCTGGAGCAGGTCAGGATTTGCGGGAAAAATCATTCAATTGAATCAAAAGCCAGTCTAATTAAACAAATAGATAAACAGAAGGAACTCACAGTTTGGGAAAAAGTCCACATTCAGAAAAACAAAGGAAAACTTATGAACTTCGAAATTCCTGCAAATCCTGACCTAATCCAGAGGTTCATCGGTCTACCAACAGAGGGAAGAAGAAGTGTTTCTTCCGATCGACATAACATCAGTCACCAAGATTGCACTGAATATGAGACCGTTAAGGTCTCGAAATCGTGATCTACTTAGAAGATTTATATGAGGAGAGGTAGGAAACATTTTATTTTATCATAAATTAAACCTCATAGTGATTAATTCCTGTAAAAGTTAAATTCATATTCACTGCTGCAAGACCTTATGAGAAGCATCATAATGCTGCTATTTCTGCATGTCTGTTAAAGCATGCAGAAACCATTTTCAGGCAGTTTCTCAGGATGTGAAGCACAATTGAAGGTGCAAGTTCTATATCTTATGAATCGTTTAATTTTCAATCCATCTGCACCAATGCAGAGACAGTCTACATATCTTCGTCACTTACTGGTGGGTGACCAGATGTTCAACGTCCTTGTCAGAAGTCTCTAACTTATGTTGTTACCATTTGATAAGGTAATGCAGCTACACTAGAAGCCTTATTCCTTGGCACTGTTATGCCATGCAACCTCTAAACAAAATTTTTAACCAGCATACTTGTTCCTACTTTGAAAACATCGTGACTGTATTCTGCAACTGCTTGCTCACAACTGCTCATCTTATTGTTGTCACTACGAATGGTCATGGAGGGTCAGAGCAAGTTAATTTGGTCTGATAGAGGAGAAGCATGTAAGCAACCTGTATTATAAACAACATTGTATGGCTCCTTTGACAGCATCATTGTAGCATAGTTGCAATTACTAAAACCTCATCCTGCATGCATTTTACATTGTAAAAAACTTAATTCTTCCAAAGAAATCTGAAGTCTTTGACTTCTCTCTCTCTCTCTCTCTCTCTCTCTCCTCAAATTTTTATTATTTCTCATTTTATCTTTTTTTCTTACTAATATCTAAAACATTTTAATCTGAAACACTTTATATCTTACAAGTTAGTATTCTAAGTTTTTTTTTGTTTGATGAAAGATAAACAATTATAGGTTGAAGCTCTTGAAGAAAAAATTAAAATTGAAATGGAAGCTCTGAAGCAGAAAATGGCTAGTATGCAACAAGAGATGGGTACTTTGTCGGATTTGGATTTATTGCGTGATCAAGCACAAGAAAAGAGGACGATGTTGGATGAGGAAAGTAAAGTGCTTACAGAATTGAAAGGTCCAGCTCAACTTGCACTTATGGAAGCTCAAATGAAACATGATCAAATTCAGGTACAGAATTTTCTTTATTGAATTGTTTATTACATTAGTTTTCTTCTTGATATCTTTGGCATGCCTAGACATTCATTGAGCAACTTTTAGTTACTTTAAGAAATGTAAAAGAATGAGTTAATCATGCTGTTACATCATCAAGATACTACAGTGGGGTAAGAGAACAATAATAGTCTTGGATTCTTGCCAGAGTGACATCAATTACATTCATCAAAATAGCTTTACAGCACATTAAGGATCTCAGCTTCCTTTAGGATTTTCTTATTTTTCCAGGTTTATCTCTCTTTAGCCACATTTCACCAGTCTTGAAGCCTAGCTTATGTATGTCCTCTAACACTCCATGAGTCCATATACTATTGGTTTTCCAATTCTTTGTCTCCCATCTGGTTTGTTATCAGTAATTTTTGTAACAATGTTTTCAGTTTTCATTCCCCAAACTTGTCCTGCACATCTTAATGTAGCTATTTTAATTGAAGTAACTGTCAGGTAAATTATACAGTTCATAGAGTTCTTTGTAGTATTTAGGTGTTAATTTGAAATATCACATCTAAATATGAAGCTTTACCTATTAAAAAAGTAATATATGGTTGGTATCTAATGTCGAGCACTTGATAATGAAATCATTCAATAAAAAATACTTTGAATAGAAGTCATTAGATGGAGTTGATAGTAGCCATGGCTACCGGCCTTCTGATGAAAGAGAATTATCTAAGAGGAAAGAATTGTTGACGTTCATATTGGAGTTCGGATCGCATAATCGGTATCTCACTGAAGCGCAGAGTCAGAGATCCAGGATTCGAGTCCTGATCCAAACGTTAATAAGGTTTAATTTAATATAATAAATTTGGGAATTTTTACATTATGAGGTTTTCTTAATAAGAATAAAATCAATCATAAATTCTTCTTACCTTATACATCTATGCAGTTCTGTGTTAAAAAATGTAGATGTATGAGGTAAGAAGAATTCACGATTCACTTCATTCTTACTGACATTGCCTTACTGCAATTTCACAAATGATCATATCTCTTTAAAATATTATTAACATTTTTAAAAGTGTAAATAAATTGAGCTGGAAAAATTTATCTTATTATAGAGGAGATAAGGAACCCAGGGTCTTAAAAAAAATCTGTTACACTCATATTCAATCCAGGAAGTTACTGTGTGTTTGGAATAGGGAACTGGGTTGCCATTTTAACAGTATTTCTTGAGAGAAATCCTTATATAAAACTGAAGATTGCAACACAGCAGGTACATAGTTGTAAGTTGTAGCCGTCCAAGCCATCCCCTCTTAAAGAAAAAAACAGTTTCCACTTGTCAATGAGCTCTTGTGGATCTGTACTATCCTGTGTGAAAAGTGTCGACTCTCATATTTACTATAAAACTAGTTTGCATACCATAAAATAAAAACTATGTTTTTTAAATGTATAGTACATAGATTTGGAAAAAGTACTGCTAACCTTGTCCCTCCACCCCCTCCATAAACAAACAAATACCGTTATTATGAGTTTGGCAACATCTACCCTCTGTACGTAGGGGGACACTGGCATAGCCGATAAGGTCTGTAGTAACTTCCTGGGTTGAATTAGAGTGTATCAGATTGTTAATATAATATAAATGTGAATGAGAAAAAAAAATTAATCTGATCTCATGTCATGTGAGAAAAAAAAAAAAGCATAATTTATGAGTTGAAGTGTGAAGTTTCCGATTCTTATGTATATCTTCTTCTTCTTCCTTCCAAGTATTAGGCCAAGGCCTGTTACGATCCTATAGAAAATTTTCCCTCCAGCGTTTCATAGGACGGCCCAGTGATCTTCGTCCTCTTGGTATATAATTATAAATAGCTTTGGGGATCCGATTTGAACTCATTCTTTCAAGATGGTGTTTCCAATTTAGTTGGTACTGTTTAATATATTCCAAAATTGGCGTAGTCTTCAATTCTTTTAAGATATCGGTGTTCCTTTTCCGATCCCATCTGGTGTAACCCGCTGTTCTGCGCATGAATCTCATTTCACAAGCCGTTATTCTGCTTTCATGTTGTTTTTTTAGTGTCCATGCTTCACTACCATAGGTCAACACTGGTCTAGCCAAAGTGTTATATAAACGTAATCTGGTGTTTTTTTGTACAAGGGATGGTTTCATAACTTGATTAATAATTCCTAAACTTTTATTATAACTAGTAACTTTTTCAGGGATATCCTTTTCATCCCAGATAGAGAGATAATATCCAAGATATTTAAATTGATTAGATCTCTCTAAAATTTTATTCTGGAGACAGATTTTACTTTGTATGGGGTCCTTCCCATGAAATGCCATAATTTTAGTTTTGTTAATTGATATTTCCATATTAAATTTGGCACCTATTTTTTGTAAATTATAAATTGATCGTTGCAAATCATTTTCGGAAAGTGCCAGAAGAGCTAAATCGTCTGCAAAAAGAATAGCATCGAGTTTGAGGTTCCTATTGATGGGTATATATCCTCGTTGTGTTTTCCTCCATTCATTTATTAATTTATTCATGTATATAATGAAAAGCACCGGTGAAAGTCCACATCCCTGTCTTACTCCAGTGTTGATCTTTTCCCAAGAAGATAATTTGCCATCTTGTTTAACAGAGATTTCATTATCTTTATAGATGTTGAAGATATTAGTAATATATTGTTGTGGAACGTTATCATCAGCTAAAATTTGTAGTAATATATTTCTGTCTACTTTGTCAAAAGCCTTTATGAAGTCAACAAAGGCGATATGAGTTTCTATATTGAATTCCTTGTGCTTTTCTAATAGTAGTTTTAGAGTAAAGAATCCATCTGTACAAGATCTACCCTTTCTGAATCCATTCTGCTCTTCTCCAATTATATTTTCATAAATTTTTCCTCAATTTATTCTTAACTATATTAGCATAAATTTTATATCCAGAGTTCAACACGCTAATTCCACGATAGTTATCTTTGATTTGGCGACTTCCTTTTTTGAAGATTGGTATTACAATGGATTTGTTCCAGCTTTGTGGTGGTTCTTGTCCTTCCCATATCATATTAAGGAGAAAAAGAAATCTGTCTAAAAATTTTTTAGTTGAAAATTTAAATAATTCTTGATTAATGTTGGTCTTCTCTGGGAGTTTTGTTACTTTTTAATGATTTAACAACATCAGTTAATTCATCTATAGAAATTTGTTCCAAAGCAGTGTTATTAGAGGTCGGTATTTGTAATAAATCATATTTTTGTGTCCATACATGATGAAAGTAGGTAAGCCAAGATTCTTTAGATATACAATTTAAATGTGCATTTTCTTTTGAATCATTATTTAAATTTTTTAAAACTTATATATATTCTAATTGATAATCTACCTCATAGTGTTACTTTCTATTCATTTTTATTAAATATCAGATTAAAACATTTTGTCTGTTCATTCTTACCTCTTAGAGTTGTTTTTATCGAACATATGTTTCAGAGCTTCTTAGCGCCATCGTCAGCGATTACAGACTGAATTTTCTCATGTTGTCGGCCCTGTTTCTTGATTCCTGCTCTCTTTGCCTCTGGTCCAATGAATTTACTAATGAGGTTCCTATCTGCGGGAATTTCAAAGTTCATAATTCTTTCCTTGTTCTTCTGTATATAGATTTTTTCCCATATGGTGAGTTCATCTATATATAGAAGAACAAGGAAAGAATTATGAACTTTGAAATTCCCGCAGAAAGGAACCTCATTAGTAAATTCATTGGACCAGAGGCAAAGAGAGCAGGAATCAAGAATCAGGGCCGACAACATGAGAAAATTCAGTCTGTAATCGCTGATGATGGGGCTAAGAAGCTCTGAAACATATATTCAACGAAAACAACTCTAAAGAGGTAAGAATGAACAAACAAAATGTTTTAATTATTAAACAAACCTCTTAATGTTACTTCCTATTGTATTTTAAAATAAATATTAGATGTTAACGATTTTATTATTAATTTAACACTTCTCATTGAAGGATAAATTATATTTGAAGAGAAAAATTTTCGCCTAGACCGGGACTCGAACCCGGGACCCTTGGCTTTCCGGGCCAAGTGCTCTACCAACTGAGCTACTGAGGCAAGTTACGATCCAGATACAAATTTTTCTCTTATGTACGTTGTAATTCCCTCGTGCCAAATGCTTGAAACCATAGCTTCTATCTTTGCAAATGGCGGCTTCTTAGTTAAGAAGACATTTATTGGGAATTTAGCACTACTTTTTAAAGCCAGTAGGGCTTCTATTGATGATTTTATTATTAATTTAACACTTCTCATTGAAGGATAAATTATATTTGAAGAGAAAAATTTTCGCCTAGACCGGGACTCGAACCCGGGACCCTTGGCTTTCCGGGCCAAGTGCTCTACCAACTGAGCTACCGAGGCCGAGCTACGATCCAGATGCAAATTTTTCTCTTATGTACAACGTACATTTGTTTATATATATATATATATATATATATATGTATATAGGAAAACAAAAAGAAGCCTAAAAATTAGAACCAAAGAACACATAAGAAATATTAAAAATGGGGAAATAGAAAAATCTGCAGTTGCTGCTCATGTTTGGTCTGAAAAACATAATATAAATTCAGACACTAAATTATTAAAACAGTTAGAAAATACAAAAGAGCTGACTATTTGGGAAAAAATTTATATTCAGAAGAACAAAAACAAAGTTATGAATTTTGATATACCGATGGAGCATGACCTTGTTTGGAGGTTCTTTGGCCAACCACAGGATGGAGCTGACATCGACATCCAGGTTGTGCAACATAAATAAAACCAGTCTGGACAAGCTGACGATAAAACAGAATTGTTTTGAAACATGTTCAAGAACAAATCAACATTAATATTGAGGTAAGATGATCAGACTAAAAATAATATAATTAAAATAACCTCAAAATATCACTTCCTAAAATTAAATATTAATTAGATTGTTATTTTAATTTGAAACTCATATTCCAGCATTAAAATTAAATGGGGTGTAGGATGGAGTGGGAGGCTTCAAATCTTAAATAGGAATTCAATGAAATCCAACTACTAAAGATGTAATCAACTGCATTTTTAAATAATTCTCATTATTTGCCAGCAATTTTACAATTCTGTAAAATCTAAATTTTGGAAATATGATTAATTAGTTCTTAATCTCTAATTAGGGTTTGCACCATCTCATGGCATTCCATACTTCATCATTTTAAAACTGAAGACTACAATATTATTACAATTATCCCACATGGAATACTAAATAATTACATTAAAAAAATACCACTAAGATATTGAGTATAACCTAATACAAAAATCAAGCTGTAAATTACTTTTATTTTTCAGAAACGTCTGAATGAAAATGAGACATATGCACAGCTCAGCAATCTTGAACGAAAGTTGGCACAACTGGAGCAGAATAATTTTGCAATTCAAGAATTCATTAAATCAAAGAAATCAGAAACTGATTACGAGCCTTTGAAAGAGAAAGTATATAAACTTTCGCAAGATTACAATACTTCTCTGAAAGAGAATATAAGGAAAGGTGGTGTAGCATAACATTATTTATGGTATTTTAATTGTCACATAATTACCGTTAAAAGGATCTCAAGTAATATAGGGAGTCTGATGTTTAAACAGCTCATTTTATTTAAATGTGCTCTCATACATTATTCTCATGTGCCTGATGAATTCTAGTCAATTGCTTTTAAAGTCCATGCAATTTTTAATAGAAGTAGGTAAAACTTTGAATATATTACTGAATTGTTTTAATTTTTTGCACATATTTTTATAGAGTTATTTATGCTTATTATTGTGCTAATTGCACCAATGTAACTTTTAGTACAACTCATAGACATAAATATGGCAATGTCTATCTCGTAAAATTGGAACTAGTGAAGCAGAAGCAAAAGTTTGTTTGTGTTGTCATATTGAAAGTCTGGTTTCCATAATTGATTTATTCAATTTTTATTGCTTTTGTTATTTTTTTTTACTTTTTTCAAGCAAATTTGCTGGATTTAGGCTTGGCCTAATCTGAATGAAAATTAATAGAAAGCACATTGGAAAATCAAGATTCATAATATAGTGGTGGAAGTGACTGCCTGTTTCATTCCAGAATGGTCTAATGCCAGTATCTCTCTTTATGTCTTTGGTACAACTAAACTTTAATCATAGATTAATTTTTTTTTTCTTAATGGCTGGCTCAGGTAGTACCATGTCTACCTCTTTTAACTGATGGATCTGGGTTCAATTTCCAGTTAGAAATTTTAATTATAAAATTATCAATCTTGATGGTAAACAATTTATAATTGCTAAATTATGCACCAGATATCTGAATTAAATCCCTCCACAGCATGCATATGGTTTCTGTCAGATGGGGACATTAAGCCTACTGGCCCCTTGGTACTTATTGACAAGAGTAGGCTATGTACCAGCACAAAACAAAACTAAGAATATGAAATTTTTCATTAATTGAGTTTAAGTGCTCAAACTCTTCTAAAAACAAACTGCATTTTCTTGTGCTTGAAGACATTTTGCATCTTACCTAACCAGCTAAAGTAAACAAAAGATCTGGGTCCAAAAAACAAAGGAATGAAAGATATTCTTTATATATTCCTTAATAATGTTTATTTTTATGATGAATCATTAAAAAAAAGGGAGATTATAAACAGAAAGTTAATTTTTGGTAGGAAGACGCAGACAGAGGCATTTAAAATGGATGTTCTCGACCTTGGGTGGGCAGGATTGTATAAGAGAGAAAAATTTCTGTTTAAAGTGAGATGCCTAAGTAGCACAGTGGTTTAGTGCACTGGTATATAGAACCAGAGACCATGGGTTCAAATCCCAGTTGAGGCGTTAAAATTTTTCTCTTCAAATATTACTCTGAATTAACTTGGAGGTTATTCAGGTGAAAACAGTAATATTGTTATAATGTATTCTACCAGCACTATGATTTAAAGGGATGATTAAATGTATTACTTTTCATAAGCACTGTTACAATCATATCTTATCTTGAATAAGGTTAAATTTATTGAGTACAAGATTATGTATGTGAATTCTAATTAAATACAAAAAGTGAAAGAAATATATGTTTTTTATGTAACACAAAATATTCCACGTCTTTTAAGTAGTTAATTTGCAAAACGTTAATTATCGTAGAACAAAATGGCTCATTTTTCAATTCCATTTTGCAAGTAAAAGACATTTATTTTGTTACTCTTCCTTATGTACAGTGATAATGTTAGTGCAATAATAGTTTATTATATTCTATGTAACGTTTTCAATAAAATTTAATAATTATAACTATAGATGTTTGTTCCATACCATTTCTGATCCTTTGTTGAAGACAAGTCTCCAACGACCTTATTTTTTTCAAATTTTTACTTTTTCATATTTTAAATTTCCAGTCAGAGATGGCATAATGTAAGTATCTCAATTTGTAATAACATAGGAAATTTTGTTGTTTCTTGACTCACCTCATACTTCTTAACTCCCTCGCAGATCTAGATTTCGTCGCTGTATTTGTGACATTCTCAATGCTGTTCACATTCACAACTGACGTCCAATGGTCTCCTCACCTGCAGACTGACCTCCACGCCATCTGATGGCTGACCGACGAACTTCCAAATCAATCCCCTCTCCTTATCACCGGGGATTTCAAAATTCATAGTTGTGTTTTTATTCTTGCATATGTAAATTTTTTCCCAAATTGTGAGTTCCTTCGGTTTTTCCAATTGTTTAAGTAATTTTGTTTTGGTTTCTATTCTATGTTTTTCTGACCAGGCATGTGCAGCTATTGCAGATTTTTGTGTTTCTCCATTTTTAACATTTCTGAGGTGTTCCTTTAATCTTCTATTTAGATTCCTTTTTGTTTTTCCTGTGTATATCCTTTCACAATCTTTACAATTAATTTGATAAATTCCCGATTTTTTGCAGTCTTCAATCTTTTCATTACCTAAACTGTAATCATTTTCCTGTGCTAATTTAATGTTGAATTTGTTGTAGAGTATCATAGGAAGAGAGCCATAGCTAAAATTGAAGTTCGCAAAAAACATAGACAAAGCTGGGAACAATTTGTCTCATTTTTGGAAAATGATATCGCTAGGCCTCAACCAAAAATATATAAAGTTTTAAAAAATTTAAATAATGATTCAAGATAAAATGCACATTTAAATTGTATATCTAAAGAATCTTGGCTTAACTACTTTCATCATTTATGGACACAAAAGGATGATTTATTACAAATACCAATCTCTAATAACACTGCTTTGGAACAAATTTCTATAGATAATTAACTGATGTTGTTAAATCATTAAAAAGTAACAAAGCTCCCGGAGAAGACCACATTAATCAAGAATTATTTAAATTTTCAACTAAAAATTTTTTAGACAGATTTCTTATTCTCCTTAATATGATATGGGAAGGACAAGAACCACCACAAAGCTGGAACAAATCCATTGTAATACCAATCTTCAAAAAAGGAAGTCGCCAAATCAAAGATAACTATCGTGGAATTAGCTTGTTGAACTCTGGATATAAAATTTATACTAATATAGTTAAGAATAAATTGAGGAAAATTTATGAAATATAATTGGAGAAGAGCAGAATGGATTCAGAAAGGGTAGATCTTGTACAGATGGATTCTTTACTCTAAAACTACTATTAGAAAAGCACATGGAATTCAATATAGAAACTCATATCGCCTTTGTTGACTTCATAAAGGCTTTTGACAAAGTAGACAGAAATATATTACTATAAATTTTAGCTGATGATAACGTTCCACAACAATATATTACTAATATCTTCAACATCTATAAAGATAATGAAATCTCTGTTAAACAAGATGGCAAATTATCTTCTTGGGAAAAGACAACACTGGAGTAAGACAGGGATGTGGACTTTCACCGGTGCTTCTTTTCATTATATACATGAATAAATTAATAAATGAATGGAGGAAAACACAACGAGGATATATACCCATCAATAGGAACCTCAAACTCGATGCTATTCTTTTTGCAGACGATTTAGCTCTTCTGGCACTTTCCGAAAATGATTTGCAACGATCAATTTATAATTTACAAAAAATAGGTGCCAAATTTAATATAAGGTAAAGGTAAAGTGATCCCACAACAGGCCTCAGGAGGCCTTTGGGGTAGTAGGAGGTTAAGGCTCCCACTTTTTCTAGACAATCGGCACTTGATGTCAGCCGGGTTGTCAGCCCTGCGTGACGGCCGCCTTTACCCCAGAACAAGCGTCTGGTACTCATTTCCGTTAGAGGCTGAGTCGACCCCAGGGCCATAGTGCCGCCAGAGGGTTTGGGTCAGTTTAAAAATCTTGACCCCAACGGGACTTGAACCCTCGACCCTCCGGCTTGTAGCTCAGTGCCTTAACCACTACGCTACGGCGTGCCCCACCAAATTTAATATGGAAATATCAATTAACAAAACTAAAATTATGGCATTTCATGGGAAGGACCCCATACAAAGTAAAATCTGTCTCCAGAATAAAATTTTAGAGAGATCTAATCAATTTAAATATCTTGGATATTATCTCTCTATCTGGGATGAAAAGGATATCCCTGAAAAAGTTACTAGTTAAAATAAAAGTTTAGGAATTATTAATCAAGTTATGAAACCATCCCTTGTACAAAAAAAACACCAGATTACGTTTATATAACACTTTGGCTAGACCAGTGTTGACCTATGGTAGTGAAGCATGGACACTAAAAAAAACAACATGAAAGCAGAATAACGGCTTGTGAAATGAGATTCATGCGCAGAACAGCGGGTTACACCAGATGGTATTGGAAAAGGAACACCGATATCTTAAAAGAATTGAAGACTACGCCAATTTTGGAATATAAATTGGAAACACCATCTTGAAAGAATGAGTTCAAATCGGATCCCCAAAGCTGTTTATAATTATATACCAAGAGGACGAAGATCACTGGGCTGTCCTATGAAACGCTGGAGGGAAAATTTTCTATAGGATCGTAACAGGCCTTGGCCAATACTTGGAAGGAGAAGAAGAATTTGTTGAAGATTTTTTGCAACTTGTCAAATACTAAAGGGTGGTATGTGAACTTCATGAATTTTTTACCAATATCTTTATCTGTGTGAAGAGTACTTTCATTAATCATTTTTTGTTCCTTGAATTTATTTATTTTCTTGTGTATCATCTTTTCTTGAAATCCATTATCCTTTGCAATTTTTATGATGTGTTTTTTCTCTTTATTGTAATTTTCTTTGCTCATGGGAACGTTCACAAGTCTGTGTTAAACGTTCCCATGAGCAAAGAAAATTACAATAAAGAGAAAAAACACACCATAAAAATTGCAAAGGATAATGGATTTCAAGAAAAGATGATACACAAGAAAATAAATAAATTCAAGGAACAAAAAATGATTAATGAAAGTACTCTTCACACAGATAAAGATATTGGTAATAAAAAATCAAGAAGTTCACATACCACCCTTTAGTATTTGACAAGTTTCAAAAAATCTTCAACAAATTCAACATTAAATTAGCACCGAAAAATGATTACAGTTTAGGTAATTTAATAAAAACCAACAAAAATGAAAAGATTGAAGACTGCAAAAAAAATCGGGAATTTATCATAAGTAATGCCACGAGTGATTTTAAAATTATCGATAAGTTCACGGCTCACGAAGAGAGGACTATTTATGAATAATAAATTAAGCTGTTTACTCACAAATCATTGTTTAACTATAGTTATTTTAAAATATTTATGTATTTAATGTAAACAGCGATGTTTGAAAACAAATCAGAAATGTGAGGTTATGTTCATTCACTGCAACTAGATCATATTAATTATTGCCAAATAAGATCGCAATATTGTAAGAATGTACCCAAGTGGAGAAATAATAATGAAACACATCAAACTATATATCTTAATCAACATTACGGGTTATTCATTTATTTTTTAGTAAACAACTTAGTAAAATCAAGGAATCTGTTCATTATTTGCTATATTCAATGTATTTGTTGGAGAAAAATAATGTTCTGTCCTGTTCAGAACATTAAAAAGGAGGAGCTGATAAAGAGCAAGGTGATGAAACACGACTGTCATTGGTTGTAAAACAAATTTCATTGAAACGTGATTGTCATTGACTAGCATTGTGGCATGAGTTAAATAGTCAAATTAATTGAATCAGTCATTTCGAAAAGGGATCATCTACAGCTGATCAAATTTTACAGGAGAGGAAAAAGAACTGATTCAACTTGTTGAGGATAAAGCATTGAATCTGAAATTGCTACTGAATAAAGTCAGAAAGTGGTAAAGGAATAGTGTAGTTAATCCATTCTCACACGGAAACTATGGAAGTAGGTATCTTAACATGGAATAATGAAAGAAGTGAATTTCAGAAAAATTGGAGATGATCCCTTTTCGAAATGACTGATTCAATTGTAAAGATTCTGAAAGGATATACACAGGAAAAACAAAAAGGAATCTAAATACAAGATTAAAGGAACGCCTCAGAAATGTTAAAAATGGAGAAACACAAAAATCTGCAATAGCTGTACATGCCTGGTCAGAAAAACATAGAATAGAAACCAAAACAAAATTACTTAAACAATTGGAAAAACCGAAGTAACTCACAATTTGGGAAAAAATTTACATATGCAAGAATAAAAACACAACTAAGAATTTTGAAATCCCCGGTGATAAGGAGAGGGGATTGATTTCGAAGTTCGTCGGTCAGCCATCAGAATGTGTGGAGGTCAGTCTGCAGGAGAGGAGACAATTGGACGTCAGTTGTGAACGTGAACAGCATTGAGAATGTCACAAATACAGTGACGAAATCTAGATCTGCGAGGGAGTTAAGAAGTATGAGATGAGTCAAGAAACAACTCAACAAAATTAAAATAAACCTCATAGTGTTATTTCCTACCTACATAACTTAAAATAGGAAAATTTTTTCAAATATCCACTTCCAGGCCCACATCCTGATCATTCCAAGAAAGTTGGTTGTAGCTATCTCCATTACTTCCCTGACCACATCTATAAAATAGGAATTAATCAGCGCTGGATGCAGCGCTTCTCTATAATTTTTACAAAAACACACTATTTTAAATATTATTTAAAATTATGAAATTATAAAATTCTTACGTTAAAAAGTTGTATTATTTTTAAATAAATTGATAATTAAATAATTTATAAGTTAAATCTGTACGCTAGTGTCACCTATCGGAGCTCTTCCAAATTACATCATCCATTTCCGGTGGCTTGGATGCACTATGCCTAGCAGCATGTTACCAGTGTCATTTCATGCGAGAGCCCTCAGCTTAGTATTGAAATAGCAAAGTTTTATTAATTTTAACTTAGTTTAATTGTTTATAATATATGTTTTGTATGTATGTTATATTCTATTGTGAACTTGTCACTAGACAAATAGTGTGAATGTAAATAGTGAGTTTTCAAGTGTTTGTAATTTATCTTATTTTGTGTTTTTTGTCAATGAGTGAATTGTATAGAAGCTCCCTAGCGATGAGCTTCCAAGAATCCTCTCATGCTAGTAGCTCTGCCGCGAACGTTCAAATGGAGTTGGAACAGCATCATGAACCTATAATATGTGAGTGTGCTATTGAAAAATTTTTACAACACCCGTTTAATTCACTTTCATTTCAAGACAAAATAAAATTAAGAGAAAATGGTAGATCTACACAGCCACACTCATGAATTAAATGCTCAATATAAAGGCTGTAAAATTTTCACAGGACATTTCAATCAAAATTCATATCAAACCATCCCTTGGTTATGTGGTTGCAAATAATCTCAAAAAATTGTTCTGCTGGTCGTGTCTTTTGTTCTCACCTGAAAAGAACTTTGGAACAAGACAGGTTTTGAGAATTTAAATATTTTTCATAGACCTATGTAATAAAGCCAAAGACAAAAAATTGAATATTTTAGTAAAGAAGCCCGATATTACTTAGGGTCGTATGTTAGAACATTACTCTCTACTCAAAATTACTTCCAATCACCTAGTGAGCTGATTCACCGTGAGCAATTGCTGAGAACGAATTAACGGCCGACTTATCGGTCATGCACGAGCGTCGACGTTTTCGTAATATTGGCAACAAATTACCCAGAATTCTCAGCGATAAAACCACTTCCGTTATTTTCGTCTGCTATAGAGGAATGCATTTATGCTTGCATCCCGCAAATAATACCGTATACAAACACGTCTGCGACACGCAATATTACGCCGATTCTCCTGTTCTTCCAGTTGAATTCTTTGGTAGACTCTATCAAATTCCTCTTCTCCGTGTATACCGAAAACATGATCGAAGTCTTCAAGGTCCGACATCTTTGATAAATGTTGGATAAAGCAGCAAAGTACATCGATTACCATCGGTTCCCTTCGGGATTTTAATTTGAGTTGCTCATGTAAGGTACCTCCGCAGGTAGCTTACAAATTTAACCAATTATTATCGCATGAACAGATTTCTGAGTAAGCAAAATCGTATTAGCATACAACTTGCTCAGCAGAGAAGGCATTTTACTGTCTAATGCGTCCAAACATGCGACCCTTACTTATTTTAGGAATTCTCACTATGAGGTATATTCATTAAGGTAGAATATTTTTATCACTCACCTCATATTGTTCTTCTTATTTGATTATAAACTAGTTTCGGAACATAGTTTCTGTTCCATCCTCAGTATCGTCACGACCGTTGTTCTATCGTCTTGAAGAGCTGTCCTTCTCTCCTTCCATTGGCTGACTGAAAAACCTCGAAACCAGGTCATTCTCACCGGGAATTTCAAAGTTCATTAATTTCTTCTTTTCGCTCTTTGAATGTAGATCTTTCCCAAACAGTAAGTTCTTTTGGTTTTTCTATTTGTTTTAATAATTTTGCTTCTTTCTCGATAAGATGTTTTTCAGACCATGCATGGGCAGCCACTGCCGATTTTTCTACTTCCCCTTTCTTGACATTCCTGAGATGTTCTTTTACTCTAGTTTTCAAATTTCTTTTAGTTTTTCCTATGTAGAATTTCTCACATTCTTCACATTTAATTTGATAAATCCCTGATTTGTTTTCTTCTTTAATTTTCTCATTCTTATTAGGTCTAATCAGTCTACTGATGCTGTAGTCATTTTTGGGTGCTAACCTTATGTTGAAATCTTTAAAAAAATTTTTAAAAGAAAAAAATAAGATAAAGAAGAAAATAAGATAGAATTTGGAATTTACAGAAAGAAGACATATAGATAACTACATAAAAGCTTTAGGTTTCAATCACATAGCTCACAAAGAAGCAGTTTTCAATAGTTTGACACATAGATTAGTGAACATACCAATGAACAAAGAAAATTATGAAAAAAGAAAAAGAACACATAATCAACGTAGCCACGAAAAATGGTTTTGCTATAAAAATGATACTCAAAAAAATAAACAAGTTCAAAAGACAAAAATTTATTAATCAAAGCACTCTTCTAAAAGTAAAAGAAGATAATGTAAAATTTAGAAAATTCACATATCATCCATTAAAACACAAGTTTCAAAAATGACTACAGCATCAGTAGACTGATTAGACCTAATAAGAATGAGAAAATTAAAGAAGAAAACAAATCAGGGATTTATCAAATTAAATGTGAAGAATGTGAGAAATTCTACATAGGAAAAACTAAAAGAAATTTGAAAACTAGAGTAAAAGAACATCTCAGGAATGTCAAGAAAGGGGAAGTAGAAAAATCGGCAGTGGCTGCCCATGCATGGTCTGAAAACATCTTATCGAGAAAGAAGCAAAATTATTAAAACAAATAGAAAAACCAAAAGAACTTACTGTTTGGGAAAAGATCTACATTCAAAAGAGCGAAAAGAAGAAATTAATGAACTTTGAAATTCCCGGTGAGAATGACCTGGTTTCAAGGTTTTTCAGTCAGCCAATGGAAGGAGAGAAGGACAGCTCTTCAAGACGACAGAACAACGGTCGTGATGATACTGAGGATGGAACAGAAACTATGTTCCGAAACTAGTTTATAATCAAATAAGAACAACAATATGAGGTGAGTGATAAAAATATTCTACCTTAATAAGCCAGATATTATTCCAGAAATTCCACGTAAAACTACAGTAGCAAAATTTAGACTGCTTACAGAACATGACTATTTGGCCAAACATTTATATAAAATAAGAATCTACACGAATCCAAATTGTCCTCTATGCAACAAAGATGAAGAAATGAACGAAGAAAATCTACAAACCTGTGATGTATTACCTGTTGGATCCATCAAAGAGAAATATTGGAGAGCAAGAACGCTAATGGCCATGTTGCCATGGCCCAGCATTTGAAAACAACAACAACATATTTTTCATAAAGCCCATTAAAGACACAAACTCTCATTTCTTCACACAACAAGCCTTACGCAGTTGAAATATTTCGGCAAAATTATAATTTAATTATGTCTAATATATCTTTTTTTATATATAATTGTGTAATTTTTTGGTAAAGGGTTCTTTTTCTTTTCTTTTATGGAGCTTCCCTTCTCCCCAAACTCGCCACTGGAATTGATGGTGCTTAATGCTCAATGTGAAATAATTTATTTTTATTTGGCTCTATTATGAGGTATTGATGATACGAACTTATTCATTTATATCCATATAATTTCAATTGATTATCCTTGCTTATTTACTGTAAAATTAATTAAGCTTCATATGGTTTACTTATATGTTGGTGAAAGTTAAGTCCATTTCTGAGAATATTATAGTACATGGAACTGTAATGTTCCATTTTTTTGTAATATTGGAAAGTATACTGAAATTAGACACAATATGAAATAAACCAACAAAACAAAAACAACTATTCCAAATAGAATAGATTTATTCGGCATATTTTTAAAAGAAAAAAAATATAGTGACAAGATTAAGTGTGAAATGGCCTAAAAACTAATCATACTGTATAACTGATACAAGACAAAGACATCAAGGTCTGTAGAAAAAGGAAAGTGTCAAACAATTTGCACTAGCTAGATCAGTGTACATTGCATTATATGGGACAGCAACACCCCATCCCTTTATCTAGTTAATGTAGTTAATCCTGGCTATTTGGCTGCAATAAAATTATTATTAATGCTCAATGTGCAATGAGATAAGAAAAGTATACAAGTATACATCTCGTGACATTGCAAGAAGCTGGATGGGAACAAACAACTCAGACAGGAAATTCTAGATCTCTTACTTATTTTAGGAATTCACACTATGAGGTATATTCATTTAGGTAGAATTTATCACTCACCTCATATTCTAACAATATGAGGTGAGTGGTAAAACATTTCTAGATCTTTTTGGAAAAAGCAAAAGAAAAAACAACTCTATACCATTAAACAACTTAAGATGAACTTTAGCATCTCATGTGTAAAACATCTATATCTTTAAATTTTAAAATAAAATTCTTTCCACGTCACCTCTATCTCGTCTTCTAATTGACCAGTTTCTTAATCTTGGTGGTTACACGACCGATGTTCTGTCATCCAGGAGCATTGCTTCTTACTCCATCTGTTGGTGGACTGATGAACCTCCCAATCAAATCATCTTCCTGAGAATTTCAAAATTCATTAATTTTTCCTAGTTTTTTTAATGTGGATTTTTTCCCAAACAGTGAGCTCCTTTGTTTTTTCTATTTGTTTTATTACACTAGCCTTTCTTTCAATTTGATGTTTTTCTGACCAAGCATGAGTGGCTTCTGCTGATTTTTCCAATTCCCCATTTTTGACATTTCTGTGTTCCTTCACTCTGGTTTGCTAATTTCTTTCTGTTTTCACTATGTAACTCTTATCACAATATCCGCATTTAATCCAGTAAATTCTTGATTTGTTTTCTCTTTAATTTCGTCATTTTTATTGGTTTTAATTATCCTATTGAGGCTATATGAATTTCTTGGTGCCAATCTTTTGTTGAATCTTTTAAAATTCATTAATTAAATAAAAATAAAATGTAGTTTTATTTGATTTTCATGTTTATTATATAATTCAGTGACAGCTGTTTCGGTACACTACCTTCTTCAGAAATGTTAACAATTTTTTTTAATTTGTTTTAAATTTGTGAATTTCTTTTTCTTTTAGAAGTGATTTGGTTGATTAATTTTTGTCTTTTAAACTTATTTATTTTCTTGTGTACCATGCTTTCTTCAAACCTGTTTTCTATTGCTAATTTGATTATGTGTTTTTCTTTTTTATAATTTTCTCACACAAGCCTCTGGTACTCAGTTCCATTAGAGGCTGAGTTGAGCCAGGGGTATGGCACTGTGAGAAGGACTAGACCAGTTTAAAATTACCAACACCATCGGGACTTGAACCAGACCTTCTGACTTGTAGTGTATTGCCTTAACCAACCATACTATGGCTTGCCTTCAAGCTTGGAATAGTAATGTTTGTATGAATGGTACAGGGAAAGAACCAGGTAAATAAATCACTTTTTTGTTGAAATGGATTTTGAGGTGTCATTAGATTCTCCTTGGAAAGAAGTATAATTTAAAAGTGTGTGAAACAGTAAAAGATACATTTTAGTCATCGGTTTATTTACCTCCAAAGATTGGCTTACAGGTAAGGAAGTATGGATGTTGTACAATTAAAAGTATGTTTTCTAGGCTTCAAGGAAAGGGGCTTAATTTTTTTTTCCGTATCCTTTATATGTAAAGGAATAGTTTCAGAATTTGCTAATCAATGGATTTCAAACACTGAAATGAGAGAAACATATGAAAGACCAATTTATTTTGAATAACTCCTCATTTCTCTAATAAGTACATTTTATAAAGTTTCTCCATTTGTGAATCAGTAAACTTTGGAATACAATTAACTTTCACAATTGAATCAAATCCTTCATCCAGACTTGGTTCTTTGTATTTTGATCTGAAAGAAAATAAAAAAAATTAAGAATTTACATTTTAAAATTAAATACACTGCTCAAAACAATTAGAGGAACACTATGAAATATGCAAATATTTTTTCATTGGATTAAGGTACAAACATGAAATTAATAAAGTACATTATTTGTGGTTATTTATTTATTTATTGCTCATGTCAGTAAAAACAAATGAATAACGCTGACAATTAACTTTTTCAAATAATTCCGCTATGTAAGCAATTGAATCTTGTGTTTATTTTTCAAAGTTAAACACTCGTTATATAGCGTTAGTATCGTGTATGGCCTCCACGACATTCGATGACAGTTTGGCACCTTCGTGGCATGCTCCCAATAAGATTCTGGATTTCCTCTTGCAGGATATTCTCCCATTCCTCCTTCAGAGCATCTCCAAGTTGCTGCAGAGTTTGTGGAGCTTGATGTCGGTTCCTGACCTTCCTGTCTAGAAGATCCCACAAGGTTCAATAGGGTTGAGGTCTGGGCTGACCGCTGGCCACTCCATTACCTCAATTTCATTCCTCCTCAGGAAATCCCTGGTGACAGCTGCAGAATGTGCCCTGGCATTATCCTGCATAAACAGAAATCCAGGGCCTACTCCAATGGCAGCAGGTACTACATGCTCTTCCAGAACGTGCTTGATATACCGGACAGCATTCAGTCACTGGGGAACAAGTACAAGGTCCGTACGATTGTTGTACATAACAGTTTCATTAAGATATTTAATATTTGGTTTTTTTCTTTTTTTATTTTTCTACAGGTTTAACTGTATGTTATTCACTTCGTTTATTTTATTATTCGATATGTGGTAATTTTAATTTAAACTACACCATTATGGAACCTCCTCCGAATTTATCAATTTCCTGTACAGCCTCTGCAGAAAATCTTTCTCCTGGCCGTCCCCACACCCTCAATCGACCATCACAACGTGTAAGACGATACCTGGATTCGTCCGAGAAGAGCACAGACTCCCACTGGTTCAGGTTCCAATCACCATGGTTTTCAGCATATGTACGTCTTGCTGCCTTATGCCCATTTGTTAAGCGTGGTTTTTTAACAGGCCTTTTTGGACGAATATTCTCTTTCCTTAATCTGTTCCTTATGGTTGGTCTGAAACCCGGATTCCGGAAGCCATATGAAGGTCATTCTGCAGGTCTTTTGCAGTTTTTGTATGCTGTCGAAGAGCAGAAAGAACAACGTATCTGTCATCCTGGGGGCTTGTTTTAAATTTACGGGCCTGGCCACGTCTTCTACAATACTAACCGGTCTCTCTGTGCCTGTTGCGTAATCTGGACACCATGGAAGGAGAAACCCCAAGCTCTCTAGCCACTTGTCGCAGAGATTGACCTTGTCGTAAAAGATGTAGAGCATGATACACTTCAAACTCATTTAAATGCCTCATTTTGTCAGAGACTTCAATAAACAAGGCAATAATCAACATTCGTCACTATAGCAACATCAGGAAGCTTACCAATTAGAAGTGGCCAGTGCCTTCCAAAATAAAAAAATGTCTCTATATTTGTTATTTGAGGTAATTTCTCTGTATTTAGGCCATGGATCTTTAAAATTTGTATCCAATGATAAAATTAATAATTCAATTTACATATTGTCCAACTTTCAGCATCACAGCTTAAAAAAACAATTACTTATTCAATTTATTACAAGTGTTCCTCTAATTGTTTTGAGCAGTGTACTATAATTTATTATTCAAACAATTAAAATTAGATTAAAATATTTTTTTTAATAAATCATTCCTGTCCATTATACACTATGTGATCAAAAGTTTATGGCCACTATCAACAATTCATAGTTAGAATTTTCGCTTTGGCTCATGTACTGAACTTTAATAAGCCTTAACTCTAGCAGAAAGATTTTCCAATAAATATCTGAATGATAAATTATATTTGAAGAGAAAAATGTTCGCCTAGACCGAGACTCGAACCCGGGACCTTTGGCTTGCCGGGCCAAATGCTGTACCAACTGAGCTGCCGAAGCGAGTTGCGATCTAGACGCAAATTTTTCTCTTATATATGTTGTAATTCCCTCTCACCAAATGCTTTTGAAACCATTGCTTCTATCTTTGCAAATGGCGGCTTCTTAGTTAAGAAGACATTTATTGGGAATTTAACATTACTTTATAAAGCTAGTAAGGCTTCTAATGATATAAAGTAATGTTAAATTCCCAATAAATGTCTTCTTAATTAAGAAGCCGCCATTTGCAAAGATAGAAGCAATGGTTTCAAAAGCATTTGGTTGAGAGGGAATTACAACATATATAAGAGAAAAACTTGCGTCTAGATCGCAACTCGCTTCGGTAGCTCAGTTGGTAGAGCATTTGGCCCAGCAAGCCAAAGGTCCCGGGTTTGAGTCTCAGTCTAGGCGAAAATTTTTCTCTTCAAATATAATTTATCTTTCAGTGAGAAATGTTAAATTAATAATAAAAACATCAAATATCTGAACGTTTGTGGAGAAAAAAGGAACCTATTTTTCTTGCAGAGTTGTAAAAGACAAAGAGTCTTTGGGGTCTGGTGACCAGTTCATTTCCTGAACGTCATTGTCTCCAAATTGCCTTTGCTATAGACTTTGCTTTATGGCATGAAGAATTACTATGGTGGCATAAGAAATGGTCATGACCGGACTAAGTGTACACCTTTTCTTTGTATGATAAATTAGAGCTCTCTGAAAGAAACCAATTAGTGAAATGTTGGCTGAAATTGAGAATGGGGGCAATTTTCTATCACTTTTTTTTTTAATTTTTTGTGACCTTTATCCCTTTTTCCTCCATTCTATCCATAATCCCCTTTTTTCCCCCCCTTCTTCTGATCTTTTATGTTACTTTTTTAATATTTTTATATACCAAATTCAGTCCTGTGCCGTAGCTGAGTGGTTAAGGCAAAATATGATGGCGCAGGACTACGGGACTTGTGCTGGTTTGAGTCTCCAGGAAGAAATTTTCTCATGGAATTTCGGCCAGTACAGGACCAGTGCCCCCCCAGTATCGTGAGGAATTGGGTAGCTACAATAAGTGACTCCAGGTTGAGAAAATCAGTTATTACAACTGGGTGACCAGACATGCTGACCATATGTCACCCCTATACTGGCAGGATGATCGTCTACCTTTGTGATTAACACATGTAGATGTGAGGCCAGTAGCCAGCTGGTAGGCTAAGGGCCTTCTAGGCCTGTTGTGCCAGGGAGTTTTAGTTATATAACAAATTCAGGTGCTAATTTACTTTACAATGCTCAATATATAATAAATTATTATTTTACAATATTAAATTAATTTTTCATCAACTTGCCATGATCATGACAGTAGTGAACTGTCTCTCCTCAGTGAACACAGGAGTGAACAAAATTTAAAAACAGCACACAATGGAAAATTTTAACCTTTTTTAAATTTAACTGGAATCAGTAGCAGTGAATTTACACATTCTAATAAACTGACGAATAAGTTTCACTCAGATTTAAATTTAGAAATACTATAATAGGAAATAAAGATTTACTAATTTTTTTTTTTTTTTTAGTTTGTGTTCATTTGTGAATCTAAATTGCTTGTTGGTAAAAGTTTAATGTTCACTCTGTTTCATCAGTACAAGCAGGATTTCATTGAAAGGATAGAATGATTATATGATGCACTGTTCGTGATTCAGGAATCACATTGCATGATAAACAGAAGTGAGACAGTATGCAACAACACATTTATACTTCACCTCCCTGGATGAGTGATCAACTCAAAATGCCAAGGGCCACCTCCAAGACAGATACAAACATATAAGACAAGATACACCTTCACTCATACATTCATACTAAACAAAGCAAATATCATACGAGATTGTGTTGGCCAGATGGTGTTTGGGAACTATCAGGGCCTTAATGTTTTTTGACATTTGACTTACAGGTGAGGAAATACCCCAAAAACCTCATCCAGAAATCTTGCCCCACTGGGGATCAAATCCAGGTTTGCCTCATCTGAGGCAATGGCATTATCACTAGACAACAGTGAACAAAGACAGGTAAAATATGAGGTTATTAAATTAATATTGGGAAGCTAAAGTTATTACTATGATAGAAATAAGTAAATTAATAAACACAATTAAATTATTGTAAATCAATGGTAAAGAGAAAAATTTTTGCCTGAACCGGGAATCGAACCCCGAACCTTTAGCTTTCCGTGCTAATGCTCACACCACCGAGCTAATCCAGGCTTCATTCCCATCCAAGCAAGAATCCTTCCTTTACCTTTACTCTACTGGCCCCACATTCAATTGCAATGAATCATCATTCACAAATACACAATGAATGGCTTCTACCTGAAGAAGACATGAAGGTACTCCACACAGCTATAGCATTATTTATTAAATTAATATTGGGAAGCTAAAGCTATTACTGTGATATAAATAAGTAAATTAATAAACACAATTAAATTATTGTATCTTCAAATATAATTTATCCTTCTATGAAAAGTGTTAAATTAATAATAAAAATCGTCAATAGAAGCCCTACTGGCTATAAAGTAGTGTTAAATTCCCAATAAATGTCTTCTTAATTAAGAAGCCGCCATTTGCAAAGATAGAAGCTATGGTTTCAACCATTTGGCGCGAGGGAATTACAACGTACATAAGAGAAAAATTTGCGTCTAGATCGTAACTCGCCTCGGTAGCTCAGTTGGTAGAGCACTTGGCCCGGAAAGCCAAGGGTCCCGGGTTCGAGTCCCGGTCTAGGCGAAAATTTTTCTCTTCAAATATAAAAAAAAAAAATAATAAAATTTGATTTTCATATTTATTAAGATATAATTCAGTGACAGCTGTTTCGGTACACTGTACCTTCTTCAGATGTTAACAAATTATATTTCAATTATGTCTGCATAATCTATAGATTCATGATAGTGATATAAAAACTTACTTGTACATGTTAATAACCATATCACTAATTGGTTCGTGGGTATCATCTGTGAATTCACGAAACTGAAAAAAAAATGTATAATTATATTAGGTAAGTGATATACATAATTTAAGAAAGAAAAATTAATGTTTGAACTGGGATTTGAATCCTGGACCCCTAGTTCTACGTACTAGTGTGCTGTCCATTCAAATACCGGTTCAAAAATAAATTTTCTTTCTTAAATTATATTCTATCCAGAATTGGAATGTATTAATTTAAATAAAAACATCCAAAACGTTATATACATATTTGAAGAGAAAAACTATATGCTCAGGGAACTTGCTCAGATAGCTCAATCAGTAGAGTATTGGCCTAGAAAGCCAAAGGTCCTGGGTTCAAGCCCCAGTCTGAGCGTTGTATGAAATTAATAATAAAAACATCGGAAGTGATATACAGTTGAACCTGCTTCATATGTAACTCGCTTCTGTCTAATTTGGTTTCATACGTAAATGTTTGTAAGTACTGGCTAAGTGTAATTGAAAAATTTGATATTAAACCTTATTTGTATGTAATGCATTTATATATAATCTGCGGTTAAATGTACCATAGTTCATAAAATATACCTGAGTTGTTCGTAACCAAGATATACAATCATTGCATTTTTAAAATGGATGTTAGTACCAGCATGTGATGATTTCGTTAAACAAGGGCTAACATAGATGGCATTTTAACAAGGGCTGGTAGTCAAACTCCAATTACAATGACAGTAGTAGCAATGTCTTGTCAGCAGAGAGAGTGATTTATTTCAAAAGATAAAGACAGATACATTTGCTTCTAAAATGATACCCACTTCCATGGAACAATCAATTAAAATATGCGATAAAAAGTTCCCAATAAATGTGCAAATGTTTTGAACATGATATGTACTTTCATTGAAACGATCAGGAAGTTAAAAGAACATAATAAAATTGGGTAAGAGAGCCGATAATGAACCAGATGACGACCTGACTTGAAACACCTAAAGTGAGTGATGTGCTAGTGGCTTCTGGGATATTTGACCCCAAGTAATTTTTTCTCTAGCTTCCCAATCAAAGATTCCAATTTTTTGTTTATTTCATCTAGTTTTCTGCAGCTTACAAGGTGTTCCTTGTTTAGAATCATATTATACTGGTCACAGACTGGGCAGCATCTCTCCATTGTCAGTTTCATGCTTGAGATATATTCTTGAAGGTAGTCAGTCATGTCTTAAAATCAGCTGGAACCGAGCTATTCCAATTTTTCTACATTTCAACACCAGAGTTTTATATTTATGCTGCAAATCTTCATAAACTCTTCCCTTTATGTACTCTCTTATTCTTCCTTGTTCTTGTTACATCAACTGCTTTCCAATTAGTGTAAGTCTGGATAGTAGTTCTACTTTAGATTCTGGTTTCATTCCAATTTTTAGTGTTTTTTTATGCTATCTGCAGTTTAATTTCCTTGCAAGCCAACATGTACACGTATCAATTTAAGTAGTATTTCTGAATCTCTATTTTTGACTGCTCTGTATAGTTTTCTTCTATCCCATACTATTGAAGTATCATGATAGTTGTAGTTTTGGATTTTCTGTAGGGATGCTCTTGAGAGTATAACCTTTTTTTTTATTTCTGGTCTATACAGGACATTTTCTAGGGCAGATTTAATGGCTGAAATTTTCCGATCAAAGTTGTTAGTAAATTGTCCTAATGTGTATATTGACAAAATTCTTCACAATACATGGTGAGTCAAGAAGAAAGGTACATGCTTTGAGGGGTGATAGTACTGGTGATTCTAAACAAAAAATTCTAATATACATATCGTCGCTTAAGAAACAATACCGCGTAACTGACACTTTTGGTGAAATTGACATTTTTATACTGTTAGCATCACTGAAGAAGTATGCTCAGTTCAAACATAGATTAGGATGGAATTTTGTACTATGACCTCGCTAAAATTATAGATACAATTGTTTCAATCTATAGGTACTAAGGAGAAAAATAAAGTTTTTTGTTTCTCGTGTAACATTTGTATTTTGTTAGTTACGCGGTATTGTTTCTTAAGCGACGATATGTACTTTTCTTAACCATTTCAGGGTAATTTAATGAAAACAACAAGGAACCGAAAAAGTGCAGGTGACAGTAAATCAAGATGCTGTTATCTTAAGTTTTGTTTAATTGTGTATGTTTCCTCACAAAAGATGTTCAAACACTCCACCGCCAACTTGAATGCATTTTGCTGCTCTTGTAGACAGCTGTTGTGTTGCTGATCTGAGCTCATTCGTACATTCCTTTTCTCGAGCACAAGCATGAGTGAGAAGTTCCTCTTTTGTGTCCATTCTGTGCTTCTAGACTTCGCTCTTAAGCCAATCCCAAAAACAGTAATTTAATGAGGTAAGATCTGGTGACATCGGTGGCCAAGCAATGATTCCACCGCCCAATTCCTTTAAAATGTGTTACCAGAATACTTGAAGGATATCTCTTTGGCAACACGAGCTCATTAGTACTTTCAGCATGATGGAGCTCCTGCACATTCCAAACGGCCAGTGAAACAGCACCTCAACAAAACATATCCTGGCCGTTGGATTGGTTATGGTGGAATCATTGCTTGGCCACTGAGGTCACCCGATCTTACCCCCATTAGATTACTGTTTGTGGGGTTGGCTTAAGAGCAAAGTCTAGAATCACAGAGTGGACACAAAAGAGGAACTTCTCACTCATGCTTGTGCTCGAGAAAAGGAATGTACGAATGAGCTCAGATCAGCAACATAACAGCTGTCTACAAGAGCAGCAAAATGCATTGAAGCTGGCGGTGGAGTGTTTGAACATCTTTTGTGAGAAAACGTACACAATAAAACAAAACTTAAGGTAACAGTATCTTGATTTACTGTCACCTGCAATTTTCTGGTTCCTCGTTGTTTTCATTAAATTACCCTGAAACGGTTAAGAAAAGGACATATGTATATTAGAAGTTTTTTGTTCAGAATCACCAGTACTATCACCCCTCAAAGCATGTACCTCCTGACTCACCCTGTGTATTTCAAAACCCATTTCTTGGTTTTTATGTAAGCCATCTGCATATATTCTGCACCATGTTCCTTTGGGATAAGTTATATTTAAGGTTTCAAGTGCTATCATTTTTAAAAAATCAGAAGAATCGTTATTTTTACTAATTGCACTTTCCATTTCAAATTTTACCATAACATTAACATATTCTAGTGTATTAAATTAATGTTGGGAAGTAAACATTATGAGGTATAATCATTAAAATTCATCGGAGAACATATTGTTTAAACAACTCACCTCATAGGATTCATGCTTCCATGATATCGCGATTTCAAACAAAGTCATGTTCATCTTCAGCCATAACTCCGACTGACGAAATTCTTCAGCCATCAACTATTCTATTGTCGCCATCTTCAGTGCTGCCATCTATGGTTGAATTTATGAACTTCGAAATCAATGTAATTTCATTAGGGATATCAAAATTCATTGATAAAAAAATATACATTCAGAAAAACAAAAATAGATCAATGAATTTTGATATCCCTAACGAAATTACATTGATTTCGAAGTTCATAAATTCAACCATAGATGGCAGCACTGAAGATGGCGACAATAGAATAGTTGACAGCCGAAGAATTTCATCAGTCGGAGTTATGGCTGAAGATGAACATGACTATGTTTGAAATCGCGATATCATGGAAGCATGAATCCTATGAGGTGAGTTGTTTAAACAATATGTTCTCCGATGAATTTTAATATTCTAGTGTTATATTTAAATTAATATTGGGAAGAAAACATTACGAGGTTATATCATTAATAGTGAGTGGAGAACATATTTTTAACGACTCACCTCATATAATTTCAAATTTCTTTGATACTGGCGGTTTTAGACAATATCTTGTCCCTCTTCAGTCATGGCTTCCACTCTAGTGTATTGGTAAATGGAGCAAGCAATTTTGTTTCTGTAGAGAGTATCTTACTTATTTCTTCATTTTGTAGTAGAGTTTGAGATTTTAGCTAGGGTATATTGTTTGGATGGGAAAATCATAAATTCTGTAATTTACTACAGTTTAATTTTTGTACCAATTTTTTAGTTTTAATTTCATATTCTGCTTTGATTGACAAACTCAGTTATACATATATACAGGGCAAGTCAAAATGTTGTGCAGGTTTTCAGAAATTTATTATGTGAAATGTAATGAACATATAATATCGTGAGACATATTGTATGAAAGGTAAACTCTCAAAGTTTAGTTGTCCACTTCTAAAGTTCCGCGTTCACCCGCAAGATGTCAACAGCAGAGCAGTAAAGGAAAATGGCGTTGACTGGGGATCAGAAGTCTTTCTGTGTGCTTGATTACCATGTAAACAACTCTGTGACTAGTGTTCAACGACATTTCCATACCAGATACGATAAAGACCCGCCGGATGGGAGATCCATTCGTAAGTGGTACACACAATTTAGGGATTCAGGCTGTATCTGTAAACGAAAATCGACTGGCCGTCCGTCGACGAGTGAAGAGACAGTCGAACGCCCTTTTTCTTTCATGAACGTACTGTGAACGGACATGTTTTCCTTGATATGCTACAACAATGGCTCCTTCCGCAGCTTGAAGCGGATAGTCCAGATTTCATTCTGCAGTTGGATGGTGCCCCTCCACATTACCATGGCAGTGTTCGAGACCATTTGAATACGGCTTTACCACAACGCTGGATAGGCCGTGCATCTCAGGGTGATCAACAACTCATTCATTGGCCACCTCGTTCACCAGATCTAACCCCGTGTGATTTCTTCATGTGGGGTCTTGTAAAGGATCATGTTTACGTACCACCACTTCCAACAACACTGCATGAACTGCGTGCCCGCATCACAGCAGCCATTGCTGATATCGACCGCGGACTGCTACAGAAAGTTTGGCAGGAGATTGAATATCGGCTTGACATCTGTCGTGTAACAAAAGGCGCTCACATAGAACATCTGTGAATATTTAAAAAAAAACTTTGAGAGTTTACCTTTCATACAATATGTCTCACAATATTATATGTTCATTACATTTCACATAATAAATTTCTGAAAACCTGCACAACATTTTGACTTGCCCTGTACACAGCATAGCAACAACTGGGATTGTCTTAACAGCTCTTGTAATTATTCTAAGGGATCTTGATTGCATTATTTCTAGCTTATCCTTCAACGTACCATTTATAGATGAGTATTTCAACTTGCCAGGAACAAACTTTAATCTCCAAATTCATAAAATCAGTACCAGATGGCAGTTCAGAAGATAGTGTTAATGGCAAAATTTCAACAGTTGGAGTTTGATTGAAGATGAAAATAAAATGACCTTAGAAACTGGAATCGTGAAATAATCCCAAATAATTCCCATTATTTTGAGACCCCCAATATCTCATTTTCACCACGAAAAGCAAGATGTCTTGAAGCCGATGGGTGGTGCTGCGTCACAGGAGAACAAGTGGAGAGTAACTATCATCTCGAGTGTAGCTTAGTGTAAGCGAATATATCAGCCTTTTGGGGCCCCCATGAGGATGGGGGCCCTGGGCACAGGTCCTCTGTCCCTTATGGTAAAGATGGAAATGCTTACAACTAAAAACTGTGTTGTTTTATTTCAAGACATAGATTTTATACAATGAAAGTTTTAATTTTTTAAATAAAAATTTCCATGAAAGGTAATAGCATACATCTAAATGTTTATTCAACACTTAAATTTTCTCTCATTAAAAGAACATCATTATAAAATGCTGCAGCTTACCTTATTATTATGCTTGGCGTGTATCAAGCTTGTAGCCATAACAAAGCATCGACATCCAACTTTCCATTTATGGGCAATCTGAACAAATCTATGTCTTGACTCTTTATCAGGATTGGTGTTGTCAATGACCACACTTCTTCCTGCAGATAGTGCTGCTTCCATATCTGTCACACATTTCTGCCATGAACCCAATTTGTCTCTGTTCACATGATGGTATCCTTTGGGAACTAAATACGTGTCGGTAAAGGAACTTTTACCAGAACCTGGAGATCCAACAAAAATAATAACCTGAAAAAGTGAAAAGTACCATACATCAAAACAGTAACATTTACAATTGATTCTATAAATAAATTAAAATTTTTCTTTTTAAATAGACCAAGATATTTAACACTCTGTTAATACATTTGGGAATTTCAGACAAAGTTGAAGATTACATTGCTGATATTGAAATTGGAATAAATGATATGACAATTGAAGATAAGGTAATTATTAGGAAAGAAATTGGTAAAGTTTTAGAAGAAATTAAAGACTCTCAAAAAAATTTAAAAGCAAAGAAAAATTTGGCAATTTTGAATAAAATTAACAACAAAAATTTAATACTTTCGAAAGCAGACAAAGGAAATAAAATAGTTATTCTTGACAAATTGGATTATACTGCGAGGATGGACAATCTCTTAGAATCAAAAGAATTTTTGGAATTGAAAAAAGATCCTTTACCTAAAGCTATTAAATCATTTGATAATACTTTGAAACAAATAAAATATACTTTAACAAAACAAGAAAAATTTAAATTAAAAGTGTCCAATCCATCGAATCCTAGAATGTACGGTCTACCAAAGATTCATAAAATTGGTAATAAGATGAGACCTATAGTCAACAACATTGGTTCACCATGCTATTATTTATCTAAATGGCTAGTACAAAAATTTAATGAGTTTCCCAAATTTGACACTAAAAGTATTCAGAACTCTTTGGAATTGGTTGACAAATTGAAAAATATTGAGTCTAGGACATGATGACAGATTGGTTTCATTTGATGTAATTTCATTGTTTCCTAGTATACCAGTTGAAAAAATGCTAAATTTTTTGAGGAAATGGTTAAGTTCTCTAAATATTAAAAATGAAATATTAGAGGAATATATAACTCTTACTAAGCTATGTGTCAGTAATTCTTATTTTACCTATAATGAAAAATTTTACCAACAGGTTTCGGGTTTGTCAATGGGTAATCCGCTCTCACCATTTTTAGCTGATTTGTTCATGAGTTACTTGGAGTGTCAAATCACTAAAGCATACCCATGGATGTTTAAGACTTGGTACAGATATGTGGATGATATTTTTGCAATAATAAATTCTAAAGATATTGAAGATGCTCTTAAATTATTAAACCTTCAGGATGAATCAGTAAAGTTTACCGTTGAATTAGAAAAAGAAAACAAAATTCCTTTTTTGGATTTATGTATAATTAGGAATAATCAAACACTGAAAATTGAATTTGATATATTTAGAAAAGGAACTCATACAGATAATTACATTAAATCATCAGGCTTCAATCACATTGCTCATAAGCATGCAATATTCAATAGCTTAATTTACAGATTGACAAATGTACCATTAAACGAAGAAAATTTCAAAAAAGAGTTTAAACATATCTTAAACACTGCTAGTTTAAATGGTTTTGATAAAGAATTAATTATAAATAAGTTGAAGAAATTCAAACACAATAAAAGACTTAATGAATATACTACTCTACAAAATTGCAAAGAAAAGAAAAAATACAAGAAAATTACTTACCATCCTGAAATGCATAGGAAATTTCAAAAAATTTTTGACAAATACAACATTTTTTTGGCACCAATAAATAAATTTAGTCTGGGTAATCTTCTAAGTACCAATAAAAAAGTCAATGTTCCAGACAGTAAGAAATCTGGAATTTATCAAATAAATTGTGAAGATTGCAATAAAGTTTATATAGGAAAAACAAAAAGGAATTTGGAAATTCGGACAAAAGAACATTTCAGAAATATTAAAAATTGTGAAATTGAAAAATCTGCAATTGCTGCACATAGTTTATTAGAACATCATAAAATTGGAAGAGAAGCTAAACTTTTAAAACAAGTAGAGAAACCTTTGGAATTGACAGTTTGGGAAAAAATATACATTCAGAAAAACAAAAATAGATCAATGAATTTTGATATTCCTAACGAAATTACATTGATTTCGAAGTTCATAAATTCAACCATAGATGGCAGCACTGAAGATGGCGACAATAGAATAGTTGACGGCCGAAGAATTTCATCAGTCGGAGTTATGGCTGACGATGAACATGATTATGTTTGAAATCGCGATATCATGGAAGCATGAATCCTATGAGGTGAGTTATTTAAACAATATGTTCTCCGATGATTTTTAATGATTATACCTCATAATGTTTACTTCCCAACATTAATTAAATATAAGTTATTACTAATTGATTTTTACAGGAATTAATCAATATGAGGTTTAATTTATGGTAAAATGCTGGCGATGGGGCAACAGCTTTGAAACATATGTCCAACTAAACAATTATATGAGGTAAGAATGTTAAAAAATGCAAACTCAATTACTAAATTAAACCTCGTATGTTACTTCCTAATGATTTTAAAAAAGTTATTACTACTTAGAATGAAGTATATACAGTGAGCCTAAGCAAACATTGATGGAACATTAATTTCCTGCCAGTCTGTGTTAGTTGTGGCAACTCCCGGTTATGCATTCTCTGAATAATTGGTTGAAATTGGATACAAGATATTAAATGAAATTAATAATAAAAATATTGAAAAAAGCCATACTGGCATTTATAATGTAATGTATAATTCCCAAATAAGATTTCTTAATAAAGGATCCGCCATTTGCAAAGATAGAAGCAAAGGCTTCATAGCATTTGGTGGGCAGGAATTACAACGTATATAGAGAAAAATTTGCGTTTAGATCCGTACTTGCTCAGGTGGTAGAGCACTTGGTCTAGAGAACCAAGGGTCCCAGGTTCAAGTCCCGGTCTGAGCGTATAATTTTTCTCTTCAAACAGTATTCATTACTCAATCTTACCACAGAAAATCATGAAGGAGCATTTCAATTACAAAATTTGTTTTTAACATATCTGTTGTTTTGCATATTTACTGCATCATGTAAATAAAACAATGCAAGAACACAACTGATATGCATGTAATATGCACTGGAAGCAATGATCTTCGGAGCTACAAGATGAACACTGGTGGGAATTGAGCCAAGAATGCAGCGGTCAAGCTGGCATTGTTTTCTGTTGTAAAGGAGTATAACTAACACCCCTGTATAAATACAGAGCTTATTTGAACGGAATTTATTTGAGAATCTGTAAATTAGTTTTTAAGACCAAAAGTCTCAATCAAACAATTTGGGAAACACTGGTCTATGGATTTTAAAGATGGCAGCAAATTTGAATTGCCGACTATTGTGAAACCTATTCAAATTCTTCTCAACGATAAATGTAAAAAAATTAACCAGGACCGCATATTAGAGGGGATATAACAAAACATGGTTAGTATGATATTTGGACTTAAAAAACCAGCAAAGCCAACTTTATTTGGACCTTTTCAAATAAGAACATAATTTAAACATTTTAGATTCTTCTTCATCTAAACTTGAGTCTCCATTTCAGGTTCGAACAAAGATATATAAACTATTCCAGCTAATATGCAGATCAATAAAATATATTTAATAATGAATATCATAAATAATCACAATACTACTTGAAATAAATTATTAAATTTTCAAATAAATGGTCAAAATATGTCATAAATAAATGTCACTATTCTTCTCAGAAATCTCAAAAAAATATGGATTCAAAATTATTGGTCATTTTTTATTATTTTCATGTCACCCGTTCTCACATGTATTTTACAGAAATGCTAGGGGTCTCTCATCCCTTATAGCATATTTTTCAGATTGTAATTAATGTGTGTACCAAGTTTGGTTAAAATTGCTCCAGGCATTCCAGAAAAATCAGCAATTGCAGCTCATAGCCACTTACTTGTGTTTTGCGCTCTTTTAACTTTTCTATCTAACCCCTCTTGGTTAACTCTTGTTTTTTCGGCCCCGAAGCTATTAGGGCATCCGAGGGCTAGGGAGTCCTTCCTTTCTTCCATTTCTCCTTTCCTTTATTTTCTTTTCTTCTCCAGAAAAGCCTGACCAGAGGCTATAAGATGGCAGCCCCATCACTGGTCTTGCCTTCCTTTGGCCAGCAACCAATCGAAGGGACTATTATTATGCTTTCAAGTCTTATACGAGAATTTCCCATAAGGAAAATTTTCTATAGGATCGTAACAGGCCTTGGCCTAATACTTGGAAGGAAGAAGAAGAAGAAGTTTGCTAGAGAATCACAAAATTGGAAGAAAATCCTCCACGAAGTCACAAAACCTGAAAACATTGCACTAACGGACTACACAGAACAACACCGGGAGTATAAACATCTACTAAAAGAAAACAAGACAGCCTACAATCTACACCTAGAATAAATCCTAATCACTGAAATAGAAATATACTAAAAACAATAAGGCTGCTGGTCTGGATGGAATATTCGCAGAACCTGAAATCCTTGTCTCAAGATCTGGCAGTACCGCTAGCCCTCCTATACAACAAATGCCTTACAAAGAGCACAACCCCACAGCATTGGAGAAAGACAATAAGAGTGGTACTCCACAAAGGCAAAGGCAAGAAAGACGACCCAAACAGTTACAGGGGAATCGTTTTGGAGAACACAATGTTCTCCAAAATCATACTAGAACGCATCAAGCTAAGATTACGAGCAAACATCCCCATGAATCAATTAGGATTCACTCCAGGCAGATCGACCCTACATGCAGTACAAGAAATCTTAGTTGAGATAGAAAATAGCATGGTACAACCAAACACCCCCCCCCCTTATACAATATTCATAGATTATTCAAAAGCATTTGACAGCATTGGCAGAAAGTTACTATGCCACAAGCTTGAGAACGCACTGGGCAGGACAAGTCACGAACTGGAGACAATAAAATTGATTCTCAGCACCAACTATGTAGCAATCTATGATGACATCTTCTTCTTCCTTCCAAGTATTAGGCCAAGGCCTGTTACGATCCTATAGAAAATTTTCCCTCCAGCGTTTCATAGGACGGCCCAGTGATCTTCATACTCTTGGTATATAATTATAAACAGCTTTGGGGATCCGATTTGAACTCATTCTTTCAAGATGGTGTTTCCAATTTAGTTGGTACTGTTTAATATATTCCAAAATTGGCGTAGTCTTCAATTCTTTTAAGATATCGGTGTTCCTTTTCCGATACCATCTGGTGTAACCCGCTGTTCTGCACATGAATCTCATTTCACAAGCCATTATTCTGCTTTCATGTTGTTTTTTTAGTGTCCATGCTTCAGTACCATAGGTCAACACTGGTCTAGCCAAAGTGTTATATAAATGCAATCTGGTGTTTTTTTGTACAAGGGATGGTTTCATAACTTGATTAATAATTCCTAAACTTTTATTATAACTAGTAACTTTTTCAGGGATATCCTTTTCATCCCAGATAGAGAGATAATATCCAAGATATCTATGACATATCAGTGTCAAAGATATTGCTCAAACACAAGGAGACCCACTGAGCCCAGTCCTCTTTAACATTATGACAGCCGATATTGGGCAAGCTATAAGCGCAAGAAATATAAAGGTATTAATGTATGCCGATGACATGGCCATCCTCTCCAAGATTCCTGAAGATCTGCAAGAGGCCATGGAGAATATCAGAAAATGGGCGTCAGAAAATTCAATGGAAATAAATACCTCCAAAACAAAAGCAATGAAGTTCAGTAGAGGAGGAAGATTATCAAAAAAAGGATCACCTTATGTGCGGCGACTCTGCTCTAGAAATTGTTCCCAACTTTAAGTACCTGGGAGTGACGCTACAGACCAATGGAACCACGTTCACCATGCATATACAAGACAGGACCACAGCAGCAATAAATTCGATGTTCGACATCCCCAAGCTTCAGAGACTGTCCCTGCCAATGGCGATGGCACTGTTCCAACTCAAGGTAGCACCAGCGGCCACATACGGTATTCAGATAATTTGGACTCACCTAACTGCGAAAAACCTCAAGAAATTGGAGAATGTCAAAGCCAGATATCTCAAGAGGGACTTGTCACTCTCAAAGTACACAAGAAACAGCTACGCCTACAGAATAGCACATGAATCCTACTTCATTGAGGACATCAAGCTTATATATATATATATATATATATAACATATCCAAATGGCTTAACAATAAATTTAAAGGTATGGAAAAATTTGAAAATTTAGCAGTAGAAAATTCTTACCAATTAGTTGAGAAATTAGAAAATGTAGAAATAGAACCTTCAGAAAGATTGGTCTCTTTTGATGTTACTTCATTATTCACAAACATCCCGACTGACACAACTTTGAAAATTTTAGAAAAATGGTTGAATGAAAACAAATTAGATGATGATAGCGTTAAAGAATACATAAAACTAACAAAATTATGCTTAAATCAAATGTTCTTCACATTTAGAGGAAAATACTTTAGACAAAAATCAGGACTCGCAATGGGAAATCCATTATCACCATTCTTAGCAGACATGTTTATGGGGAATTTTGAATGTCATGTAACTAAAGCACATCCTTTGATGTTTAAATTTTGGAGAAGATATGTAGATGATATCATAGCAATAGTAAAAGAGAAACAATTAGAAGATGCCATTAAACTGTTAAATATTCAAATAAAACAATCAAATTTACAATGGAAATAGAAAATAATCATGAAATACCATTTTTAGACCTTAAATTGATTAGGAAAGAAGAGAAAAAGAAAATAGAATTTGGAATCTACAGAAAAGAAACTCACATCGACAATTATATAAAAGCTACTGGATTTAACCATTTTTCACACAAACAGGCAGTATTTAATAGTTTAACACACAGACTTGTGAATGTCCCCATGAGCAAAGAAAATTACAATAAAGAGAAAGAACACATCATACAAATTGCTAAGGATAATGGTTTTCACAAGAAAATGATACACAAGAAAATAAATAAATTCAAAGAACAAAAAGTCATCAATGAAAGTACTCTTCAGACAGATAAAAATATAGGCAAAAAATTCAAGAAGTTCACATACCATCCTTTCGTATTTGACAAGTTTCAAAAAATTTTCAACAAATTCAACATTAAATTAGCACCGAAAAATGATTACAGCTTAGGTAATTTAATAAAAACCAACAAAAATGAAAAAATTGAAGACTGCAAAAAATCGGGAATTTATCAAATTAATTGTAAAGATTGTGAAAAGATATACATAGGAAAACAAAAAGGAATCTAAATACAAGATTAAAAGAACACCTCAGAAATGTTAAAAATGGAGAAACCGAAAATCTGCAATAGCTGCACATGCCTGGTCAGAAAAACATAGAATAGAAACCAAAACAAAATTACTTAAACAATTGGAAAAACCGAAGAAACTCACAATTTGGGAAAAAATTTACATATGCAAGAATGAAAATACAACTATGAATTTTGAAATACCCGGTTATAAAGAAAGAGGACTGATTTGGAAATTCTTTGGTCGGCCACCAGATGGCGCGGAGGTCAGTCTGCAGGATAGAAGGCCGTTGGACGTCAGTTGTGAACGTGACGCAGCATTGAGAATGTCACAAAAGATGTGAAGAAACCCAGGGTCTGCTATGAATTATGAGGTGAGTGAAATAATAAAAAATAAACAACATCAAGCTTTGTTTCAATCTACCAGAAACCCAGGCATATAAAGACACCATCAGAGACAAAACAAAGCCAATGCAATACCGAGGGAAATAATGGAAACAGAAACGATGAAAACTGAGTGTGGAAAGGCCCGAACTTCCAACTTCGCCACCTATACACACACTTCGCCACACATGGTTTCCACAGGAAGATATGCCAGAATCCGTCATACCACGACCCCAAGGAGGACTGCAGATGTACGAGCCATGCTGCAAGTACCACCTAATGAAATGCAAAACCAGAACTCAGTCTCTCATCACAATTACAAAGGACTGGTGAAATCTCAAAATGTACACATTGTGTTTAATAAAACCTATTTAAGTTGAAAATTGGAAGAAAAACTAAAACATCCCAGAGTTGTCCTGGCACATACAAATATACATATATACAGAGAAACATCTATTTTTATACAAAAAGATAATTTATTATTAATTTTAAAATACAATAGGAAGTAACATTAAGAGGTTTGTTTAATAATTAAAACATTTTGTCTGTTCATTCTTACCTCTTATAGTTGTTTTTGTCGAACAAATTATTATTAATAATGTTATTTCCTACAAATATTAAATAATTTATTGGGTACAAGCGGCTATGAATATCAGAGGATTGGAGGAAGATCAATGGATGGACAGAGAGGAATAGCATTTGGTTTCTGGAAGATGGATGATATTTATAAATAATATAATTAAAATAACGTCAAAATATCACTTCCTAAAATTAAATATTAGTTGTATTAATTTTCACTCACAATTTCATCTACATTTTCTGTTGCATCTTATCGAATAGTCTTCCTTGATTTTTCAATTTCACATAGTAGTTCATAAATCTTTTAAGTCAGTGCGAGAAAAATATTTGATCATATACTACATTACAACAATTTCTTTAAAACAGTTTTTGAAGGAAAACTTGGAGAGGGGTATATCAAAAACTCTCTACACTCTAATCCAAAAGGAAAAAGAAATATAGCCCGACAGAACAGGTTTGAAAATGGAACCAGTTCCGAAAGGCCTAGCTGAATATTTTATACAAATATAATTTGTTGAGGATGACTGCAATAACAGGTACAACATTTTAATGTTTTTTAAATAGTTAACAATAACCTTAACGGAACAAAATGCTTCTTAAAAGCATTGAAGAGATGGCGTAAACAACTACAGTCAGGAAGCCTAATCTTTGATGCCCATAATGATGACATACAAAATTTCACAATTTTTACATGTTTTGGGGAATATATATATTCAGCCTGTGTATGTTTGTGCTTGCAAAACTGGAAAAAATAGTCGGTCGATTGACTTGAAATTTTGACATAAAATTTAGAGATGCCTTTGGAATTAACAATATAGGGAAAAAAATATATACATTCAGAAGAATAAATATAGAATCATGAATTTTGAAATTCCTGACGAGCAAAATTTATTCTCCAAGTTCATAATATTGACACCAGATGGCAGTTCAGAAAATAGAGTTAATGGCAAAATTTCAACACTTGGAGTATGACTAAAGATGAAGATGAAATGACCTTTGAAACCAGTATCATGAAAATTTATGAGGTGAGATATAAAAACATTTTCTCCAACTCATTTATAAATTGAAAAATATCTCATAGTGTTACTTCCCACTTTAATTTTGATAAAAAAAATGCAATAAATTTTGTTCACCTCTTTACTTCCTGATACAAGCTTTGTATCTGGTGGATTTAGTAAAGATGTATCTTTTGGAAGAGCTGACGGATTGAATTCAGGCAATTTGAATGGAGCTGGACGATTCTTTAAAAAATGCTCCTCAGGTGTAAAAAAGTTCAAGCCCAAATTAATTGCTAGAAGTCTATCCGATGATGAAAAATCTTTTTTCTTCTTTGGAGCCCAATTAGCCTCTCTCCCTGCTGCATCGCCACAAAAGAAAGACACTGTCATATCAATAGGAACACCATCATTTTTCTGAAATAAATATAACATTTATTAATCTCATCATCACCTTCAATGCCAAAGTAATGAACTTATATATTTTTAAATTAAATTAAAATTTCAGCCAGTGTATGAACCATTACTCTTCCAGCAATGTGAGTAATTTGGGCATCTACGAAAAGTAAAGAGCATACCATCAAGATAAATAAGGCAAACAACTCAATGGAATTACATGATGATGATGATGTAATATTAGGTAAAAGTGAGGAAATACTAAAGGCCAACACACACATTCTACTAAATAACAGAAGAAACTGGGGCTGGAAATAAATATCAATAACATATTAAATATATGGTCACACATAAAAATACAGAATTTAATGATAAATGAGAGAAATTTTGAAGAAATGGCAGTTTTCAAGTACCTACGAACAATAATTACGAACAGAACTCTGTGCAAAATTTACCGATCGTTTCCCATCCAGTAATACCTTACTTACCCACTAGATGTCTCACCGAGGCGCTAGGCTGACCCTCTATCACTTGCTGACATCTATGGGTAAATGAGCATAACCAAATTAAGTTGGTCAATAAGTTCCCATTAGGGAGCTCCCTAATCCCAGCACAGGAAGGAAAGGGCTTAAGAAAGAAAGAATGAGGTGCACAAAAAAATTAAACATAGATTAATTTATTAAATTAATATTGAGAAGCTAAAGCAATTACTATGATAGAAATAAGTAAATTCATAAATACAATTAAATTATTGTAAATCAATGGTAAAGAGAAAAATGTTTGCCTGAACCGGGAATCGAACCCCGAACCTTTAGCTTTCCATGCTAATGCTCAGACCACTGAGCTAATCCAGGCTCCATTCCCATCCAAGCAGAAATCCTTTCTTTACCTTACTCTACTGGTCCTACATTCAATTGCAATGAATCATCCTTTCTTTACCTTACTCTACTGGTCCTACATTCAATTGCAATGAATCATCATTCACAAATACCAATGAATGGCTTCTACCTGAAGAAGACATGAAGGGACTCCACACAGCTATAGCATTATTTATTAAATTAATATTGAGAAGCTAAAGCTATTACTATGAATAAATAATAGTAATAGCTTTAGCTTCTCAATATTAATTTAATAAATAATGCTATAGCTGTGTGGAGTCCCTTCATGTCTTCTTCAGGTAGAAGCCATTCATTGCATATTTGTGAATGATGATTCATTGCAATTGAATGTAGGACCAGTAGAGTAAGGTAAAGGAAGGATTTCTGCTTGGATGGGAATGAAGCCTGGATTAGCTCAATGGTCTGAGCATTAGCATGGAAAGCTAAAGGTTCGGGGTTCGATTCCCGGTTCAGGCAAACATTTTTCTCTTTACCATTGATTTACAATAGATTAATTTCTTGAAATGGATGCTATTATGCATTACAGGAATTCTTGTCATCCCAACTACTCTCAGAAAAGTTTAAACTAAAAGTATATAAAACAGTTATTCTTACAGTTTTATTATATGAATGCAAAATGTGGTCTCCTATTTTAAAGGAAGAAAAAAATATTTAAGCATTTGAGAATAAAACTCATAGGAAAATTTTTGACCGAAGTGAGGACAGGCAGATGATTGGGGAAGACTATATAACACTATAAGCATTTGAGAATAAAACACTTAGGAAAATTTTTGACCAAAGTTTGAAGAACAGGCAGATGATTGGAGAAGACTATATAACACTATAAACATTTGAGAATAAAACTCTTAGGAAAATTTTTTACCAAAGTGAGAAGAACAGGCAGATGATTGGAGAAGACTATATAACGCTATAAGCATTTGAGAATAAAACTCTTAGGAACATTTTTGACCAAAGTGAGAAGAACAGGCAGATGATTGGAGAAGACTATATAACACTGAGCTACATGATCTTTATTAAGTTATGTAGGTAGGAAATAACACTATGAAGTTTATTTTAATTTATGTTGAGTTGTTTTTGACTCACCTCATACGTCTTAACTCCCTCGCAGACTCGAGTTTCTTCACTGCATTTGTGACTTTCTCGATGCTGTATAACATTCACAACTTGTTGTGATACAGCATTGAGAATGTCACAAATGCAGTGAAGAAACTCGAGTCACAACAAGTTGTGAATGTTATACAGCATTGAGAATATCACAAATGCAGTGAAGAAACTCGAGTCTGTGAGGGAGTTAAGAAGTATGAGGTGAGTCAAAAATAACTCAACATAAATGACATGATCTTTATAGGAAACCAGATTTAATAACAATAGTTAATTCCTGTAAACTGCAATGCACAGGATATGTGGCAGAAATGAGAAATGAAAGGCAAGGATGAAAACTTCTCAAAGGAAAACTAGAGGGAAAGTGCCCAGTAGGTAAAACAAGAATGAGGTGTGATGATAATATTAACCATGAACTGAGGGAAGTGAATTATATAGGAGAATGCAAAACTTAAACTGTTACATCAGGCAAAAAATAATATTTTCTAAATTGGGTGATGTTATGTATCAACTAGCTAAGTACTATTTTTTTTAAAAAAATGAGATTTTGATGCCATCTGTTGCACTGGCTCATGAAATAAGTGTATGCTCACTTTCAGCATCAAATCTTTAAATATAGCCTTATTATTAAAGAAAATATAACATCATCAAATCCTATCAGAGATTCTGTGTTTTACAACAAACGGGTATGAAACCATATCTTCATAAATGGTAATTTAAATTTTGCATCATGCAGATAAGCACCAAATATTTCTGGTCTTAGATTGTTGATGCATAACTGTCAAACAAGGAAAATAACTTATAATATCCAGTATTATTAGTTTAGCACTATAATAAATAGTGAAGATTGACTTAAACTTTAAACATATTTTTCTCAAGACTTAAGATAAATTTTACTTTTACGACATTTCGCCTATAGACGTTAAAAAAGCACTCAAGCGGATTAAATCCAATGCGCAAGGAACAGATAACATCAGCATTTTAATGCTAAATAAAATCATTGACATTATACTACCCACAGTGACTCATATTTTCAATGCTTCCCTTATAACTTCTATCTTCCCTATTGTATGGAAACAGTCTAGAGTTCGGCCTATACCAAAAATAAGTACACCAACTAACTGTAATGACTTCCGACCGATTAGCATCCTTCCGACATTATCTAAAGCTCCTTCCGACATTATCTAAAGCCCTGGAATATATTGTACATAAGCAAATGACTGATTATCTCCAAGAAAATCACCTCCTTGATCCTTATCAATCCGGCTTTAGATCTGGTCATAGCACAACCACAGCTTTGCTAAAAATTACCGAAGATATTCGTGAAGCCGTGGACAGACGTCAATTGACTCCTTTAACCTCTTACTTGACTTCAGCAAAGCTTTTGACACAGTAGACCACGACTTACTTATGATAAAGCTCAAGCACCTACATTTGTCTGACAGCGCTGTATCCTGGTTTGACTCATACCTGCACGGTCGTCAACAATACGTTTCATTAAACTCTAGATCTTCGACTTGACGTAACGTGCCGGCTGGAGTCCCCCAGGGCAGTGTTCTCGGACCTCTTCTTTTCTCAATCTACATAAATGATTTGCCAACTGTACTAAAGCACTGCCGTTATCACCTCTATGCTGAATGATCTCCAAATTTACCTACATTCACCTCCTCATTCTCTCTATAACAGCTTGATGAAAATGAATGACGATCTCATATCCATCTTTAACTGGTCTTCAAGTATCGGTCTAAATCTAAATCCTAACAAGTCACAAGTAATTCTAATGGGACAACAAAGACTGCTTACAACCTTGACTTACAACCTTTGACATATCTACACTTCCAAACATTACTATAAATAATATAATTATCCCTTATTCTTCTTCAGTAATAGATCTTGGACTACATCTAGACGCAAATTTAACCTGGCAAACACAAGTGAAACACATATGTAAAAAGACTTTCTCCATCTTACATTATCTTAGACGTTTTAAAGAATTTTCTCCCAGTTTCGTTAAAAACAAATCCTAGTGCAGAATCTTGTGTTACCACACTTCGATTATTGTGACATTGTATATAATGATCTAAACTATGCCTTGTCGCAGAGACTGCAGCGTGTTCATAATGCTTGCATTCGATTCATTTTCAATATCCGGCGTTATGACCATATTTCCGAACACTTTAATAACCTCTCTTGGCTCCGTCTTACTGACAGACGTAAATTGCACTCTCTTTCGCTACTTTTCAAGCTTCTGAATTCCTACATTCCTACTTACCTCTCCCTGGCGTCCAGATTTGAGAAGTTATCCTCCTACCACAATATTGACACTAGGTCACAAGATAGCAGTCTGCTAACAATTCCTCTTCATAGCACTTCCTCCTATTCTACTTCCTTCACAGTAGCCTCCGCCCGCTCCTGGAATCTCCTTCCTCAAGATATCAGGGGTTGCCGCACACTTGGCACCTTTAAGTCACGCTTATACAGTTACCTGTTGTCTAATAATTAATTTTTCTCTATTTATTTAATTTTATACTATGTCATTAATCTTTTCCTCGTTTTTTTATATATCTTGTACATATTATATATTTAGTTCGTTAAATTTAGAGTAAATCAAAAAACATTATAAATATTAATTGTATTGTATTCATAACTTGTAATCGTTTATATATATATATATATATATATATATTGTAATTTAGATTTAAGACTTTTCTTTTGTATTTTTTTTTAAACCTGGTTGAGTGGTAGACAAGGCCTTAAGGCCTTAACTCTGCCAGGCAAAATAAAGCTATTATTATTATTATTATTATTATTATTACTTAATAACACATAGCTGGTTGATGCATAATGCCATCCAATTATTTGTAGTAAAATGATTAATTAAATCTTGTTTAAAATTACAATACGAAGTAAAACAAACCATGTATTTGATTTAAAATAATATTTATTATTGTAGGAGTTACAATAATATTAACTAGGACAATTTATGTTTTGATGTAATTTGGGTGTAAATTTTACGAATTGATGTTGTAAGCACTGCTTTGAAATATAAGAATGCATTTATTTAGAAATAATGTAATAATAAATTGAATATGATGCTACAGTAAAACCTCATTAATCGAGACCCTATTAAATCAGATTTTGCTTAATCTGGACAAGCATCCTAAAGTTAAAAAAATAATAATAATAATAATAAAATTTCAATGAACTGCTAACTTTTAATGAAATACAGTACTAAGACAAACTTAAGGAAACTGTCCATTTTATTTTTGCAAAGATTGTATACTATGAGTTTCTTAGGAATGCATGAAATACCATTAATGACAAAAAGACAATAGGCCACCCTCCTTCACTCACTCTTGCTACCTGCCTGGGATTAATGTTGATTCCATTAATATTTTGATTAATTCCCTCACAAACTTTTATCTTATGAAATACAATATTATTACTGGCACATATTTAATCAATATTCAAGAAAATAACTAATTCTAAATCACATTAATTATCAATATTTTCCACTGCATGTCCCTTTTTACTATTGAACTTACAACTCTGTCAAAATGTTTAGTTTAACACTTGCCTCTCTTCTGTTCATTCATAAATTTTACAAACAAATTCAGTACAAAATTTTGAGTAAACCTGCAATATTATCGTGGAAATATAAGCATAAATTTCTTATTGTACACGAAAAACTGAAAATTATTGAAAGACTTGAAAATGGTGCCACTGTTGCATGTGTATGTGGAGAATATGGAATTGTAAAATAAACAGTTTCGAATATAAAAAAGAAAAACTGAACTCGTATCATCTGTGATTAAATGTGATGTAAACAAATACAGTTCTCAGGTAAAACGAATGTGGCAGCCAGCTGAACAAAAGTTGGAACATGCAATATATAAGTGATATGAATAATTTTATGCAAGCGGAATTGCAATGAGGGGTGTTGAAATTCAAGCTGCTGCCAAACATCTTGCAAAATAACTTGGCATCAATACATTTTTGGCTAGTTTGGGCTGTTATACAGATTCTGCAATGTCATATGAGGAGACTTTGTGACCCTCTTGTAAAAGAGATGTGTGATAAACCACAAAATAAAATTAAAGTTTCTTCTAACCAAACAAATTAAGGTTGTGCACTTAAAATCAGTTAGGCATCTTATGTCAATAAAATTACTGTATAATTTTATTCACAAAATTCTCTGTGGTTTTTATTTTATTTTATTCAGACTTTTGCTAATCCAGACAACATTCAGCTCCAATTTAATGAGATTTTACTGTATTTGGAGAAATATGAACTGCACAAATGTGTAAAGAACACTAATATCAATCAGAAACAAACCCAAACTCAACTTTGATTGGAAGTGAATTATTTATATTCTGTTTAACTGCTTCACACATGTTACTATAGGGCTGGGAAATGATCATCCGCTTCCATGATTGACATACCTGAAAGTACGGTCAGCAACTAGCTAAAAGCCACAGATATTCTGGTCCTGTTGTGCCATGGAGTTTGGAATTATTATTTTTGTATGTGACAACATATTACTATCAATTTAAAAGTGTATAATAGGACAAAAATAAACAAATAATTTTTTTTTTTTTCATACATCTCAATGATGGATAAATCATATTTGAAGAGAAAGTTATATGTTCAGACTGCGGCATGAACCCAGGACCTTTGGCTTTCTACCGACTGAGCTATCTGAGCAAGTTCCAATCTAAACGCAAAGATTGGAACTTGCTCAGGTAGCTCAGTTGGTAGAGTATTGGCCTAGAAAGCCAAGGGTCCTGGGTTCAAGCCCCAGTCTGAGCTTATAATTTTCTCTTCAAATATGAAAATAGTAATTACCTGTTCTACTAGAGCATTCCACATTCCAGGTGCAGGCTTTCTGTAAAATCCTTTCCCAGTTGACACAAATACTTGCACAGGAACACCAATTTTACTTACAATTCTTTCTATTTTACTTTTATAACTTGACACTTTTGTATTGCCTCGTGCTATTCCTGCTTGATTTGTCATAAAAACTATCTTATAACCATTCTCATGTAATTGTTTTAATTTCCCTGGAATTTCACTATAAACAATTTTCCAATCATCATAATCTTTAGGGAAGACACGTCCTGATTTTGTAATGATGATTGTTCCATCCACATCATAAGCAGCTATCTACGAATAAAAGTTAAACATTGAAAAATAAGTTAAATTATTTATCCTGCAAATTAAATGTTCTTTCATTCTCTCTCTTTCACTCTCATGACAAACATAGGAAATCCAGTTAAGGGTGGTTGAAAATTTACAGAAACACTGGTTGGTTAATTAAATTTGAGTTGTTTTTGACTCACCTCATATTTCTTGATATTTATGCAGAGTTGTGTTGCATCGAGAATATCACAAAGTCAGTGATGAAACCTAGGTCTGCATAAAAATCAATAAATATGAGGTGAATCAAAAACAACTCAAATTTAATTAAAATGAACCTCATAGTGTCATTTCCTACCTACATATATTTAATTGGTTCATTAGTTACCATGGAGACACTCTGACACAATTCATCCATGTTGCACTGTCACAGGCAAAATTGCATCATATGTACAGTGGGCAAATAAAAGCAATAATTTGTGACCCACACAGACCAGGTCATATATTATTTGATTTCTACTTATGGGAGTAGACCAAGGGGCTTCTAGGCCTGTTGTGCCATGAAGTCGAGGAGCAGACTTTAAAAATCAGATTTATAAAAAAAACACACACACTCCATAAACAAACTTTAAGAGATGACGCCCCTATATTTTAGTGGTCTATGAATGACAAGAGTGCCAGGTGGCCAAGCCTCACACATCATCACAGTACCAAATGAATGAATAAAATTAAATAGATGAGATTAATACGGAGAAATGGTGGAATGAAATTTGAGGCAGGAGAAAAAGGAAAAAAAAAATTGAGAAAAACCTGCCCATGCTCCGTTTTATCAACTGACAAACTTACATGGAAAGACCGAAACTCAATCTTGAAACACCAGCAGTAAGAGGCAAATTAAACACTTGTACCACATAACCACATCTAAACATATACCACAATGAATTAATTAGGTCCAATTCAGAGCTAAGCAAACTAAATACAGATAGATTTAAGAAAACAATTTAAATTAATATTATTGAAATATCTTAAAATGGTAAATGTAGCCTATTTTGGTTTATATTAAATCCAAATATCTTTAATTTCTTTTCTCAGTTTGGTATTAATCTACTCTATTTTGTTTTGTTTATTTTATTCTCCTTTGTATTAATTTTTGTGTGTCAGAGTGCATATTCTATTTAGGAACTTGCTCCTAAACTTGTATTTTCTGTTTTATTTTTCTCCTTAACTATAACTTTACAATGACTATTTATTTCATGCCACAAATGCTAGTCAATGACCAATCACGTTTCAATGAATGTTGTTTTACAACCAATGACAGTCGTGTTTCACCTCGCTCTTTATCGCTCCTGCTTTTGTGATAAAGAAAGCTCCTCCTTTTTAATGTTCTGAACAGGTCAAAGCATTATTTTTCTCCAACAAATACACAGAATATAGCAAATAATGAAAAGATTCCTTGATTTTACTGAGTTGTTTACTAAAAAAATAAATGAATAATCCGTAATGTTGATTATGATATATAGTTTGATGTGTTTCATTATTGCTCCACTTGGGTGCACTCTTACAATATTGCGATCTTATTTGGCAATAAATAATATGATCAAGCAGCAGTGAATGAACATAACCTCACATTTCTGATTTGTTTTCAAACATCGCCATTTACATTAAATATATAAATATTTTAAAATAACTATAGTTAAACAATGATTTGTGAGTAAACTGCTTAATTTTATTCGTTAAATAATCCTAACAAATGCCACTCTTGATTTCCAAATTCTCTAGATAAATTGGAAATCACTCGTGGCATTACTTATGAAAATTTTCTATTATTATGTATTAAACTCTGTAACTGATCTGCACTCGGGCATGAGCACTTGCTCATTCAGGTGGTGATATGTTTATAAAATTTATTCTTATTCTTATCACTGGGGTGATGTGAAAATTCTACAAGGTTCCCTTTCTAATAAATCTTATTTTCATTATAATTTAGAAAATTACCTTTGATTTTGATGTAACATTTTTTGCAGTATAAATTAATAGCTTTCCATAATCAATTTCTTCCCATTTGTTTTCTAAATTCTCATTTACATTATTTTCATTTTTATCCATATCTTTCTTCACTGATTCATTACAACTTCTTTTATTTGGTGTGTTCACATCTTCACATCTGCGCTTTGTTTCTAACTGCTGTGTTACATTTGTGACAATTATCGGTGGAGGCTCAAATTCAATAACATGGATGTACCGACCAAGTATCAATTCCAATCTATCAGCATGCTTCAAAACATAAGTTTCATCTTTTTTAATCGAAAACCCATTTACACCACAAGTGTTAGGTCCTAGGCATTTAACATCCACTTTGAAAGCTTCGGTATCAGCACAAAGACTTACTAAAAGAAAAAAGAAATAAAAAAGTTAATGAAAGTACAATTTTTCATTTTACATAATATGTGTGTTATCCATACAATTTTGGTGCAAAATGCTGTTGTAAAAACTTTTTGTCATTTTAACCATTTATAACAATGTTATTCATTGGTAAAATCAGATGTTTCTTACCTCTCCTCATACAAATCTTCGAAGTAGATCGCGATTTTGAGACCATAACGGTCTCATCTTCAGTGCTATTTTGGCGACTGATGTTATGTCGATTGGAAGAAACTCTTCAACAGAGGGAAGAAGAAGAGTTTCTTCTGATCGACATAACATCAGTCGCCAAAATAGTACTGCAGATGAGACCCTTATGGTCTCGAAATCGCGATCTACTTAGAAGATTTGTATGAGGAGAGGTAAGAAACATTTGATTTTACCATAAATTAAACCTCATAGTGATTAATTCCTGTAAAAGTTAAAAAAAATGTTATTCATTAATCTATAATTGGTGGGAAATAACACTATGAGGTAATATCATCAAGAGATTGAACCAGAAATATAAACCTCACCTTATATTTTCTCATCTGGATATGATTTGGAGACCATCATCTCCAAAAATGGTCAGTAAAAGTTAAAGGGAACCTTGTAGAATTTTCACATCACCCCAGTGATAAGAATAAGAATAAATTTTATAAACATATCACCACCTGAATGAGCAAGTGCTCATGCCCGGGTGCAGATCAGTTACAGAGTTTAATACATAATAATAGAAACATGTCCAGTGATAAAATATAAAGTGACATGTATATTTTCAGTTCAATCTCTTGATATTGTCCATTGTTTCAATATTACAGTTTTTAAATTATCTACTTTATAAAAAAATGTTAAATGCCAATTTATTATAATCTCTTCCTGGATTGCCCACGTAGCACAATAGTTTAGTGAACCAGTGCATAAAGCTGGAGATCTTGGGTTCAAATCCTGGTTTAGACAGAATTTTTTTCTCTTTAGTTGTATTAACTATTCCAATGTGAACAGCAAGCCTGAATACATTAATTTCAATATAATATTTGCAATTAGCTTAAATGACACTGAATAAGTTCCCAATATAATAAATAACATGAGTCTGTTGAATCTTACCTCATAAAAGTTGGTCAAGATGCAACAGACTCACCTAATTTATTAAGTAGAACCTTACAATGTTATTTTCTATTGTAATATCATAACCCCAATATAATGTCTTCCTAGTAGAAGCCTACCTGTTGTAATGTGAATAGAATTTATCTAACAGGAGTATACGTGAATTTCAAAAAGAGAAAGAAATGTATCTCTTCCCAGATTGCCTAAGTAGCACAATGGTTTAATGCACCAGTGTGTAAAGTTGGAGATCTTGTGTTAAAATTCGGGTTTAGGCAGAAATTTTGCTAATCAATTGAGTTGGTGTTTACTTGATGAAAATCCATATTTATTAATTAACGTTTTATTTTTATTTAATTAAGAAATTTTGCTGTTTAGTTGCATAATCAAACCTGCCATAGCCTGTCCCAAGCCAGGTTGAAAACACAGGGATGACAGTCACATAAATAGCTGGGGGGACCCAACATGCTGATCAAATGTCACCCCTCTATGATGGCCAGGTAATTGTCCATTTTTTGATTAATACATGTGGATGTGATGTCACCAGTCAGCTGGTATACCAAGGCCTTCTGGACTTGTAGTGCCATGGAGAGAGAGAGAGAGAGAGAAAAAAGATTTAAAGATGTCACACAGGGATGACTGTCACATAAATATACAGTGAGTTTCACTTCACTTGTGGCTGCTAACAGGAAAGTAACTAAGGGCAGTGAGTCATCAACTCATGCTGCCCATGCAGTCCCCATCCATGCTAGTGGCCGCAAATCTATGAAACTCATTATATAATAAATGCTTCAGAAATCAATAAAATGCATCTTAAACCCCCCTTTGTGGAATGTAGACTAAGAAAATGTAATGAAATTCAAAATACAAACTTTTAAATCTAATCTTCCAAATAAGTTGATTCAAAACACATACTCAGGAGATTTTGAGTTTAAATCCTGGCACAAAACCAGGTAAGTTTTCTTGGTGGTTTTCCTGAATTCATCAAGGCAAATGATGAATTGGAGTATAATTATTTCGCAATTCAATTCACCATTAATCATCATTTTGCATTCATTAAATCTAATATTAGTTACATATGCACAAGACACATGAATACATACAACACATATACAAGAAAACAAACTATTACTTTTTTTAAGAATTAACACTATGAGGTATTATTTATTTAAGTAAAATTTTATCACCTTACCTCATATTCTTCTTCTTCTTAGACTTATTTTGGAACTTTCTTCTTCAATTCCATCCTCAGTATTTTCACGACTGTTGTTTTGTCATCTTGAAGAGCCGCCTCCTGCTCGAACTGAAGAACCTAGAAATCAAATCATTTTCCCCAGGAATTGCAAAGTTCATTAATTTCTCCTTTTCATATTTTTGAATGTAGGTTTCTTTCCCAAACAGTGAGTTCTTTGGATTTTTCTATTTGTTTTAATAATTTAGCCTTTCTTTGCCCAAGAATGGTCAGATTATGGAAATAAAGGCTAAATTATTAAAGCAAATAGAAAAACCCAAAAAACTCTCTGTTCGGGAAAAAATCTACATTCAAAAATATGATAAGGAGATGTTAATGAACTCTGAAATTCCTGGGGAAAATTATTTGGTTTCGAGGTTCTTCAGTCTACCAACAGAGGAAGCAGGAGGCAGCTCTTCAAAGATGACAAAACAATGGTCTTGGAAATACTGAGAATTGATCTGAAGAAGAAAGTTCTGAAACCGATTTAAGAAGAAGAGGAATATGAGGTGAGGTGATAAAATTTTACTTAAATAAAAAAAACACAAATGATACTGAAATGAAATTTATTTGTGTTTGTACTTGGTTGCTAGAAAAACATGGGCAGCAGGTGACCAACAATTTCAGTATATTTCCCACATACTGTATATATAGTTTATTAGTACACACCCAAATGTTTTAGACTCAATATGATTTATACATAATATGACTAATGGATGTTCAAACATCTCAAAATAAAACATAAAAAAAACACTAAAATTTCTAGCTTAATTTGTATTAAAATCATTATGGCTACCACAAAATCTAAACTAATCCATGTATAAAATTTAAGAAAAATTTTGTTAATACCTCAGATCAACTCCATCTTCTATCTAGACTGGTTTGAGAACCTAATTGGTTTCATCTTCAGTATTTTTAATGGTTGTTGTTATGTCATACTGATGAATTGTTAATTAGATAGAAGACGAGTATGAGGTGAGTGACAATTTTTTTTTAATTTAATATATACCTCATAGTGTTAATTCCTATAAAGTTTAGTTCATGTATAACTTGGCAGTAAACAAAATTCAGTTGTTCTGCACATATATTAGAATTTTATAATGTAATTTTCCTTTTCCAGCCATGTTGTGCAGATTATTCCCCATGAACAGGTGGTTTAGTTGTAAGCTCAGGAGGGTTCAACTGCATCAGCATTGTTTTGCTACCGACACCATCTCTAAGTCAAGCAATACCAATATTGATTGTAATCAATGGTAAAGAGAAAATCAATGGTCAGAGCATCAGCATAGTAAGCTGAAGGTTCAGGGTTCGATTCCCAGTTCAGGCAAATTTTCTTTCTTTACCATTGATTACAATAGTTTAGTTGTGTACATTAATTTACTTATTTCAATCATAGTAATAGCTTTAGTATTGATGTTGATTGGTTGAGAAAGAGGGGAAGAGGAGAACACCATCTCAGTAGTGAGAGATGTACAGTCAAGGCAAGAATGCATTAGCACTAATTTTATTTGCTGTCAAGCTATAGCAATGTTTAAACTTAATAATTTTCAACTTTTTAATTTTAAACTTAAAAATGTTATTATAGGAATGTTATTTATGTTTAAAGTTGCTAAGACGGCATAACATATGACTAAGGCACAAAATGTCAAACACTTCATATATGACTTCAGGCAGACATGCATCTGCACATTGTATGTTTTTCTAGTCAGGAAATATTTGTAAGTACAGCTGAATCTTTGTTAGGATGGATTCAGCAACTGACTTGTATCCTTAATACTAGGGGCTCCTGATATAGCCTTTCCATGAATAAGTTTATTATATCATGTGGTTGTAAGATTAGATTCTGTAGACAGATTTTAAGTTTTAATTACAGAAATGAGGTTAGACTTTCTTATTTTATCTCTTAGTTATAGTATCATCATAAGCATTAGTTTTAATTCAACAGATAGAAAAAAGACATTGCTCTAAAAACAAAGAAAAATAGTGACTTATTTTTTGACTACAGATTCAATAAATACAGATTTTCTTAAGAATTAAATTAATGTTTTTATTACCTCACCTCACATCCTTTTTCTTCTAGACTGCAATTTCGGAGCTTATCTCTGAAACTACAGTCTAGAAGAAAAAGGATATGAGGTGAGGTAATAAAAACATTAATTTAATTCTTAAATTAAACCTCATAGTGTTTTTCCCCTGTGAAAGTTAAACAGATTTTCGTCTTCTTCAGAAGTTAGGCATTTCTGCTTGTTCCGGCCCCATAAATACTATTTGTTTTGATCCATCCAAACAAAAAAAAAAACCAGATGGTCGGGGTAGATGAGACTCCTTAGCCCTGGAAGGCAACTCATCTAGGAGAAGACACTACAAAATCATACTTTGGTCTGCCAGGTTGGGGGTTTTGCAAAGGGATGATAACCCTTCCATGTAAAACTTGGATTACTCAAAAGTTCCAAGTATATGGCTGAACTGATAAAATTGATGTTTCTAATAAGCTATAAATTTCTTCATTCAAAGAGAAAAGAACATAGGATCAAATAAAAACAACACTTGGAGACAAATTCAAGGTTAAAGTCAGGATGATAGGGAATGTGTTCCTTGCCTCTGGTCCCGTAGGTCGCAGGTTTAAATCTGATTGAAGTTGATGGATTTTTTTAGGATGGAAAAATCCAAGGGACAAGTCCGCCGGGAGGGACTTAAAGCCATTGGTCCCGAGTCTGAAGATTTTCATAAAAGAACTTCAAACCTAAATTAAAATTGAATTGGTCTTTCCCTTGCAAGTAATACTTTAGATGGTTGAATGCAGGCTTTCACGGCCGGTAATCATAATGTTGAGTGATTCCGGGTTATGTGGCCGTGGTCCATAGTTGGTGTTGATACCAGACGTTTCGCCCTCAACTGCGGAGGGCATCTTCAGTGGCGAGTGCTTCTAGGCGTGTTTCCTGGTCGGAAGATCTACTTAGAGTGAGCGCTGCGGACGTTGTATTAGTGGTGGGTGCAGGGTGAGTGGGCGTGGCTCTTGCTGATTGGCTAATGGTCGTCTCCTTGTTGTCCCTAGTGTTAATGCATTTATTTTCTAGTGTATGGTACCAGGCCTTAGCCAGTTTGATACCTTCCTCTTTTCTGTTGATATTTCCCTTATGCTTGTATATTTCTATAGCCTCTCGGTATAATCTAGGGAAATAGTAGGAAGTTGTGGCTAAAACTTGTGTATCGTCGAATAGAATCTGGTGTCCATTCATAATGGCATGTTCTGCTACAGCTGATTTATCCATTTCTCCTTGTCTGCAGTTTCTTTTATGTTTTCTAGTAAATGGGTGGCTATACTTCCCTTTTCGTGGTCTCTATATATGATTTACCACACGAACAAGGAAGTCGATATACGCCGCAAGTGGAGAGAGGTGGCCGAGGATCCTTAGCTGAGCGAAGGCAGTCTTTTATTTTTCTTGTAGGTCTGTAAACTGTTTTTTATGTTGTATTTTCGTAGGAGTTTTTCCGATACGATCTGTGACTCTTTGTACATATGGTAAGTAGGCTATGCTGGTTGAGGGGTGTGTTATCCATTCTGACGTGCTGTCTTCGTGGATGTATGGTTTGTCTTATTTCCTTGGATGTGTAGCCATTTTTCTGGAAACAATTGAACAGATGGTGTTATTCTTGTTTAAGGTGTTGTGGTTGGCATAACTTAGTCGCTCTGTCGAACAGTGTCTTAATGACACCTCACTTTTGTCTCGGATGGTGGTTAGAGTCTTTGTGCAGATATCGGTCTGTGTGTGTAGGTTTTCTGTAAACTGTATGTTGAATTTTCCCATTGCCAGTCATTATTATTTGAACATCCAGGAAAGGAAGTCTTCCATTATCTTCTTTTTCCATTGTGAACTGTATTTTGTTGTGTCTGCTGTTAAGGTGTTGAAGGAAACGTTCCAATTCTTCACTGCCATGTCTCCATACTACAAATGTGTCATCAACATAGCGAAACCAATGTTCTGGAGACTTGGGAGCTGTTTTTAGTGTTTCTTCTTTGAATTTCTCCATGAAAAAATTCGCTACTACTGGGCTTAGAGGACTGCCCATGGCTACTCCGTCGGTCTGTTCATAGTAGCTGTTGTTCCATTGGAAGTAAGTAGTAGTTAGTACATGCCTGAATAAATTGGATATTTCTTCTGTGAAAATCTGACTAATGTAGTCCATGGTCTCATTTACCGGCACCATGGTGAAAAGGGAAACCACATCGAAGCTAACCAGTATATCTTGAGATGTTACGTTTATATCCCGTAGTCTCTCAATGAAATGTGTCGAGTCTCTGATGTAGCTGTCCGTTTTTCCAAGGAGTGGTTTCAGAAGTCCTGTGAGATGCTTTGCCAGTAAGTAGGTCAGGGGGAACCGATGGCAACTTCCTACTATTTCCCTAGATTATACCGAGAGGCTATAGAAATATACAAGCATAAGGGAAATATCAACAGAAAAGAGGAAGGTATCAAACTGGCTAAGGCCTGGTACCATACACTAGAAAATAAATGCATTAACACTAGGGACAACAAGGAGACGACCATTAGCCAATCAGCAAGAGCCACGCCCACTCACCCTGCACCCACCACTAATACAACGTCCACAACGTCCGCAGTGCTCACTCTAAGTAGATCTTCCGACCAGGAAACACGCCTAGAAGCACTCGCCACTGAAGATGCCCTCCGCAGTTGAGGGCAAAACGTCTGGTATCAACACCAACTATGGACCACGGCCACATAACCCGGAATCACTCAACATTATACTTTAGATGCATACTAGATGTCTCTTTAAGGTGATGAGCTAACCACTTGTCACTTGCTGACATCTGTAGGGAAATAAGCATAACTAAATTAGCTTGGTTAAGTAACTCCCACACGGGAACATCCTTGCACCATGTGAGGATTTACAGATAGAGACAGACAACATGATGAAAGGGAAATAATGAATAATGGAGCATTGTAGTGGAAATGACAACCTACAGTAATATGAGGAAAGATGTAAAAATACATCATTTATTGCAGCAATATACAAATAATAATCTGAGGAACATATATACTCGGACCAACGGATCTGTGCCCCTGTAGCGCTGGCATCGTTCTTCAAAAAGTACACGTCAGTTCTCACACCATTCCACCGCGCTCCCCTCCCACTACGTCAAATAGAAGCCACTGTAACTGACCGAGTAGGGACGTTGCCAAACTTCCCCCGGTGTCAGGCTCTTGAATATTGAATAATGTAAGGTTAATTATTACTTCTTCATATTTAATTTAAGTAGGTCTAATGACACTGATTGATTTCTACGATTAATGGATATAATTATAATAGTGGATATTTGTTGGTTAAATGGAAATTACGTGAAGGGAATCTACATATGTTGTTTTTAAAGATAAATGTTTCGTCATAAATACTTCTCCTTCACCTCATTGTCTTATTTGGTTAGATTTGGAACGTAATCTTGAAGTCCTAACAAAATTATAAAATTTTAGGTATGAACACACAGTCATGTACCCTCCTTCTTTCTCATCCGGGCTAGGGACCGGCTATGGCGAAGTTACTACATGCTACGATCTTATTTACATATTATATAACATACTGATACTATACAGGAATTCTAATTTATGCTTATGAATTAAGCTATTGACAATAATTTACAATTTACATACTATATAACATAACATGCTGATACTGAGTTGACAACACTGGACTCTGAGTGCAAATAATATCCCGCAAGAAAGCTCAAAACTGTGAGTAATGGGAGGGGAGAAAGAGAGAGAGATAGAAAAGAGAGAGAGGCAAGAATGCAGGGAGGGAAATGATTTACCAAGGCAGAAATGGAATTAGTGTTTAGTTCGCATTTCTTACGGGGGCACAGATCCTTTGGTCCAAGAATATATATATATATATATTAGTGTGTGTGATGTGTGTGTAGATTTTTGCCCAAAGAAAGGGCTGAAGTTTCCACTAGGTCACTGAATTTTTAAAAAACCCCAAACAATTTTTGTAAAATTATTTGTTTACAATTTCATTTTTACTAACAGTTCCTACTATTTTAAATTTTTTCTAATATATCTTAAAACATTGTTTACAATTTTTAAATAATGGAAAATGTTTCCACTAGGTCACCCAAATGTATTTCTAAGTTCTACGGAACAGTAGCGTACATGCGCCAGGCTTACAAAATTATTGATGAGTAGCATATTATCTGTGAAACTAGTATGACCAACCTTTGCAATAAATTCCCACTACTCCTTTTGGCTCAACAGTACATTACCTTTCCCTTTATTTTCCATTAGTATATTCTTGTAATGCTGTTAATCTAAGTACTTCTTCTGTTTTTACTAAGATTTTGCAATACTTTAAACATTTTTCAAAGATACTTACAACCATTCTTCTACAATTTTTAGGTGTTTATTTATTTATGAGAAACATGGTAACATTACGACACTTTTAGACAATATTGTGAAACTCACTAGCTATTTTCCCTCCTTTTCCAATGTTGCCATCATCAACAACTCAAATATACATTTTTGTTAGGTTAGTGTACACTTCAGTAAGTAATATGCATGTAATTTATTTTAGTAGGTTAAGAAGTGAGAAATTAGTATACATCCATTTCTAATGAAAGTTTGGGAATTTATTTCAAATGTTGGTCATACTGCACATGCTTCCATCTAGTGACAGCTCTATAAACTTTCTGTAGACTTCAAAAATATGTGATTCCACCTAGCGACAGCTCTATAAACTCATGTGCATGCGCACTGTTATTCTGTAGGACTTAGAAAATATATTGGAAAAGGTAAAGTACCATTTTCCCCTCCTTTTTCATTTTGTTAGGTTATGAAGAGGTAATTTAGTGTACACCAGATTAGTTAATTCAATAATATGTACGTAATTTATTTGGTTAGATTTAAATGGGCTAGTTAGTAACCTTCGTCCCGTTCTGTAGCTGAGTGGTTAAGGCAAGAAGCCTTGGCGCAGAGCTATGGGACTTGAACTGGTTTGAGTCTCCATGGGAGAAAAAAATTTCTCATGAAATTTCGGCCAGCATGGGACCGGTGTCCACCCAGGATCATGATGCATTTGGTTAGCTATAATACATAGCGGCTCCAGGTTGAGAAAACCAGCTATAATGGCTGGGGGATCCAACATGCTGACCACATGTCACCCCTAACTGGCTGCATCATGTCTATCTGTGTGATTAACACATGTGGATGTGCAGCCGGCTAGTAGGCCAAGAGCCTTAGAGGCCTGTCGAGCCATGAAGAGGAGAGAGAGTTAATAAACTTCAAATTTTTAAAAAAACATTTAGGAATTTACTGCAAAGATCAGTATATTGGTTCCTTAAAACATCAGAATATGTGCTGTTATCTATTGCAAACTTCATAAAATCTTGCGCATGAGCACTAGCATTCTGTAGAACTTACATAAAAAAGTGACTCAATGGAAACTTTTTCCAAAGAAAGTACAGAAATTAATTAAATAAAAATAAAACGTAGTTTTATTTGATTTTCATATTTATTATATAATTCGGTGACAGCTGTTTCGGTACACTGTACCTTCTTCAGACATGTTTAACATGTTTTTATATAATAAATATGAAAATCAAATAAAACTACGTTTTATTTTTATTTAATTAATAAATATGGATTTTCATCAAGTAAACACCAACTCAATTGATTATAAAGTACAGAAATGTCTGAAAACTGAATGAGAAGTTGATATAAATAACCTAAACGCCATATTAATAATTCGTAACGTTGGAAGATAATCATGAGTTATGGGTACAACTGACAAAAAAATAATAGAATAATCCACATCATTCCTAACTTATAAAAGCTAACGAAAATAACTTACCCTAACTTTGTATTTGTCAATTTCATGTACAGCATATGCTACTGTTATGTTTATTCCAAAATTCATAGATCATTTGCGCTAGAATAGCCCATAAATAACTTTATATTTCATATATGCATTAAAATACAAATCTACAAAAAGGTTAGGTTTTTACCTTGAGATTTAGAACATTTTTTATCAGATATTTTTGTTATTGGTCCTCTACCAACAACTACATCTTCTTTATGCGGCAAAATAATTGGAGAATGTGTATTATTAATACATCGTAAAAAACATTTTCTAACTACTGCCATAACAAATAATAATACAAATAACCAGGGATTATTATTATTATTATATTGTAATCCCTGCAAATAACCTCACTTAACATTAAAACACAGCTGTCATTTAGTGGCGCCAATAGAAGAAAAATTAAATAGCTAAAGTAAAAATTAAAAGTAAACAATTTTGTATAATGGCTGTAAATTTAAGTAGAACAAATATTTATTACGCATTCTAACAAAATATATGATAGTATCCTAATATATATTTCCACACAATAGATTTTTATAATAATATGTGAAAATGGCTCTAGCTAGATTTGTTAATTTTGCTTTTCTTCAAGTTGGTTCTATGGTCATAATTCCATAGTATTTCAATATGGTTTTTCCACTTATATCGGTAATGAAACCTAGAGGGCATTATATCAACCAATAGATGTCACCCAAATACATAGTTCATGAAAATGGCGGGCATTTGTTTCGGTTATTCCTGTGCTTTCAAAATTAAAAATCCTACATATTTCAATTGGTAAGCTACAAAATTAATTATTTATTATTCATATTATTTTATTTGAAAATTAAGGTGTAATGGACACCCTTGTAGGAAAACCAGAGAGAAAGTGTCTAGCAAATGGTAAAAAATGAGGTGAGAAAATTATACTAGACATGATTGTGGGAGATAAATTATACGGGGAATGAGAGAAAAATATTACCTCAGGATAGGGATGAACCTTCTGGTTCGATATAGTCTTCGAGTTAGTATAAAGGGTTAATTTAGCTATAAAAGTATCTAGAAGTAGGATAAAATTCCAAAAGAAAAAGTGTTTGTTATGAACAACATTTTGTGAGAACAAGGAGAGTTTTAAAATAAAATTAACTCTCTTGCTACTATATCCCATGAAACATTAAATCAATTCCTTAAAGTCTACGATACCGGTTTTTATTATTTTTTGCAAAATGTTTTGAAATGCTTTGAAATATGTTTTCTATTCATAATACTATTGTTACAATCAAAATTTACTAAATACTGTCCGATTTCGATTAAAAAATTAGCTCTACTTGGAGTTAATAATTCAATTATCGTTTTTACATAACATAATACTGTAAAATTATACCCTGTTATTAAATTTTGTCTGTATTTTGCTTGAAGAAAGATACCTTTTGTACCAAGGAGATGAATTCAACTCATTTTCTGAAAGTTTGCGCGTGTTGAATATATACATAAAATAACATTGCACATTTTGATTAATTTGTTCTGGCCTATGAATTATCGTTAATGCTTACAATTTAAATAGGACGTTTCAATGAATTCATTATCAATTCAACAATACTGCGTTTCATGAAAGCACATAGTGTTAATAGGTCTAACTACAACTAAAACAAAATGACATCTTATAGAATTACAGATAGAACCTTTAGAAAACGAAATTTCTGATTATAAGTCAAAATGGATGCAACATGTTCATCGAATGGAGAATCACAGGATGTCCAAACAAATGCTAAGCAATCAACCTGCAGGAAAAAGAAGACTAGGATGTCCACACAAAAGACTTTTGGATGATGTTTCTATTGAGACCGAAACAGGTCAACAAATGACCTAAATTCGTGAATGTACTATGATGATATGACAACTTTAATGATAAAAAATATTTTATTAACGCCAAGAATATTATAAGTATATGAAATAGTTTTTGGGTATTCAGGAATAATGTAGATATTATTTAACTCTTAAATAATATAAATATTATTTAACTCTTAAATTCGCAAAACATTTAAATTTTCCGTGTTAGTTAATTATTTTCGTGTTAGTTAATTTAGTTAAAAACAAAATCATGTACCTATATTTTTTTTAACAATCCCATCAGGTTTACGCAGTACGTAGGTTTCAATATTGAGTATTAGGAATGTAATAAGTGGATTGCCATGAATTATCTTTTAACAGTTCCCTGCCACAATTTCATTCTACCACTTACTCCATACTCATATCATCCATTTCATTTCGTTCATCTGCCCCTGTTTTGGTGCGTCAGACATGATCGGCTGGCACCCTTGTCATTCAAAGACCTATATATATATATATAAGGTTCATCTCATCTCATCCCTCGACCCGACCCTGAGTTGGACACGAGTTGAGGATATTTTAGTAGAATCAGAGTATCAAATTTTACATCTTCCTCTGAGGAGTGATTTGGGAAATAAACAGGATTAAAATCCTAAAATAAAGAATAAGAAGACATAAAATCCACTGAAATCTCTTGATGTCACCTGAGGCTTAAGTATTTTTATGCTGCGTAGTTATAGTTTTCTTATATCTGCATAACATTGTTGTGGCATAACATACATTTATTTATTTTAGTAAAAATGTTGTTTTTTTTAACAAGTGATTATGTTTTATAGTTTATAATTTTAAAAATTCAGTTTTTATAATTCAGGGTTCTCGTAGGAATGCTAGAAGGGAAGCGTCCAATAGGTAGGCCAAGAATAAGATTGGAGAATAACATTAAACATAACTTTGAGGGAAGGAATAATTGTAAAATATTAGCTAGGGTAGAGATTTATGGAGAATCTACGGGTTCGATGGTGTCAGTGAGTTGGCTGTTTTTGTTTTGCGACGCTTCTGACATCAGCGGTCTTCCAGATTTGTTAGTTTAGTGGTTTGTTTTTATTTACATTTCTTGACTTTTTCAATAAAACTCCGATACATAAAGAAACTATTTTATGGACATTGTTGAAGACTCACGCAATAACAAAGCGATGATATAATGTTATTCAAATATGCCTTGTATTTCTGTACAGATTTCCTTACATAATAATTAGAAATCAATCTGTTCTTAGAAGTTGATCTATTATATTTTGTTAAAATTAACGTAAGTCTATAATATAATATTGTGTTTTTAAGCTAAGCATTGTTGCATCATTAATATAATTATAATATATATTAATATTGTTATTATTAATAATGTATTTATAATATTATTATTTTGTATTTTTGTAAGGCAGCATCGTTAATGGTGAATTAAATACTATAATTTTTGTAGACAACCAAAATAATTTCTCATTCTGCATATTCTCTTTCCCCCTCCATCCATCATTCCCCTCTGCAAAACATTCTAGAGCACTACCGTTTGGTTTGGTTTCGATCTGCCACGTTCTTTACTCTCGTAGTATGACGTCATTACTGGATGACGTTACGAACGGAGTAACCTTGAGCGTGTATCACTCCGCAACCTTTGTTCCAAATCTCTTGTTTACATTAGTGAACAAAAACTTATTTGATCGAAATATGTAAATATTAACATTAATTATTCCTATTCCTTCAATTAAATACGACGTTTCTATAAATATTTTATCTTTAAATTGGATAAAATAGTGTTTGTTTACATGAACTATATTGCGCGGACGCAGCTTACTACGTACTCAAAACAATAACACAGCCGTCTCATGGTTGACCCATTCACTATCAAAGAGCTATTGCTAGGTAAAGAACGTTTGAGTGAAGCAGTCTTCAAAGTTTGTTATTATTTTGAGGTACAGTGTTTCCTGTAACCTCAACTACGACAATGCCTAGTAAAGAAGATAAGTGTGTTTTGTCAACAAGCAATAGCACAACAACACAAGATTTTCTTGCAAGAGACATGGAGGAGCTTGTATCTGAAATTAAAGAGAATCTTCGTTTATCTGCTAGCCTCAAATCTCGACCAACTTTCACAGTTCATCATAAGTCTAGAGCATCTCCCTACAGAATACCCAGTCGGAGTTGGGGTGATTCATCTTGTGAGGCGTGTTTAAAATCACCAAATAACAACTGTGGTGGACATTCGTGTATCGCTTTAAATAAAAAGTTGTCAAGTAAAACTTCAGAATCGGCGACAACGAGTGACGATCCTTACGAAATGTTACAAGAGCTTTTACGTGACGGTAGTCTTATTAAAGAAGCCGTTCGGCGTCTTCAGAGAGGACTCTCGCCAAAACAAAGATATTTCTACGATTCCGATGAAGAAACGCGTAGTCCACTGCGGATGTGCCATCTGGAGCTGTGAGCAGTGTCTTGTGAAAGAAGAGATTATTAATTGTTCCTTTTTGAAGTTCGTAGCTCCGGGGAGCATGAAGTACGAGTTAACGATTGGATAGATAGAAAGAAGGCGTTGGAAGTGTTGTGTATTAATTAGTGGAAGTTGTTAATTTAATGAGACAGGTATTGAGTAGTGAAGTCCTCACTTCGGACAAAGTTCCTGTGTTCCGTTGGCGGAGGCGACGGTGGTGCAAGAAAACTACACGTAAACACAGAAAATTAGAACTCTTTAGAAGAGAACGATTAGTTCGTCGTAATAAAACTGCAGTTTAATTTGTTCGTATTGCCTATAAAACAAATCAACTGGATTACGCTTAATTTCTGTGTGATGTCTTTCAATAACTAATTTTTAAAATGAATGTACGCTTAGGAAATAACTATGAATGGAAATTTCGTTTTGTTTCCCTTCTTAGTCTCTTAATGTTAGGTAAACACAATCAGTATAAAACGGCAGTAAATCCAGTGCATGCAGTTAATATTATTCAATGTCTTGAATGGTCTCTTAACATCTGAATGTTATGTAAATCGATGTAAACCTTTCTGGAAATTGTTATGCACATTGTCAAAAAATATTTTTTCTCTCTCTCTCGAAGTTTACTTCCAAGTTTACGTTAAAATATTTAAGTAGCACATTCCTTTGATGAATAAACCACTATAAATGTTTAATGAAGGTAGTCACAATTTGAACGATATTTAAATAACCCACTATAAATATTCATTTCTTCTGATCTCATGTTTGTTAATGCAAGGGTTGGTGTGACGATGCAAGGATTATACCACGGATTGAATATTGCTGTATTTATCACTGTCAGAGTGACGCAACTTGCATGGTCTCAAGTATGGGTTTACAATTATTATAACAAAATTCAGCACTTAACAATTGTGTGGCAATGTGACATGCATAGCGATGGAGGAAAAGCTTATAGAAAATGCAAATATAGCTGTAAAATAACCAGGGTGGTTTTTCCTGTAGTTTTTTTTATTCCCATAGGAAAAAGGCAGTATTCTTTGTATATTTTTTCTAATGTGTGTATGACTGCAGAAGTATAATTTTTCTTTTCCTAACAATTGTAAATTGAGAAGATAGGTTCTTGATTTAAATTAATTTGTAAACGAGAGGGTTATAGTACCTCTGAACCTTAAGTAATTGTGTGCATATTGGGAATCATCAAGTATCAGAATAATTTATTTCGTTAATTTAAAAATATGTATTCACACAATTCAGGGATTATGTAAGGTACAATTTTTTCACTTCGTGGAAACAAACAATTTTCTCAGTTGTAATAAAATTGTCATAAAGACAAGTGACATTTGTACATAAGGATTTGATGAATGAGTCCATGCATTTTTCTTTACTGTGCATGTTTTAGTGCATAGGAGTCATCACTGTCCATAATGGAGCAGTTATAGAAGTCATTAAATATTTAAAACATTTAAATTGTGTATAATTAATTTGTTGGGAAAAAAAATCCTTACACTTCCTAATAATTTTCCATAATGTCCTGGGGATGTTAATTTGATTGATGGTAAGGGGTGGGGAATTTATAATTCTGTATTTATGAAGAAAATAGTGGAAATGTCTCACCGGTGTTGATTTGTGTGAGGGAATTTGTGCCAGTGTTGTGATGCTTTGTGCTCGAATCTAGCGCCACTAGTCAGCTGATATAGAGGTGAGAGCAAACGTACAACATGGCTGCTAGAGATATGCGGTATGTATTATAAACTGTAGAATTTTAGCTTTTAATGTAGACAACTTTTGGTTTAAGATAACATATTTTTAGTTTATGAAAATTTGATTTCCAAATATATATTTCTTTTGGTTTAAATAGTGTATTATTATTCTGCTTAAATAGTTTTTGTTATTGCACGCAGAAGTTACACTAATATGGTGCGAGGTGAAGGCCATGTGACTAGAAAGTAGGGTGTTCCACAAAAGTTTACATTCAGCTTTAAAGTAATTGGTGTTTCAAATAATATTTATTGCGAAAATGTTAATAGAAAAAATAACTAATTCCAGTTTTAAAGTGGAAATGTATATGTTCTTGTACTAACTTGTATAGTATTGGGTAAAAAAACGATTTTTTTTTCGGGTGTTTCCATTTAGAAATTTATGAAAAGGTATAAATTAAAGTAGTTTTTATCATCATTTAACATTTATTTAAATTTCCGAAAGTAACAGTTTGATATCACTTCAAAAGACCAATTGTATGCAAATCAAATTTGTATTTTGTTTTGAATATAAAATATGCAAGTCATTGTATCGAGAATGAATCACAATTTTAAAATAATTCGTGGTAACTTCTTATGAGATTGTAATATATAATTAAAATTTCCAGGATTCGCTGCTTTAACATGTTGCTTACGGTATTCCACTTTGTATATTATAAAGTATTTTGGGAAGTTGATTTTGTGCGATATCAGTTTGAGTATTACAATAATTTTAGACATATTTTGAGGATTCGTAATATTTATTAAACTGGAATTTATATATTGCATTATTTAGTAGTGTTCCGTTAAGATTTGGAAACAGTTGAATTTGAAATGAAATTGGCATAAGTGTAGGCCTAATGGAGAAAAGGAGGTTGATGATCTCGCCATGTTGTGCATTCTTCTCATTGGAGGGGGAAGGAAGGACAAAAGTCGCTGTTATGATTGTATTGCCATTCTCTTCCCTCTGCCAGACTTCGCTCCAGCAATGGCGTCTACAATATAAACATACATTTTGAGATTACAGTAACAAATTCTTTTACAGTATAAAATTGTGGAAATAATCTGTTATTAAATGAAATTACGCTGTAATGAAATTGCTCTCCTGTAAACTACTCGGCGATGTGAAATATAATAAAATGTCATATTTAATTTAAAATTATTTTAACATAATGTTAAATATTGCTTGTTTATATTAATATAAAAACTGGTGATAGTTTGAAGTCGATAATATTCTTCAACAACAAACTTGTTGATTTCTAAACGTACATACGTTTTAAGTCTAAATATTTGCAGTTTTACGAAATTTTGAAATATTATGGAATTAATTAACTAAACGTATTTTTTTTTATTATAGCCTATCGTGTGTATTCAAATGTTCAATAACTGGTTTTAATTGAAAATGAAATTAAGTGCTATTTTTTAATCTATAAATTTGGATGTAACGGCAAACACATTATTTTTAAAATTAACGTATACAAAAAAACATTTATGAATTCATTATCGGATTTCCCATTATTTATGATGACACTCATTTGTACAGTATGTCCATAATATTATGGACGTAGTCTATGAAATGGATTCCTAACTTTTGAAGGCATAAAGTAATTATTTGAAGATAATAGTTTGTACTGTAGGCAATTAATCTATTTGTCAACATATTTGTTGAATTTGGCAGGTGGAATTTCTTATTTTAGAAGTCGATCTCCGGCAGACTTAAGATCTTTAATAATCACGAGTATATGAGGTAGTCCATATCTTTCAAATAAACTGCATGATTAATCATTAAATGATTATAAATGTATATTCATAGATAAATATGTTCATAAAGTACGAAAACATGTTTTATAGAATTTTGAAAAATAGTCAGATATTAATGCCAAAAGTTTTTTTTTTAGTAAATATGTTTAGATCTATAAAATTTGACGCACTGGCTTTAAATAATGCAATTAAAAATTCCTTATCTATGTAGGAGTATGAATTTTTCATTTTATTTTTGCTTCTTTCGTAAAATAATGATTCCAGTGTAAAGGTTGAGGCCTATTTCTTATCTTTACTCAAAAGTATTGCTTATTCGAATTCCGATATTTTTGTGTTCCGTGTTGAGGAACAGAATTCTGCAAATTTTCACATGTAAAACTAAATATATCGGGAGAAGTCTTGATTTGCATAATTTTTGTTTAACACTTATGCCGATTGTCTAGAAAAAGTGGGAGCCTTAACATCCTACTACCCCAAGGGCCTCCTGAGGCCTGTAGTGGGAACACTTTACTTATTTTACACTTATAGGAGATGCACCATCTCTTCTATCCAATTTTGTACTATAACATCTTTAGAGGATGAAGAAGGCCTACAAATCAATTTGATTAATAAGCTGTTGGTTTATGCTGATGATGTGGTATTAAGCGATAGCGCACGCTGTAGAGTATAAGAAATTGGGACTCGAAGTAAACATCAATAAAACTATATATATTCACATGTCATAGAAATGCATTATAATGGAAATGGACAGATAATGTTAAATTAGGGGAATTTTGAAGAAGTGGCTGAATTCAAATACCTAGGAACAATAATTACAAATAGGAATGAGATGCACAAAGAAATTAAACATAGGGTCAATTCTGGAAATGTATGCTATTATGCATTACAGGGACTCTTGTCGTCCCAACTTCCCTTAAAATAGTTTAACTGAAAATATATAAAACTGTTATTCTCCCAGTTATATGATATGGATGTGAAACATGGAGGAGAAAATATTACGAGTATTTGAGATAAAGTTCTTAGAAAAAAATTTGGACCAATGAGAGATGAACAGATAGGCTAATGGAGAAGATTACATAACAATGCGCTACATTATCTTCATAGGAAACCAGATATAATAATAACAGTCAAGTCTTGTAGAGCATGAATGGGGAATGAAAGAGGAGCATGGAAACAGGAAAACCAGAGGAAAAAACGTTCTATTGGTAAACCAAGAGTTAGATGGAAAATATTAACCATGATTTGTGGGAAGTAGATTATACAGGATGAGTGGAAAATATTAGCCCAGGATAGGGATGTAAGGAGAGGTTATATCCGCGCGGCTATGAACCTGCTAGTTTGATAGTGCTACTGAGTTAGTTATGTAGAACATACTGAAAAATTCCATGACTGGCAGGGACATGATGTCTCTTATTCATTGAAAAAGAATTCAGTATTTCTCCTTACGTAGACAAATTAATCCCACGTAAAATTATTATTTTAATAGATTTGTCGTTAAATGGAGATATCCTTAATCCGGCGGTTCTTGAATTAAATTCGTGCAGTTAAAAACCCTAAAAAGATCGCTGGGACGTCCAAAAAAAGCGCTGGATGGAAAATTCCTCTTTGAGACCGTAATAAGCCACACGGCCTAATGCTTGCATGGATGATGATGATGATGAACAACCTTAGTGAAAAAGGGAACTATTACTTCTATTTGAAACATTTAATTTTGTTTATAGTTTATGTGAACCTCAGCTCATAATATGCTTTCATAAGTATTTTAAACTAAAATTAAGAATCTGGCCAATGCATGTGTTAATTGGCAAATTCGTAGAAAATTTGAAGTGGAAATACAATATTGTTCAGGTAGTCAGTAGGCTGGTGGTTAACATAACGGAATATTTTGTGAGGGTTCAATAGTTTCTCGCGGAACAAAGGTGTTTGGAATGTTGAAGGGCCTTTACAAAGTAAAACCGAAATAGTGTTTTTAAAAGAAGTTGAAATTAAGACTAGACTGTGTGGAATCCTGAATTATATAAATGGTATAAATGTAGTCAAAAGAAGGTAAAATTACAAAAAAAATAGTTAATATATATAAAAAAAGAACTAATAAGCCGAAAAATGACGGATAAACCCCACTTATTTTCTGGCCTAAAATTACCAAAAATGTTTATATATTATGTTTGGCCTCGTCTTCAGACATAAAATAAAAAAAAAAGGATTTTTTCTCAACTTCTTAGTCCTACTTATAATGATTTGTAACGAGATATTAATACAAACGAAAACATATGGCCATCGCAATCATCATCATTTATATTCGTCTTAGGTTAAGCTTAGGATTAGGGACTCTCCTGGCGCACCATTATCATCATCACCCATCATATCATCGGGGCAACGTAACCCCGCCTTCCAGGCGCCCCAACCTCAGAAGTGGGTTACAAAGTACGCCATGCCAGGAGAGAAACCAGGAATGTCGAAAGACAACCTGAGGCATTAAAAAAAAGATATTGATACAAATAATTCTTCACTTGGCTCACCAATTTTAGGAAGCAGTAACAATAAAACCTAAAGCTATTAATTTTTTTTTCATTAAAATGAAATTTACTTTATGATTACTGTCAATACATGAACAGTAAATATTATTTCAGTTCTAGAAAAAAAATGGGGGAGGTCATGTTGTCCGCTCTAATCAAGTCTAGGAAGACCCTCATGTGAGTTTTCCTTTATTTTTTAGGTTACCGGTAACCTAAATTTAAATAAGAAAACATTCTTAACAATTTGTGTGGAGGCTCGTTTTGACTAATGTGGTATGACGAATAGTTCACCTGTCGCAGTTCCATTTACTATATTTTTATTTATAAGTTGAGGGAAATGTCCTCATTGTGAATAGCGGTTGCCAAAGCGTGATAGCCTAACTATAGTTTATCTACCTTCAGGTCTCAGGTGTATATTTTGGCAAGTAACTTCTAATGTATACAACATTTGCACATGGCGTCGACTTAGGATAGTTTGTACGCAACCACAGCTCTAAAAAAAGTTATTTAAAAACTATATAGTAAACGCTAAAATAATGCAAGGACAGAATCTTGTGAGTAGGATTTAATGTGTTATAGAAACCTAATTAATATTAACATGAGCATCATCATTATCGCCAGACATCAATAACGGTATTTGCTAACTACTGATTTTAATACATCTAGGGTACTTCTATTTTGTTTAATCTTTATTGTGGATTTTTTTTCATAGCTATCAAGCCCATTATCCGTATAATCCCTTCTTCAGCACGGCTTTAGGCTTTATTAATTATTCTTTCATATCAAGTCTTTCCCATCTTTCTCTGTCTGATGTATACCAACTGTTAACACGTTTTGAGTTTTTCTCTTTTTCTATATCAGTATTCTTGCACATGTCTATACTAATGATGAGATGGCTTCAGTTATTTCTATTAGTTTTCTTTGCGGTCATTTTATTTCTAATACACAAAATTTTACAGAGTGGATCCTATTTCTTTCAATACTATACAAAACTCCAAGCGCGACAGGCCTAGAAGGTCCTTGGCCTGCCAGCCGACTGCTGGCCGCACATCCACATGTGTTAATCGCAGAGGGTAGACGATCATCTAGCCAGTGTAGAGGTGACATGTGGTCGGCATGTCGGATCCCCCAGCCTATATAGCTGGTGTTCTTAGCCTGGAGTCGCTACTTATTGGTAGCTACCCAAATGCCTCACGATGCTGGGTGGGCACCGGTTCCATACTGGCCGATTTTTTTTTTTGCGAAGCACATCCACTTTATCATTCTGTATTTGTCTTTGCCCATTTTTTTTTTCATCTATAAATAAAAATATTTTCTTTTATACTCGTGATTCTTAGAATATATATATATATATATATATATATATATATATATATATATATATATATATACAGGGTGATTACAAATGATTGGAGCGATTTCATGATTTTATGGTAGCTGTAGTATTCGACATATTTTCACGAACTTTTACAGATACATAGAGCAACTTCCCAGGTTTTTTTTGAGATGTTACAGGTGCTCCATATGCTCCCCCTTGGTGATTCTGCAGATATCAAGTCTGTAATCAAGTTCGTCCCATACTCGACGTAACATGTCCCTATTAATTTGTTCAAAGGCATTGATTATGCGAGCTCGCAGTTCTGGTAAGTCTACTGGTAAAGGAGGCACAAACACTGAATCTTTCACATACCCCCAAACAAAAAAATCGCACGGCGTCAAATCGGGGGAGCGTGGAGGCCATGACAACAATTTCTGATCATTCTCTCCACTGCGACCGATCCATCGGTTTGGCAATCTCATGTTTAAAAATTCACGAACATCGTGATGGAAGTGTGGTGGAGCACCATCCTGCTGGTAGATGAAGGTCTCACTGTCGGTCGTCAGCTGCGGCATGAGCCAATTTTCCAGCATGTCCAGGTACACGTGTCCTGTAACGTTCTGCTCGCAGAAGAAAAAAGGGCCATAAACTTTGAACTGAGAAACCGCACAGAACACACTAACTTTTGGGGAGTCGCGAATGTGCTGCACAATAACGCGGGGATTTTCTGTGCCCAGATTCGCACATTGTGTTTGTTCACTTTGCCATTCACAAAGAATGTTGCTTCGTCACTGAAGACAAGTTTCTCACAAAAACCATCCTCATCCATAAACTGCTGCATTTGTGTACAAAATTCAAACCGACTCACTTTGTCAATGGGCGTAAGGGCTTGTAGAAATTGCAAGTGGTAAGGTTTATGCTTCAATCTTTTCCGCAAGATCTTCCAAACGGTCGGTTGTGGAATGTTCAGCTCTCTGCTCGCTTTTCGTGTTGATTTCTGTGGGCTACGTGTGAAACTCATCCGCACACTCTCAACCTTTTCTTCACTCACTGAAGGACGACCCGTTGATTTCCTTTTACAGAGGCATCCTGTAGCTTTAAATTGCGCATACCATCGCCGAATGGAGTTGGCACTCGGTGCATCTTTCTCGAACTTCGTTCTGAAGTGTCGTTGCACAGTTATCACAGATTGAGTTGAATGAAATTCAAGCACAGCATATGCTTTCTCCTCGCCTGTCGCCATCTTTGATAACTGCTGCGCTCTCTCGGTTTAAAGCTGAAACACGGCTGCGAGAGAAAACAAAAAAAAACCTTATGAGTTTTTATACATAACTTTAAAGTTCTGTGAAGATATGTCAAATAAGATCGCTACAATAAAATCATGAAATCGCTCCAATCATTTGTAATCACCGTGTATATATATATATATATATATATATATATATATATACACTAGCTAATACCGGGCTTGCGCTGCTACTACTAAATAAATGTTAATGTGTTTTTACCACCAGTCGTGTGCTGTTATGCTTGCCCGGGAATCTGCTTATCTTGGCATCAATGAAAGACAAAAATGGTTATTGTGAGTTATCCAAAGAAGATAAACATATGCTGTCGCGGACTTTTTTGTAGTTTTTTGAGATATTCAATTCTGTGTACATTAATTTGCTGTATTTGTTATGGTTTAAGTAGCGTAAGTAATTTAAGCATCAAAATAGGAACTTTATTTCAAGTTTTTCACTACAAAGGGTGATTTTTAGGAATGAAAGTGTTGAATATCACAACTCTCTTACAGCCTATGTTCATCCCGGGAATCTTCTGAACATTAAAAAAAAATCACAATCGGATCAACGGTATGGCCGCGCATAAAGTACGAACAAACAAACGTACATTCATATATATATATATATATATATACTCAGAGATTTTTTCTTATCATACCATATATATATATATATATATATATATATATAGAGTCCACCCTTGTGGTCTCGAGGTAGCGTGCTGCCTTGTCACACAGCGGACCCGGGTTCGATTCCCGGTCGGGACAAGCTCCTAGATGAGTTTTTTTTCGGGGTTTTTTCCTTACCTGTAAGACAAAGTCAGGAAGCTAAGGGCCCAACGGTCCCCGAAAATCATCCTGCCATCATCATCATCATCCGTACCATTATCATCATCCTCCACCGGTGTGGAAAGCAACGGGAAGCTACCACACCTATAATTCCCTAGTAAAGCTGCAAAACATAGCACGAAAATGCTATGATCGCGGTGAAAGACCTGTCAGAATTACTATGGATGGATATTATATATATATATATATGTCCTATAATTAATTTTCCACTTCATAGGACCCTTTTTTTTTAACACGCTTTATATTAGCTTGACCTGTATATATCTATCTATGTAACAGAATATTTCAACGCGATTTTCACCCCACTTAAAATCATTGGATCTACTTGAAACTTTGTATATTTGTAAAGACCCGTGACAATACAATAATTTCATATTTTGTTTCTAAAATCATGGCCAGAATTATCAGAAAATAAAAAAAAAGTGTACTTGTATCTATGTAACGGAATTTTTGAACACGATTTTCACCCACTTAGAAACATTGGATCGACTTGAAACTTTTTATACGTGAAAAGGACTCGTGACAATACAATAATTTCATATTTATTTTCTAAAACCCTGGCCAGAATCATCAGAAAATAAAAAAAAGTGTCTTTATATCTATGTAAAGGAATTTTTTAACACGATTTTCACCCACTTAGAAACATTGGATCGACTTGAAACTTTGTATACATGTAAAGAACCCGTGACAATACAATATTTTCGTATTTGTTTCTAAAATCCTGGCCAGAATCGTCAGAAAATAAAAAAAAGTGTCTTTGTAACTATGTAACGTAATATTTGAATACTTTTTCACCCACTTAGAAACATTGGATCGACTTGAAACTTTGTATACTTGTAAAGGACCCGTGACAATGCAACAATTTCATATTTTGTTTCTAAAATCCTGGCCAGAATCATCAGAAAATAAAAAAAAATGAAAACGGGCATAATATGTTGCGTACTTGTCGGCTCTTTAGTCAATCGTAAGAGCTCAGTTGGTAGAGCGTTGAACTCTAGTGGTATATAATTTCAGTAATCCATAGGTCGCTGGTTCAAATCCAGCTGGGATTTTTTTTTAAAGAGTATTAATTTTAGCTCATACTACAATAGTATCGAATTTAAAGATATTTACATTTTTATCTTATTCTGTAGAATATTAAAACTAAAAAATAAATAAATAATAGTTTTAAAAAAAACTAAAAGAACACGCTTTATTAGAAAACCGAACTAAAAAAAATGAAAAATAATTTTAATTTCCAACACGCTTGGACTGTTACTTTAAGGGAGGAAAGGAGATTGCGAGTATTTGAGAATAAAGTTCTTAGGAACATTTTTGAACCAAAGAGAGATGAACAGACAGGTGAATGGAGAAGACTACATAACAATGAACTACATGGTCTTTATAGGAAGCCAGATATAATGAGAACAGTTAAGTCTCGGAGACTGCGATGGGCAGGACATGTTGCGCGTATGGGGAACGAAAGACGTGCATGGAAACTTCTTGTAGGAAAGCCAGAAGGAAAACGCTCAGTTGGTAGACCAATAATGAGGTGGGAGAACAACATTAACTATGATTTGAGGGAAGTAGATTATACAGGGAATGATTGGAAAGCATTAGCTCAGGATAGGGATGTATGGAGAGCTTATGTCCGCGCTGCCATGAACCTACGGGTTCGATAGTGCCAGTGAGTAAGTAAGTAAGAGTAAGTAACACGCTTGGGATAAATAATTTTACCATCAAAAGCGTGGGGTGCTTTTTATGATTTTTACATTTTTTTCTTACAGACTTTACTTTTACCAATATCTGTTTATTATCAAATATATTAATTGATAAAGAGCACCCCACACTTTTTATGGTAAAATTATTTATCCCAAGCGTGTTGGAAATAAAAATTATTTTTCATTTTTTTAGTTCGGTTTTCTAATAAAGCGTGTTGTTTTAGTTTTTTAAAACTATTATTTATTTTAATCATTTCCCGCTGGGTTATTTCTCTTCATGCCCCAGCAGTAATCGGGCACCATATTGGGACTCGTATATTTTTGCAAGTTGCGTGAACTTTTATCTTTGAGACTTGAAGGTTAGTTCACCATACACATAGCAAAAATTGTTCGGATGATTTAAACACTTCTTGGCATATTGATATCTTCATAAAAATAAGAAATTTATCTATAACATAAAACAGTATGCTTAAAGAGAAAATAGCTATTTTAAAATACAATACCTATATTTAATTTTGTTCTAGAGCATACTATCAAATCTCTAGAGGATGAAGAAGGCCTACAACTCAATGGTATTAATAAGCTGTTAGTTTATGCTGACTATTTAACTCATGCCACAAATGCTAGTCAATGACCAATCACGTTTCAATGAACGTTGTTTTTTACAACCAATGACAGTCGTGTTTCACGTCGCTCTTTATCGATTTCTCTTTATCAGCTCCTGCTTTTGCGATAAAGAAAGCTCCTCCTTTTTAATGTTCTGAACAGGTCAAAGCATTATTTTTCTCCAACAAATACACTGAATATAGCAAATAATGAAAAGATTCCTTGATTTTACTGACTTGTTTACTAAAAAAATAAATGAATAACTCGTAATGTTGATTATGATATATAGTTTGATGTGTTTCATTATTATTTCTCCACTTGGGTGCACTCTTACAATATTGCGATCTTATTTGGCAATAAATAATATGATCAAGCAGCAGTGAATGAACATAACCTCACAACATTTCTGATTTGTTTTCAAACATCGCCGTTTACATTAAATATTTATTTATATTTTTTAAAATAACTATACTTAAACAATGATTTGTGAGTAAACTGCTTAATTGTATTCGTTAAATAGTCTTAACAAATGCCACTCTTGATTTCCAAATTCTCTAGATAAATTCACTCCTCACTTCGTGAGTCGTGAATTTATCGTTAATATGGAAATCGCTCGCGGTATTACTTATGATGATGTAGTACTACTGGGCGATAGCGAGGACATACTAATGGACAACACGCACACACTATTGAGTAACACTAAGAAATTAGGACTGGAAGTTAATATCAATAAAAGTAAATATATGGTCACACGTAAAAACACATTATATAATGGAAATGGACAGCTAATGACAAATGAGGGAAACTTTGAGGAAGTGGAACAATAATCACAAATAGGAATGAGATGTACAAAGAAATTAAACATAGGCTGAATTATGGAAATGCGTGCTATTTTGCATTACAGAGACTTTTGTTGGCCCAACTCCTTTCAAAAAACGTTAAACTGAAAATATATAAAACTATTATTCTATCAGTTATATCAGCCTGTATGGATGCGAAACATGGAGTCTTACTTTAAGGGAGGAAAGGAGATTGCGAGCATTTGAGAATAAAGTACTTAGGAAAATGTTTGGACCAAAGAGAGATGAAGAGACAGGTGAATGGAGAAGACTACATAACAATGAACTACATGGTCTTTATAGGAAGCCAGATATAATAAGAACAGTTAAGTCTCGTAGACTGCGATGTGCAGGACATGTGGCACGTATGGGGAATGAAAGACGTGCATGGAAGCTTCTTGTAGGAAAGCCAAAGGGAAAACGCCCAGTTGGTATACCAAGAATGAGGTGGGAGAATAACATTAACTATGATTTAAGGGAAGTAGATTATACAGGGAATGATTGGAAAGCATTAGCTCAGGATAGGGATATATGGAGAGCTTATGTCCGCGCGGTCATGAACCTACGGGTTCGATAGTGCCAGTAAGTAAGTATACCTATATTTAGGGTTCACAACAACTTCCAATATTGACTGTTTCCTAATTATAACAATACAATATCTAAGCATAATGCACCACATCATCTGATCTATCAGCCAAAGCGCAGAGTACGAAAAATACAATAGATGAAAACGTGAATAGTCATTCCCGAATTACTTATCAGGAAAGGGACATACGTTCCCCTATTATGATATCGTTATGCCATTCATGATGTTTATTATTATTATTATTATATTATTATTATTATTATTATTATTATTATTATTATTATATCATCAACATCATCATCATCAATAATGTTATGTTATGACTATTTTCTACGATTCTTCAGCTGAAATTAAAAATCCCATCCTTAAGTAGTCAGAATCTTACATTGACCCCTCTGTATTCTATTAAGTCAATCGATTCTGTTTCCAGTATGGGCCGACTACGATCCTTCACCAGGATATTCAACCTACTCCGACCTGTAATAGGAGCAAGTTCATACCATCACTTCACGATAAATATAAAAAATTCCTCTGTTCGAAGTTCGGATCTACAATGTTTTGTAAAAATAGCTCATGTATTTCGATCATCAGTACGAAGGCATTCCATTTCGAGGTACGAAACTATATATTCACTCGTAATAAGCTTTCCTAGGGCCCAAAGTATGTATAAGCATGTGCATACGATAGGCTTATAAATAGGCCTATTTGTAGGGATTCTATGTTGATGTATGTTTGTCCGCGAAAGAAAAATAAATAAATAAACAAGATAACTTACATATTTTTAATGTATCAAATATGATTTCCGGTTGTTTTTCAATACCTACAAAATTTTAAATTCGGATTTTTATTTTTTTTTGTAAATCCAATCTAACATTTCAAACATTATGCATGCCTTGAGTTTTTAATGCAGAGAAAGAGCTTTGGTAATTTCCAATTTTTAACCAGGCCTACTTCTTCCAAGGCATCACAGCCACAGTGCTTTAATCTCTCATGCGGTATGCCTCCATTCCGAAGTGTCAAACTTTCCTATTTGTAACTCTAATCTTCTTCATATCCTATTGCAAGGACTGCAACTAGATTTTCTTTAACCTTTCACGTTTCATTAGACATCAATTTCAGAATTATGTAAGATGTTGGATTATATTTTTGACACGTGTTTTATATGTCCAACCCATCTTACATGTTGTCTTCTTAATCAATGAGCTTCTCAATCTAATGATTATATATTTTTCTCCACACTTCTCTGTCTTAAACTTCCCCATATATGTATCTACATTTTTCTTTCGAAGTTTATTAACTTTTTACATTATCCATATTTCTCCTCCATATCATCTGTAAGTATGGACCGCTTGTGTGTCACTTCTTATATTGTATAAGTTACTCCGTAGCTCGACAACCTGGAATACACTCGCCTATCAGTTAGCTGCTGGCCTTACATCCACATGAGAGGTGGATGATCATCCAGCCGGTATAAGGGTGACATGTGGTCAGCATGTCAGGTCTCCCAGGCGTTTCAGCTGGTTTTCTCAACCTGGAGTTGCTATTTATTGTAGCTGTTCAAATTCCTCGCGATACTGGGCGTGCACTAGTCCCATACTGGCCAAAATTACGGTATTCTTCCCCCGTGAGACCCAAACCAGTACAAGAACCATAGCTGTGCACCAAGATAACATGCCTTACACCGCTCAATTACTGCGCGGGTCATGTTCTTATCTGGCAATATAATTGAATCATCATCACCGTCATCGTCATTCATCTTGAAATAGATATAAATACGAACATCATCCAATATTATTTTCATGTTGATTTCAGGGCATCTCCAAAAATTGTATTGTGTGTTGTGTGTAACAGTAGAGTAATTGTACAGTGATTCTTTTGCTGTCAATCGAAGATTTCTTAGATGCGAAATAAAAATATGCATGCTTACATAACCTATGTGTGTTTTAATTAACATTACTCGTTCATTAAACGAGCAAAAACAATGACAATACTATGTTGCTGCTGCAAAAATGTGCATGTGGGAATGAGCTAGGTTTGGATATTTTCCGCCAGGACTTCCACATAGAAAGTTCTGAACTAAAGTCTGTGCTAGTTATTTTAAACAGTCTTATTACTAGCCTAAAGCTGTTAGTGACGGAATTTCCTATCTAAACCCTGTTTCTTTCTACATTTTAGATTGTCATATAGGCTATTACGGGTCTGCGCGCAACAGTTTTTACGGTATTTATAATTATCCAACTTTTCTTCGTGGTGTGACAGGCCGAGAAGGCACTTAAACATATTAGTCAACTACTGGCCATATGGGTTAATCACATAGGTGACGATCATCCATAAGGATAACATGTGGTCAGAATGCCTTTATAGCTGGTTTTTCTTCTCAACTTTGAGCCGTCTACTTATGTAGCTACCCAAATTTCTCACAATGTTGTCCCCGTACTGGCCGAAATTCCTTGGGAAAATTTCTTCCCCTATGGGGATTCGAACCCTAGCAAATCTCGTATCTTTGCATCGAGGCATTATGCATTATATCGCTCGATTAATGCGCGGGAATTTATTAAATAATTCTGCTCTTTATTTCGGCATTTCAGCTTAGGTAATAGTATATTTTTTCCAAGAACTGTTTCTGATAATTTATTATTTTACAATTCTTGCTTCAGGTGATGTTTAGTTCACTAATTGTAATTCAATTTATCAGAATCCTTCGTGTTTTAGTCCAACGGACATATCACATGTCTAACCATCAAACCATATTCTACAATAAATCAGTAGAGATCATGGGTCCCTTATATCAAAACACTCAAACAATATCCCTGAACAACCAGTGATAGTTTGTCGGTAGAGTTCTGTTCAATTCTGTATGAAAGTACAGAGTCAATATTGTTAATGTGAATTATGATTGCGGTTAAACTTTTTTCATGCTTTGTTTTGTAATAAAACATTTTATTTCTGTTGTAATTAGCATGGTTACACTGTTTTACTGCACTTATATTAATATATACGATTGTAAATATTGTTTGTTGATGGAAACACCATTAACAAGGCAAACCGTTGTGGATGCAGAGATAATAAACAGTGATGTTCAGTTAGACCACATTCAAGTATGTAAACTTGAAACGAATTTTAAAATAATGAGTGAAGAAAAATCTTGGATCATCAATAATTAATTTAGCTAGTCCAATAAAAAACTCCAAATTGTAAATTTCGATCTTATATGGATGCAATGTGGGGAATGAAAGACGTGCATGGAAACTTCTTGTAGGAAAGCCAGAAGGAAAACGCCCAGTTGGTAGACCAAGAATGAGGCGGGAGAACAACATTAACTATGATTTGAGGGAAGTAGATTATACAGGGAATGATTGGAAAGCATTAGCTCAAGATAGGGATGTATGGAGAGCTTATGTCCGTGCGGCCATGAACCTACGGGTTCGATAGTGCCAGTGAGTAAGAGTAAGTAAGTAAGTATATGGATGCAAAATCTGAAGAAAAAAACTGAAAACAATTAAATTTGAAGACATTATTTAAAAAACAGCCCTCATCAACATTTTCGATTTTTCAGGGGAAAAAAAACCAGCCCATATAAATTATAGCATCGAAATAAAAAAATGGTGACCCACTTCTTCAGGATATAAGAATCAGGTATATAATATATACATTTATGTTTTTACATATTAGAGACTTATGAATAATTAAATATTGAATGTGGGAGCGTGTGACATGGGCTACTTTTTTTATTAAATAATACAATGAACATTTTAATATCATTAATTCAATATTTGATATTGCATTGTATTATCAATAAGTTAGCAGAAAATCACAACTTATATTAATAACTTTCTTCTCCGCTGCTATGCTGTTATCAGATCCTTCTATGTCTACAGCGGTATTTCCCGTTTCTGTATCAGATTTGAGACTTTCAAAGAACCAGCGGTTTTCTGGAGGTGAAAGTCCATACATTTTTTTTCAGGTCGTCCAGTTTTGATTGCTTGATCTTCATGGGTTTACTGTAGAGAGGGGCAAAGATAATTCTTGAGGTATTGATTCCTTTTACGGATATTCACAGACGTCCATTGCCCCGAATAACTGTCTCTTACTCCTTCATGTGGGGAGGGGGAGTCTCTGTCAATCCTGTACATACTTAGTTGTTTTAGCTTCGGTTGATATCTAGAAGACTGAGCAAAATAGGGCTTCAAAAGGTTTTGGATTAACTCTGCAGCTAGCTGTATCACCCCGCTGATTTGTAGTTTGCACAGTGGCAGTTTGTTCGAACATCTGTTTACTAGCATGTACAAGAAGTACTAACTAACTAAAACTAACTAAGTCACCGGCATATCGAACCCGTAGGTTCATGGCCGCACGGACATAAGCTCTCCAGACATCCCTATCCTGAGCTAATGTTTTCCAATCATTCCCTGTATAATCTACTTCCCTCAAATCATAGTTAATGTTATTCTCCCACCTCATTCTTGGTCTACCAACTGGGCGGTTTCCCTCTGGTTTCTTAGAAGAAGCTTCCATGCACGTCTTTTATTCCCCATTCGTGCCACATGCCCTGCCTATCGCAATCTACGAGACTTAACTGTTCTTATTATATCTGGCTTCCTATAAAGACCATGTAGTTCACTGATATGTAATCTTCTCCATTCACCTGTCTGTTCATCCCTCTTTAGTCCAAAAATATTTCTAAGTACTTTATTCTCAAATACTCATAATCTCTTTTCCTCCCTTAAAGTAAGAGTCCATGTTTCGGATCCATATAATATAACCGGTAGAATAACAGTTTTATATATGTTCAGTTTAACGTTTTTTGAAAGGAGTTGGGACGTCAAGAGTCTCTGTAATGCATAATAGCGTGCATTTCCAGAATTGAGCCTATGTTTAATTTCTTTCTGCATCTCATTCCTATTTGTGATAAACTGATTATTATTGTTCCTAGGTATTTGAATTCAACCACTTCCTCAAAATTTCCCTAATTTGTCTTCCACCATACAGATTTTTTATTATTATCTGTTATAATTAACTCATTTGTTAGTTTGATTTGTCAACGGTGTTACCTCATCATGTGTCAAACAGGTAGCCTACTGCAAATCAATAGTGCCAAAGCTAACGGGGTGATACATAATGCATAATGTACCTAATCAATTCAGTGCTGAAAACAATGTTTTAGGTTATTAAGAAAAGAACAACCCATGTCAGCGGACAAGGACAATTTTTGTTGAAAGCAGAATGACATGGGCTTATTTCCCTAGAATCGTTTTTTTTCTTACGGCTACTGCGCCTGACACAAGTAGTTTTTGGCTTTTAAATACATTTCAGATTGTGATAAAAATGCGCCTCCGCGTGATGGTTGTCTTAACTCAGTTTTGTTAGAAATTGACCTGTGCTGTTTTTGTAATAATGTCTTCATTTGTAAAGAAAACAGAAAAATGTACCTACCATACCTACTTGGTAAGATTGCAAAACCAATTATATAGCCTATTATATCTCGAAATAAATAATTTATAATTAAACAAAAACATAAGGAATTTATATAAAATATTATAGTGCAATGATACAAATTTCGAATTATTGTTAAATATACAGCAGGGGAACGCTATTGCGTAATTGGTTAAGGCAATGTGCTACAACCCGGAAGGTCGAGGGTTCAAGTCCCCCGTGGGGTCAGGATTTTTAAAACCTTCTAGAAGCACCATGGCTCTGGGGTCGACTCAGTCTCTGTCTGAAATGAGTACCAAATATTTGTGAGTACCAGAGCTTGTTCTGGAGTTAAAGCTGCCGTCACGCAGGGTTGACATTTCAGATGGCATCAAATGTCAATTGTCTAGAAAAGTGGGAGCCTTAAACTCCTAATATCTCAAGGGTCTCCTAAAGCCTGTAGTGGGATCACTTTACCTTATGATCATCCAAATATGACAGAAAGAGATCAATCAATAAACTTCCAGACTGGGAAAGGAAAGAAGACCCATTACAGCAATTGTAATGTATTGTGTATATTTTTTTCTTAGTCTTGCTTTAACCTCTCCCTTTTAGGTTCTTTCGCGTGTCCATGTCACCTGAGCATGTACATATAGGGAAGAATATGAAACAGAATACATGATTTTGAATTGTGCGTCCTGAAGTATGACTGTAGGCATGTTGTGTTGAGGCTCTCGTAATGTCTAGGCCTATCTGGTTACCGATTGTTACATTATCGCAAAATAATTTGTTAGAAGCGCAGGTGGCCTTAGAGTAGTGAAATAAAACTTGTTTTGCGAATATATATATATGTCCACCGCTGTGGTCTCGAGGTAATGTGCTGCCTTGTCACGCAGCGGGCCCGGGTTCGATCCCCGGTCGGGACAGTTTTTCTGGGTGAGGTTTTTATCGGGGTTTTTCCTCACCTGTAAGACAAATGCCAGGAAAACTTTAAGGCCCAAACGGTCCCCGAAATCATATGGCCATCATCATCATCAGCAGCAGCATCATCATCCTTATCATCATCCTTCACCGGTGTGGAAAGCAACGGGAAGCTACCACATCTACAATTCCCTAGTAAAGCTGCAAGCATAGCATGAAAATGCGATGATTGTAGTGAAAGACTTGCCCTCGGGTAGAATTACTATGGATTCCATATTTTATCAGTTTTAAAATACAATATTCAGAACCTTAATGCCTCACCGACGAAAGTCACCATGGGTTTCTATAATATTGTGTACTGTATCAACGTCTTCCACTTGTGTTTGTATTCAACATCTTAACAGAAATATATGAGGTCAATTAATGCTATTGCATAATGTTTCAGTGTGAGTTAAATTGTATCATCATATTATTAATGTATTTAATATAGTTTTGAACGTTATAAAATTGTATAGGCTATATATGTAGATTATACCCCTACTTTGATTAAATTTGACATATCATAATGAAATGTAGTTTTCTACTTACTTACTTACTCACTGGCACTATCGAACCCGTAGGTTCATGGCCGCGCGGACATAAGCTCTCCATACATCCCTATCCTGAGCTAATGCTTTCCAATCATTTCCTGTATAATCTACTTCCCTCAAATCATAGTTAATGTTGTTCTCCACCTCATTCTTGGTCTACCAACTGGGCGTTTTCCTTCTGGCTTTCCTACAGAAGTTTCCATGCAAGTCTTTCATTCCCCATACGCGCAACATGTCCTGCCCATCGCAGTCTACGGGACTTAACTGTTCTTATTATATCTGGCTTCCTATAAAGACCATGTAGTTCATTGTTATGTAGTCTTCTCCATTCACCTGTCTGTTCATCTCTCTTTGGTCCAAAAATTTTCCTAAGAACTTTATTCTCAAATACTCGTAATCTCCTTTCCTCCCTTAAAGTAAGAGTCCATGTTTCGCACCCATATAATATAACTGGTAGAATAATAGTTTTATATATTTTCAGCTTAACGTTTTTTGAAAGGAGTTGGGACATCAAAAGTCTCTGCAATGCATAATAGCATGCATTTCCAGAATTGAGCCTATGTTTAATTTCTTTGTGCATCTCATTCCTATTTGTGATTATTGTTCCTAGGTATTTGAATTCAGCCAATTCCTCAAAATTTCCCTCATTTGTCATTAGCTGTCCATTTCCATTATATAATGTATTTCTACGTGTGACCATATTTTAGTTTTACTGATATTTACTTCCAGTCCTAATTTTCTTAGTGTTACTCAATAGTGTGTGCGTGTTGGCCTTTAGTATCTCCTCGCTATCGGCCAGTAGTACCACATCATCAGCATAAACTAACAGCTTATTAATACCATTCAGTTGTAAGCCTTCCTTATTCTCTAAAGATTTAATGGCATGCTCTAGTACAAAATTAAATAGTAGAGGAGATAGTGCATCTCCTTGCTTCAACCCATTCTGGATTTCAAAAGTGTCTGAAAACTGTTTGCCTACACGCACCCTACTCGTTGAGCCATTTAGACACATTCGTATAAGTCTAACTAACTTTTTGGGATTCCGAACTCCAGCAGGATACTATATAACTTCTCCCTCTTAATTGAATCATATGCTTTTTTGAAGTCTACATATAGTTGATGTACAGTACCATTATATTCCCATTTCTTTTCTAAAATCTGTCTTATACTAAAAAATCTGATCTGTTGTAGACCTGTTTCTTCTAAATGCACATTGATGATCTCCTAGAATGTCATCAATAGAGCGAGGATTTTGATGAAATTTCATGTTTTAAACTATTAGTCAGAGAGCGCTGAGACAAAGTATCTTTACATTTTATGATATGTAGAATCAAATAATACCTTCATATTTTTTCATATTTCATAATATTTTGGCAAAATGTTCATATTTCAGTAAAAATTTAATATACCTTCATATTTTTCAACTTTCAATTTTTTTTAAATAAAATGTCTACTAATTGGTTAAAAACATTTTTGAAGTGACTGTAGTTTTGACAATGTAATATAGTAGACAGGCGAAAATTCCTCAGTATCCCATCTGGAACAAGATAAATAGATTTGATAAAAGAAAATAATTGAAAAAAAAGGAGACATGGAATGACCAAGTGGAGGCTTTTGTCCGTAAGTACAAACAAGTACAGGGATTTCCTAATCAGTGACAAGAACATGAATAAGTAGAACAACAATGTTAGAATAATAACCACCTACTCTTTCTCTCAAGTAGAAACCTGTCCTTTTTGCTACCTAAGGACAGTCCTTATTTTGTGAATGGATTACAGTATTTAAATGTAGGGAAGACTGCTGCTGCTAAACTTGAAGCTGTGCTGGGAAATAAGATCTTACTTCACAGTTTATGAAATTAGTAAAGTTCTTGTAGGTAAGGCCAATATTATTCTCACTTACATCAAACTATCATATATAGTGCGGTACATGTTTGCTCCCATAACATCATATGGCGTGGAGCATACTTTTAGATCGTACAAAATAATTCTGACAGACAGGCGTTAAAATATGTGGAAAAAGCTCCTAACTGTGTATACGAACAGAATTGATAATTTGATTATTGAAAGCACATGCATTCATACTGTGCTCGGGAAAATTTCATGGCAAAACTAATGTTAAAATAATTCTAACTACATTTCACTATGTTCATACGTGTAATGTATAGGATTAAAAATAATTGTAATTGCAAAGAGAGTTTTGAAATACTCCCTAGTATTATTTTTGGATTAATTAATTTTAACAAATTATTTCTCCAAATATGACATTCAGTACTTGGTCTACTGCGATGGGCAGGACATGTGGCACGAATGGAGGAATGAAAGACGTGCATGGAAGCTTCTTGTAGGAAAACCAGAGAGAAAACGCCCAGTTGGTAGATCAAGAATGAGGTGGGAGAATAACATTAACCATGATTTGAGGGAATCAGATTATAGAGGGGATGATTGGAAAACATTGGCTCAGGATGGGATGTATGGAGAGCTTATGTCCGTGCGGCCATGAACCTATGGGTTCGATTGTGTCAGTGAGTTAGTTAGTTAGTTAGTTAGGACTTGGTCTACGTGTGTTCTGATTTATCCAATTTAATGTTATTGTGACATTTACATATACTGTAATTCATTATCTGTATGTAACGTAAACAGAAGTCATTCAAACTGTACCTACTCTAAATTTTGTCAGTGGTATATTCGATGGAAGCATGTTACTACGGTTACTATGTTTTGTTTTTTGTTTATGTTTGGATTTCGTAATTAAATATCATTGGATAAATTAATTGTTCGTGTTTTATATAAGCCCAGTATTAATTTATTGAAATAAGTTTGAAACTACAGGTTTGAGAGTCCCTTGGGATAGATGGATGTTGAGACTTCTACATTTCTAGACAATCGCCAAGGGATGTCCACTGGGTTCTCAGTCCTGCGTGACGGCCGCCTTTGCCCCAGAACATGCGTCTGGTACTCATTTAAATTAAGAGCTGAGTAGACTCTAGGGCTATGATGCTGCCAGAAGGTTTGGTCCAGCTAAAAACCTGACCCCACTGAGACTCAAAACCCACGATCTTCTGGCTTGTTAGCATGATTCCTCACACAATACATTCAATGTGAGCCATTAAAATTGCTTCAAATCACGAATATAATATGTTATTGACAAGAATCAATAAAACATCATAATGTTAAAAATTCCCAAATTTACTATATTAAATGATATTTTCTTTTGGGTCAGAATTAATGTAAAATTAATTAAAATGGGAAATACAGTGAAACTCTTGATTTCTTGAGCTACAAAAGGTCTCCTTGTATCATTTGTGTGCTGGTATGTATACCCATACATTATACAGGGCTTGTGTTTATAAATATATGTAAAAAGTTAAAAAAACAGTAGCTTCATAATATTTTTGTGTCCTAATTTTCATATTTTTCATATTTTGTTAATATGATTTCATATTTTAGTATAATTTTCTTCATATAATTCCTCGCTCTGGTCATCAATATAGGGAGTAAGTCTGCTTACTAATATATTTGTTAGAATTTTGTACGAAGTTGAAAGTAATGAGATGCCCCTATAGTTGTTGCAATCAGTTTTATCTCCTTTCTTATAAATTGGTACGATAATTGATTCCTTCCATTCATCTGGAAGAGCTTCTTTTCCCAAATCATACTAAGCAACCAGCGTATCTTGTCCATCAATTTTTCTCCCCCTGATTTTATCAGTTCTGCTGGGATCTCATCTGAACCTGATGCTTTATACATCTTCAATTTTTCAATTGCCATTTCAACCTCTAATGCACTTGGCTCTGCGACTAGCATTTCTGCTGTCTGTAACTTATCCTCCTCAATGTCCTGTTCTGTATGTACATTTAATAGCTGATTAAAATAACTTTTCCATCTATTTAATATACTCTTGGAATCTGCAATCATATCCCCATTTTCATTGCGAATTATGTTTGTTCTAGCCTGAAACCCTTTCTTCTCTATACTAATTCCCTGATATAATTCTCTAATGTTCCTATTTTTGCATTCATTTCAAGATCATTAATCTTCTCTCTCAAATATTCCCTCTTTTTACTCTTTAGTAACTTGGTGGTTTCCCGTCTAACACTACCCAATTGCTCTAAATTTACCTCATTTGGCTCGTGTAACCATTTCATTTTGCTAGCTTTCTTTTCTTTACAATGTCGGCACATTCCTCATCAAACCATTTCTTGTTTTGCCTCTTTTTTAAACAACCAATACTTTCTGATGCTGACAATTTAATAGTATCTCTTATAGCCTCCCATTCTTTGTTTGTATCAGTTTCTTCTTCGTTTGCCACATTGTCATCTGAAGATTCCAGTACTTCAAATCTATTTGCAATTTTGATTTGGTATTCTTGCCGCATTTCATCATTTTTCAAGTTTTTTAATTCATATTTTACTGAATCATCTTTAGCGTTTGTTCCTCTCATAAGCGATAGCCGTTGTCTGATTTTCACCCTGACCAGATGATGATCTGAATTGCAGTCTGCCCCTCTAACTGATCTAACATCAATGATGCTACTGTGCCAGCGTTTATCTACTAATACATGATCTATCTGGTTCCGAGTTTCTCCATCTGGGGACGTCCAGGTGTATTTATGAATATCCTTATGCTGAAATGTTGTGCTCTTAACAATGAGATTCTTTGATGTGGCAAATGTGACTAATCTAACCCCGTTGTCGTTACTATCTTCATGAAGACTGAATTTGCCTATTGTTGGTTTGAATATATCTTCCCGCCCCACTTTTGCATTAAAATCTCCTAAGACAATTTTCATATGATATCGTGAAAGGCTATCAAATAAGCATTCTAATTCTTCATAGAACTCATCCTTGATCTTGTCATCTTATCTTCTGTGGGGGCATGTACATTTACAATTATAAAATCATGTCGTTTACCCTTTAGAATTATGTATGATATCCTATCACTAACAAACTTAATATCTCGGATAGCGGATAGGATCCTCCTTCTGACTAAAAAACCCGTTCCAAATGCAGGTCTTTCTGCACCCCCATAGTATAATGCAAAGCTTCCTGATTCCTGACTACCTTCTCCTGGCCACCTAACTTCCTGTAAAGCGACTAATATCCAAGGGCGATTTATCCAATTCCCGCGTTAATATCTCTAGTGCCCCGCTATTGTATAAAGTCCTAACATTCCATGTTCCTAGGAACATGTCCCTGTGTTTGAGCCTTTGGCATGGGTTCCCTGAAGTAGTCCCCGCCCGGAGAACCGAATGGGGGACTATTTGACCTCCGGAAAATTTTACCACAGTAGAACCCATGTCCGCATTTCTTGACGGTTGTATTTTTACGGTGAAAGATCGTCACTCTTTCGACCAAGGTACTTATTTCGTCTGGCTTATCACCTTCGACCAGTCTGGCATGGGTAACCCTATCGGCAGCAATGCTACCGCCGGCATAGCTCTCAGGATCATTTAAGCACACAAGCCACTCCACCACGACAAGGTAAAGATACCATGGAGGGAATGTAGTTTTCTATGATTATTAAATTTGTTTCTTTATGAACTAGAATATAGTTATATCTCATAATGAAAAAAAAAAAGTTTTCCATGATTATTAAATTGTTTTTAATGATCTAGATTACAGTTAGTAAAAATGAGCCTAGAATGGACATTACACGCTGCATTTGACTAGCCTTTTCTGGAAGTCTATAAAATGTAAATTATGAAATTATTAAAAACATTTCTAGGTATCTTGCTGAAACTTTCACGTTAAGGCAGCTTAAGAAAGCAAGGATGCAAATGAAGGTTAAGTATTTTTTAAAAGATTATTAAATGTATAGTGAAAAATATATCTGCATTATTTTAACTGTGTCAGATGTTGAAGTTCGGGAAAATGATGAGGATGAATCAGAAATTTAACACAATATATAGTCCGTGAAAGGGCTGAAAAATGTTCTTGTTTGACTTCACATGCAAAAATAATGTATATTAAAACGGAAAAGAGAGAGAGAGAGAGAGAGAGAGAGACTGGATCATACATTCATCCTCTTTAATCATATGTAGCTTTTGTGCTTAAAATATTCATATAAGATTCTTCCTCAACCTTTGGCTTTAAGTTGAACAAAACGCCTGAATTCATATCCCGCTTTTGACAATTAACATACATAATTTTTACTTCGTCAGTTTTTAGGTAATTCCGAATGAAGCCATTATTCTCATGAAAAGATTTAACTAAATATACTATATATATTATATATATATATATATATATTCATTTTTCCTCATCTGTAAGACAAATGTCAGGAAGCTTACGGCCCAACGGTCCCCGAAAATCATTCGGCCATCATCATCATCATCATCCTTATCATTTTCATCATCATCCTTCACCGGTGTGGAAATAAACGGGAAGCTACCACACCTTACAATTCCCTAGTAATGCTGCAAAGCATACCATGAAAATGCTATGATTGCAGTGAAGGACCTGCCCTCGGGCAAAATTACTATGGATGGATATACAATATATTCATCGATCCTAGAATTTTAGTGAAACTACCTAAATATAATCATAATGTCATAATTTCCCCCTTTATAATCAATACATTTAAAGGAAGCAGACGCCTAAAATTATATATATATATATATAGTCCACCGCTGTGTCTCGAGGTATCGTGCTTCCTTGTCACGCAGCGGGCCCGAGTTCGACTCCCGGTCGGTGAGGTTTTTTTCGGGGGTTTTCCTCACCTGTAAGACAAATGTCAGGAATCTTAGGGCCCAACGGTCACCGAGAATCATCCGGCCATCATCATTCACCGGTGTGGAAAGCAACGGGGAGCTACCACACCTATAATTCCCTAGTAAAGCTGCATAGCATAGCATGAAAATGCTATGATTGCAGTGAAAGACGTGCCCTCGGGCAGAATTACTATGGATGGATATATATATATATATATATATATATGACATGATAAGAAAATAAATGCCTGGACGGATTTATTTTTCTTATCATGTCATATTAAGCTTGCATTGCTCAAAAGCTTAACAGCATTTTCAGAAGAAAACAAAGAAAAAAGTATTGAAAAAACGTCATTTTAGCATTTATATCATTTTTATATTATTTTCGTATTTTGAATCAATTTCATATTTTTTTTGCAATTTCAAAACACATTATAAATTGGTTACAAGTTGTGAAAACATGAAAATGCTAGAATACAACTCTTAATGGGTATTTCGCACTATATCGCATTTGCGAAAAATCACCACCCCTAAATATAATTGATATATAGATGTGTGGATAGATAGTAATCAATTCTAAATAGGCTGTTAAAACTCTTGTGAAATAATAATACAGTTTGTCCAATTTCAAATAATATTACACGTATGCAGACGTTAAAATAAGTGGACTGGTATATTTGAAATGTACAACACGTGATACTGTCTCCATAAACTCGTTATCCGTAGAAAGACATGTGTTCATTGAGGGGTTATTGCCTTTCTTGCAGTGTAGGCTATCATAAATTGATGAAATGCAACTCCCCTTCATGCTTTAGTGATGTTTAGAATGAAGGTCACCTTCAAACTTGTTCTACATTGTACCATTCTTGTTTTTTTTAATCTTTGGATAGATGATCGTTATATTCTTTATGATCTTAATTAGCTAAACAATATCATGAAGCGTGTAGTTAATGAAAAATGCTCATATCCTAATTAAACAAATATTTTATTCGACATGTAAATATAACGTTAAAATATTAAATCTCAGAATAATATTTTAATAAATAATAACAAAATATACAACACTACCGACAGGTCGTGCCACTATAAGGCTCTGATGGTGTGTGACATGTAAATTGTTCCTATGAAGTGAGAGGTTACACTATGATGATGGAATGGAATAAAAAAATGTTTATTAGATTATTCTAGTATTTGACATTACAGGGGCTCTTGTCGTCCCAACTCCTTTCAAAAGAAGTTAAACTAAAATATATATAAAACTGATATAATAAAAAAATGGAACGAAGAAACAAATAAAGGAATAAAATTAGATAAAACACACTACTTGAAAACATTATTATACACTGATGACCAGGTAATAATAGCAAATACGGAAGACGAACTTTAAAGGAATATTTTTAAACTACATAATATATGTGAACAATATAATCTCAAAATATCCATAGAAAAAACTAAGATAATGGCATTCCAAGGGAAAAATCAAATCTGACCCAAAATAGTAATAGGAAACAAAATTATAGAACAGGTGAACCATCTCAATTATCTAGGATGTGACATTTCATTTAATTATGATAATGATATAACTAATAAAATAGTAAAATTCCAGGGAATATGTGGTACGATAAAACGATCACTAAATAACAAAACAACAAGAGAGACCCAATTGAAATTTTACAAAACGTTGACAGTACCGGTACTGCTCTATGGTTCAGAAGCCTGGATACATAAAAAACAAGATCTAAGTAGGATAACGGCGGCAGAAATGAAATTTTTGAGATCTGTTAAAGGGTGCAGTAAGGAAGACAGAATCAAGAACACAGAAATAAGACAGGAACTTGAAATATTTGCAATAACTGATAAAATAGATACATATAGACAAACATGGAAGCAACACATAGACAGAATGAATGAAGATAGATGAAGTCGTAACGGGTCAACAGACCTAATCCATGAATGCAGATGATGATGATGATATATAAAACTGTTGTTCTCTCAGTTACATGGATTCCAAACATGGACTCTTACCTTAAGGGAGGAAAGAAGATTACGAATATTCGAGAATTAAGTTCTTAGGAAAATTATTGGACCATAGAGACATGAACAGAGAAGACAACAAACAGTGAGTTATATGATACATAGTCTTTATAGGAAGCCAGATATAATAAGAACATTTAAGTCTCATAGATTGCGATGGGCAGGACATGTGGCACGAATGGGGAATGAAAGAGGCGCATGGAAGCTTCTTGTAGGAGCACCAGAGGGAAAAGGCCCAGTTGGTGGACCGTAATGAGGTGGGAGAATAGCATTAACCATGATTTAAGGAAATAGATTTTTCAGGAGATGATTGGAAAACATTAGTTCAGGATAGGGATGTATGTCCGCGGGGCCATGAACCTACGGGTTCGATAGTATTAGTTAGTAGGCCCATTTGACACTTACTAATAGGCCTAATAGAAAATATTTGTCAGAATAACAAATTCTACTAGCCTATATAGTCTATGCGTAGCCAGTGAAATTCAAAACAAATAATAGGCAATCACACTTCCGAGTTTACATCCTTAGAGAAAAGGTTTGCGCTCATTAATATGTACTTCAATCATTAGTGTCTGTTTTTACGATAGTCTGTTCGGTGAAAAAATGTAATTATTTTATTCTCTAATTTTATTATGTGAATAATCCATTTATTATATACAAGAGACGTCCTGAATTCGGTGCACAATGTTTACAAAATGTCATTCATCTGCTCTAATGAGGATATAAAGCAATTTAGCCTATTTTTAGATGTCACTAATAAATTTAGGCAGTACGCGATCCCTGCAATATTGTGTAAGAATCTTTGAAGATTTGTAGATCATAGTATAATTTGTAAATGCCATATATAACTAACTAACTAATTCATTCACTGGTTCTATCGTAGGTTCATGGGCGCGCGGACATAAGCTCTCCATACATCCCTATCCTGAGCTAATATTTTCCAATCATCCTTTATATAAACTGTTTACTTACTTCATTTCATGGTTAATGTTATTCTTCCACCTCTTGCTTGGTATACCAACTGAGCGTTTTCGCTTTGGTTTACAAGAAGCTTCCATACACGTTTTTTCATTCCCCATTCGTGCCACATGTCCTGCCCATCGCAGTGTACGAGACTTAATTGTTCTTATTATATCTGGCTTCTTATAAAATCATGTAGCTCACTGTTATGTAGTTTTCTCCATTCACCTATCTGTTCATCTCTCTTTGATCATATATTATAAAAATTATTATAAAAATATGTTCCTTGTATGCAGTCTCCTCAACTATTAAAATAATTAAATATTGGTTGAGGAGACTGCATACAAAGTACATAATTTTATAATTATAATTTTTTTTTATTCTGTGATAAATACCTCAACGGAATTTTATCATGAAATTTACTAGTATTGAATATGTCATATAACATCAAAAAATGTTTAAGAATGATGACCATTATGTGTCTAGTTGAAATTTGAGTATCACAGAACAGCTGTACGATTTTTAAATGTCGGTTAAAGGAATCAAGATAACGAAAGTTATCATCAGTGCGGTGTATCATACTCCCATTCGTCGTGAACCACTAATTTCGAAACATTTGGCAATATTGTGCAATTGAAATGAAATTATTTTCCTTTATAGCAAGTGCTCTCTGAATAAAAATAAACCCGTTATGGTTTCTTGTGAACGAACTCATGTATTAAATTTAAAATATGAATAACCCAGTAGTGCTATTGGTTTTTTATAATGTAACATTGGAGGTGGTAATATTGTTTGTCGTTTATTTACTTTTATATTTTCCAGCCTTAATCTTCTCGTTTCCATATTAATGCCATGCTTCATCTCTGTTCTTGAAAGGTTGATATAATTGGATCATGTAAGGTAAAATGCGAAGATCACTGTTCACTGTGAATTACTTTTGATTTCAACTCTTTTTTTTTTTTTTTTTTTTTGGTTGGGAAGATATAGGAACATAAGCTTAGCATTGTATCTTACAATTTTATCTGTAACTTAATTAGAAGAAGACTAAATTAAGAATTATGGCAAGAAGAAAAATTAAGTTTTTATTATCCTCTGGAGAGACGATCATGATATCCGAACTTGTAGACCAGGGTAATTAGCGTTAAGAACCTCGTTAAAAAATCCTGGACACTTTTTCAACGCGATAATTATAATTAGCAGAAAAATCAAAGGAATCCAATGCATATGTTTTGGGAAAAAGTGGTGCGGGCAAGTAGGTGTAAAAAATTCATAAAGGAGAAAACATTTTTTTTTTATTTTCAACTATAAATAAAAATTAATTTGGAAGAAAGCAAGTTAATAGCACTCATAGCTGAAAACAATGAGCCCTTAACAGATAAAATCGGCTCACAACTTTTTGCCAAAAGAAAAAAAAAAACAACGAAATGGTGCCATTTTCCAACAATGTATTAACCCTACTAGGCCTGTAATCATTGTAGATACTTTTCTTTAGGGTATTTTATGACGTCTATCATGAATATTTTTTGCAAAAATATTTATAACTTTCTGCACAATTCACTACTTAATTCAGTAACTTTTAATAGTAGAAAATCGTTAATTTAATTGTTGCATTTCTTTATTCCACTTTTTAGGAAATCTCGACAGTACTTTATTATTATTTTGCTGTAGTACTATAATAGGGGCACGCCGTAGCGTAGTGGTTAAGGTACTGAGCTACAAGCCGGAGGGTCGAGGGTTCAAATCCCGTTGGGGGTCAGGATTTTTAAACTGACCCAAACCCTCTGGCGGCACTATGACCCTGGGGTCGACTCAGCCTCTAACGGAAATAGTACCAGACGCTTGTTCTGGGGGTAAAGGCGGCGCCGTCACGCAGGGCTGACAACCCGGCTGACATAAAGTGCCGATTGTCTAGAAAAAGTGGGAGCCCTAACCCTAACCCTACTACCCCAAGGGCCTCCGGGTCTGTTGTGGAATCACTTTACTTTAGTACTATAATAGCATAATTCATTTCCGACGAGACATGCTTTTTTTTCTTTTTTTCGCCTCACTTTAAAGTAAAATGTCTTCGATATACAGCATCTTACATCACCTTCAAGAATCCCACATTTTTATTTCTTGAAGAGAGAGAAATAAAGTAGGCCTACACTTCAACATGGATAAAAAATAATACCGTCTGAGCTATTTCCTTCTCACACCACCTGGAAATCATGACCTATTTTATAAAGTTGACTATCGCAGGTCTATGTTAATCTATTTGTCGCTATGCAAGAAAGTCTGGAGAAAAAAAAACACAAATCCTAATTAAATCCCTGGATTTATTGGAATATTGTTTACTTCCCACCAACTATATAACATGGATTTTGAAACATTGTTTTATCTTGAAGTTATCAAACATATAATATCTTTAAATAATGTTATAAAACACTTAACTCCTCTAAAGATGTAGGAATTAAAAAGACATAAAATTAGAGATATCTTGCGCGTATATTTGAGGGTAAAATAATCAGTTTGATCAACTTTCTAATTGAACTCTGTGCTGAGTGTGTGTCCATACAGTTTATTGAAAACAGATAATAATAACTTTAAAGGATTATAATTGAACACAATCGAATTACTAGACTGTGTATAACTAAATTAGGTTTGTAAAATCCAGCTTTACAAAGCGTGCACGTACTTGGAAGCGCGGAGCATCACACTCTTGTGATATCACCAAACCTACTTTGGATTGGAATTTACAATGACAGCATTGTAAGTATAATATAATTAAGTACTTTATAATTAATAAGATATTTAAAATAATGAACCCCGAAATGTGAATTAGACGTTATGTATGTTTTAAATTCGGTTATTATATATCGGTATCAAGATTTTTTAAGATACATTACGAAACTCCGTTGAGGTCATTGTGTTAAAGTTTTAAGAATTATAAAACAGTACCTGATATCTCAGTCGTCCTCAATAATTTGCAGTGTTGTTTTATAGGAGACCCTTTCGATAACTTAAGTATCATTTTCTGTCTGCTTTCATTTTAAAACAACGCTGCAAATTATTGAGGACGACTGAGATATCAGGGACTGTTTTATAATTCTTAAAACTATATATCGATGGTTACACCCGTCCCGAATATGAAATAAGAAATGTTTATGATAGGTACCGGGACCTATGATACGTAAGCAAGCTTTGTTTATTTTGCCTTATACAAAAGATATGTTGACGGGTTTAATATGAAAATCTATTAATTAAAATACGCGACTCTTAGAAATATATAACTTGTATTATTTTTTCTTCGTCTTTTCTATAGGCATATGCCTGTTTATTTACAGGCACTATGTCAATGATAATTACATCTCATTCCATCTCTTGAGGGGTTTTCCTACTTCTCTTTTACTTCTAGGACACACTGCTTTAATAAGTCTCCTATTGTCAGCTCTGTCCACGTCACGTGTGCATTCCATTCTCTTTTCTTATTGTAATAAATGTCTCGACACTTGTATTAATTTAAAAGCTAAATATAGGCATATCTAAAATTAAAATATATACTTTGCTATCGAAATGTTCATCTACCCAATAGCTCAGTATTTGATTGCATTATTACATTAATTGAAAAATTATTACTTTCGATCATTTAATAAAGATTTAGACAATATTTGAAAATGAGACAATAAGTCATGGGCATGATTCAATAAGGATATTATTGCTGAATGAGCCAAATTTTCGTTCATTTCCCTTCATTGAAGGCGTCAAAGAATCGATTCTTGATTTACTTAAGATAAATACCGGTATATGTAATCTATTTGAATTTTTTCAAAAGATAATGTAATTTTACATAGTTATTTTTAAAAGTTACATATTTAAATTCCTGGCATGATCTATAAATGAGGCATTGAGTATTAGAATACGCCATGTCCACTTTTGATGCATTTACAAGTGAGATATTATTTTGAAAGCTCAAGAGAATATTTATGTTTATAGTTGTATTTTTCTAGTGTTACCAAGTATCTATTAAAATAAATAAAATATATGTTCTACGTATAGTATTTATAGTGTATGATTTAAACCAGTTTAAAGAAGAAAATTTCCGTTTTTTCCGAAATGTGACTAAATGAACATGGCCCATTTTAATACCTAAGGGCTCTAATTATTATCCATACTTCCAAAATATTTTATCTAGTGTAATGAAAAAAATAATTTGGTCCACCGCTGTATCTCAATGTTGCGTCGCTGCCTCGTTCGCAGTTAACCCGGGTTCGAACCCTGGTCGGGACAAGTTTACTGGTTTTTCCTCACCTGAAAGACAAATATCAGAAAACTTTAAGATCCAAATGATCTCCTAACATCATCTGGCCATCATAATCATACTTTTTCTATATTTAGTATGAATGTGTGAGTGAATGGTGTGTTTCTCTTAATTGTTCGCGTTGTCTCGGAGGAGGTCCTGGATTGAGCTGATCACTCATTCGGGAAGGCCCCCATGACCTTGTGTGGTCAAAAAAGTATGTGCGTTTCATAAAATGTTATGTTAGTGTAAAGCTGCGTCTAGTAGGAAATAAAATAAATTTAATGTTGGATGATAATTGTAGGTTGAAGCGGTTACATTGGTATGACGCTATAAAATAGTATATTACGATGCGAGGTTGGGAAGTGGTTTTTACAGAAGCGAGGAATTTAATTTCCGAGATTCCGTAAAACACTTCACAAACGTGCGTTGTGCTTTATCTTTTTGCGCGATGGTGTTTTCAAAATAATAAATAATAGTAAAATAATAACATATTTGTTGGAAATATTTGCGTTCATTATAAACCACTGACTAACGTTAACAGTGTGGGTACTGTTTATTAGTTGAGAGCACAGCAGGCTGTGACACCAATCAGGAATAAAATGGCGAAAAGTACGTATTTATTGTTTTATATTGTTTCAAATAAAGTTCAGTTCATTTAAAATGCAGTGATTTGTTTCGTATAATGTATATTACCATTACCTTTTGGATATATTTTTGTATATATATTGTACATAGTATACATAGAGGGCAGTGGGTTTACTTCCCGCACGAGATTTGTAATATGTGTGGTTATTTATGTTGGCAACCCCGAAATGTAGGAAGTTGAACTTTCAGTCATGGTCGTCATTGCTGTAAGTACGAAAAAATGCACTATCGCGCAAAAACAATATTTTGCATATTGGAATAGTAATAGTAATAGCTTTAGATTGCAATTGGCTCGATTCAAAATCCCTCTCCTGAAGGTCATGCCACTGTAAGGCCCGGACGACGTGTACATGTAAATATACCTATAAAGTGAGAGGTTAAGCTGCAATAGCGAAGAAGAAGAAAATGATTGATGGCACATATTATTTTATAAATACCAATTTAGCTTATATCCTATTCTGTTTCACATTAATGTAGAGTAGAAATTTTATTCCACAGTACAGTGGACTAATGCATTAAAATGATATTTTATTGAATATCCCAAAACTAAATTGCTGGTTCGTTATTGCAAACATAAATATACTCTTGAGCTATCAAAATAATATCTCACTTGTAAATGAATCAAAAGTGGATATGGCGTATTCTAATACTCAAGTCTATATTACATATTTGAATACGTTATTAATTGTCTATTTCATTTGTAAAATATGACATCCGAGTCATGCTGCAGTTCACGTGTGTTAAGGATTAAATTGTATGATAAATCCGCATACCTTTAATGAAATAATACCAGATAATAAATTGGACCTAATTTTTGGAGAAGCCTTAGGCAATTGATTACCTTTGCAGGGACCATACTATTATTTTTATAGACATTGCTGAAGAACTGAGAATTTGTTAAATTTTAATCAATTGAGTTGGTGTTTACTTGATGAAAATCCATATTTATTAATTAAATAAAAATAAAACGTAGTTTTATGTTAAATTTTAATTAAATCTTAATTTGTTAATAAATTAAAACGGATGCTTTATTTAGATTGTTTTCTTATTTGATGCAAAATTTTCATTTCTATGTACATTAGGTCTGTATGGAGACTTCATGGGTTTACCTTAAGGAAAAATCTAAATTATCCAAATATATTGTGTTTAATCTATATAGTTCTATGTATTCTGAAACAAATTACTATTATTAAAATAATTCTTTACGAACTGGAGCGTCATATGATATTATTTGTTCTAAGGATTGTTATTATTAAATAGAAAAAAGGTTTTAAGAGATAAGCACATATTTTACTAGAAGCTAAAGAATGATTTCTAGTCAAATTGGAAGTTGGCTAATGAGCTAAATAATTAGTTCGAAATTTCAGATAAAGTTATATATATTTCGAGTAATATTTAAAGTCACATGACCTTTTGTCTGAATGTCTTGCATAAAAAATAAAAATGAAATTACTGCAGCTCCAAAAGTTGGTAGGAGCGGTAATTTGAAACACAGACTACAGAATTTTAAATATATGGTTTCAAGTTGACAAGAAATTGTTGTATTGTATTGCTCGCATATAAAAATTACAAAAAAAATTAATATAAGGCATTGATATAAATATCATTTGCATTACAACGGCAAAAGTACAAAAATTAAAAACAGAACTCATGGAAGAAAAGAATAGTTATAGTTCAAAGTCGGGAGTTTTTTCATCCACTCTTATCTTTCCTAAAAATATAATTCTATTATGTTGTATTGCCTTGATGTATTGTACTAATCACGTATAAAAATGACAAAAATAAAAATAACATTATAATTTTGTGTACTTGTTTCAGTGGTGGATATTCTTTGGGAGAACACACTCTCCTCGTGCCGAATGCGTTATTCGCGGAAAATCGAAGACGTTTATGTGAGCGTCTGAAGAAGAACTCTCTCCTTCCTCCGAAATCTTTCATTCTTCTTCAAGGGGGAGATTCAGTGAGCTTGTATGACACCGATGTGGACTACAACTACTTCCGCCAGGTGAGCTAATATTCACATAAATTAACATAGTGTAAAATTCTAATTTATTTTAAAATGAAATTTATTTAAATAACGTTCGCTCAAGGAAATCGCTATTTCACAGATTTAAAATATAAAACAAATATTTTAATTCGTACAAAAGCAAAAGGTATCATTCTATGTTGAGAACAAAACAAATTATATTATTATATATTTATAAAATTGGATACTTTCATTTATAGTTAGGCCACATGAATATTACAAGATGATGATGATGATGATGATTTATAAAATTGGATACTTTCATTTATAGTTAGGCCACATGAATATTACAAGATTGGCGCTAGTCAACAGAGAACATATCTGCATTATTTACAGAAAACAATGTATTGAACATTTTCTTTTCTTAATTTTAATGAAATAACGTAGCACGTTTATAACTCCTAAAAAACACACTCTTTTTAAGTCACGAGTTTTAGAATAATCTCGCGACAGTGTTCTAAATGTGTCCGTTCGTTAACATAGCATAATAATATACCATTAATGATCAATTTCAGGGACAAAAATCTTCAGTAAGCCTATTACTTGGAATTTTTATGATTATTTAACTACCATAAAGATACTAGTAGGATAAACTAGTCACCAAGTTTCACAACATTATTATCTTATACAATGGACTCATTTTGTGAAGGTTTCACTATCAAGGAACTACAAAACCTAAGCTTTAGTCTCTCTCTCTCTCTCTGCCCCCTCTGATGAGCTCACTATTTAATGTCTAAAAATATTACCTTAATCTGTTTTCATAATCTCATGAGAATTTTGGAATAAGAATTAAACATAATATTAAAGCAAGGATTTAGTTATTTTTCATTACTGAGGCATCCGAAACAAGTTGGGTGCAATGGAGTTAGGCGAGGTTATGACGTTATATTACAGCCGGTGCTGTGCACCACTATTGTCAATGAACAGGTTATAACTCAACTGCTCATCATCATCATCTTCATCCGGTATCATGGCAGCTGCCGCCGTTTTCCGGAAACCAAACGCCATTCCGCTCTGTCCATCCATTGATCTTCCTCCAATCCTCTGATATTCATAGCTGCTTGTACCCCTTCTATCCAAGTTTTCTTCGGTCTTCCTCTCTTCCTCCTTTCTATTGGGATCTATTCCATAACAATTTTAGGCAATCTTTGCTCTGGCATTCGTTGACATAGCCATACCACTGTAATCTTTTCTATAATGTCTATGATATCTGGCTCCTCTTGCACACCCATAATTTCCCTTATTTCTTTATTTCGTATTCTATCCATTCTAGATTTTCCAGCTGATCTTCTTCAAAACATCCATTTCTGTACTTAAAATTCTTTTCATTTTTCTGGTAGGAATTTGCCAGACTTCAGCACCATATGTTAAAATGCTCTGAATTATGGTTTGATATATTTGTAATTTTCTATTTTTTGTAATATTTTTGCTCCACCAAACAGAGTTTAAAGCATTTATTGCTTATTGTGCGATTCTATTTTTAATTTCCACTGTGGAATCGCCTGAATGGTCTAATTTTGTTCATAATAAGTGCATACAATACTATATAGGTTAGTTATTCTCCATTGTTGAAATTTATATTTTCCATTTCTTCTCCTATGCACAGATATTTAGTTTTCTCAATGTTTATATAAAGTCCCCATTTTTCATATGTTTCTTTTGTTAACATTTTACTAGACCTATGGTCGGCAATGAAGTCCACGCTTTATTGATATTGTGTTGTATACCTATTGTACAAGACGAATCCAAACTCTGCCTACAAACTTTCACAAGTTGTTCAGGGATCTTTCCTGGGTGTTTTGATACAAGGAAAACGGTCTCGGATGACTCATTACCGAGTAATTTCATTGTATTTGTTTTGAACTCACCTCAAAAACAAACAGGCCTAAAAATCCTTGGCCTACCAGTGGGCTGCTGGCATCACATCAACATGTGTTAATCACACATGAACACGATCATACAGCCATTGTATGGGTGACATGCGGTTTTTTTAATTATTTTGGCTCAGAAATGTAGCATAAAGATATTACAAGTTGTTGTATTGATCATTTAATTCCCGGTCACTCATCCATGCACAGTCAGCTCTTGGAATTTAAAAAAAACTCCATGGCGCGACAGGCCTAGAAGACCTATGACCTACTTACCAGCTGGCTACTGGCTTCACATCTACATGTGTTAACCACAGAGGTACATGATCTTCTAGTCAGTGTAGGGGTTATATGTGGTCAGCATGTCGGGTCACCCAGCCGTTATAGTTGGTTTTACTCTTGGAATTACTTAACCTAAATATTCTTGATCTAGACATACAGGGATAATGGGATTTCTATTCGGAAATAATAATGGCCGGCAGACAGCTCGTTTCATTTCCAGTAGTTTTTTATTGTAATACCTATTTAGTCATAAAAAATTGGCATGAAAGTAAAATAAAACTAAATGTTTATTGAAATAAATCTATGTAATTCTTTATAATCTAGTACATGCTCACCATTATACAAGATAATTAATATTATTAATTGCCATCGAATCCACGGTTCTCTTCATCATCATCTAATCCATTTTCACCACCACTACAATCAATAGGCTCGTTCAACATACTTATATTATAAGGATGTTTTTTTCCTTTAGGGTTTTTTATCACTTATCACAGGATCAGAGTTGATCAGCATCCAGTTAAATATGTCCCGATTCGTATTAACTCGTGATGTTTTTCGTGAATTGTATTGCCGAAGCTCGTATTCTTTGTGGCTGGCTTCTAATACATCCTCAGATCGTTGCCTATTGACAAAGTTAGGGAATTTGTTATGTGTGCCCCATGAATTAGTTTATACCCGTTAGCACTCATCTTAAACCAACCGTATAATCTAATGGCGCTTTCTGCTGTCTCTAACCAATAATTTTTTAACACATCTGTTTTGACATTATGTCCAGATGAAATGACTGAAAGGATGTTGGGAAATCTTTCAATTAACTCGCTATCTATTCCAGTTATTTCGGACACTAATGACGGATTGTTGAAAAAAACTCCGGGCTGTGTTACCGTCATTACTGTTACCTCCACCTCGCTTAGGCTGATCGACAACAAGGGCCATTTATTAGTAAAATGCTTTTGCAATACTGTTTTTTTCTTTCCTTTAACTTTTCTTTAGCATCACTGCCCCTAGCTTGCCACTTTTCTAGATTAAGTTTGTAAACTAAGTGCAACAAATATTCAAAGCTTCGCAAGTAAGCATGAAGAATGGAGATACCATATTTATATTATAAGTATACTTATCACAATCCATTGAGTCAGTTTCCAATATTATTTAAATCTTTAGGCTTAGCTTACATACATTACAAGCTTGCGAACTTAAGTTGTCTGTTAAAATGTTTACGGTCTTACCATCCAACATGGTACATATGGGGATATGCTTAAATTTTATTTCTCTTGAACCTAAGATTATTATTGTATGCTTCAAATTGTTTTATCTCAGTATAAACTTCATCGTACTCAATTTTTACATTCTGCGAACTTTCCTTCCTTAATCTGAATCTAATTGATCGGCAATGCCTGTAGATGACGGAGTATGATTTTTCCAAAAGATTTTCTTCTTGTTTTCTATATTTACAGACATCTCTAATGGCACAATGGTACATAAAATAATACTAGCATCTGTATATTCAGAATTGTCTTTGAAGCTTGTTTGTAAGTACTATAGCCGCCACTGCCATCTAGGTCCCATTTATAAAAAAACATCAATAACAACACAGTCATTTGTAATATTTTGTTTGATAACTTCACTCTGTATTAGTATTAGACGTTCAACAGTATGATCGAGGAGATTCTGAAGTGGCACTACAGCCTCATTTTCTGTTACTATAATGTTTGGTGGGTAACATCATGTTTTGTTTCAGCTATAATGTGATAAGAGGGGTAAAAATATTAGCTTTTTTTTTTTTGCTCCAAGCTGCATAGTTATATAGTCTTCCTTTGTCAAACCTAGGTCAACTATAAAAGCTAGAACCTATTCAGGGCTATATGGTTGTCACACGCTCAAAATTTCCGGAACCATGGACCATTTTCATTTTTTTAGCTTTCTTGTGGTAGACTGTACGGCTAATTTCACAACTTGGGTTAAGGCCCTCCTACCCGTTTTTACTAGGCTTGATTCTGCAGCCAAACGTAATTCTTCTGGGCAGACGTTTGATACAATTGGAGACACATATCTTTGTTTAGTGCGTTCGGAACTTTCTTCAAACAGTTTACTTGGTCTACCTTTTTTCTTATGCGTCCTTTCTGATGTTGACGCCATAGGCCGTAGTGAATGTAAGTTGGGAAGTTTTCAAGTCTCCATCAAGCCACTTCATGTGTTTATCGTTAAATCGCTCCTATATGTGATGAGAAGCTCGCCATTTCGCAAACATTGCCACAACGAACATTTTTAATAAATGTTTTATTTTCTTACTATATTCTTCAGAAGGTCACTAACACTAAATTCGTCCAATATATTCACTTATAATTGTTCAATACACTCAACTGTAGCGAGTTTGTAAAACTGTTTATTTCTTAACACCATGAATAGTTATCTTCTTTTATTCTTAATGTCCGTACAATTAGGTACTGGGCGACTACCTGCAAAAATAACGGTTTTATAAACAAAGGGGAGAAAATGGCAACGTACTGTTTACTTGCTAACAATCACAATAAGATTTACTTTAAAAAAAAAACCAAAAAAATCTTGGTATAACTTTTCGAAACTTTTTAGATAATCCTCGTTAAAGTCAGCATTTATTTTCACTGTTCTACAAAATAGAGGTTTAAACAAAATATTATAAAAATGCACTCACTAAAACTATTGAGTTGTAAATTACTGTAAACGTAAGTATAAACCTGGGGCTTATGGTTTCATGTCAAAAAGTAGATGATACGCTCAAGAAAACCGAACAAATGGAGTTACTCCTTCAAAGAATGAAAAGCAATTCAGCGGCTTCTCCGCACGTCACAATTTCGAGAATTTTAAATTCATTCTTTTGTGATGTACAAATAAAAGTAAAAAAGCATTGAATACAAAGGACTAATTATCGTAGATCATGATCAAGGTATTATATACTAGTTATAGAAAAAATGAAAATCCTATTTTTGTCGTAAAATAGAATTTCGTCCTTATGTGCGTCGCTGTGAAGTTTGTCGTCGTCGTGGCGGTGGTCATATTGAACAATTACTTTAAACAGTATAATTAGGAAACAATCATATTCCGAGTAAACAGATACAAAGACGGTTGAGTTTTACAAAACAAACACAATGAAATTACTGGCAATGAGCTACCGGAGACCATGGGTTCCTTATATCAAAACACTCAGACAACATCCTTGAACAACTTGTGAAAGTTTGTCGGTAGAATTTTGATTTATTCTGTATAAAATAATACTTGGCATTTCTTTATTATTTCTTGAACTAGGTGGATTAATTGAAGGAGCAGCTAAACTGTCCAAGAAAATATGTTTAAAATAAAAATAATTTAATATCTAGACCTCAACAGTGTAACAAACCACTTTCCCACAGATATTCGTATCTACATAATATGTTTTGAGTTCATTGATTTGTAAAACTACTAATTGTGCCATTCCACTAGAATCCTTAAAAATTTCACTTCTAAATATGAAATCACGTTAGAATGAATGGAAGAAAATAATTAAAATATAATATAAATGAAAGGAGATTTAAATGCTAGTCCCTTTCTTCGTGCTTTTAGTGGTTAGCCGTATAAAGTGAAATTTTCTCTCTAAAATACTTTCTTCTGTTACATAAATATTGTTCGTTGTGTTGGTAGTAGTTTTTGCAATACTGCATAAGTTACTTCCGGATTTATTAGGTAGTTATTTACATTACCGTTATGATACCTGAATGTTATATTTGTTAATTTTTAATATATATACAACTTATATAATATATATTACCTTTCACAAATAATTTATATTAACAGGCCTATGTTTCTACTTTAACATACGATAAAATACGAAATTAATATATATATATAAAATAGGTATTATTGCAGCCAATGGCCATGTATATATATATATATACGTTATATACAGAACTATACGCATTATAACGACTATTAATACAGTTTCGAGTGAATACACATTATAATCTGATCTTCTGTTTCCTTCAATGTTCTATTATATGTAAATTTTATAAATTATTTGCAAAATAAGATGAGAAAGATTTTCTTAAGAAACTTTAATTGCTTATTTTGTGTTTAGAAGCTCAGAAAAATAAGTCATACAAGAGTAGTGGACTGTTACATGTGTTTTTTATTAAGTATGCATATGAAATGAAGTCATCCAGGCGAGGAAAGTTCAAGCAGAAGTTTCCATGTAGCTATCGACTTTCTGTGGCATGGTAATTATTTCTGCAGCCTTCACATACCTCCGGTACTCCCTTATTACTTGTTTCACTTTTTTGTTTCTTTCTGTTATGTTTAAAATTTTGTTCCCTTTGGCGTATAACATAATACAAGTACATTTTTTTTATGTAAAAGATCTTCCATTCTTCCTGATACGTAATTCATATTGCAGTTTACAGCTGTTTTAATAATTACATAATATATACAGTATATAGTTAAGCTCCAAACTCAAACGTATCCTGTTCCTTCCCCAATATGTTGTACATATTACATTAAACCACCGTTATAACAATTTAATTATCTTCTGAAATTGGAACTATGATACTATAAAATACAGTTTTTAATTAAATTCTTAAAATTGTGATAAACTCAAGCGAAAAAAAAAGAAAGAAAAATGTTATACTAAGTATTATTTGTAACTCACAGACCTACAGTAGACCCTGCAATAAAACCGCTCAAAATGTTAACAACTTAGGGCATCTTTGATATCCAGGTGTTAAGCGATTCATATTTACTAAATTTTGGTTAATCCTGTTAGAACATTCGTTTTCATGTGCTCTTTTAGTTAATACTCAGCCAGGTTCAATGTTTTTAAGGGCAAAAATAATCTAAGAATGTCTTTCTTCGGAAATAAAGTGAAGCTGTGGGTCCCGTGGTGTACATTTATAGCAAGTAAAATAGCCTCAGCCCAAATATATCCCTCAGCAAAATTTGTCGGCCCTTTCACGTTCCAGATTTGAATTGTGATGCTAACGATAATGATCTGAGTTTTTGAAAAGCTTTGTTAAATAAAATTCTAACTTACGAACCTCTAAATTTTCGCCTTAACCTCGCTGCATAAATCTCATAATATCCAGTATTCAAAGTCCTTTATAAAAATGATGTTTTTGTAAGATACAGTGTTTATTCTGCAGTGTCGATTCAACGAGTTAATTACATCATGTCGTTCTATGAGTTTACCTGAGTAGGAAATTCATTATATCGTGAAGCTAGTGATGGCCTATATTCAGAAAACAAGCTGTTTTATCTTCCAAAAAACGCTTTCTTCTCTAATTAGATAGTATGTTTAGACTTCATAACATGTAGTATTTATTTTATGTTCTTCTCAATATAGTAGTGGCTAAGGCGCTGCGCTACAAGCCGGAAGGTCGAGGGTTTGAGTCCCGGTGGGGTCAGGATTTTTAAACTGACTCAAACCTTCTGGCTGCACTATGGTCCTGGGGTCGACCCAGCCTCTAACGGAAATGAGTACCAGACGCTTGTTCTGGGGATAAAGGCGGCCGTCACGCAGGGCTGACAACCCGGTTGACATCAAGTGCCAATTGTCCAGAAAAGTGGGAGCCTCCCACTACCCCAAGGGCTTCCTGAGGCCTGTAGTGGGATCACTTTACTTTACTTCTCAATATAAAAGCAAATATTTTACAGAGAGCAATTGGTCTTAGAAATAAATCTGGTTACCAACCTGCACCGTCTCATTAATCGTGTAGTATAAATAAACGATACTATATTGTTTAATAAAATTAAAGTAACCTTATTTTATGTTTAAGTTTCTGTGCTTTAGAATTATCTAGTCAACAAATTTGTCACTCTTAAATTTGTATTTCGAGGTCATTTTGCATTGACACAACTTTGGATTCGCCTTGTAGAATGACGATTTAATGAAACATCGAAATACCTTCCTTTAATATAGCATGTCTGAATTAAATTCTACAGAAATTGATATAAGGCTATATTATAATTATTTTCGTGTTTCTACTTAACCATAAAAGAAATGAGGAAAATATGGAAGAGTTGGATGTATAACCCATTCTTCATCATATACAAAACTACTAAAATACCAGAACAACTGGAAAGCCCATCTTTAACGAATGCCGTCTCATAGAATTCCAAAAGCCATGCTTCGTTACTGCCCACAAGGCAAAAGATCGCTGGGACGTCCAAAAAAGCGCTGGATGAAAAACTCCTCTTTGAGACCGTAACAGGCCACACGGCCTAATACTTGTATGGATGATGATGATACTTAAAATTGCACTTAATTTCACAGTGGCAGTAATTATATTTGTTTAAACAATTTTACATCTTTAATAAAATAAATTATGTATCTATGTTTCTGTGATGTAGGCGTTTTTATGCCAATTTAATAGCGGAAGATTTAATTTCAGTGTATAAATGTATTTTGTTTATTATTATTAACTGGTTGAGTAGAAGATAAGCCCCTTTGACCTTAATAAATAAAAATTGCATTATTATTATTTTTTTTTATTGCGGATGAGCCCATGTAGGACTACGCAAAGTACTTAGAGGCGTTTCCTTTGAGCCTAAATGTCTTTCATTCTTTTGCTATGAGTTTGTTTTCTATCATCTGCCCTAGTTGTTCCAGTTTTTTTCTTCGGTTTGTCCTTTTGGTCAATTTGCCACTTATTCACCTTAATTCTAAATGTATCTCTGTTTGGGATATCTTCTTTAGTAATTCCTGCCAATTTTAAGTCCTTTTTGACTTCATCAATCCACTTCATAGTATCCACTGGAGCTTTACTTCTGTTTTCGTAGAATTCCATTATCTGTTTTGTAAGCCTATTTGAGTTCATTCGTTTAATATGGCCATACATTTTTAACCTTCGTTTTCTAACATCACTATGAATGTGTGTATATATTTTTATTTCCTTTTTACTTCTGAGTCTGAATGCTTCACCTATGACTTGTGGACCTAAAACTTTTCTTATAATTTTGCATTCTTTTTTCACTATATTTTCGATATCGTTTTTTTTCTGTTCAAAATTAATGTTTCTGCTCCATAGAGGCACTCTGGTTTAATTACAGTGTTATAGTGTCGTAATTTTGCATGTAAAGATATGCATTTTCTATTATAAGTGTTGTGAGTAAGCCGAAATGCTGTTTCCATTTTTTGGCATCTACTTTTATTGGCTTTAGTTTCAATTCCATTTTATTATTATTATTATTATTATTATTATTATTATTATTATTATTATTATTTATTAAGTCATGAATTTCTTACTTTTGAAAATTGTGTGTGTCGGGGCCACTTACTTGAATATAATTTACAAAAATTATATATGGTATATGTAGGAACAGAAATGAGGAGGCAAAGGCCCGACCGACATTGGGCTATGTTGCCATTGTAGAAGGAGATGGATTACAAACCTGTTTATTTTCCGGTATCTGGAAATATTACACATCCAAGTTAACTGTTCACGGGCGGAGGGGAAGAGTTTTAGCGCTAGTGTCGCCAATCTACTGAATCTGTGGAAGGGATGTAGGAGGAAACTGTACATCCGATCACGTATTGAAATTTTTCAACTTCAAATGTGGGAGGAGAATCTCTAAACACGTGTGAAAGATCTTAACATGGTTGTCAAATTAGTCATTTAAGCACGGAACGCTCAAGCGGTCGGATCATTTAAAATCACAGTATTTGTCGTCTCTCCGTTACCAGTCTGACAATAAATCACAAGTGGCAACATGTAATGAGAAGGGCAAGGAAGGGATAGCTCATTCCTAGACGTAACCCCAAAAGTAACAGGGTTGTCAAGTTAGTCATTCTGCCACTGACCGCGCAGAACGACGGATTATTAAAATACATATTACCCATCCAAGTGTTTTGTGCAGGCGGAAAATATGTTAACTAACAAACTGTCTTTCTCTTTCTATTCCTTACTATGTTGCCACTTCCTGTCCTTTGTATTATGTTGTTTGATTGGCAGGTAGAGAGCTGACAAATACTATGTATTTTAATGATCCGTCGTTCTGCGCGGTCAGTGGCAGAATGACTAACTTGACAACCCTGTTACTTTTGGGGTTACGTCTAGGAATGAGCTGTCCCTTCCTTGCCCTTCTCATTACATGTTGCAACTTGTGATTTATTGTGAGGCTGGTAACTGAGAGACGACAAAAACTGTGATTTTATATGATCCGACAGCTTGAGCGTTCCGTGCTTAAATGACTAATTTGACAACCATGTTAAGATCTTTCACACGTGTTTAGAGATTCTCCCCCCACATTAGAAGTTGAAAATGTTCAATATGTGATCGGATGTACAGTTTTCTCCTACAACCCTTCCACAGATTCAGTAGATCGGCGACACTAGCGCCAGAACTCTTCCCCTCCGCCCGTGAACACTTAACTTGGATGTGTAATATTATTTGTCAGCTCTCTACCTGCCAATCAAACAACATAATACAAAGGACAGGAAGTGGCAACATAGTAAGGAATAGAAAGAGAAAGACAGTTTGTTAGTTAACATATTTTCCGCCTGCACAAAACACTTGGATGGGTAATACCTTGTGTGCGAATTTCTCATACGAGCTCGACATCAAGTACATTACTTGTACCGTGACTTGTACATTCAGACTGGAACTTTCTGTCTCTAATAAAATATGGGTACCTATGCTGTAAGTGCAGTTAATATTTCAAAAGTAGACAAAAAAACCGAGACTTCGTTCATTATAGATTAGGAAGTGCTCGTCATTAAATATTACAATAAATGTTTTACATTTCCAGACAAGTCCATGATTACTGTTATGCTTTAAAAGGCTGTTTAGCCTCTTTCATACTTCTTATCCCCTTCCTGAAAGAAATGTGCTCGCAAGGAATGTGAAAAAGTTCAGAGGGGTTTTTAAATTGTTGTAAACAGGAAGAAAACAACTTTTTCATAACAACTTAGAAGAAAACAACGTCTTTCTGTAAGTGTAGGAACTTGACGTGGCAAGTTAAGAGCGGAAAGCAGCAAAACTGCCCTGAATTTTGAAAATACTGTATTTGACTTTGCATAAAATAGAATGAAAGATGGCTAATTAGATTATTCAAGAAAATGAGTGGTAGAGGCTATTAATGTTGTAATAAATTTTTAATGATTAAAAAAATATTTAATGCAGCCTAATACATTTTAGCCAACTAACGGAAGTCGTGAAGATATTAATATTGCTAGGTCTATATCTCAAGTGAAAGGCGAATCACACTTAAAAAAAACATAGAGTGCAAGAGGACATGAAGAGAAGGGTTACACGGTTACAGTAATTATCATATAGAAATATTGCTTTCTTTGCACCTATACGTGCTGCAGAAGCAGAAATCATCCTCTCACCGAAAATAACATCGCTTATGGGAGATCTACTAAAAGGACGAAAAATATATAACGGTGTTTTCTAGAGTGAAGGCGTAATATTCATGTAACAGCCTTTTTTTTTTTTTTTTTTTTTTCCCTCATATTAATAGAGACAAGAAGATTAATCTATAAATAGTTCCTTTAAAATGTATTAATTCACGATCTAACTGTTTACCTAGATTCGAGTAATGTTTGTCGCATTAAGAAGTTATTTGACAATTTTAAATAATCTATAGGCATTGTGTTATGTTAAATTCGTTAAATAGGTTAACTATATTTTATACCAGTACCGTTAAATCTAACTTTTAATTCTTGTAACATAAATAACTGTTAAAATACATGAACTAGTTGAAACTGATTTAAAATATAAACTCAATATTAACATAATTTATGAATTTCATTAACTGTTAAAATTTTAACATAAGTTGATTCAAGGATATTATGTTTATAGGCCTATTGAAAATCAAGGTATATTAAGATACAAGTTGGAAAGCTTATAATCACTGACCCGGTTTATTTGAAAATGTGAATGATTCTCATCGCTTGAAAAGAAAGAGGAATAAGTTGCTTTTATTCGGTAAAAGTAGGGTATGTGCAAAATTTCACTTTATGGATTGCATTAGAGAAATGATCTCTATAAGCATGACTGGGGTCACTGCAAATGAAGGGAATGTTAGGTGCCGTTGTTTACAGATAAGCTGTCGTGAGTATTCTGGTCACGATATTTAGTGATGACGATGAGGGTACTGCCCTCCGAGTATGAAATATACTTACAGTTTACACCTATAGTCCAATCTTTATAATTCATCTGTCATATTGTTGTAAATACACTTTAATGAGACATAGATTGAGGATATCGATTACAACATATGGAATCTAATTGATTATTAACTTAAACATTAATTAGAAGGCGGATTATAAGTTATTTCACTAAATATTTAAAGAATAAGAGAATCGTCAGATGACAAAAGCAAGTAATGGGCTCCTAAACTACTTCTTTTAAAACTGCAGTTTAGATAACCCATAAGTATGGATGGACACGTTATATTGTATTAATATTGTAAATATTGATGCCACCAATGAATGCATCTGATACTGGGAAGCAAGATGCAAAATGGGATCTTAACACGGGGTTTCTTGTTTAATTATATAATTTGTATATATTTTGTTGGGCTTGTAATCAATCTAAATAAAACAAAATATTTAAGATGTATGAGAAATAAAACAAATTTGACGGAACTAACTATAAATAGTGACTGTATTGATCAAATTAACTCCTTTAAGTACCTAGGTACAATACTAAACGATAATAATACTGTTGAAGAAGAGATCAAAACAAGAATATCGCTAGGGAATAAGGCACATTTTGCTAATTTCGATATATTCAAAAGCAAATTAATATAAAAAAATGTTAAATTCAAACTATATACAGCAATAATAAGACCAATCATATGTTATGGAGCTGAAACCTGGGTACTAAAAGAAGCAGATAAACTAAGACTATTAACGTTTGAGAGGAAAATATTTAGAACAGTGCTAGGTCCAGTAAAGGAAAATGGAAATTGGAGGTTGAGAAGGAATGACGAATTATACCTCAAGAATAATAAAGAAAATATAGTTAGTTTCATCAAATCCAAAAGATTACAATGGTTTGGACATACACTAAGAATGCCAAAGGGAAGATTGCCGAATGATATTTTGAATTGGAAGCCACAAGGAACAAGACCAAGGGGAAGACCCAAGGATCGATGGAAAGATGACGTAATTGAAGATTTGAGAGAGATGGGGATTTTTTATTTGAAATCCACTGCACAAGATAGGAAGAAGTGGCGTAAACTGGTTGAGAAGGCCAAGACATTCCACTGGAAGTCGTAGAGCCTGACGAAGAAGAAGAGTATATATTTTGTATGTTTGTATATTTCTCAATGTGTTTGAATATTTTTGGTAGATGATTGTTATTTTTTGATAGATGCCAACCATTTGGAAAAAATGTACATTGTTGTAAATAATGTACTGTATTTCTAGCCCATGATACATCCTTTAGCGAGTATAGTCAAATTTAACTGATACTAAGATTGAACATAAATTGGATATATATAAACTCCGAGCGCGACAGGCCTTGAGGCCCTAGGCCTACTATCCGGCTGCTGGCCTCATGTCCACATCTGTTAATCACAGAGGTGGACGATCATAAGCCATTGTAGGGGTGACATGTGATCAGCATGTCGGTCCCCCAGCCGTTATAGCTGGTCTTCTCAACCTGCAGCTACTTATTGTAGCTACCCAAATGTCTCACGATGCACCGGTCCCATACTGGCCGCAATTCCATGGGGACTCGAACCAGCGCAAGTCCCATAGCTCTGCGCCAAGGTTTCTTGCCTTAACCACTCGGCTACGGCGCGGGACTGGATATATACATATATATATATATAAAGTAAAGTGATCCCACTACAGGCCTCAGGATGCCATTGGGGTAGTAGGCTCCCACTTTTTCTGGACAATCGGCACTTCATATCAGCCGAATTGTCAGCCCTGCTTGATGGCCGCCTTTACCCCAGACAAATGTCTGGTACTCATTTCCGTTAGAAGCTGAGTCGACCCCAGGGCCATAGTGCCGCCAAAAGGTTTGGGTCAGGTTAAAAATCCTGACCCCACCGGGAATCGAACCCTCGACCTTCCGGCTTGTAGCGCAGTGCCTTAACCACTGTGCTACGGCGTGCCCCCCATATATATATCTCCATCCGTAGTAATTCTGACCGATGGCAGGTCTTTCATTGCAATCATAGTATTTTCATGCTATGCTTTGCAGCTTTACTAGAGAATTATAGGTGTGGTAGCTTCCCGTTGCCTTCCACACGGGTGAAGGATGATGATGATGGCGGGTGATTTTCGGGGACCGTTGGGCCCAAAGCCTCCTGACATTTGTCTTACAGGCGAGGAAAATCCCCGAAATAAACCTCATCCAGGAGAATGTCCCGACCGGGAATCAATCCGGGCCCGCTGCGCGACAAGGCAGCACGCTACCCCGAGACCACAGCGGTGGACAAATTGGATATATATATATATACCGCTGCGCGACAAGGCAGCACGCTACCCCGAGACCACAAATTGTCCACCGCTGTGGTCTCGGGGTAGCGTGCTAATATATATATATATATATATATATATATATATATATATATATATATCCAATTTGTCCACCGCTGTGGTCTCGGGGTAGCGTGCTGCCTTGTCGCGCAGCGGGCCTATATATATAATTTTATGACAGCTAGAAGTCGTATAAGGTTAAATGTGTAAAATAATTTATGATTTGAGCATGTTTAATATGCCCTACATCATCTTCTTATTCTTTCTTTCCACTGCGCACCAGGCCCAACACTTGGTATACCACTATGTGTAATCACAGAGTGGACAATCATTTAGGCATTATCGGGATGACATGTGCTGAGCATATCGGATCCCCAGCCGTTATACCTGTAGTTACCCAAATTCCTCACGATGCTGTGTGAGCACCGGAAAGTCCATGCTAAAAATGTCTTCCCCGTGAGGATTCGAACCAGCGGAAGCAAGTCCCGTAGCTCTGCCTTAAACCCCTCGGCTATGGCGCAGGAAATGTACTATAGAATATATTTTTACTCAGCATATTATTCAACTCTGTAAGGCAGGTAAGCTGATGTATATTTTTAATTCCCAGTAATGTATTGTTGAGGTGGGAGAATAACATTAACTATGATTTGAGGGAAGTAGATTATACAGGGAATGATTGGAAAGCATTAGCTCAGGATAGAGATGTATGGAGAGCTTATGTCCGTGCGGCCATGAACCTACGGGTTCGATAGTGCCAGTGAGTGAGTAAGTAAGTAATGTATTGTTACCTAAGGCCATTCCATGGAATTTCTGTTATTTGTCAAAGCGAGAACACACAATAATATAACAAGTTTTGGGAACTGTAAACAGTTATCTCCAGTAAACCCAAACATTATTTTTGTCTTCAGGTATGTAGAAAATATTATACTTTTTGCCACTCCACTGCTCAAGGCAATTTACGCTAAAACTATTTGCATTATTCTCCAGTATTCACAGTTGTTAAACCTTTTCTTATTAGACCCCTAATCTAATAGACAAGAAACTCCAGTATATAGTCGTAAATAAACACAAAAAAATGGCAATGCTGGTTTCCACCTAGCCGGAAGAGTTGTGTATTGTTCTCCTGGTATTTAAATAAACTAATAGGGGTTGTTTCCAAACTACTTCTTGGAACTGAGGTTTTTATGTTTTGGCAAGAAGATTTATGGTTAAGGCTTTTCGTCACATAAGCTTACCAGCCAGCCAACTCACTTCTAGCTAGACAGTTAAGTAGCAATATTATTTGCATTTCACAGTCGTTCACCATTTAAAGTAGTGCGTCACCGTGACGTAGTCGATAGAGTTCGTACTTTTCATTTCGTGACCCGGGTTCGATTCCTTGAGTGGTAGGGGATTTTAAATCTCCGCCTTGGGTCTGGGTGTGTGTCCTGGTCCTTATGTTCATATGTGTGAATAAGGAAAAATGTTAACAAATCAAAACAATAAGGAAAATAATGCGAACGATTAAAAAAGAAGAAAAAAATACTGATTATTTAAAAAAAGTATGTATTATCCATCCATCCATAGTAATTCTGCCCGAGGGCGGGTCTTTCACTGCAATCGTAGCATTTTCATGCTATGCTTTGCAGCTTTACTAGGGGATGTGGTAGCTTCCCGTTGCTTTCCACACCGGTGAAGAATGATAATGTAAGGATGATGATGATGGCTGGATGATTTTCGCGTACTATTGGGCCCTAAGCTTCCTGACATTTGTCTTATAGGTGAGGAAAAGCCCTGAAATAAAAATCTCACCCAGGAGTCTGTCCCGACCGGGATTCGAACCCGGGCTCGCTGCGTGATAAGGCAGCACGCTACCTCGAGACCACAGCGGTGGACTGTATATAATATAGTTAACAAAAAAAATAATAACAAAATTTCAGCACTAAAAATTCACCAATATCAGATAGGACTAAAGTCATCTCGTGTCAATAATGTAACGTGGACATTTTAAACATTTTTAGCGATTTAGAAAAAATAGTAGGTTTATAACGGAATCATGCCGATTATGGCCCTTAAATCAGTTGAATATCGTTAATCAATTTAAGCTTTACATCTGTATAAATTCAGTCAAAGAAGGGATATATATTTTCCATTCCATTACCGCAGTTTAATCTTTTGCATAATGAGTTATTTTACGTGTCATACGCCACCCCGAGCCGTAGAGTAACACGACATGTCGGGAGAGGGATTTTAAATATTCACACGCATACTTTTTGACCACACAAGGACATGGTGGGTCTCCCCGAATGAGTTATCATTCAATGTCAGGGCCTCCTCCGAGAAAACATAACATTAAGACGAAACACACATTAATACTAAACATGGAAAATATGATAATGATGAGTATGACCGTTTGGGCCTTAAATTTTCCTGACATTTGCCTTACAGTCGAGGAAAACCCGAAAAAATCCATCATACAGGAAACTTGCCCCGACCGGGGATTGAACTCGGGTCCACTGTTTTGGAGGCAGCGACGCTACCACGAGACTACAGCGGTGGAGTAAATTACCCATTCAATAATACTATTCAATAAATTATCATTTTAAGAGATTATAATTGCTTTCATTGAGAGAATAAAGTATTACATTCCAACATTTAACTAGTCTATGTGTCATACTTATGCAAAAATAAAGAGTGCTAAAAATACTCATTATCATCATCATCGTCTAGGGATTAAGCCTGTTGGCTCGTTCCGGTTTCATGAAAGCTAGAATTGTTAAAATTGTTCAGACCATCTTCTGTGTGGGCGTCCAACATTTCTCCTTCCGTGCGATTTATAATTTAGCAATAATTTTGGAAATCTTCCTTCTGGCATTCTATCAATATGTTCTTACCAGTCATATAATATATCAGAAGATAAAATTGTGATTTAAATACTAGTGAAATAGATTTCCATAGAGCCATCTATTCATCCATAGTAATTCTGCCCGAGGGCAGGTCTTTCGCTGCAATCATAGCATTTTCATGCTATGCTTTGCAGCTTTAATAGGGAATTATAGGTGTGGTAGCTTCCTGTTGCTTTCCACACCGATGAAGGAGGATGATGTTAATGATAAGGATGATGGTGATGGCCAGATGATTTTCGGGGACCGTTGGGCCCTAAGCTTCCTGACATTTGTCTTACAGGTGAGGAAAACCCCCGAAAAAAACCTCATCCAGGAGCCTGTCCCGACCGGGGATCGAACCCGGGCCCGCTGCGTGACAAGGCAGTACGCTACCTCGAGACCACAGCGGTGGACTTCCATAGAGCAGGAGAGTTAAAATTAGAGCACTATTAATACAATTTGTTTATACAAGGAAGTAGTGAAATGGGAAGTAGACCGTTCTACGATCGATTCATACGAGTTCCTGCATTAGTCATTCGGCCTTATAAGGTTACAGTTTTCTTTCTAGATGTTGCTTAACTCCAGAGTCAGTCATACTTACTGTATACTGCAATGATTTGGATGCTGGCCAAACTTGCCGCATTCCTTTCCATCTGCTTCGTAACTATTACTCATTTGCAATCATTATCTAAATTTCACTTTGTCTGTTTTGATAGTCTAAAGTTAGCACGTTAGTCTTAGGATACATGATTCACGATTAGATCTTAGTGAAGATCGATTGACTTTTTCGAATGAGGAAAATCGAGAATAACTGTGGACGTAATCTCCAAACGTTCTCCTGCAATTTCTATAGTTGAGTTATATGAGGCTCAATTTCCATTGGTTCATAATGTATTCCCGATTTTGTCGCATGAAGTGTGTTTTCTGTTATTAATTTATTTTATTTCATCTGTGAATGTTGTTTTAGTTTGCGTTACAAATGATACGTGTACTCTAAGAAGAGATCTATTACTACTACTACTGTATATTATTCGATGTGATGTTAAGAACAACTTATTACGAGATATAGACCTACAGCACATAAAATAAAAAACTATTTTTCTTCTTCATAGTATGTTATAGAAACTCTGATAGTATTGTATGAGAGTTACAATCTTTTACAATTTCCATATAAACTACCATTTATCATTTAAATAAAATAATAATAATAATAAATCTGTTTTATATATTAAAATTTATAATAATGTATTTGTGCCAGAACTCCATTGTCTTGCATGAAGCAAAATATCACTTTTCGCAATTAATCATTACAGAAATATATATTTTAATTTATATTTTTGAATTGACAGGCGAATGGAGAAGACTGCGTAACAGTGAGCTACATGATCTTTATAGGAAACCAGATATAATAAGAACAGTTAAGTCTCATAGACTGCGGTGGGCAGGATATGTGGCACGAATGGGGAATGAAAGAAGAGCATGGAAGCTTCTTGTAGAAAAACCAGAGGGAAAATGTCCAATTGATAGACCAAGAATGGGTGGGAGAATAATATTAACCATGATTTGAGGGGTAAGAGATGGATTGGCATGGAGGATTGTTGAGAAGGCCAAAACTTTCACTTTTGAAGTTGTCGTGCCTTAAGATGATGATGATGATTTGAGAGAAATAGATTATACAGGGGATGATTTGAAAACATTCGCTGAGGATAGGGTTGTATGGAGAACTTATGTCCGTGCGGCCACGAACCTACGGGTTCGATAGTACCGGTGAGTTAGTTATGTTTTTTAATTATATCTTCCCACTGAAGCAGTATGATATTTTCATAAATTTCTCTCTTGACTTTAAACGAGAAAGAACCACAATTCTCGATCATATCCAATACTTCCGTCTTCTAGTTCTGTTGAAAGATTTCGTGAAAACAATTAATTATTTCTTTCCAATTGACCTTTTCTGTTTGATCGTGATATTAAAAAAATAAATCATGGAATTTTAAAGAGAATATTGTCATTTTTTCTAACGATTACAAAAATTAAAAATTTCATTCTACAAACATCCTTCCGGAATGTACAATTATAGTAGTTTATTTCAATTACCTCATAATTATACTAACGCTCATTCTCAATTTAACGACAATTTTCTGTGTCTGGAAAGTCTAGTCAATTACTTTATTTAATCACAGTTTTATATATATATATATATATATATATATATATATATATATATATATATATATATATATATACCTAAGGTCAGAATACAATTCCATAAATGGATCGTTTGAATGAAACACATAGATGTGCACAAGGAAGTTCATTGTTTGGCAGATAACGACAGTGCTAGGCGTATTGTCTCATCGCCATTGATAGAAAGAACAATGTGGCAGAAATATATACCAATTCTAAAATTTATCATTCATATCTCAGCCATATGCTATTAACATATTATTTCATTGATAATTTACATTGGTTTGTTGTTGAGGTTCCGTGCTCATGTTATAATAATTACACTGGGTAACAAATTTTGGGCAACTTTTTGTTCCTTTCAGTTTTTTCATGGTTCTTATATAATTCAGGCACTCTGAATTAAAAAATGGCAATTTCACATCAATAGTTCAATGGAAAATTAGTACATTTGAAAATGTGTGAATTAACACAAAAATATCCACAGACATAGATGGAATAAATGCCAGCTTATGTTGGTATTGTATCTGATGATATGAAAAAGGGATTTTGTTTCAGCATCACTGACTTGGCCATCAAATTTATTAAAAATTAAGTTTGTGACCGCCTTTTCTTTTGTGTTGCTGCGAACTGTCTCTTACCAAACTCCAAATGGAGTCCCCCATCATGTTTATATCTCACCTGCCCTGATATCTTGTTTCCATGTTTTTGAGTACCTGATGGAATCGTTCTCCATGTTCTTCACTCACATCGCCCAAATTTGGTCTAAAGAAATCCAAATGTGAGTGCAGGTAATGTAATTTAGTTGACATGCTGCAATCTAATGTACGATATGTACTCAGCAAATTCTCAATCAACTCTCGGTAATTGGGACTATTCTTGTTTCCAAGGAAGCCATGCGCAACATTACGAAATGCTTGTCATGCACTTTTTTCAATTGGTGTCATCTTTTGTTCTAATTCTGCGGACTCCAGTATCTATCTTATTTGAGGTCCTGTAAAAACTCCAACAAATACTTTTGCATCAGACAAACTTGGGAACATTGAGTGAATATGTTGCAAAGCATCTGACAATTTAACAAAAGCTTTGACATACTGTTTTTCTAGTCCCAATTTAATGTGGAGAGGTGGTAGTAAGATCTTCTTCCTGTCAATAAGATGTTCATGTAGAACATTATTTTTTCCTGGAACAATTTTGTTTCTTGAAGGCCACACTTGTTGGATGTAGTGTTGGCCAGTTGCTCGGCTGTCCCATAAACAAAGGAAACATGGATACATGAATGTGATCGAACCGTTAACATTTGGAGAAAAATTATATTAACCAATCATACACGTAATTTGGACCAAAGAGAGACGAACAGACATGTGAATGGAGAAGACTTCATAACAATGAACTACATGGTCTTTATAGGAAGCCAGATATAATGAGAACAGTTAAGTCTCGGAGACTGCGATGGGCAGGACATGTTGCACGTATGGGGAATGAAATACGTGCATGGAAGCTTCTTGTAGGAAAGCCAGAGGGAAAACGTCCAGTTGGTAGACCAAGAATGAGGTGGGAGAATAACATTAACTATGATTTGAGGGAAGTAGATTATACAGAGAATGATTGGAAAGCATTAGCCCAGGATAGGGATGAATGGAGAGCTTATGTCCGCGCGGCCATGAACCTACGGGTTCGATAGTGTCAGTGAGTAAGTAAGTAAGTAATCATATACGTAATATTAAAAAAGTTACGAAAACAAAAATCGTGATTACTAACGAACCGTCAACATTTGGAGAAAAATTATCACATATTTGAAATCAGCGTAAAAGCTGAGTCAGAAACATTTAAAATATGCAGAGAAACATTTTCATTGTTACCCAGTGTTATATTTTAGTCATATTCTGAATTAAAAAAAAATAACTGCAGACTTTTACTAGTTAGTTAATAGCTTTTAAGAATAAAAACTGACAGAAATTCGTTTTAAGAATATTTAATTTAGTACTGTATAAGTCCCGCGCCATAGCCGAGTGATTAAGGCAGGAAGACTTGCGCAGGTTCGAGTCCACATGGGGGAAGAAATTTTCTAATGGAATTTCGGCCAGAATGGAACCGGTGCCCACCCAGCATCGCGATGCATTTGGGTAGGTACAATAAGTAGCGACTCCAGATTGAGAAGACCAGATATAACGGGTGGGGAACCAGACATGCTGACTACATGTCACTTCTACACTGGCAAGATGATCGTCTACCTCTGTGATCAACACATGTTGATGAGGCCAGCAGCCTACTGGTAGGCCAAGGCCTTCTAGGATGAATGAAGTACTGTATAGATCATAAATCTTATGCATGTTAAAAACATAGGGATTAGTATAAATGGATATGTATGTAATGTGCTATCTTCAGTTTCATAATTTGAAAATAAATATTAAAGTGGGCTTAATTTAATGTTATATTATTTAAGATCCATCCATAGTAATTTTCATGCTATGCTTGTAGCTTTACTAGAGAATTGTAGGTGTGGTAGCTTCCCGTTGCTTTCCACACCGGTGAAGGATGATGATGATGTTGATGATAATGGCCATATTATTTCGGGGACCGTTTGGGCCTTAAAGTTTTTCTTACAGGTGAGGAAAAATCGCGATAAAAACCTCACCCAGAAAAACTGCCCCGACCGGGGATCGAACCCGGGCCCGCTGCGTGACAAGGCAGCACGCTACCTCGAGACCACAGCGGTGGACTTATTTAAGATAGAAGAGTTTTATTTGAATAGGCTATATTTTCTGTGTGATTTTTGCAAATACATGTATGCTATAAACATTTCCATGGCGCGACAAGCCTAGAAGGCCCTTGGCCTACAGCCGGCTGCTGGCCTCACTTTTACATGCGTTAAACACAGAGGTAGACGATCATCCTGCCAGTGTAGGGGTGACATGTGGTCGGCATGTCGGTCCCCCAGCCTTATAGCTGGTTTTCTCAACCTGGAACCGCTACTTATTTTAGCCACCCAAATTTCTCACGATACTAGGTGGCCACCGGTCCCATACTGGTCGAAATTCCGTGAGAATATTTCTTTCCCCATTCACCCGAATCAGCGCAAGTCCCGTAGCTCTGCGCCTAGGTATCTTACCTTAACCGCTGGTTCGAGTCTCCATGGGGGAAGAAAATGTCTCTAGGTATTTCGGCCAGATGAGACCGGTGTCCACCCAGCGTCGTGAGGCATTTGGGTAGCTACAATAAGTAGCGGTTTTAGGTTGAGAAAACCAGCTATATCGGCTGGGGGACTCGACATGCTGACCACATTTCACCCCTACACGGGCTAGATGATCATCTACCTCTGTGATTGACACATGTGGATGTGAGGTCTTCTAGGCCTGTCGCGCCATGGAATTATTTTAGCCACCCACATTTCTCACGATACTAGGTGGCCACCGGTCCCTTACTGGTCGAAATTCCGTGAGAAAATTTCTTTCCCCATACACCCGAATCAGCTCAAGTCCCGTAGCTCTGCGCCTAGGTATCTTGCCTAACCGCTGGTTCGAGTCTCCATGGGGAAAAAAATTCTCTAGGTATTTCGGCCAGTATGGAACCGGTGCCCATCCAGCGTCGTGAGGCATTTGGGTAGCTGCAATAAGTATCAGTTTCAGGTTGAGAAAACCAGCTATAACGGCTGGGGGACTCGACATGCTGACCACATTTCACCCCTACACGGGCTAGATGATCATCTGCCTCTGTGATTGACACATGTGGATGTGAGGCCTTCTAGGCCTGTCGCGCCATGGAATTATTATGTAATTTGTATTTTAAAAAAGGCTTTACATGTTTGCAAGTCAAAACTTGGTTAGGGGCCGAAATGTCATAATGCACTAGCCAGAACTGAGGATCATTGCACAGTAATGCAGAATAAACTTCTGAACAACTATATATTTTTTGGGACTGGTACCCACCCAGCATCGTGAGATATTTGGGTACCTACAATAATTAGCGACGCCGGATTGAGAAGACCAGCTATTACGGCTGAAACCGTAATTTGTAAGCCCCTAGTCTATAAGACATTTTGAATATACCGTACTCTCGGCCGCGTTTGCCTAGTGGTCATGTTCCTTGCCTCTACTCCCGAGGGTCGCGGATTCAAACCCGGCCGGAGTCGATCGATTTTTAGGATGGAAAAATCCAAGGGACAAGTCCTCCGGGAGGGAATTTAAGCCGTGGTTGCCGAATCTGAAGATTTTCAGACTCATAAAAGAATCGTAAGACCTCTCTGCAAAATTTAACCGATCTTTATCCATCCAAAAAATATATTCGTTGCCTATTGAAGTCTCTCTGGTTTAACTTCACGACAAATTTGTAGAATGAGACAACTGTACTCACCTCTCCCACCCGCACCAGTGTTGTCGGTTTTCTTCACCAGATGTTAATAGGGGAAAGGGCGAAGAGGAAAACTGACAATGGGGTGGGTTCTTTCTTTTGTATCTGGACTAAAGTGAAAAACGATCTACCCTTGTATCTCCATCTCTCTGTCTCTCTCTCTGCCAAGTTAAGCCAGTTATACAATAGATGTCTCATTAAGGTGATGTGCTAATCATATGTCACTCGTTGACATATGTAGGTAAATAAGAGGTAAATTAGCCTGGTTAAGAAACTCCCGGCTAGGGAGCACATGTGTCCCCATGCGGGACGTAGGGGATTGTTCATATTACCACAAGGAAATTATACTTAAAATCTGGGGTACATATATAACCTTTCACTCTGCATATTGCACATTTTAGGGCTTTAGGGTTTACAAAACGTTCAATTAGATGATTCCCGCGTGTAGTTGGAATGCTTTGAAATGTTTAAATGCTATGATCTTAAGATAGTTCCCATTCAATCAAAGGAACCGGATTTGGTTTGCGGTCGAGTCAATTTCCTTGTTGAGGTTTTCCCGATGGTATTTTCCCTTGGTAAATTTTTGCAGAAATTTTATGCTATATTTATTCTCAAATGCCATTTATCATCATAATCATTCAAAATCTCATTTTTATATGTTGTCCCTGATGCTGTATTTCGCCATCGTTAAATGATTTAACTGTACATAATATTTCCTATTATTTATGCTTAATGTAATTAAATAATCATTAAAAATAGTTGTCCACCCGTGTGGTATTGGGATAACGTCGTTGCCTCGTATGCAGCGGACCCGGAATCGATCCCTGTCGGGACAGGTTTCCTGGGTGAGGTTTTTCGCGGGTTTTCCTCACCTGTAAGACAAATATTGGGAAAGGTTAAGGTCCAAATGGTCCCCGAATACCATTTGGCACCATAATAATTTTATTATATTCGCTTTGTTTAGTATGAATTTGTGAGTGAATTATATGCCTTGTGTTAAATGTCTTGGAAGTGGGACCGCATTGAGCTGATACCTTATTTGGGGAAGCCCTTGTGTGGTCAAAAATAAAGTATTATGTGATCCAAGTTTATCATTTCCCGACAGATCGTGTCACTATAAGGCTCGAGTAGTAGAGGACACTAAAAGTAAGAGATTATACTACTACTAATTATAATAATAATAATAATAATAATAATAATAATAAATGAACACATTTAATTATACAAAGATGCCCTAGGTAGCAGATGATACCGTAGCCTATAGCCTTTAGATTCGTCATTCGCAAATTTGATTACCGCGGTTTTCTCGGACGCGCTTAGTTATGGAAAGGAAGTTAGGTACTAGATTATTTAGTGTATTTAACAGTTGAGACCACAATTCAAATTTGGGCATGGAAAGGCTAACATATTTTGCCCATAGGTCTCCTACTTCAGGCTTGAGTTCTTTTTGTGGTTAAATCTACTACACAACCTTTGCTTCACTTCGACTGGGTTTGAATCCGCGGACTTCGGAATCAGAGTCGATTATGGTAACCGCTTATCGGGATAATAATTTGTCTTGGAATTACAGATGTATGCGACAGATTAAATTCCCACTGTAAGACACCCTGATGTCCCTATAACATAAATAATCGGTTTTAAAGTAACTAAATACACGATTTTACAAAGTTTTAATTTCTCAGACCGATTTTTCATTTATCTAGAGCTCTACTTATTTATAAAACATTTACAATTAACGATGGTTTCACATACATTACAAAACACAGAACAATTTTTGATAATTTGAGGAAACTGGTAAAACCAATTCTAGTATAATTTAAAATATATTTTTTATTTATTTAACCTGGTGGAATTAAGGCCATTTGGCCTTCTATTTCGCTCACTAGGACAAACATATGTTACATTAGAATATAGCAATCACAATTAACTCTAATATTAAATACTAAATTTAATAAATGAGAATTTGATCAGTAAGATAATATCTGTAATATATGAGATCGATAACATAATAATGTTAATGATAATTAAAATTAAGACTAAAATATTCATGTAAAAAGTGATCATAGTGGTTGGCTGCAGTGTATTGTTCAATTCGTGTTTAAAATATTCAGTTAAAAGTGTGTTAAATGCTTATTTTGTTAGCTGTATATTACATAATCTATTACATTCATTGCTTAGATATCTATCCACAGTAATTCTGCACGAGGGCAGGTCTTTCACTGCAATCATAACATTTTCATGGTATGCTTTGCAGCTTTGCAAGAGAATTATAGGTGTGGTAGCTTCCCATTGCTTTCCACACCGGTGAATGATGATAATGATAAGGATGATGATGATGACGGCCGGATGATTTTCGGGGACCATTGGGCCCTAAGCTTCCTGATATTTGTCTTACAGGTGAGAAAAAGAAACCCGAAAAACCTCACCGAGGAAGCTTGTCCCGACCGGGAATCGAACCCGGGCCCGCTGTATGGCAAGGCAGCACGCTACCTCGAGACCACAGCGGTGGACTTTGCTTAGATATAATATATTTTATTGGTTGCATTCTATTAATAATGTTTTGTCATTATTTCGTCTTGCATAGTTAAATTTGTTTTTATTCTACCTGTAATTAATTTAAATTAAACAAAAATAAAAATCGACTATAGTTTAATCTCTTCATATAACCAACCAGATTTCTGACAAAGAAACCAGTATTCTGTATCCTGTATTCCATTTGGTAATCTTCGTATCCGTTCATTTGGAACGGAATTCGCATGCGTGTGATTTTATTATGAAGGTCTATTCCACATGTCAATACTATTACTCTATCAGAAAGTTCTCAAATGGAAATTGAGCCGTTTACAGAACTATTTTTATTTGCAACTAAAATTAAAAATATTATAATGAAATCTGTTGTCTTTGTGCTGTAAATGAAGTTCGACAAAATGTTTTAATAATTATTGCGTTTTGGTTTCTTTCCACCCAACCACTAAACAAATACCTCGTTCCTTAAATGTTATCATCATCTCTAAAAGGAAAAATTCCCTATAAAACAAATGTCTTGGGAATCTTTCATTGAATGGTTTAGCTGAAACTAATCGAACTCCTTTTGTTTTTGCTGAAGGTGAACCAGAAGTAATGCATTATAGGGCCTAATATGAGTGTTTTACTGGCCAGTAAGATCTGTGTTTTACTGGCCAAAGAGTTTGGAGTAATCTTTAATAAAAACCCCGTTTAGGAAGTTATTTCAGTTGTAGAAACTAAAATATTTTATCTTTTGTAAAACAAAATTATACAATTATCCATGTTGTTAACAACGATCCTTAGTGATTATTTCTGATTAAAATAGGAAAAAGTTAGTTTAATTACGTATGTAGCACTGGTCACATGGTAACAGTTTTGAAACCTGTCTGTCAGTTTTGTAATTACACCTACAAATTATTCAGTTGAGTAATTATAATTACAGTCATGACTGTTTTTAGTTAGTAAATATTTTCAACAAATTGTTTGTCTATGGTAGTTTCCAGTTTATCTTATTGCCGTTATATAAAAACAAACTGTTTTGAACTAGACTTTTGTTGGAAAATATAAGCTAATGGGTGTGTCCTAATTATTATTTGATTTTTGGATCCCGGAATAGATAACATCTCTTTGAAAACATTGGAAAATTTATATCAGTGAACTTTATTTACTCTAGCAGCTGTTATGCCTGGAAAATGATAACCTTTGGTATCAAGTCTGCAATACAATGTACATTTTGTTGTTTCTTAAAGTAGCCTATAGCAATAATTAAATACATAATTTTTTCCCGAGTTTACATGCTCTAATTCTGTTTAAACACAAGATAGTCAACGAATCAGTTAAAAAAATTATTTCATAAGTAACATACACACATATAGGCATATGTATTTTCTCCGGATCTACTACAGTAATAAATTAATCTACGATTTCTTGAGTCGGCCTTGGTGATAAAGGAGTACCGCTCAGCCTTTGAATCCGAATATCCAGTTTAGATCCTGATCTAGACCATACCTTTTTTGAGGGAGGAGAATACGAAAAATGTTTCTTTCGGAAGGGAAGTTAAAATAGTAGTTTTTCTTGACAAATTTCTGAGGTATAGGAGCTCATCGTCCTGGTGTTAACACGAATAGCCTCTGAGCGAAAGTAAGGATCGTTCAATCCATAAAACAAACAATCCTCATTTTGTCTTTATTTAGGCCTAATGAAAATAAAAAGATAGTAAAAAATTGATCCTTAATTATCATCATCATCCAGGGATTAAACCTATTGGCTCATTCCGGTTTCATGAAAGCTAGAATTGTTAAAATTGTTTACACCATCTTCTGTGTGGGCGTCCATCTTTTCTCCTTCCGTGCGGTTTATAATTTATTTAATGACATGGTATTTATTACTATTTAGAGAATATCCCAAGAAAACCTCAGTCTCGTTATGTCAAACAATTCTTCAGTCGCGATTGATATCTGAACTTTGAATATTAAGGATCAGATGTGTGGGATTGATTAAATATGCCGAAAGAATATAAATGAATAGGAGCTATGATGCTTATTTTGATAATAGAGTACAGTTCTTATCTCTAGTAGTATTTATAATAATTATATCTGCGATTAAAGAGAATAAATTGTTAGGTCCAAAAATTGCCAAAATGAGTTAAGTGTAGGCCTATTGTTATCATCTCCCAAGCCATATACGGACTAGGGAGAAGTTGGTAACCCAGGACTTTCATACTTTCCGAGTTATAATATACACCGTGTCCCATTCAAACCTCCCACAGTTTAATTAATCACAACTCTCAAAGTATGCGGAATTATGAAATGAGGTTAGTAGTAAAAGAAGAGAAACTCAAAGGATTTTTGTTTTCATTATTGCAGATAATTCATCTGTCGCATGTTGGACAATAATTACATAAAACAAAATGGCGACTCCTCAGCAACGAGCACAAACTGTTTTCTGTTATGCAGAGACGAAATCAACAATTACAGTGCAAAGAAATTACCGGAGAGAATATGGAGGAAATGCACCTGATGGGAAGACCATTAAGGCATGGCTTGAGAAGTTTCTGGCGACTGGAAGCCTTAAAAAAGAATCAGGAGGTGCTCGTACACATGTTTCAGAAGGAAATATTGAAGAAATTAGAGCAGGATAGAGGTGTTTTAGCGTGTGGCAATGTGTGACAATGAAAATTCTTTGAGTTTCTGTTTCGTTTAATACCGGCCTCATTTCATAATTCCGCATACTTTGTTGTTATGATTAATTAAAATGTGGGAGATTTGAATGGGACATCCTGTATATATAGGCTATATATTGATAGTTCGTAAAATAGTGCATGTTGATTAAGAAAGTTATTCTCTAATAAGTTGAAATTTTATTCTTGACTTATTCCCTGTGACCACAGACATAAGGGACAAATATCAGCACATATTGTATCGTTTTTCCGGGAACAAATCTATAACGACGGGGGATCCGACATTCTGACCAGATGTTACCCTTATAGCCTACTGGCTAGATGATCATCCACCTCTGTGATTCTGATTAACGGATGTAAATGAGGTCAATAGTCGGCTAGTAGGTCAAGGTCCTCCTAGGCCTGTCGCGTCATGGAGGAATTATATCGCTTCTTCGATCTTTGAGTTCATACAATAGGCTGTTTGTTTCTGTAATTGTTGTGTAGTCATGTGTTTTTACATATTCACTAAATCTAATTTATAATAAATTAATATGATTCGTTAATGAAAATCTAATCCAGTGTTTGCCTTGACGACTAAGAAAATCACGAAAAAGAATCCCAATCAGGTTAGGTACAACAAGAAATATAGTTCTTCTTCTTAACTTCCTGGTTTAGCATTAGTTGCCTGTTCTGTCTTCACTAATATATCTAAGACCATCTCTTCCGAGGACGTCCGACATCTCTTCTTCCTCTCGGAAAATAATGTAAGATTTTATATGGTAATCTACTTTCTTCCATTCTTTCTACATGTTGTTTCCACTGAATCTTGTTGTTAAATATCTTTTCTTTTATGGAGTCGATCTGCAGTTCTTCACGAATATCCTCGTTTCCTATCTGATCCATTCTAGTGCATCCTTTTACTGTTCTTAAAAATTTAATCTCGGCTGCTTGGATTTTACTTTCTTGTTTGGTAGCGTTAATGCAAAATTCGCTCCCATACAAAAGGACAGAGACCACCATTGTTTTATAAAATTTTAATTTTAAGAAATATAGTTCCTGATGTAAAATATACTCTATACTATACTAACAAATTATATTAGTATTTTTTTATTCCAAGGAGTAGAATTTGAATCTGGTTCTCTCTGGGATTTGAATTCAGTATCTTCCAATACAAATTTGAAGCTAGAGTCTACTTGCTCAGTTAGCTGTATTTTGATTGGTAAAGTCAATCTATTTCCACTATATTAACTAGTGTTAAGATTTGATTGGTCTTATTTGAACATTCGTTGAATGTTTATTCTTCCTTCTTGATTTAGAAAAAAATAAAACTATATGTTTTTAGGAATATAGCAACCTGTAAGTCCTATATGTGTGTAGGAGATTAAAATTGGGTTCACAGCACAAGTTAAGCATGTTTTCACATTCTCACCGGTGTGCTGTGTACATTCAATCGTGTAACTTGTTAATTGTACAGAATTAACAGACACTATTTTGTGTCAAGGTGGTATTCAACATCCTGTCCAGTGACCTCTCTCAATGTGTCCGCTCTTGTCCTCTCAATTTCCCACAGCATTGTGTTTGTTTACTTAACAATCCTATTTAAATGCATGAGAACTATAAGCGCTGAGAAATATAACAATTCAAAATAGATCTGCAATATTAATTATTATGTTCATACTCTCACATTCACAACTTTCAGCAGCAGCGGTTTCACTGTTACTTCAGTTTTATAATTTTCTGTGAAACCATTTTTATCTGAATATCGCTGTGAAATATAAATATTTCTGAATCCCACTATAGTAAACATATTATTTTGATATTCTGTTTAAGAATTAAGTGCATTTTACCATTATTATTATTATTATTATTATTATTATTATTATTATTATTATTATTATTATTATTATTATTATTATTATTATTATTATTATTATTATTATTATTATCGGTTACTATAGACAATGGAAAGCAAGGAAAGCAATTTCTAAATATACAGCCATGTGCCACTTACAAACGCGGAGATCATTTAGAATATATAAGGTGACATGTGGTCAAGTATTTCAGGTCCCCAGCAGTTATGTCTGATTTTCTGAACTTAGAGCCGTTACTTATTGTTTTACCCATATTTCTTATGATGCTGGGTCACCGGTCCCATGCTGACCAAAATTCAATTAAAAAAGTCTTCCTCTAACAGGTGCATGTCTCGTAGGTCTACCCCAAGGTACGTGATGTCTTATACCGGTCGGCTATGACGGAGGACTGTGTCCAATTCATATCCACTAATCGTCTCCATTACCGTTCCTGTTGCATCTAATCTATTTATTCCTAGCAACAAAGTATTTATTTTAACTAGTATACTGTTATCAAAATAATTATTAAAATATATTTCGGTAACGTTTGTTTCTACCCATATATGAGCTTATACGTGTGTGATATTGATATAACTAATTAACTCACTGGCACTATCGAACCCGGAGATTCATGGCCGCGCCGATATAAGCTCTCCATACATCCCTATCCTGAGCAGTGTTTTCCAACCATCCCCTGTATAATCTACTTCCCTCAAATCATATTTAATGTTATTCTCTAACCTCATTCTTGGTCTACCAACTGAGCGTTTTCCTCTGGTTTTCCTACAAGAAGCTTCCATGCACGTCTTTCATTCCCCATTCGTGCCACATGTATACGAGACTTAACTGTTCTCATTATATCTGGCTTCCTACAAAGACCATGTAGTTCACTGTTATGCAAGTCTTGTCCATTCACCTGTCTGTTCATGTGCGATATTGATATACTGATTAAAATTATTATTATTATTGTTATTATTATTATTATTATTATTATTATTATTATTATTATTATTATTTAAATAAAGAATGATAGGTTCTCTTTCAGAGTTTTCAGTCTATAGTACAGTATAGGTACGTTCATTTGTTTCGCATTGTGTTTAACTTCGTTTATTACCGTTATAGGATTAATCGGGACGCTAGGAAATGAGCTTCCAAGCCTGGAAATTTTGCTGGATTATGCTTTTCAAATTCACATGTATTTTTTATGTAGGACTGGCACACTTTAAGAACCCAATATTCAGAATTTTCCTCGCCAAAAACTTCCATCATTCTTGGCTAAGATCGTACTTAGGCCATAAAGTTGCGACGTTCTATCCTCAGACCACGAAAACGTACACGTAACCATTCATGATACATGAGTCGCTAAGAAGTAGTGCTTGAATTATTTGTGAAATCAATTATTTACTAAAATAAAATAAGCCGTGTTTGTTTGGTTTTCAGTTTAAAACAGTAAAAATAAAAATAGTTTCAATAATATGGTTTTAATATTTTTGACTGACGAATATACTTTGACTAAACATCGTTAATGTTAATTCAACAATACGACTCAAAACACATAGCGTAATTCTGATGTGTTAACACAGAATGTATATTTTAAAAAACCGGCTTAATCAAGGATATCGTGTGTTTTATGATGTAATATTTGAATATTAAATAGGACTATATAATATACTAATATTCAACATAGATTGACAGTACACCATAAAAGACATAAAATATATTCATTACCAGAATTAAACAATAATTTTATTCATGCTAGAGCATAATAATATTAATTATATCTTTCATAATAACACGTGTATTTATTGGTTCAGGTATTTTTTTAAATTTAAATTGGTGGTATATGGTATATGGTAACTTATGAAGTTAAAAGGAGAATTAAAAATATTATTAAATATTACTGAGATAGTTGAAAAGTCTATCTACATTACGACATACTAAATTAATGTCGGTCATAAACCGGAATTTATCTGAATTTGCATTACCATTGCTGTTTGGAGCAGTTCACAACGGTGTTTTCTTTCTGTGACGTAACGGTCAATTGCGAGAAAGTGTTTTGAGAGGCAGCACCTCGCTTACTTTCTTAATTTCTCTTGTCTCTTTCTCACCTTTTGTTATTATTGCAACGTATTTTTGCCACTTGCATCTTTTCTAGCAGCTTTCAATATTCGTGACGTCATCATGGTGGTTTGACGGACGACCTATTTACATCCTTACTTCCTGACTCACAACTGTGTATTGTGTATATTGTGAGTAATATGAAATTATTCACTTTATTTTCCACTTGTTTACAGTATAGCAATTCATGGTTGATTTATTACTTTTATGCAATGCTTTCCTCTGTGTTTTTATAATCATGCATAGTATCATGCTTTCGCAAACATCTTTCAAAGGAGGGGGCGAGAAAACGGGTTAATATAGGTCTACTGCTCCTGATTAATATGGAGTTAATACACTTACTTAGCTGACTTTAAAGTATTCCAAATATGCATTAAAATGCATATAATGTAATATAAAATTAGGTAAGTTTATATTAACTCTATAATGTAGGTTAATGTAGAAAATGGGTTAATGTAGGTCTACTGCTCGGGAGTGAGCCCCGTGTGTTTGGAAGGAATTTGCAATTTCAACAGTTAGTATTGCGAGTGGCAGGATGGTTACTGCTGTAATCTAAATACATTGATCAAGCATTTTATAAAATATTTATATGATTTTATTAGGTTAGATTAGAGCGGGCGGGATAGTTCATCACCATCATCATCATCACTGTCATTAGAACTGGTACCACTGGAAATTGTTTCACAATTATTTATCATAAGTAAAGTCAAGAGTGGCATTTGTTAGGACTATTTAAACAATAAAATTAAGCTGTTTACTCTAAAATCATTATTTAAATATAGTTACCGGTATTTTAAAATATTTATATATTTAATATAAGTGGCCATGTTTGAAAACAAATCAGAAATGTTTGGTTATGTTTCATTGCTTTATTCACTGCAACTTGATCATATTATTTATTGCCAAATAGGATCGCAAAGAGCGATAACCCACTGGATCGCAATATTGTAAGAATGCACCCTAGTGGAGAAAAAAATTAAACACATCAAACTGTATGTTATAACCAACATTATAGGTTATTAATTATTTTTTTTTAGTAAGCAGCTCAGCAAAATCACTATTTAAAAACATAATTATCAAATGTGTAGATCGAAAGAATCTGTTCATTATTTGCTATATTCAATGTATTTGTTGGAGAGTCACTCACTGCAAAATAATGCTCTGACCTGTTCAGAATATTAAAAAGGAGGAGCTTTCTTTATCACAAAACAAGAGCTGGTAAAGAGAAATCGATGAAGAGCGAGATGAAACACAACTGTCATTGGTTGTAAAACAAAATTCATTAAAACGCGATTGATCATTGGCTCCCATTTAGATCATGAGTTAAATAGTCACTATAGGCCTAACTTCCTGATCCCAGACTTACTAAAATGCTGACTATGACGTCAGACACAATTCCATTGTTTTCCTAATATTTACCTTCTTCTAAACAATTGGGACGAGATGTCAGTCGGGTAGTTAGCCATACGTGAAGGCCGTTTTTACCCCCAGAAAAGCTTTTGGTACTTATATAATTTGATGCCTGAATTGACTCTAGGGCCATGAGCCGCCAGAAGTTTTAGCCACTTTAAAAATTCTACCCTCACCGGGCATGTAGCATATTGCCTTAACAACTACGCTATGGTTTACCCCTAATATTATTATTATTATTATTATTATTATTATTATTATTATTATTATTATTATTATCATCATCATCATCATTATTAAAGTCAGTAAAGTGAATCTTTTTCCCGCCCAAATGAAAAATTAGAGCAAAAATCTATTTCTGGTATAGTAGCATAGCCCACTTTCATTTTAATGCATATTTGGAATACTTTAAAGTCAGGTAAATTTACATATTGATTTTGGAGCACAAAACTTTATTCAAATTGTTTATTCCGGGAAAAAGCCTAAACTTTAAGAATTTCGATATTTTAAATTATTTTTAATTTTCTCCCTAAATTGTATTTTCTATGATACGCTAGGCTTTAACTTAGTTACGAAATGTTATATTTCAGTAGTTCTCTTAAATCAGCCAGAGTCTACTCAGGATTACTTATAAGATAAATTCTATAAAAATACATTAATACAAGCATAATTTATATTAATATATTATTAATTTAATTTATTCAATGTATTATTAATTAAAACATTTCAATCTTTTATGATTAATGAAGAAAATTCACATTTTTACTGATTTAAATTAATTCGTCAACTTATATGTCGGGTTGCATCGTTCAGCAGGCAGTGACCAATCCAATTTATTTTCCTCTTGTTTATGAGTTCTTCTTTCGCCCACTCTGTCTATCACATCTTTATTTCTTACTTTGTCCATTTTATACGTTCCATTCTTCTCCATATCCGCATCTCAAAAGCTTCCAGTCGCTTTTCCTCATCTGTCGTAATAAGTTATAACCAAAATACTGTAATTAAATTCAAGTACTCGTTCTAAAATTTCATCGTTCAAAACAATTTTGCCAGTTATAGGGTATTTCCCACAAAAGGCTATCACTTTAGTTTTCTTTGTATTGATTTCCATATCGTACCTTTTTGCAATTATATTAAAATGGTGTATAGAATACTGTAAACCTGTTTCTGATGTAGCTATTAATACCAAATAATCTGCAAAAAGCAGCGAATCTATTTTTATTTTGAACATTGTTATTTTGGTAAATATCAGTTAATACGAAAGTATTAATTTAAAGTTTTTACGTGATTTTTTATTGGATTTGGAATTCAAAGAAAATGTATTTGTTTATTCATATATTTATTTGCATTCCACGCGTGGGATTATTATAAACTTTCAAGTCGAGTAATACCATTTTGGCTACTTCCTCTCTCGGACTACTGTTATGTAATCTTGTTTATGTAATCTAGGTTGTCGAATTATTTTTGCGAATAGTGAGCCCTACTTAAATTGTGATTAAACAAGATTAATACCTACAAAGCACACATGGTAAAACCGGAAATAAGCTATTTTGTTAGTGCACGTGGCGAAGGTGTAGACTGTAGAGAATTTAAGATTTGAATCAGTGTCAGCGGTTTCATGGTCAGCATTTTTTTTTTGCAATGGGAAGAGAGGTTTTATATTATTATAGGCCTGTATGACATTTGACTAGGCTCATGGACTCATGCCCCCATGTGCGTGATTGTAGAGCATTAGATCCCGGGTTCAATTCCTGACATGCACACTTTTTTTTCTGAATTTCATAAAAATCTTGATATTACAATTAACTACAAGTTGTCCATTTCCCGTGTTTAGAGAATATACATTGCAAAGATTCAAAGTGAATTTTTGTGCCATTTTGATATTTTTGCTTGCTATATTGTATGTTCCATAGATACTAAACTGTAAGTTTAGTTTTTGTTTTCGTTACCTTTTAATGCTATATTACTTGACAACTTGACAGATACTGTGAATTCTTACTATTGAAACTGTCTTAATTAATTTATAGGCCTACTAGCAAAATCTTCTGAAAAACTCTTTCAATTTTCACACTTCACTCATTAAAATTTATCTTAGCATTTATTTTAAGAACGATAAACTAATAACAAATCCTATGACTGATGGCATATTTTTAATGATATTAGGGATGTAACTTAATTAATATTATTGTTTTAAGATTATTGTTATATTAACGTCTATGAAAATTGAATTCAAAAGTAAAATAAAATCAATGGATATAGGCTATTATCTATTAACAAACGTAACCAAACCATAGCTTAACTAAAAACCTTCCAAAATAGATCTGTTACCAACATATCGGGGTTTTATTTGAAGAAGAACTATGTTAATGTATTTTTATTTATTTGTTATTTATATGAGATTTGAATTTTAGGTTATATCGGATCAGTGGGTCTTGAGAATATATCTGAGCTGTTTATGCCTATGTGTGTTTAATTGTCGTTTTATGATTTACTAATATTTATTGTTTAATATCAATTATGAAATGATTATTAATAACATTGTAATGGTTCGTGACTATGAAAATTAAATCCAGCCTTTGATTTGTTTAAAAAAAACAGATCAGTCTGGTTACCAACTCAAGAATGAGAACTGAGATATCCCGAATAAAGATATTAAAGCAATTAAAAAGTTTGTATAATATGTTTTGGTAACCTTTTATTGGAATCAAAATAATTTCAATTATCAAACTTTTGCATTAAAAGTGTAGAAATGAACTTCCTTAGAAGAACAAAAGGCTGCACAAGAATGGATCGGTTAAAGAATGAAGATATAAGAACAGAGTTAAGTATATATCCATTAAATGATAAAATCAAAGGATATAGAGAAAAATGGTTTAGACATGTAGAAAGAATGAACGTAACAAGATTACCAAAAGCAGCATTTAACTACAAACCAAGAGGTTCAAGGAATGTAGGAAGGCCAGTGAAAAGATGGACAGAACAACTGTGAGGCGGAACAGGCATTTTGCTTAGCCCGTGAAGTGAAGAAGAAGAAGAAACTTTTGCATTTGAATACAAATTTTACTAAAGTAAGGAAGATAATTTTCCTAGACCGGGAATGTTAAAATCGCGATCGGAAAACTATCATTTTTCTGCCATCAAAATATTTGTCCTTATAGGAATTCTGATACCGTGTTCATCTTCTAAACGCTCTATAATACAGAGACGCGCAATAGTAATTTTCAGAAACTCATGTGAAAAGTAAATTTATTTTCATATGATAAAACAAAAGAGCATATAATAATCTTTCTACAGAGACATTTAATTTTAGTTTCATGAGTGAAACTAGGAAAAATAACATGAAGGACAGGACAAGAAAATGTAACAACAAAGAACAAGGTTTGTTTGCCTGGAGAATACCGTTGTCATAGCCGTATATGAGGATGGGAAAGTGTAATTACAATTACAGAACAGATACTCATGTGGAAATGAGATGAGAATTGCTCACATGCTACGTACCCATTACATTCTGTGAGAACCTGTATCAACTAAAAATGCTCCTCTATGGTAGCTCCATATTTAACACAAACAGGTAATTAACATGATAACATTAATAATGATTACGTTAAATTGACAAACTAATCAACATTAGCATTGTTAATTAACAAATTGACACTTACCATAGTTTGAATATGCGTTCACAAACATGAATGACCTAATATCAAATTCTAGTGTTGTCTGCTACTTTATGCATGATTCAATTCAAATACGGAGGATTTAAAAACAATGCTTCTGACGCGATTGTGCCACCAATATTTAAGAAAAGTTTCATTTTATATGTATACTTTTATTTCAGGTGTAATTTTGATATTATTCCAACAGAAAATTCTTTTTTGACTGCCTTAAAATTTAAGATTGCCTATACAGATAACGTTTAACGGAAAACAAGAAAAAATAAACATAATATATAAAACATTTTATTGTATTCAATGCCCCAGGTTGTTATTTCGACATTTCTGGTGTTTTTTACCTGGTTTTGGCATAATTGTAACCTACTTATGAGGTTGGGGCGCCTGGAAGGCAGGGTTACGCTGCCCCGATGATATGATGGGTGATGATAACGATAATGGTGCGCCAAGAGTGTCCTTAATCCTAAACTTAATCTAAGGCAAATATGAATGATTCTGATTATGATGGCCATATGATTTTCGGGGACGGTTTGGGCCTTAAAGTTTTCCGACATTTGTCTAAAAAAACCTGACCAGGAAACTTGTCTCGACCAAGACTCGAACTCGGGTCCGTTGCGTGACAAAACAGTACGAAATCTCGAGACCATAGCGGTGGACTTACAAAAATGTAACATAGTAGGAAATATAATATATCATTAAATATCCATCCATCCATAGTAATTCTGCCCGAGGGCAGATCTTTCACTGCAATCATAGCATTTTCACGCTATGCTTTGCAGTTTTACTAGGGAATTATAAGTGTGGTAGCTTTCCGTTCCTTTCCACACCGGTGAAGGATGGTGATGATAATGATAAGGATGATGATGATGGCCGGATGATTTTCGGGGACCGTTGGGCCCTAAGCTTCCTGACATTCATCTTACAGGTGAGGAAAAACCCCGAAAAAAAAACTCACCCAGGAGCCTGTCCCGACCGGGAATCGAACACGGGCCCGCTGAGTGACAAGGCAGCACGCTACCTCGAGACCACAGCGGTGGACTTCATTAAATATATGAAGTAAGAAAAAACATAAACGGTAAAATTATTTATCTATGCCAATATATACAGGAGATTTTTTTGTAATATCAATATTAAGTTAGAACTCGTGAATGAGACTGTAGCTAAAATCTGCTAAGTTATGTTTCGGAAAGCGTGCTGCAGACTAGAACTGTAACAAAAATGGATGTATAATTTTCTTTTTTACCCCTGTCATTACCCTGTAACATCAGTGTTCTATAATTTATATTTATTTTCATTGTAGGGCACTGTTGGTTCATATATTGACTTATTTTGGGAGTCGATTTCTTGCGATTGATTGATAGCTGACGGTTGTATCTAGTTATCAAATCATTATTAATATTGGGTTTGTAAGATGTATATTAATGCGCTTAGTAGGCTTACTGCCGGTATGTATGTAGGCTATAGTTTTTTTCATTAATATTTTTTAGTTCTGTTCTTAACTGTTCTATGCACTTTTGCAATGTGGGATAGAAATAAAAAATACAAATTATTTTTAAATTACCTAATTAAAAACAAGAAAGCGAAAATAATCCGCTGAGTCGCATGAATAACCTAAAAATGATACAACTTTCAGCAATATATATATGAATAAGAAAGTTTTCTTGGGTTTTCCGCGTCTTGGATTCAAGTTCGGCTCCTGGCCACTGACTCCGACGTTTCGGCATGATCCCACATGCCATTATCAAGGAATGATTCATAATGGCATGTGGGATCATGCCGAAACGTCGGAGTCAGTGGCCAGGAGCCGAACTTGAATCCAAGACGCGGAAAACCCAAGAAAACTTTCTTATTCATACTTATATCCGCGAAAATCTGCAATATAACATATATATATACACACCGTGTCCACAAATATAGTATCATACTTTAAACTACTACTACGTCGCTTTGGATAATCGTATCTAAATGAAATTGGTGACAATCAAAAGAGAAACTCAAAACGTTTTTTCTATACCTCTTAGACATTGAATGCATCCCCCACGAGTGACGCTGCAGACATCGAATAAGCATAAATATTCAACAATGAACCCATATCGACCACAAAAAAAACATGATTAAATTTAGTTTAGTTTCTGTATTGTTGTCCATTATTCTCCATTGTTGACATTGTTAACATGAACAAAACTTTTTGAGTTTCTCTTTTGGTTGTCACCAATTTCATTTAGATACGATTATCCAAAGCGACGTAGTAGTAGTTTAAAGAATGATATATTTGTGGACACGGTGTATATCCATCCATCCATCCATCCATAGGGCAGATCTTTCACTGCAATCATAGCATTTTCATGCTATGCTTTGCAACTTAACTAGGGAATTATAGGTGTGGTAGCTTCCCGTTGCTTTCCACACCGGTGTAGGATGACGATGATGATGATGGCTGGATGATTTTCGGGGACCGTTGGGCCCTAAGCTTCCTGACATTTGTCTTATAGGTGAGGAAAAACCCCGAAAAATCCTCACCCAGGAGCCTGTCCCGACCGGAAATCGAACCCGGGCCCGCTGCGTGACAAGACAGCACGCTACCTCGAGATCATAGCGGTGGACTATATATATATATATATATATAGTATTAATGTACCTTAACATTTATAAGTATTAACAATTGAAAGAAAATTCTTTAATATTCTAATGTATGATGTAGGCTATATTAATTTTTTATTAGAAAATCTTTTGTTTGGGTAACATACACATAAGGAGGAACATTAAATGTAGTATTAAAGTAAAAAAGAACGAATTATTTAATTGAAAATCGAATCGAGCATGTTACGTGAATTTACATAGTATCTGAATGCAGGCTTTCACGGCCGGTAATCATAATATTAAGAGATTCCGGGCTATGACTGTTGTTTATTCCAGACTTTTTCCATCGACTGTGAAGGACATCTTCAGTAGCGAGTACTTCTAGGACCTAGAATCTAGGTAATATTTAATATCACATACCATTTTTTTATTTCCTGAATATCATGAGGATATTGTGTTTTTTATCGTTCTGAAATCTTCCAACGTTTAGTCCTACATCAGTTAACCTATAAAACTTTCCTTGACGTCATACCAGTAAATATCACTTATTGATTTTACTTTACGGCGTTAAACCTTGTTTGAACGGAGTATCTATCTCTGAACAAGTGATAACTGGTTATGTTTGTAAACAAGGATATCGACATGAAAACAGTTATGAGTCAACAGGTTTACGTTGTTTCACATCCTGAGTTACACTCTAAATAAAGAATGAAGTGTGAAAGTCACACAATTAAACGTAACCTAATATTTTACTGTTATACAGAATATGATTAATGAACTAGAATACTCCTTGGAGAAAACAGGATTCATTTTCGAGATGTATGCCAGGTTCAAATCCCCGGCGCAGGTAAATGTGATTACATTTTTCGCGGTGTTCCATAGCCGATGAGGCTAATAACGGATAAAAAATGTCATAGGCCTATATCAATTATCTTGCACTTTCCTCCCTCGCATTTTTACGAAGTGCTGGACACACATCATAGTATTCCATCCATACCTATATCTAAAATATGTAGATTAAATATGATTTCCTTCTCTACGACTTGATTGGTATTCTATTCTATAATAATTCTGCTTGAGGGCAGGTCTTTCACTGCAATCATATAATTTTCATGCTATGCTCTGCAGCATTATTAGGGAATTATAGGTGTGGTAGATTTTCGTTGCTTTCCACATCGGTGAAGGATGATGATGATAATAATAGGGATGATGATGATGATAGCTTGGTGATTTTCGGGGACCGTTGGGCCCTAAACTTCCTGACATTTGTCTTACAGGTGAGGAAAAACCCCGAAAAAAACAATAATGGGAAAGTAAATATTATTTAATTCTGAGCCAAAGGTCATTTTTTTACTTATAATTGTTCTCGTTTATTTATTTACTTAATTGTTCTTCTCTACTATTTTATAATTAATTTACAGTGAATACAAAATCCTTATTAATTGTTATTTTCTCTGTCTTGTAGTTGTTATAATACAGCACATTACTTCACATCAAATGGTCACTTCATAGCCTATTTGACTTTTTAGAATTAAATTGACAATAATATATTCGTTATCCCAGTCAAAGTTCTGTTTATTCAACATTTCGTCGACGTTTCCATCTTCATGACAAAATTTTACAATCATAACTAAATATTTTACTATACATCAAAGGTAGCTTTAATGGATTGATTTTAATTAGATTTGATGTATCAGTTTCCATTACTGTTAATAAATAAAACTAAGTCTTGAGAATGATCTCACACAAGGAGATCGAAACATTGACGAACTCTTCAATAAACAGGACTTTCACTGGGGTAACGAATTTATTATTATCAATTTAATTATATCAACTACTTCCAGGGAACAACATATATGAATACTTGATATTTTTAGAATTATTTTCTCAGCCTTATGTTATAATTGTCCACCGATGTGGTCTCGAGGTAGCGTGCTGCCTTGTCACGCAGCGGGCCCTGGTTCGATTCCCGGTCGAGACATGCTCTTGCGTGAGGTTTTTTACGGTTTTTTTCCTCACCTGTAAGACAAATGCCAGGAACCTTAGGGCCCAATAGTCCCCGAAAATCATCCGGCCATCATCATCATCATCATCCTTGATCGGTGTGGAAAGCAACAGGAAGCTACTACACCTATAATTTCCTAGTAAAGCTGCAAAACATAGCATGAAAATGCTATGATTGCAGTGAAAGACCTGCCCTCGGGCAGAATCACTATGGATGTATGGATGGACGTTATAATTATTATGATTTTCTTGGTTCTCCTCTACTTACATACCAGTTTATAGTACCGAACCTTACATAAAATAAATTATGAAATATAATAATAAATACAGCGTCTAAATGAATTGAATTGAATAAATTTGTCTGGTTAAAAAGGGGTTGTAAGCAAACAATTTGAGATAGAGAGTTCAGGGTCTCCGATAAAATATATCTGATTTGTCAGTTGAAGTTGTTTATACTTGATACTCATAATCCTGCATAAAAATAAAGAAATGTGGATTGGTTTGAGATAACTTTGGCCTTAATTAGATGTTGGATAAAATCCAACTACTAAGAACCAACAATAATATTAAAAAATACATTTGACAGAATCCGTAAAATTACATGCAAATAAGATTATTTTCCATTGTGGTGGTCTCGGCATAACTTCATTGCCTTCGATGTAGCAGACCCGGGATGTCCCTCTATGGGACAAGTTTCCTGGATGAGATTTTTTCGGGGGTATTTCTTACCTATAACACAATTGCTAGGAAACTTAATGCTAAAATAGTTCTGTAACACCATTTGCCCATCATAGCCATCTATATATTTTCTTCTCTGTAGTCCCAGTCCCCCTCCTTTATGCCTCTGATTTTAATTCTACTTAATTTCATAGGAACACGCCACAGCGCGCCGTAGAATAGTTGCTTAAGGTAATACGGTACAAGCCTGAAAGTCGAGGGTTTGAGTTCGGGTGGGGTCAGGATTTTTAAACTGACCCAAACATTCTAGGGGTTGTGGGGGCAAAGACGGCCGTCACTCAGGGCTAATAACCCAGCTGACATCAGGTACTGATTATTTAGGAAAGTGGGAACCTTAACATCTTACTTCCCCAAGAGCCTCCTAAGGGCAGTAGTGGGATCACTTTACTTAAAATTAATTGCATGATGTAACTTCTGTTCCTTTCCTCTCCTCTCATTTGCTGGTGGTATGCATCAAAAATTTGTTTCGGGAGCTGAATAACATCCATCCTTCTCTCCCATCTTGTAAATACTATAATTATAAATCTTTCTAATTTTCATAATTACACTCCTAGGCAACCCTAAATAAAACTTCAAAGAAAAAGGTAAAGTGATCCTTCGACAGGCCTTAGGAGCCCCTTGGGTAATAGGAAGTTAAGGCTCCCACCTTTCTAGAAAATCAGCATGAGACGTCAGTCGGGTTGTCCTCTTCGCGACGGCCCTCTTTACCTCCAGAACAAGTGTCTAGTTCTCATTTCCGTTAGAGGCTAATTAGACACCAAGGCTATGGTGCCGAGTCGACAGAATGTTTCGACTAATTTAATTATCCTGACCCTATCGGGATTCGAACTCCCGCCTTCCGGATTATTGCATATTGCCTTAACCAACTACGATAGGGAATGCCCCCAAATAAAACTTTACCCATACCAATTAATAATGGACTGCCGGTACTTCATAAAATTATAATGATGAAACCATACCTTATTAACTACTTAATAATCTCTCTTTCTCTTTACTTTAGTTTAACCTCTCCCTTTATAGATACTTTTACATGTACCACGTCATTCAGTCTTTACAGGGAAACGATATCGGGAGAGAATTTTTGACTTTGGATCACACAAATACTTTTATCTTATAGGTGAGGAATGACCCAAGAAACCTCCTCTCCCATGAAATCTGTTGTGACCGGGGACCGATCTCGGGCACGCTGTGTACGAGGTTCCAACGTTACCCCGAGTCTGCTTAATAATAATAATAATAATAATAATAATAATAATAATAATAATAATAATAATAATAATAATAACTTTTAATTAGTATACAGATTTTTAATCTTTACACATCTTTCTGTGCTTAAGTTTTATTTTTCTTCTCCTCTCGTCTCTATCCATCCATTCCATGTCCTTTTGTTCTCATTCCAGTTCTTATTTCTTGCATCCACGAGTTTCGATGTCTTCCTTTCCTTCTTCCTCCAGATGGATACCATTCCGATGTTTTTTTTTCTTCTGGATAACCTTTCTTCTTGAATTCGTCGTACATGTCCATACCAAATCAATTGCCTGTAATTTATATAATCTACTATTGAATATCTAATATTCATTTTTTCTCGCATGACAGTATTTCTTATTTTTTCTAATTTTGAACATCTTACTGCTCTCCTTATGAAATCCATTTTCATCGACATAAGTTTTTGTTCCAAGTTTTTGTTGAATTTCCAAACTTCAGCTACATATGTGACAGTACTTCTCAATATCGAATTATCATAATAATCATCATCATCATCTAGGGATTAAGCCTATTGGCTTATTCCGGTTTTATGAAAGCTAGAATTGTTAAAATTGTTCAGACCTTCTTCTGTGTGGGCGTCCAACATTTCTCCTTCCGTGCGGTTTATAATTTAGCAATTATTTTGGAAATCTTCCTTCTGGCATTCTATCAATATGTTCTTTCCAGTCGTTCCTATATTTAATTATTCGGTCTGTAAGTTTGAAAATATTTAGTTCCTTTCTTACATCTTCATTTCTTTTCTTTCGAATTATATATTTGTAATTATAAATTTGTAATTCATTTTTTCTGGTTATATGTCTGTTACATAAGACTCCATTCATCATTGCTGTTATTGCTCTACCTTTAATAATAATAATAATAATAATAATAATAATAATAATAATAATAATAATAATACTAATAATAATAATAATAATAATAATAATAATAATAAATAAACTTAATCTGCAGGATGATTTGAATATTTCTATTACATATTTCTGAAAGTTGTGGATAGATTTAGTAGATAAAGTTTCGATGAAGAACCCATGTCCAGAATGTTCAGTCACCGGTACAAGCATCAGTAAAAATGATGTAATAGAGCTGTCATAGTAGGTGGGCAATTAGATTGATTGTGGTCAAGCTAATCGACATTCTACCGCATAATGGTGATCGATGTAGTAATAACGGAAGTGTCACACGATTTTGCGTGGCAAGTTAGTACCTTTACTCTACTATACTTTTCCGCATGCACAGTCTCTCTCTGTGGGAGTGATCCGATGTCGATGCCAGAAATGAATGGTACCAGGAACTCATGACTTACTTTCTGTGTGAAATTTTCATGACGTATGTAACTCGCGTGTCTAGCTTTCCACCTTATTACCACCATCAAAATATTTATATCGCGTGTTTGCATATATACGCCTGCCTGCCTTCTTACTGTTTTTCTCTATTTTTACCCTACCAAGTTCTTTTCCAAGCGGAAACTTTACTCTTGGCGACATTTTGTTCTTAGAATTATTGTTTTCGTGTAGCATTGTTTGCTTGCGTTTCAAGAGCCATTCGCTTCTTTCATAATTCTTCAATTACCGACCTCCATTATTCGACGTGAATAAAATACAACATGCAGATGTAAGACTGCCTAACAAAAGATTTCTATTTGACCATTATGTCCCACTCCCTAGCGGGAGTTTCTTAACCAAGAGAAATCGATAAAGATTGAGGTGAAACACGACTGTGATTGGTTGTAAAACAAAATTAATTGAAACGTGATTGGTCATTGACTCCCATTAGGGGCATGAGTTAAATAGTCATAATAAATATCGATAAATATATTATTGATTCTTTATTATGACTATTTACCTACGCTTATTTACCTATAGATGTCAATGAGTGACATGTAGTTAGCACATCGCATCAATAAGACACCAAGTAGGCAGCTAAAGTTGTATATGAATGGATGAAGGTCGGTTAAATTTTGCACAGAGACCTTTATATTCAGACTTGCGGTTCTTTTACGAGCCTGAAAATCTTCAGATTCGGGATCCACGTTTTAAAATCCTTCCAGGAGGGTTTGTCGCGTGAATTTTTCCATCGTTTGAACCCGCGACCTACTGTGACCGACTGTTCCAGTATAGTTCCTCATAAATACGAGTGTTTTATTGAATATAACTATCAGGAATATAAATTCTTTCGCCGTACAATTGGAAATTTTCATATCAAATTGTAATTTACCAAAGCAATTAAGTTCATTTCTTGCCGACAACTTAATGCGTGTGTAATACTGTTGCTAATATTATAATTCGGGGGCACGCCGTAACGTAGTGGTTAAGGCACTGAGCTACAAGCCGGAGGGTCGAGGGTTCAAGTCCCGTTGGGGTCAGGATTTTTAAACTGACCCGAACCCTCTGGCGGCACTATGACCCTGGGGTCGACTCAGCCTCTAACGGAAATGAGTACCAGATGCTTGTTCTGGGGGTAAAGGCGGCCGTCACGCAGGGCTGACAACCCGGCTGACATAAAGTGCCGATTGTCTAGAAAAAGTGGGAGCCTTAACCTCCTACTACCCCAAGGGCCTCCGGGCCTGTTGTGGGATCACTTTACTTTTAATAATATAATTCTGGTAAACAAATGACATTGTTGGTAATTCTTCGTCATTAAATTCTTTTCAGTTAAAACCCTGAGACTAGATTATTACGTATCAACCTACCGAGCCTAAGATATTATCATGAGCAGGGAACGGAAGTTCATGCCCTAAAAACATGAAGAATATGTATGCATTTATGCCGTAAAAAATAGCTAAATATGCCACAAAATATGCTGTAAAAATAGCTAAATATGATACAAAATATGCATAATCAATCTGAGATTATTTTAACAGAATAATACGTTATAGGTTGATAGGTTACTTACGTTTAGTCTCTGGATTTTGAAGTGCTTGCCTCATTGCTGAATGCCTCCATTACTACTTTTGCAGTTCACAGCTAACCAGTGACGTATTTTTTCTGTTGTAAATCTTCGCCTGTTGTCTCTCAGCATAGCTTTGTAGCGCGAAAAACTTCGTTCTACGTCGCAATAAGTAAGAGGTGCTTGCAAAAAAACTGTGAGCTGTTCTATAGATAACTTTGTTGGTTTGTTTGGTGTTTTTCCTTCGAGAATATCTCGAATTTCTGCAAGATTATAATAGCCAGGGTTTTTGGAAAGAATATTTTCTGTATTTTTTTTCACTATATCTCCTACATTTCCCGGAACTGATATTAAACTGGAGATCGTTCTATCGAAATAGCCTACTTGAGGGGCTCCCAATGGGTGTGCCATTCATCGTTAAACAAAATTCATAAACATAAATTAATCATGTTTACTACGTTACATTTTTTAATTAACTATTTAATTTAAATTAATGTAATTTTAAAATTTAAAAATCTTTAAATATTTGAAAAATACAAATAAATATACCAAAAATATACCAAATATGCAGCTTCCCTGCATAAATGTTAAAATATGATGCATTTATAAATAAAGGTAAAATATGCACTTTTATGCACAATAAAAGCAATATTATTGTATTCAGAAATTTGTGATTCGTGTAGATAATCTTTCGGCATATTTGCACAACGAGAGAGAAAAAATATGCAAATGCTTGAACTTCCGTTCCCTAATCATGAGTTATAGAACCAAACCACCTATAATTAACACTACAGAATATCCTTTACAAATCTTATTAAAACTGTTGAATTTCTCTACGTGTTTTACTATTTTTAAGGATCGAGTTCAAAAAGAAGAATTTGAGACAACGCGATAACCAGGTAAATCTATGTTTAAAATTATGCAATCAACATTATTTTCCAGTTGCATTCCACCAAAGAAAAAACATGTATTTGAATCATAATGGTCACATTCTACATGAGTCATGGTATTATTAAATTTCATGTGGCATAGTTACAGATTAAGGTTGAGCTCTTCTACAATTAAGTGAACTGTGCGATGCATAAATCCAACGATGTTATTGTAACAGATCTTACTAAAATTATAATCTAAAAATACAGTTTAATGACAAATGAATTATAACCGTATCCCTTACTAGGAACGAAACAAGATCATTCAATTGACGATTTTATTATTAATTTAACACTTCTCATAGAAGGATAAATTATATTTGAAGAGAAAAATTTTCGCCTAGACCGGGACTCGAACCCGGGACCCTTGGCTTTCCGGGCCAAGTGCTCTACCAACTGAGCTACCAAGGCGAATTACGATCTAGACGCAAATTTTTCTCTTATGTACGTAATTGTAATTCCCTCGCGCCAAAATGCTTGAAACCATAGCTTCTATCTTTGCAAATGGCGGCTTCTTAGTTAAGAAGACATTTATTGGGAATTTAACACTACTTTATAGCCAGTAGGGCTTCTATTGACGATTTTATTATTAATTTAACACTTCTCATAGAAGGATAAATTATATTTGAAGAGAAAAATTTTCGCCTAGACCGGGACTCGAACCCGGGACCCTTGGCTTTCCGGGCCAAGTGCTCTACCAACTGAGCTACCAAGGCGAATTACGATCTAGACGCAAATTTTTCTCTTATGTACGTAATTGTAATTCCCTCGCGCCAAAATGCTTGAAACCATAGCTTCTATCTTTGCAAATGGCGGCTTCTTAGTTAAGAAGACATTTATTGGGAATTTAACACTACTTTATAGCCAGTAGGGCTTCTATTGACGATTTTATTATTAATTTAACACTTCTCATAGAAGGATAAATTATATTTGAAGAGAAAAATTTTCGCCTAGACCGGGACTCGAACCCGGGACCCTTGGCTTTCCGGGCCAAGTGCTCTACCAACTGAGCTACCAAGGCGAATTACGATCTAGACGAAAATTTTTCTCTTATGTACGTAATTGTAATTCCCTCGCGCCAAAATGCTTGGCCCGGAAAGCCAAGGGTCCCGGGTTCGAGTCCCGGTCTAGGCGAAAATTTTTCTCTTCAAATATAATTTATCCTTCTATGAGAAGTGTTAAATTAATAATAAAATCGTCAATAGAAGCCCTACTGGCTATAAAGTAGTGTTAAATTCCCAATAAATGTCTTCTTAACTAAGAAGCCGCCATTTGCAAAGATAGAAGCTATGGTTTCAAGCATTTTGACGCGAGGGAATTACAATTACGTACATAAGAGAAAAATTTGCGTGTAGATCGTAATTCGCCTTGGTAGCTCAGTTGGTAGAGCACTTGGCCCGGAAAGTCAAGGGTCCCGTGTTCGAGTCCCGGTCTAGGCGAAAATTTTTCTCTTCAAATATAATTTATCCTTCTATGAGAAGTGTTAAATTAATAATAAAATCGTCAATAGAAGCCCTACTGGCTATAAAGTAGTGTTAAATTCCCAATAAATGTCTTCTTAACTAAGAAGCCGCCATTTGCAAAGATAGAAGCTATGGTTTCAAGCATTTTGGCGCGAGGGAATTACAATTACGTACATAAGAGAAAAATTTGCGTCTAGATCGTAATTCGCCTTGGTAGCTCAGTTGGTAGAGCACTTGGCCCGGAAAGCCAAGGGTCCCGGGTTCGAGTCCCGGTCTAGGCGAAAATTTTTCTCTTCAAATATAATTTATCCTTCTATGAGAAGTGTTAAATTAATAATAAAATCGTCAATAGAAGCCCTACTGGCTATAAAGTAGTGTTAAATTCCCAATAAATGTCTTCTTAACTAAGAAGCCGCCATTTGCAAAGATAGAAGCTATGGTTTCAAGCATTTTGGCGCGAGGGAATTACAATTACGTACATAAGAGAAAAATTTGCGTCTAGATCGTAATTCGCCTTGGTAGCTCAGTTGGTAGAGCACTTGGCCCGGAAAGCCAAGGGTCCCGGGTTCGAGTCCCGGTCTAGGCGAAAATTTTTCTCTTCAAATATAAGACCATTCAAGCAAAAGACAAGGACTAATACCTTTTATGCACTTAAAGTAATCAGGTTGTAAGAACTTAAAAGCATCTCCATCTTTAGGCAACACGTGAGATAACAAGAGAACACGTGTATTCTATTTCCGGAATTTTATTTTTTAAAGACGATTATTTTTTTTCGATCTCAATTTTTTAAAACATTTTCCTCATGATAATTTAAGGTTCCATCCATCTATAGTAATTCTGCCCGAAGGCAGGTCCTTCACTGCAATCATAGAATTTTCATGCTATGCTTGCAGCTTTACTAGGGAATTGTAGGTGTGGTAACTTCCCGTTGCCTTCCACACCGGTGAAGGATGATGATGATAATGAAAAGGATGATGATGATGGCCATATGATTTCGGGGACCGTTTGGGCCTTAAAGGATTCCTGGTATTTGTCTTACAGGTGAGGAAAAACCCCGAAAAACTGCCCCGACCGAGGGTCGAACCCGGGCCCGCTGCGTGACAAGGCAGCACGCTACCTCGAGACCACAACGGTGGACAATTTAAGGTTAACATCTACAAATTATTCAGATAAATTTGTACATTCAGAATCTGGGATCAGATTATTATATGAATGAATTTTACGTCGGTGTTCTTTAGTATCATTGTAAATGAAAACGGCAATAGAATACTATCTCAGGGATTAGTATTCTGAACTAACTCACTCACTGGCACCATCGAACCCATAGGTTCATGGCCGCGCGGATATAAGTTATTCATACATCCCTATCCTGAGCCAATGTTTTCCAATCATCCCCAGTATAATCTATTTCCCTCAAATAATAGTTAATGATATTCTCCCACCTCATTCTTGGTCTACCAACCAGGCGTTTTCCCTCTGGTTAGTATTCTGAACTTCCAAATGTAATTAAACTGGCACAAGGGCCTCCCGAGGCCTATAGTGGGATTATTTTACTTTACTTTTATATACAGCAAATAATCGCACATCACATAAATCCGGAAAATAAGAATAACGGAAGTGGTTGTTGTCCCTGGTCGTGTAGTTATCGTAATGCAATCCGTCAACCTTGGTTTCAGTTTTCTTAACCAGATTTCTTGCTTCTCAGTTTATGTGATATGGGCATACTCAATTACCTTCATGAGATTGAGAGGTACTCTTTTAAGATCCTAAGCTCAAATAGGAATAATTTATTTGACATCGCCAAGAATTGAATCAGAGACTTCTGGGAAACGGCACAGAAGCTGTCAACTATTCTGTATTACATTTAATTACATAAATTAAATATAGACTGCGTGTGAAGTGCGTTTCCCAAATATAGTAGGCCTAAATGGTAGTTTGTAACATTCTGTTGTTATTCCAACATTTTAATAATTTCATATTTTTAGGCATTTTTTATCCTTGGAGAATTGGAATGTTGCTTTAACAATTAAAAACGAACGTTTTAATGATAAACGTTTAAGGAAAAAAGAGAATCAATTAGTACAAAGAAGAAAATGATGAAGAAATGGAGAGACCAAAAGAAAGGCTATGTGTTAAATATAGAAAATAAGTAATTTTCTCATAAATGTATGTTTTCTTGGTAGGACACAATTATATATTGTAAAATTGATATTCACCTTGTTCAGTTGTCCAATTTAGAGAATAGTTTCCGAAAATAAATAAATAAATAATAATAAAACTCAGTACAGACGTTGAAAGTCACTTAAGTTGCTAAGTAATCAATTAATCCTGTTATTTGACGACTACGAGAACGTTTGAAATACATACAAACACAAAAAGAATAACTTATTTTATGCATTGTCTCTATAGTAGTCTACTAACGGTTTTCAAACGGATTATAGACTTTGAGAAAGAGACATGACTGAGAATTCAAAATTGCCCACAATTACACTTTTCTGAATCAGCCAGATTCAAGACTTGATATAATTTTACCGACAGAATTATTATTGTTTTAATCTGCGGGGCATATCGCAAACTTAAGAATTTACGCTTGTGCAACGTTGTTCTAGTTGTTTTTATTTGACTTTGTTTTCAAATTTAACAGACTTGTAAAACTAAAACACACGGTTCCTTATTATGTTTAACGATACAAAATTGCATAATGTAGAGCAGGCAGAGAAGATAATTTGTTTTGTACGTAGGCGTTCAAAAGCAAGGAGATTGTGTCGGTTTTCTAAGGACTATTGTCTTACGTTAACTGACATACATCTTAGTACAGGGCTTTCCAACTGGAGCCGCGCCAAGTAGTTTCATGTGTTCTCATTCTCAAATAAGTGTCAAGCGTGTGAAATGCACCAAAACAACGCCAGCATTCATTGTAAACAACTGGAACTGATCGAATTGATGCACTTTCTCGTATCAACATTACCTGAACTCCATCGTCAATTTTGTTATATTTATGTGGATTTATTTTAAAATACTTTTTTAATATTCTAGCGGCATCGTTCTCACTCAACTGCGCGTATTCTATCCCACAAGTTTCATGGGTAAGGCATTCTCTTACTTTTTATTTTAAGACAAATGTCATCAAGTTTTAAAAACCAAATATTCCTTGAACTCATTCTGGTCATCATAAACACCCATATTATATTCGCCTTGTTTAGTATAGGGTTAAATTTATTTCAGAATGACATGTACCTAACTAACTAATTCACTGGCACTATCGAACCCACAGGTTCATGGCCGCACGGACATAAGTTCTCCACAAATCCCTATCCTGAGCTAATATTCAATCATCCCCAGTATAATCTACTTCTCTCAAATCATGGTTAATATTATTCTTCCACCTCTTTCTTGGTCTATCAACTGGGCGTTTTCTCTCTGGTTTTCCTACAAGAAGTTTTCATGCCTCTCTTTCATTCCTCATTCGTGCCACATCTTCTGCCCATCGCATTTTATGGGACTTAACTGCTCTTATTTTATCTGGATTCCTATAAAGATCATGTAACTCACTATTATGTAAGTCTTCTCCATTCAGCTGTCATTTCATCTCTCTCTGGTCCAAAAATATTTCCTACGAACTTTATTCTCAAACACTTTTCTCCTTCCTTAAAATAAGAGTCCAAGTTTCGTATCCATATAATATAACTGGGACAATAACACATATATATTTTCAGTTTGACGCTTTTGAAATAAGTTGGGTCGACAAGAACCCCTGTAATGCATAATGAATGACGTGTAGCCTACCTATTGTCTTAAATTTAATATCTCGAAAATGGTCACGGAATTGATCTGACAATTCATCCTGGGAGGCTCTCCATGTTCTGTGTAAGCAAAAAGTCAATATCCGATCCAAAGTTAAAAACATCCTCTCCCGACAGGTCATGCGCCTGTGAGATCAAGGAAGAAGGCGTGGGATTAAACTAAGGGGAAAGTAGAAAGAAATATATAATTGTTAGCCTATTTAATCATCCTAGTAATTAAAATTGTTTTAAAAATTGAATAATGTATATAAAACAGTAGTTCTACAAAACAAAAGTATAGCAAACTACTTTTTTTCTTATTTCATTTACATATTATTTAATCAAATATCCATCCATTTAATTTTTATTTTAATGAATATTTGTTAAGGAATAAGAGGAAAACCAATAGGAGAACTTCACATTTCATTTAAAACATGGATTTATTTATTTTTTATATAAGTTATAGGAAAAGGATTCAGAAAAAAACAGAAAGTATATAAAAATACCATAAACTGTGATGAAATTTTGTATCTAATTTTTAATATGATTAGTTTTATTAACTTCTTTTTCTTTATCTCAATTTAACCTCTCACCTTACAGGTACTTTTTACATAATGCACGCCACCCAGACTTTACAGTGGCACGACCTGTGGGGAGAGGGATTTTATACCGCGGAACACACTTTTTTTTTTGACAACACAAGAACATATAGGGCCTTCGCGATTGAGCGATCAGCTTAATGTTAGGGCCTCCTCTGAGGCAACACAAAATTAAGACGAAACAAACCATTCACAAACATTCATACTATACGTGGTGGATTTGATAATGGTAATTATGATGGTCATATGAGGTTCGGGGACTATTTGGGCCTTAAACTTTCTTGACATTTGTCTTACAGGTAAGGAAAAACTTATAAAAAATCATCACCCAGGAAACTTGTCCGGACCAAGTATCAAATCCGGCTCCGTTGTGTTCGATGCAGCGACGCTACCCCAAGACCATAGTGATGAATATTATTATTATTATTATTATTATTATAGTAAATAAAAATTATTTTTAATGGGTCTAGTAAATAATATAATATTAACCTAAGTGGTTAAGATCACGTAAACATCTTAAATGTCAAACTTCCTTAAGTTATATATAAGTGTAGGCTACTTCTACATCTAAAATTAAGTTAAATAATTTATAGGCTACTAGCTAATACCCGGCGTGCGCTGCTACTCATAAATATATGCTAATATGTTTTTACCACCAGCCGTACACTGTTCGGGAATCTGCTTATCCCGATATTCTTGACATCAATAAAAGACAAAAATTGTTATTGTGAGTTATCCGTAGAAGATAAACATATGCTGTCGCGGACTTTTTTGTAGAGTTTTTTGAGATGTTCAATTCTGTGTACATTAATTTGGTGTATTTGTTATGGTTTAGGCAGCGTAAGCCATTTAAGCGTTAAAATAGGGACTTTATTTCACTTTTTCACTACAAAGGGTGATTTTTAGGGGGAAGGGGTAGAGTATTACAACTCCCCTATAGCCTATGTTCATCGCCTGAATATCCTGAACATTTTTCAAAAAGCCCCATCTCAATCGGATGAACAGTATGGCAGAGCACGCTTGTCCGGGAATCGACTTATCCCTATCTTCTTGGCATCAGTGAAAAATAAAAATGGTTATTGTGAGTTATCCGTAAAAGATAAACGTATACTGTCGCGGACTTTTTTGTAGAGTTTTTTGAGATATTCAATTCTGTGTACATTATTTTGGTGTATTTGTTATGGTTTAGGCAGCGTAAGCCATTTAAGCGTCAAAATAGGGACTTTATTTCACGTTTTTCACTACAAAGGGTGATTTTTAGGGCTGAAGGGGTTGAATATCACAACTCTCTTATAGCCTATTTCATCCCAGGAAGGGGTAGAGTATTACAACTCCCCTATAGCCTATGTTCATCGCCTGAATATCCTGAACATTTTTCAAAAAGCCCCATCTCAATCGGATGAACAGTATGGCAGAGCACGCTTGTCCGGGAATCGACTTATCCCTATCTTCTTGGCATCAGTGAAAAATAAAAATGGTTATTGTGAGTTATCCGTAAAAGATAAACGTATACTGTCGCGGACTTTTTTGTAGAGTTTTTTGAGATATTCAATTCTGTGTACATTATTTTGGTGTATTTGTTATGGTTTAGGCAGCGTAAGCCATTTAAGCGTCAAAATAGGGACTTTATTTCACGTTTTTCACTACAAAGGGTGATTTTTAGGGCTGAAGGGGTTGAATATCACAACTCTCTTATAGCCTATTTCATCCCAGGAATCGTCTGAACATTTTGCAAAAAATCCCATCAAAATCGGATAAACGGTATGGCCGCGCATAGAATACGAACAAACAAACAAACAAACATGCAAACAAACAAACATTGATTTTTATATATAAGATAACTAACTCAATTGACGCTATCGAACCCAGAGATTCATAACGAACTAACTAACTCACTGACACTATCTCATGAGGCGCGGACATAAGTTCTCTTATCCTGACCTAATGCTTTCCAATCATCCCCCACGTAATTTACGTCCCTCAAATCATGGTTATTCCCCTATCTCATTTTTGGCCTATCTACCGGGCGGTTTTTCCTCTGGGTTTCTTACCAGTTTCCATGTCCCTCTTTCATTTCCCATTTGGGCCACATTCCTGACCATCACAATCTACGAAACTTAACTATTTTTTGTCTAATACAGCACTGTATTAATTGAGATCAGAGTGTTAACTATTCTTATCGCATGTAGTATCCATAAAAATAATGTATTTTACTTTTATGTAGACCTCTCCATTCACTTGTCTGTCGTCTCTTTTTGGTCCAAAATTTTCCCTAAGAACTTTATTCTCAAATGCTCATAATCTACTCTCTTCCCTTTTCATAGCTGAAAGATACTCTCCTTTCTTCTCTTATAAACTTGCACAGTTACACCTTGATACGGAATGACAGAACAGAGAAATCTGGAGGTGTGGCGATTTTTATAAGTTATGATCTTCAGCGGAAAATTGTATTTCATTCGCCAAGTGAATACTCGTCTGGACTGAATGCCTATTTGAAGAAATTAGAGCAAAAATGTAAAAATGTTTAGACCTATTAGGAGTAGTTTATACGCCCCCGAATGCCAGTCATTTGAAAGACATTGAAACCAGTTCTTTATAATCTGAACGTGTAATTGTTCTTGGAGACTTCAACACTAACCTACTAACGACAAACTCTTACAACACAATTCAATTACAGACAATGTTCCAGTCTTGCAATATGACAATACTGCTTTCCGAACCAACCCATCATACAACCTACTCTGACACTATTGGACTTGATTATAACAAATAATCCTCATAAAGCTATTGTAAGTGGACAAATAGAAGCGCCAGTTATCTCTGCATTTGACATAATATACATTGAATATTTGCTTCTTTGTTCTAAACATAGATATAAATTTGTGATATACAGAGACTTGAAACATATTAATAATGTTCAGTTAAATTGATGACGCTGCAAAACTACCTTGACATTAAACATATGGATACTTAGGACTGTAGACGATAAAGTGAAAATGCTTAATAACATGAATTTACAGTAAAATTGTACGAAAAACGCACATCTATCAAGACTAGACGTACAACTGAATCTCATGATATCAGCTCGCTTATGGCTGAGAGAAACACAGCATACAAGAAATACAGAAAGAATAAGGAACTGGCAAATTTATAGATATACAAACAACTCAGGAATAAGTAAACCACAGTTAGAAATGCAAAATTAAAATATGCCCTTAATATTCTTACACAATCTATGTCAAACTCATCAGGTATGTGGAAACATTTAAAATCAATTATATACTTACTTACTTACTCACTGGCACTATCGAACCCGTAGGTTCATGGCCGCACGGACATAAGCTCTCCATACATCCCTATCCTGAGCTAATGCTTTCCAATCATTCCCTGTATAATCTACTTCCCTCAAATCATAGTTAATTATTCTCCCACCTCGTTCTTGGTCTACCAACTGGGCGTTTTCCCTCTGGCTTTCCTACAAGAAGTTTCAATTCAAGTCTTTCATTCCCCATACGTGCAACATGTCCTGCCCATCGCAATCTACGAGACTTAACTGTTCTTATTATATCTGGCTTCCTATAAAGACCATGTAGTTCATTGTTATGTAGTCTTCTCCATTCACCTGTCTGTTCATCTCTCTTTGGTCCAAAAATTTTCTTAAGTACTTTATTCTCAAATACTTGTAATCTCCTTTCCTCTCTTAAAGTAAGAGTCCATGTTTGGCATCCATATAATATAACTGGTAGAATAATAGTTTTATATATTTTCAGTTTAACGTTTTTTGAAAGGAGTTGGGACATCAAGATAAAAATCAATTATATAGACAATATAACAGTAACTCTCCCCACCCACCTGATATATTTTTTTCTCTCACACTAGAAGAGCACTATTACGTATTAAATCCAAATCCCAAGGAATATACAATATAACAGTAACTCTCCTATGAAAATATTTTACATTATTTTCCCGATAACCCACACTTTAATGCCTCTATAATGACTGGGACTTATCCCAGCCGCCGAAAAATTGATCTACTTCGTACAACATCGAAATGAAAAACACCCACAACTTTTGACGATCACACATCACTATTTTTCCCTGTTTGTCTAAAGTACTGGAACATATAAAACACTCACAATTAACATATTACCTCACCACACATGACTTACCTGATTTTAGAATGGGACATCACACAAGCACCACACTTCTCGACATTGTAGGTGGCATAGCTCGATATGACAAATTAATTTACTGTAATAGTCCTTCTCGACTACAGCAAAGCCTCTGACACAGAAGATACAGATTTATTGCTAACTACACTAAATACATTACATCTTATCAGAAAAATTACCTTGATTGGTTTAGTTCTTACCTCAATAATTGTCTCAATCAGTTTATTTTAATAATCGTATTTCATTCTAGCGCTTGGTGAGGAAAGGAGTACCTCAAGGCAAAGTGCTTGCCTCTTTTCCACTTTTATTAATGACGTGTCCAAGAAACTACAAAATTGCAAGCATTATCTTCACGCCGAAGACTTACACATTTACACACACTTTAAACCTGACGCAATTAACGAATAGGCCTACGTTGATAAAGTGATCACTGAACCCAGACATATAGGCCTATGGCTATTCATGGTCCACACAGTTCGGACTAAAACAAATTTAAGGAAAACGTAAGCAATAATTATCGGATATCCAAGACTATTACGCTCTATAAAAACAATAGAAAAATGCCGCCTATCTTGTTAAATAATAAACAAATTCCATATGCCCATGTCGTTAAAACTTGGGATTGTATATACATAAACTCTAATCTAAATTGAAATACCCAAGTAAAACAAGCAACTAAAAAATCTTCTCTATAATGCATTCCCTAAAGCGTCTCAAGAAATTTCTTCCTACAGCTGTTAAATAATTTTAGTCTGAACCTTAGCGATGACGCATTTTGACTATTGCGACGTTCTATTACCCGACATTAATGATGTATTTTGCCAGACAAACAGCAGCGTGTCCATAATATGTGTATCGGTTTTATATTAAATATCCGAAAATATGATTATATTTCTCCATTTTTCCACGAATTATCATGGCTCCAACTCAAAGATAGAAAAAAGTTAGACTGATAGTTCTCTTATTTAAGATTCTACATACTTCGACTCTAAATTATTTTTTCTCTCGTTTCAAGTATCTATCCTCCATAATTTAAACACAGGATCATGCCAAAATACCTTGCTTAATATTATGACATTCCATCCCTCGCAACTGGTATTCCCTACCACAGAAAATCAGGGGCTCCCGGTCGTTAGAATCATTTAAAAGAAAACTAAATTTATATTTGCTTTAACTTTAGTTTGAACATTACCTTCACGTGTAGTAATTGGTGTTTCCCATTTAATTTATTATTACTACTGTTATTATTATTATTATTATTATGTTTATCGTATACAAGTTGTATGTACAAGAAATCTACACTGCAATTTTTAATATTTTTTTAAAATTAATTTGGTATGTATGTATGTATGTATGTATGTATGTATGTATGTATGTATGTATGTATGTATGTATGTATGTATGTATGTATGTATGTATGTATGTATGTATGTATGTATGTATGTATGTATGTATGTATGTGTGTATATATATATATATATATATATATATATATGCATACTCCGTATATACACACACACACAATATATATTGTAAGTATGTAGTTGTATGTTTCTGCTGGTTGAGTGAGGAGAAGGAAGACCTTATGGCCTTAACTCTGCCAGAAGAAATAAATTATTATTATTATTATTATTATTATTATTATTATTATTATTATTATTATTATTATTATTATTAAAGTAAGAGTCCATGTTTTTGGATCCAGAATAACATTTTTATTCAAGTTATCTTAGTGTAACTTTTTTTTAAACTAAGTTAGGATGACAAGAGTTCCTGTAATGCGTAATAGGATATATTCCCAGAATTGGCCTATGTTTAATTTCTTGTGGCACCTCATTCGGGTTTGTAACTATTGTTCCTATTATATAATTTATTTATATGTGAAACCATTTATATAGTTTTATTGATGTTTACTTCCAGTATCAATTTCTTAGTGCTACTTGATAGAATGTGCGTGTTGGCTCTTGGCATTTCCCCAGTATCGCCTACTAAATACTACACCATCGCATATAGGTCTACCAACAGCTTGTTAAGACCACTGAGTTGTAAAGTGATCCCACTACAAGCCTTAGGAGGCCCCTGGAATAGTGTAGGAGATTAAGGTTTCCACTTTTCTAGACAATCGACTCTTGATTCCAGCCGGATTGTCAATCCTGCGTGACGTCCATCCTTATCCAGAACAAGCGTCTGGCACTTATTTCCGTTAGAGGCTGAGTCATGGTGCCGCTAGAAGGTTTGTGTTAGTTTAAAAATCCTGATCCATCGGGACTCGAACTTTCGACCTTCCGGTTTGTAGCTGATTACCTTAACCAACTATGCAACTGCGTGCCCCCACCATTGAGTTGTACGCTTTGATGCCATGCTCTAGTAATCCAGAGATTCATATTTATATAAATACATGCATTTTATTTTAAAATAAAATATTAATAACTTTATATTTTCACAATTAACAATTGTGCAGCAGACTCGTAATAATTGTTTAAGACCAGAAATCAGGTTATCTTTCCCTCCGTTATATGATGAGAGTTTGAAGTGATTATAATACAGTTAACTGTGTGGTATTCGAAATAATTTATAGTGGGCAGGTAGGTTTGCGAATAATGACACATAATTGATTCAGAGAGAGCACATGCAACTGTTTATATTATGACATATGGCTGTTGTATACGACCTGAAATTTGCAATTGCAATGCAACCCAGCTATCTCACTCCCATTTTAAGTTCAACCTTGTGTTGCAATCCATTATAATTTGTATGGTGTAGGAAGGGATAAGGTTATCGTTCAATGAATTGTTTTGAAGCCGTGCAAGGTTTTTGATTGATAGGCAAGACTGTCTCATTTTACTTCAGGAAAGCATTAATAAATAATATAAATCATACGTCATGGAAGGCCGTATGAGTTTCAAGTAGGTTGGTCTGTATCCTAAATCTTCCCACTTACATTTATGTGAATCATGACTTGTATTAACTGCATATAAATTAAGATATTAGTGATTAAGGGAACAAACATTCAAAATCTGAAGTAGGCAGATAAATATTGGTGAAAACAATATGAGTAGATGTAAAACTCGATTTCTCAATAAGTCGATATGCCATGTTTTGAAAGTTTGCTCCTCTTACAGTTTTATTTATTTATTATATTACACACACACAAGAAGTAGGCATAGATGAATGGAGAAAACTACTTAGGCTAACAGTGAACTTCATGATCTTTATAGGAAACGAAATGTGATAATATCAGTTAAGTATCATAAACTGCGATGGCCAAAACGGATGCCACGGGATTGGTGTTATATGAAGTGACAGACCTAGGTTTATTATTGTCAAATTTACCAGCTACCAAACGGGGAGTATTATATCTTTAGTAATAAAAGAATACTCAAAAACACTGAAACACGAAACTCCATGGCGCGACAGGCTTAGAAGGTCCTTGCTGGCCTCGCATCCACATATGTCAATTACAGAGATGGAGGTTCATCCAAACAGTATATAGGGGCCAGCAATGTCGGGTCTCATAACCATTACATATGGTTTTTTAATAACTATATATTAAATAATATCAATATGTATTTTTCAATTCTGGATTTCTTCATGTTGAGAAACACCTTATTGTTTGCAGATGACCAAATAATAATTGCAAATTTAGAAGATAATCTGCAGAAAGCTCTGTATGAACTTAACAAAATTACAGAAGAATGTGGATTGAAGATATCTACAGTGAAAACAAAAATTATGGATTTCAAGGTATAGATTCTGTCAGAAGTAAAATTGTACTTGACAATACAATTTTGGAGCAGGTGAATAATTTTACATATCTAGGATGCAATATCTCATATGAAAAAGAAAAGGATGCAAAAGAAAAAAAAATCAACATTTTTAGGGATTTTAGGGTTAATAAATTCTGTCTTGAAGTCACAGTTAGTCCAAAAGCATTCAAGACTAAAAGTGTATAAAACACAGGCTCTTCCAACTCTTTTGTATGGTAGCGAAATATAGACGTTGAAACAGAAGGATATAGGCTACAGATACTTAGATCTGCTGAAATGAGATACCTTCGGAGGACCGCAGGATACACACTATTAGATCACAAAAAAAAAAAAAGACATCTTAGAAGAATTACACATGGAACCTTTAGAAAACAAAATTTTTGATTACAAGTCAAGATGGATGCAACATGTTCATCGAGTGGAAGATCACAGGATACCCAAACAAATGTTAAGCTATCAACCTGCAGGAAGAAGAAGACCAGGACGTCCACTCAAAATAATTTTGGATAGTGTTTCTTTTGAGGCCGAAACAGGTCAACAAATGGCCTAAATTCGTGAATATGATGATGATTAATATGTATGCATACTATACATAACCTTCAATATAATTGATGCAAAACGACAGCCCTAAAAAATATGCTTACAATATACTTGATCGTATGTAATGTTGAAGTTATTAGGACTAATTGAAGACAACATGAGGATAAAAGTAATGTATCCAAAATATATGTCAACAAATATCATTGCATTTCTTTACATTAATTTATGAGCTGAAAGTCATTGTTATTACGATCAGTACTACCAATGAACATAATTAAATGCAAATTGTATCTCCCCCCCTCTCTCTCTCTCTCTACCTTATTTTAACATATAGGTACTTTTATGTGTTCCATTCTTCCACGGGCCTTACAGAGACACGACCTGTCGGGAGAGGATTTTCAACTCTTGTTCACACATACCATATAGGCCTACTATATACCTTACATAAGGATATCGGGGGCCACCCTGGATGAGTGGAGCACAATGCCAGGGCTATCTCCGAGAAAACACGAACATTTATGCCTAAATCAAATGACACCGTTTATTCATTCAGAAATGCTAAAAAGGCGTATTTACTTATTCATATATTGGGGAAAGTTAGTCCGTTGTTGTGAATATTAGAGTGCGGTGTACATGATACTATAGATGTTCCATTTTCCGGCCTTTTGTAATATCGTGAAGTACGAAATGAAACATAGTATCAAATAAAATAATCAATAGGCGAACAACTTTCAATTTGTTTTAATCAAGCTCTTTTTTTTTCTCATTAGGATTTAATAGTCTCTATATATTCGGCTTATTTTCTACTTCATTAATGATTTGAATCTATTATATTTCTTATATTGTACATCAAATAATCGTGTGACTACAGTAGGTCGCAATGTTGGTATAGTTATTAGTAAACACCACAAGTACATTATCTTTTTACGTATAAAGTAATAGTACAGGAAAGTTCATAATGACTTTAGATCTCTAATTTCGTTTCGACGTTCGATCAAGAGTCTCCAAATACGGCCTGCGAATTAGTTCAATCGGGCTTGCGACCTATATATTGGGGCCATGTACATATTTCTTAACTCCCACTAAATATTTTTCAACTATGCACTGTAGGACTATATTCCTATACAGTATATTGTTTAATAATATTATTATTTACATTTAGCTGTATTTTTTTGTTCTTTAGCCTAATTTTGATAACCGGCTGCTATTTTGATTCAAACCTTGATAACCTATGTGGCTCCTCATGTCACAATCATTTTGGACATATGGCCTAAACTATTATAAAAAATAGTTTGGTTAGATATACTTCATTATTTCAGTATGTCTATATTGTAGGAATAAGTAATTTAGAAAGTTATTTTTTATAATAATTATAATCAACCTATAATTTATTTTCATATTTTTTCTAGACAAAATGTTTGGTCTAACTTTTGTTTACAAAAGATTAATTAAATGCGGATGATCATATCTTTTGGATTTTAGTGCATCTTATTCCTTCTTATTTCATATTAGTGACATTCGATAGCCAGTAGGCCTATACGTTACTATTTATTTGAAGTTCAATTTGACATATGTTTATAGAATATGTATAATTATTTTATCTTTGTTTTCAATATATAAATTAATTATTTTACTCTATAGTACGTAAGTTGCTGTAATTTAACTACAATTAGGCCTACACATTCTCAAGCTTCATTCCTTAGACTGTATAAGGCATTATTGTTCTTTGTAATTGAATTAGAAAACATGGCTTTCGTAAATGTCATGATTTATGAATGTACTCTCACTGTAAGATTAGATCGTTCTGTCGTAATTTAACCTACGTTCAATTCTTTGTTTAAATTATACGTAGGTCGAATGACGAGGTCAGGACAAAAAAACTGACAGTGAATGTTTATTTATTAGTTTCGCTGTCTTGGAGGATAAAATAACAAGGTAATTGATATAGGTTGTAATTTCTAATATATATTACTCTAGTTGCGTAGATTCACTCAACTTACCTTTTATAGCCTGCCTTCGACAGTGTACGTCATGACTATTTTATAGAGATGGAATAATTCCTTCGTAAACACGATATCAGCGTATGATTGATGCGACCATTATACGACACAGCGGAACTATTACCTCCAGTCATAGCAGCACTGTAGACACGTCGCACGGACGTAGATACTAACCATGTATAGTCAGGAACAAATAGCAAATGAAGCACTTACATTGTTCATCATTGCTAGTATTCTAGCATTCAAACATTAATTGAAACACGTAGATAGGCGTGAATCGAGTGTACGCGGGATGACACGGCATTAGTTCACACATCATCCACAAACGAAGCAAGTCAATGTTCGCTGTATCGGATAATATATAACGTCGGAGTAAAGGGGGTTAGAATAGTTTTCTGTGCCGTCTGGTTACAGCAATATTGCTAAACTGTGTTGTTTTAGTATCCATTATCTAGAATAACCACTTTACATCAATTGTATTTCACTCTAAATGTTCCGAACAGTCAGTGCGTAACTTTCATGTTCCACCGAATTATACTTTGTAAGTCTAAAACCTGCTCTGTTTACATCTGATCGCTGTTCAGAGTGACCTCTACGGTATGTTTGAAGCTTAGTCAATCTCGCGTCATTGGAAGGAGCGGTTTCATCTTTAGTCATGAATCATGAGGAAGGGAATATACAGTATACATGGACTGTTTTGTAAGTGTCGTGGTTCTTGGAATAAACAATGTAGCAATCGCAAATACTTTCTTTTTTGTTTTGGTAATACTAATTATATGCAGAGAACAAACAAACAATTATTTTTTGCTGAAGTGTTGATAAGTTATTGGTGTTGTAATATTATGAAATCTAATACTCAAATTATCTCAAATGATTGGATTTATTTTAACTAAATTCTTAGATAGCCTAGATTCTATAACTGCTACTATGTGTCTCCATGATGTAAGCCAACTTTTTAATTAAATGTATTATTACTTTTTTTCAGTTTAATCTTTGCCCTTTATGAGATTTAAGCCATTGATTGCTGGTGAAAAGATAAATGTAGTCTATAAAACGTATTTAATTAGACAAAGAAACCGGATCTTAACAAAAACCATTTATGGTCGGTATCACCAACAGAGGTAACTGTATAACGCCAGTTTCTCCGTGTATAATGCATAGCATAAACTAGCGTAATATAGTTACCTCTGTTGGTGAAACCGACCCTTAGTGTAGTACGAAAGAAATCCAAACTGGCGTTTATTTCAGAGATACAAACTATATTTATTTATTTATTTATTTTAAATCACTGAGCGAACAATTTCTGCTGATCGCTGCTTATTTAAAAGTGTCGGACACAGTGAAAATAAATTATGCACAACCATAAGTTATTACATTTGTATTGTATATTATTGTATAATTTAACACAATTTTAATAATATCTATCTATTAATTTTTCAATGTCTTTGTTAAAATATCCATTCATTAATTTTGAGAATTTTCCTTATTGAGGTTTTCTCCAACCAATCTTAATGATTAACATAAGTTTAAAAAATACATAAATGACTACGGACTTACATACTATCAGTTTGTAACACACATTCACGAATCTCCCTTAATTAAAGTTCTCCATCGTTCTCTGTCCTCTGTGTCTTCATCCTTTACATCAAATTTCCTCATTGAATTCTGAATGTTATTCTTCCAGGTTGTTCTTGGTCTTCCTTTTCTGCTCCTTCTTTCAATTTTCCATGTATAGACGGCCTTTGGTAGTCTTCCATCCTGCATTCTTCTTACGTGTCCATACCATTTTAGCCTTCTGTGTTCACTTTCAATTTTGTTGCACTATTTATTTATTCTTCTACCTTCTAAAGAAAATTATTGTTTACTCTATAATCAGTTATAATATTATAATTTATTATTTAATAAAAACGATAATAATAAATAATAATATTATTGTCTTATTTTTATTATTATTTAAACTAAGATAGTTAATGTAACAAAGCGTTTTTTCTACCCAATCAGTGTACTAAAAATATAACAATTGGAGAAATATACAGCAGTGTGTGACATTCTCCACGGCACTCTGTGGAAAGCGCTTCACGTTCACAGGCACACTAGAGTCAGCTATTAAAATTGAAGTATTCATATTGTTGACTAACCTTGAAGGCAGGAAAATACAGAGAAAGAAAAAGACTGACTGTAGAGTGCGATTGGAGCGGACCTAATTCACCGAGAAAACAAGCGCTGGTGCTGGATCCGCTTAGTCCCAAGCTCCGTAGAGAATTTCATAGAACCTCTGTATTTAGATACATTTTAAAATAATTGAAAGTCATTAAAATTATTGTTTTAATACTCCCGGGTGGAATGGAACATGTAAAGGTACTAAAAGGGAGAAGTTAAACTAAGAATACGACACGAAGAATATTTAAACCATAAGTTATAAAAAATTAACTACTGTTTGATAATAGTGATTCAAGAATTTCAATTTATATAAATAAAGAGAACGCATGACACGGACACATAAAAATCTATTGGCGCCAACATAAAACTTTTATTGTATTTTTAATTGAATTTAACAGATTTATGTACAGCTTAATTACATTTTTATATTACGTATTAGACAAATAAAAGTAATAAGTAAAGTGATCCCACTGCAGAATTTAGGAGGCCCTTGGTTAAGGCTCCCACTTTTTTTAGACAGCCTGGTTGTCAGTCCTGCGTGACGGCCACAATACAAGCGTTTGGTACTCATTTCCGTTGAGGCTGAGTCGATCCCAGGGTCATGGTGCCGCCAGTAGGTTTGCATCAGTTTAAAAATCCTGACCTCACCGGGACTCAAAATTTCGACCTTTCGATTTGTAGCGTATTGCCTTAATAAAGTACACAAATGCGTGCCCCCATTAGATAAATGCATTTACGTGGTTATACAGAGTTTGCGGAAAAACGATTTAGGATAGGCCCTCTGGTCAAAGATGTCTGGTTTATTTTATTACAGTTGTTTACATTTAATACTCATAACTCAGCATTAAAACGAAATAGGAGTTTAGAATAGTAACAGATGGCGTCGAATTTAATTAGGTATTGGATAAAATCCAAGTAATCAGCCATATTTCTAAAATTTAACTTTTTTATATTTTTACGTTATCGGCAAATAATGATGAGCATTTACTTAAAAGTTAAAATTTGAAACAACGATTTATAAAATCTTAAGAGCCAACTACCTCACTGGCACTATCGAAACTATAGGTTCATGGCCGCAATAATGTAAGCTATCCATACATCTCTATCCTGAGCTATTGTTTTCCAATCATGCCTTGTAGGCTATAATCTACTTCCTTCAAATTATGGTTAATGTTATTCTCCCATCTCGTTCTTGATCTACCAACTGGGCGTTTTCCTTCTGATTTTCCTACAATAAGCTACCATGCACCTTTTTCAAAGAGCTAGGATCCACAATTATGATCTTAAACCATCCCAATCTATTCTGTACCTTTTTTTAATTTTAATTCGAGTATCAAATGTAAACAACTTTTAACAATTGATAACTCATAGATTTTTGTCTGAGACCTTGGGTTCTTAACTAAAATTGCTTGTCTGCAATTCGTCTATAATGAGATAAATGTTTTCTGTTTAATTAATTTACACTCTATATAAAATATTTTCCGGAATATATTTATATTAGACTACCTTATACGTTTAGGAAAAAGTTTGTCCTTTGAAGACAATCTTCACATTTTGCATTATGAAGCCTTAATACAGCAACCTTGTTTGTTGAAGTGTCATGGACGCCATAGTAAAGCAGTAATTTGAACGGTCGTAGATCCATTTGCAAACCATGTAAGTTACTGTACATGGCGGAATTAGATCATAACACTTGGAGGATTATATGACGTCAACTCACTCTAACTCACCTTGACACATGCTGCATGAAACAAGAACCGCTCTAGGCTCAGTCCATTTCTCTAGGGCTTCCAAATTTGCCAAGCCTTTAGCAACATGTTGCAATTCTGTCCTTGTTGCGTTTCTCTGAAGTCGTGACTGGAAGTTTAATTGCTAGCCCGCCTTATCATTGCAAATCACTTTATTTACATCGACAAAAGTGTTACACGATTAATAAATAAATAAATAAATAAATATATATATATATATATATATATATATATATATATATATATATATATTCTGAAACATGGATTTAAACAAAGAAGATGAGATTGCTTTACGTATATTCGAAAGAAAGATAATAAGACGAATATATGGATCAGTACTGGAAAACAATACATGGAGAATCCGATCAAATACTGAAGTTGATCATATACTCAGAGGAGAGGATCTTGTAAGATGCATCAAATCATTGAGATTGAGATGGGTGGGACACGTTGAAAGAACGTAAGATAGAAGAAAACCAAAACGATTAATACATGACAACATAATAGGAGTAAGAAGGAGAGGAAGACCGAGAAAGAGGTGGTTACAGGATGTGGAACAAGATTTGAGAAGGATGGGAATAGGAGGATGGAAGGGAAAGTACAGGATCGGGATGAATGGAGGATAATTATTGTGAAGGAGGCCAAAACTCATGACGGGTTTTAGTGCCAAATAGGAAGGAATATATATACCGCGCCGTAGCCGAGGCGGTTTGAGGCATTATGCTTTGGTTCAGAGCTATGGGATTTCTCATGGAATTTCGCCAGTCACTTATAGGCCCGTTATCCAACCAGTATCCTGAGAAATGTGGGTGGCTACAATAAGTAGCGGCTCCAAGTTGAGGAAACCAGCCATAACATTCTGTTCTGATCACATGTCACCTCTATACACCTTCCTGAATGATCGTCAATCTCTCATGTGGATGTGAAACCAAGGACCTGATTTGACCAAGAGCCTTCTAGACCTATCGCGTCATGGAGTTTATATATATATATATATATATATATAAAGGCCCTTGGTCTACCAGCCGGCTGCGGGCCTCACATCCACGTGTTAATCACAGAGGAAGACGAAAATCCATCCAATGTAGGGGTGATATGTGGTCAGAATGTCGGGTCTCCCAGTCGTTATAGCTGATTTTTTTTCAACCTGGAGTCGTACATATCGTAGCTGCTCAAATGCCTTACGATCCTGGGTGGACACCGGTCCCATATTGGCCGAAATTCTGTGAAAAAAAAATCCTCATGGAGACTCGAACCAGCTAAATCCCTAGCTCTGCGCTAAGGCATATATATAAATCTTAGTATAGTGATAGAGGGTCAGGGAGAATGAATACTATTAAATTGCGTGTACCGGTGATAATTGTGTAAAGGGGGGAAGGGATAATGGAATTGGATAGAACATATATTAAGAAAAGAAGGTAAGTAAAGTAAAAGTAAAGTGATCCCACAACAGGCCCGGAGGCCCTTGGGGTAGTAGGAGGTTAGGGCTCCCACTTTCTCTAGACAATCAGCACTTTATGTCAGCCGGGTTGTCAGCCCTGCGTGACGGCCGCCTTTACCCCCAGAACAATCGTCTGGTACTCATTTCCGTTAGAGGCTGAGTCGACCCCAGGGCCATAGTGCCGCCAGGGTTTGGGTCAGTTTAAAAATCCTGACCCCAACGGGACTTGAACCCGAGAAAAGAAGGTAAAGCAATGTAAATATTGGCTTTGGAGGAAGAAGAAGACTGAGAAACACTTGGAAAAGAACAGTTATTGAATTGCTAAGGAGTTAAAATCATGGAATGAAATAAAAAAGTTGGCTAAGTAGGAACCGATGTGAATACCATACAATGCTCCTCATAAGGGGATGCAGAAGATTGATTGATTGCTATGTAGATCTACTGTTAGCTTTGGACATTATTTCCAAACCATAGAACTTTTTTATCTCTGATCTCTTTTATTATTATTATTATTATTATTATTATTATTATTATTATTATTAATAATAATCATCATCATCATCAACATTTCACGACCTAAGCCTTCAAGGTTTGCTCCGGTCTCATAGATTTTTAATTAAAAAGTTGGATCCATCTGTTCTTTGGCCTATCGACATTTCTTCTACTTTCTCGCCTTAATCTAAAATAATGTTAGGTATTCGGTCTGCTTTCCTTCTCTGAACACGCTCTCTCCAATTATTCCTATATTGTTATATTTTATCCATGAACTTAAAGATATTTAATTCATTTCATATGTCTTCAATTTTTCTTTTATGCAAAAGCGTTCAACCGGCTGCACTTCTTAAAAATCTTAATTTCTGCTGCTTCTATTGTTTCCTCTTCTCTTCAAGGTTAAAGTCCAAAGCTCACAACCATAGAGCAATGTAGGGAGTCATTACCTTGACGAACATCAATTTAGTTTCTCTTCTAGTGAATTTAATGATGTCTTAATTATGTTACATTATTATTATTATTATTATTATTATTATTATTATTATTATTATTATTATTATCATCATCATCATCATCATCATCATTGCCATTACCGTTACCAACAGCATCTTCATCTAACTACTGAAACTCCAGTCCATCATTTGGTTATTAAAGTAGACCTATATCAATAAACTGTAAGCTGAACAAATGCAAGACAATAATACGACATATAGTCGTATATGCTGCAGAAAAATTATGTTAAGAAAAATGAAATAATTATTATTGCAAAATGCGTGAGGAACATACTTAGGAGAATCCGTAGCCCAGTTAATGAAAATGATGTACGGAGAATAATATATTATCTATCTATCTATCTTCGGGTTTTTACAGCTGCTGCCGTCTTCCCGTGCCAAACCTCCAAAGCCTACGGTCTTGGGCATCTTCGATGCTTAGCCCTCTAGCTTGCATTACTGTCTTCATGTTTTCCTTCCATGTTAACCTTGGTCTTCCTCTTTTCTTCTTTCTGTTAGGATGCCATTCATATAGTTGCTTCGGCCATCGCTCATCTTCCATTCTTAAAACATGTCCTAACCACTTTAATTCCTTTTCCTCAATTCTTTCAATTATGCTTTCTTCTGCTTCCATTTTGTTTCTAATTTCCTTATTTGTGACACGTTCTAATTTAGACTTTCTGGCACTTCTTCGTAAATAATCCATTTCTAGAGCTATTAGTCTATTCTTGTAGTACTTATTGATTGTCCGTACCTCACTTCCGTACATTGCAACAGATTCCACCAATGTTTTACCAATATATTTTTTTGTGTCTTTCCAAATACGCTTATCCCACCATATGGAATTTAATGATGATATTATTTTGCTACTCAATTCAATAATCCATTTCTAGAGATATTAGTCTATTCTTGTAGTACTTATTGATTGTCCATACCTCACTTCCGTACATTGCAACAGATTCCACCAATGTTTTACCAATATATTTTTTTGTGTCTTTCCAAATACGCTTATCCCACCATATGGAATTTTCAAAAAAGAAAGGATCGGGAAATTCATATTTAGGAAACTACATTTTTGGTCAGGTGTAAATAAATCAAAAAATGTCTAATATATTATAATAAAGAAATTGAAGAAATTTACGGTAAACCAAATATTATACCAGAAATTAAAAGTAATGGTTGGGACATGTAGTTAGAATGTAGGATAAAGAAATAGACAGCTTTTCAGAATTAGAAGATGGAGACTTGAGACTTTGGAAAGGGAGGAATGGAATGTCATTATAAGAGATGGTAGGAAGCTTCATAGACTGTAATACAATATTGCATTAGAGTTATAATTATTAACTCAGGGGTACAAGTTAGGCCTGCAGTAAATATTATACATACGTTATACTATATAGTATTATGTAATAGCTTTTTTCCCTATAGGGTCATTCCTTAGGGTCATTCTCATATTTATGTCAACTAAATTAAATAAAATTTACGGGTTTGGCCCAATGTATGAAGTGATGCAAGAAAAGTTTATTTTGAGATTTTTTAGTCACTCGATTTTGGTGTAGGACCCCGTAAAAAAGTAATAACATTATAAAAAGCATGGCTCCGGTAATAATAAAAAAAATAATTTTCTCAACTCCCATAAGAGCTAGAGAATTCATCTTGATGTAATTTTATATGTCACATGACAAGGTTTTGTGATTTTGATAGTTCAAGGTTACCAAAAAAATTATTCTACCTTGAATACACCCAAAAGTGTATTTTTTAAAAATATTGAAAAAAAAGACTTATTATTGTGTTGTACGTGTGGTATACATTTCATAATGGGATTGCAATAGGATCATAATAAAAAATAATTTTGAAGCAATTAGGTACAACACAATATTGTAATTGTTCCCTTTCTGTGGCCATTGTTAATCGAGATTCAGTCATTTGAAAAACCTCCTCTCCCAGTCTTTGTTTTAGTTTGATACTATATTCAAATAATATAATATAGCCTAATTAACATTTAGAAATGGGCTACTGTATGATGAAGCTAAAGAGTAGTATGCACTCTTACTGCCAGCGGAAGAATGTAGTATATGTTCAATCCTGTTGAGAAAAGTGATATTCAGTCTGGATCATCTCTTGAGACAGAAGGTTCAGTGGTGTACTGCCTAAGAAGATATTTGTTAACTTAGCTTTATATTTATAATAGTTTAGTTTTATGACTAATTCATCCCAGCATTGTACCAGAATTCAGTGACAAATATGGAACCGCCAACTTCTACAGCTTCAACTAAAATTTTCTGTTGCAATCCATTTGCAAAGTTAAGTAATAATTCCTTTAAGAAAAACCTGAGAAATATAGCAAGAAATTGGTGCAAACATTTACGTTTCTTAGACAAAGTTACAAGATTTGGGATACTTGCTGTAAACAGTTAGAACCGTCTGCTAAAAATAAATATATAAATTAGATTCTAGTTCTGATGAAGAATTTCAACAATTAGATTGTTTGTATACCCCAGAAAAATATGAAGCTTTAAATGCTCTGAACAAAAGTTTGATTGCTTTAAGCGAATCACCTATACGGAAAAGACGCTTATGTGAGAAGAAATGCCCTCAGGAAAAGCTGAAGAAAACAGAAACAGTATTCAAAAACAAAGTGTTGAGCATAGATTCAGATTCTGACTAAGATGATATTCCTCTCTCTGTCCTCTGACCGTGAAATTATCAACCAATTGAAGAAACAGTTTAATACTACAGATGATAAAAGAAACAGGATGCAGTTACTGACAATGACAATGCTTCCCAAAAACTGGAATTTTAAAAGACATTCAAGATGAATTTGGAGTATAAGATTACTTTGCAAGGAAAGCTAAAAGCCTGGATAAAGAAAAGGTTGTCATGTCATCTCCTGATCCTGAATCTGATGAAACTTTAGATTTTAAATTTGCAGAAAAAATGACTGAACTGTATTAGAGTGAGGAAAGAAGTCGATTGATGCCCGGGAAAATATTTAATTTCTCTTAAGATAAATGGATGACGAGAGCATGTTTAGAAAAAAAAATCCGAGTAATCTCCGTGAAGCTTTCTTATTGTAGATATATTCACCTCTGAGAATAGGATTTTCCAAATTCTATGAACCCAGGCCTAAGTAATGTGTTCTTTCTAACAGGTGTAAATGGAGATCTCTAAATAATATTTATCTGACTTTTCACACCCATATCTGAGTTGTGACATTTGCGACGCTAATAAATTGAGTAATTCAATAACGCAGTTAAATGAAGTACCAATACATACCATTGAATTCATTATTTTATTTTGAAAGTCACTCATTCGAAGAGGTCCTCCATGTCCTTGGGTGAAAAAAAAAATTAAATGAGTGATCCACATTTTAAAATCCCTCTCCCTAGAGGACGAGCCACTGTAAGGTGATGTGTGACGTAAAATGTACCTGTAAGGTCAGATATTTAAGTAAGTTCACAGAATGAAAATTTAAAATCTTATCTTATTAATGTTCTCTGAATAACAAAATATTTCATATAAAAGCTTCTCTATTTAGAAATAATTGCATTGCTTGTTATTAATTTTGCTACGATTTCCGGATTGCGATTTCAATTGTGAAGCAGAACAGTTCTTTGCATTGGCATTGTGTTACATTCTCGTCCCCAGCCTCCGACATTCTCAAGGCCTGATTAAGACTTTGGTTGCTTAATATTGTTTATATTGTTAAGTGAAAGAGTTGCTAATAACTCTAGTCTTGGATTAAATAGAATAATGTAATAATTAGAACTTCATTGTTATAATATTTTCTCTTGAGACTGCATTCTACTAATTATTCTTGCTGCATTCAAGGACTTAGTTACATGGAACTTAAACTTAGTTTTTTTTTCAGTGCATTCTTGAGAATTAGGCACTAATTGAGAAATCAGTTATTCACATATCCGCAGATGAAACCAAAAAAAGTCCGTTAACCAGGTGTTTGTGCGAATTCCTCAGCAAGACAAAGTTATGGTCCGATTTTGCGATTTACAGATGTTAAATTGAAGAAACTCTTCTCCATTCCTTTCTTATTCTGAAGGCAACAATGCGGCGTCCACTGTGCCGATTCTGAAGTACCTGCATCTCTTGACGTCTAAATTTCTTTGCTTTGCTAACAGTAAGAGTTTCAACTGCTAACTCTTGCCTATATGGCGGTTTAGGTGGGGAAATTAAAATAAGATGACGCAGTTTGTTATAGTGGGAGAAACTCAGTTTCCTTTGCCAACTTATTTAAACGTAAGTGAAAATAAACCACACATAACCGTAAGATATTGCATTACCTATTGCATATATAACTGTGTAATCTGGCAAAAATTTATATAATTTCTACTGATTCGGTATTCCATTATGCCTACTTTAATAATAATATTATTATTAAATTAAATGGATGTATCTTATAGGATATATTGGCAATTTAAGGATTAATTAAATTGTATGATATACAGATAATTGCAATGAAGCAAACATGATTTTTTTAATTTCGGGTTTCAGCTAAACCGTTATTCTAACGGTCGGATATCGCTGCTTTTTATAGATCACCTTCCTGGTTTTATTCCAATATCATATGCTGAGTTTCGTTGTGAAACATTCAATTTTGTAAAATGCATAAATGTGCAATGACGTCCTGCGGCTTCTCCCTGCCTCATGTCAAACGTGCTGTAACAAAAATAATACTCATAAATATTTATATCCTTTCTTTGAACCGATGCAAGAAATGCAGTTTAACTGCCCATGCTATGTAAAGTGCACTATAATTCCGAATTTTGGACAACAGTTCAAGTTTCGTGAGAAACTTAGAAATGAAAATTGATAGAAGACACCCAAGTAGAAGAAGTTTTTTTTTTTTCAAAATACCACGTCATGTCATCACATCTGTTGGCAACGCCTTTTATTCTTTGTGAAATTTGTAAGCATTCAGTGTCATGCCATAACACACTGTAATAATGACTACCTCTATGAGACAGTTTGCCCGGTCATTGGCGTCCCAATGTTGGTATCATAAATAAATACTAGGATTCTGTATGTAAGGCATTGTTGATTATTTCATTCATAATGTAAGAGAGCCAAGAAGAAAACTTTCTCACGCAGTTTTTATCATTACACATACAGATGTTTATAGTTTAAAACCAGAAGTGCAAAGACCTCTATAGGTTTATATATATCAACGGATAATTAATCAATTGAATGTCATAGTTATCATAATATGAAACATTCAATTTCCAATTAAATGGACTAATAACAAGGAAATGTGAAATATATGAGAAAGAAAAAGGCAAAATAAATTTTTTTTAAATAAATGAATGTTAATGTCATTAAATTATAATTAAAATTATACATTTATTAATTAACAAATAAATTGACAGACAATAAATTAAAATGGTTTCAACGTATAAATCGAATGGAGATATCTCGCCTAATTAAAACAGGCTTTATAATATATTCCAAGAGTAAACGTTCCGTTGGACGCCCCATGACCAGATGGAGGGATATGATTTGAGTCGGCACTGGCTTAGAGCCTAACCTTGAAGTTGAAGAAAAAGAAGTCATTAAATTGAAAAGCTATTTTTAAAGAAGCGAAACGACAAGAAAAGAGTTTCATAAATAAGATGTAGGGCCTAAATGTTTCAATCGTTAGGTAACATGCCAAAAAGAAAATTGAAAAACAAAATTATGGTTTATTAACGAAACCGCAAATAATGGTAAATATAAGGTGAAAAGTTGTCAAAATGTGTCAAATATGCTTCAAGGTGACAACCCTACCATTGAATTTTCTCAGCGATAGGTCGGTAATCCATTCTGAAGAGATTTATACATACTAAGAATCTACAGGAAAATAAATGACCGGACTGATATCGCGAAAAGAGACATGCATAGACATAAAATAGATCAACTTCCAAAAACTTATAGAAACAATAAAAAAACACCCGAAATGTACGCCCAGATACAATTCTTAAATTTGATAAAACAATGGCTCCCCAACTCTACTTTATGACTCTGAAACCTGGATTCTTACTACAGGCAAAATAAATAGGATAGTAGCTGCAGAAATGAAGCTATTAAGACCTTTAGCGGGTTATACGCTTTATGACCACATGCGAAATGAAGATATCCGCAAAGCTCTCAACACACCAGTAATCACTGAAACCATCGAAATATACCAAAATAATTGACATGAACACCTCCTTAGAATGCCAAACAATAGACTATCTCTGAAGCTATTCAACATGGACCCACTGGGAGAAGAGACCCTGGATGACCTAAAAAACGATGGAGTGACCAAGCGGAACAGGCCAATTGACTAATCCCTGATTGTTATTGATGATGATGACTTTTTAAGTTTATAAAATGTATACAAATTATTCACAGGTAGGTCTTCATCTAACAGATCTAGATTATGTGTAGGGATGTAGATATTTAGAGGGTTATCTTATAGTAGTAGTTTCTTTGGATTATTTTGTATATTTATTCGTAGCTCTAGAACAGTCTAGAAAACTTTCAACTGAAAATATATAGAAGTTTTATACTCCCGGTTATATTATATGGATTTAAAACAAAAGACTACAATTATTTAATAAAAAGTTCCTAGAAAATGGGATTTTTTTCTCAACTATCATAATTTTGGACCAAAGAGATGAACAGAAGAGAAGAACAGATGTACAGGGAGAAGATTACGTAACAGTGAGTTACATGATCTTAAACCAGATATAAGAAGAATAGTTAAGTCTCGCAGACTGCGGTGGCCAGGACATGTGACGCGAATGGAGAATGAAAGAGGTGCATGGAAGCTTCTTGTAGGAAAACCAGAGGAAAGCGCTCAGTAGGTAGTATGTTGCATAACATATGATAATATAAATTCATATTTTCCTTCTATTAACAATACAATATATCCAATTATATAAACGTAAGTTCGAAGTAAAATTAAATTGCATAAATGCATAGAACGGTTAATATTATTTCTATTTATGTGTAGTGTTTTATTAATATTTCTGACCTTTTTTACTGCAAACACGCTATATCCCTTCTTAGTATTGAAAGCATTTTGACGTATAATTAACAAAATACAAATATTGTGAAAGCTTTCATTCATATATGAATAGAATTACGAATTTATCAGTAATCTAAATGTTATAATTTTCACAAATTAAAAGGAGAGAGTGATCTATTATAGTCCACCGTTGTGGTCTCGAGGTAGCGTGCTACCTTGTCACGCAGCGGGCCCGTGTTCGATTCCCGGTAGGGACAAGCTTCCTGGGTGAGGTTTTTTTCGGGGTTTTTCCTCACCTATAAGACAAATGTCAGGAAGCTTAGGGCCCAACGGTCCCCGAAAATCATCCGGCCATCATCATCATCATCATCCTTATTATCATCATCGTCATCTTTCACCGGTGTGGAAAGCAACGGGAAGCTACCACACCTATAATTAATTCCCTAGTAAAGCTGCAAAGCATAGCATGAAAAATGCTATGATTGCAGTGAAAGACCTGTCCTCGGGCAGAATTACTATGGATGGATCTATTTTAGTTCGTAATATTGTTCCATTGTCATGTATGGTATATTATACAGGAAAGTGTGCTCGCAAATATATTAAATAATCTTTCACGATGAAATGTCAGGATCAAATCAGTTTCCAGTGTACTGGCTGTTTTCCTGTAGCCATATCTGGCTTCACTGCTAGAATTAACTTCCCTTTTGCGGTTTTCTGGTATGCGTGATACATTCTACACTTCATTTGATGTGAACTTCATCAACGATGTAGCCCAATTGCATCCCATCATGCTGCAGTCTCACCTTAGAGCCTGTACCCCTCATTCCATTTCATATTATTCCGTCAGGTAAAGTAAGTCTATGTATTAAAACAATCAGTGACGCTTTAGTTCGTTGTTACTAGGCATCAAAACCTATACTCTATATTCTAACAAAACACGCTATCAAAACATAAAATACAAGTTCATCAAAAACGTAAAATACACTTAGATGATGATTTCATATAACTACATAAATAAATTTTACTTGACTTTTTTGGAATATATTAATAGTTGCATTTTGGACTACTTTTAACATTTTTCCTGATGAACCGTGAAAATCACATTCTCCGCTCATTTTTACTTCTTTTTTTTTTTTTTTTTGGTAGGAATTAAACCCAATGGGTACAACTTTAAATACACATATGAAATTAGCACCAAAATTGCAGAATATAACAGCAATTTTTATTGATTTATTGTGTTTTTTTTCTCTCCAAAGCCCACATTACCCCAAACATATCGTTTCCGCAATAAGTAAATTTCATTAAATATTGTAAATATACAACATAATTATACTAAAACACTCTGAACATAGATAAAATATTGTAAACAACACGTTACAAAATTAGGTTTAGTAACACGCTGCCTTCGTTACTAAATCTCTGTTTTTGTAACTAGTCGTCTAAATAACTATTATATGCAGTACGGTATTCAATTTCTACACACATACAGTATATAGTTTCTCGGATTAGAAGCGTTAAAAAAAATGGAAGTCCTACATACACATAGTAGAATAGTTGGGAAGAAATTTGAAAATTGAATTTTCAAAAAATATATATTTATATTTGGAAGTGGTAGGATATTATTTATACTCTACCACTTTAGTTTAACCTCTTTGTTTGTAGGTGCTTACAGAGACACGACTTGAAATTTGCATTTGAAAATCTGGATCATACACTTAACTTTTAGTCACACAGGGACATGGAGGTCCTCCCTGCATGAGTGATCAGCTCAACGACAGAGCCACCTCCGTGACAACATGAGCATTTAAAATAAAGGCACACCCCATTCACTCATACATTCATACTAAACAAGACGAATATGATATTGATATGGATGATTATGATAGCCAGATTATGTTCGGGGACTATTTCGGTTAAAGTTTCCTGACATTTGTCTTACAGATAAAACCCCCGAAAAAATTCTCATCTAAGAAGCTTTTTATGACCGGAGATCGAACTCTGGCCCGCTGCTTATGAAGCAAATACATTATCCCGAGAGAACAAAATAGACAGCATTATGTATACTTATAATTAGTATTAATTCATGACAATCAATATGTAAGCATCAACTGAGAAACCAGTATTGTACTGCTCAACTGTACATTCTCTCTTTCTCTCGACTGAATAAGCATTGAAAATATAAAGTTCCAAATCAATTAATTAAATTCAGAATCTAAGGCATGTAGTTTGAAACTATATGTGCCAATAATAAAGAGGAAGGCAAAAAATATTATTTATTATTATTATTTATTATTATTATAATTATTATACATTCATATATTTAATAATAAAATTCCCCAAAAGAAATAACCTTTATAAAAAAATGCATATATTGGAATTTATATCAAAATTAAATACAAGTTATCCAGGATAGTTGGATACCTTAAAGAAGAACTGCGCAAAGTGCCAAAATGAAACATTGGAGATAATAAAAATAAATATTGCCACAAGAATACTGAAACTCAATGGTGCTATCAAAGTAAAATCGCTTATGAAATACAAGTGGGGTGTAGCCTCTTTCTTACATCATTCTCCCAGGCACATTGCACCATTCTGTATAACAATTTTGTTTTTAGGGATTTTGGCTCTTTGTACTTTCATCTTTATGCATCCGATTGTTGTTGATGGATATGTTTTGTCTTATTATAGAATCACTGGTTTGATAGAAATTCCAATACACGATTTTTTTTATAAAGGTTATTTATTTTGGGGAATTTTATTATTACATATATGAACGTATAATAATAATAATAATAATAATAATAATAATAATAATAATAATAATAATAATAATAATAATAATAATAATAATAATAATAATAATAATAATAATAATAATAATAATAATAAATGTTTGCCTTCCTCTTTCAAGTTATTTAACTGTAAAGGTATGTACATACTTGCGCGCCGCGCGCGCGCACCATGTTCGTCAGATTTGTAGGCTACGGATTTTAAGGTGTGCGCGCGCGGCGCACCACGATCCACTCATTGTCGGTTTTTTCCACGAACACTTTGATGGTTCGCTGTTTAGATTTGGACGGGTACTTGAGAGTTTCGTTGTTTTCGGCGCGCACCTTATTATTATTTGAGTATGGAGTGGTCAGAGGGAAACATGTTAAAACTTATTGATCTTTATAGAAATAAACAATTATTGTGGGATCCTCAACAGAAGGATCATTTTAAAAACTCATTGAAAGATGCCTGGAGGGAAATAGGAGATAAAATGGATATATCTCCGGATACATGCAGGAAGAAGATAATTACTTTACTTTCTTCCTACCGGCGAGAGAAAAGTAAAATATTGTTATATTGTTGACACATAACTTAGTATTGTTGGTTTGGCGCTACAATAAATAGTGAAGATCGTCAGGTCAGTGTGCACGTTGATGTCTATTGATATTTTTTACTCTAAGGAATAAAAAAAAAATATTTCACAATATTGTTACAGCATGCCTGTTTTTTTTTCAATGTTATGTTTTTTTTTTCGTGTGTACTAAACACGTTCATTTCATAATGTTATGTATGAAGTATCACAAAGGGATAGAATATATAAACAAATACCAGTAATAAGCGTATTGTGTAAGGTGACCAGACGTCCCGATTCTGGCCGGACAGTCCCGATTTTTAACAATTTGTCCCGCGTCCCGCGGCATTTAAAAAAAAAAACTTCCGATTTTTGGGAAAGAATGAACAACAAGCTAGGGAACGGCGGAAAAACGGCGCCCATATAGCTATTTCGCCAGGATATGAGTTTTATATTATTTTTGTTAATTTTTATAATGTTAAACTTTAATAATAACAAACCATTGTTGAGAACTGCTTATCAAAGTTTACATTGTTGATTCGATCACCATTGTTTGGTAAATAAAGTGTGGACATAAAAAAATCGCAATTGAGTGTTGAGACTTTGAAAGTTATTTTGGGTGTGAAATATAATTTAACAAATTCTTGTGTAAAATTCATGACCTTTTAAACAACAACAGCAATCTACTTAAAAAATTCACTCAAATGAGAAATATGCCAAAGAATAAAATAATACTGGTACTATACATAATTTTGTAATGTATTACATTTGTAAATTGTACTTATGTTGATATTAAAATTAATATATTATAATACTATTTTTGCGTTCTATAAATGTTTTTGTTGCTCCATAGAGTATATTTACATTTTATAATTTATAGAATCAAATAAGACCAACATATTTTTTCATAATATTTTGGCGAAATGTTCATATTTTAGTAAAAATTTAATATTCCTTCATATTTTTCAATTTTTTAAAAATAAAATTTCAATAATTGGTTAAAAACATTTTTGAAGTGATTGTAGTTTTGAAATTATTTGACAATGTAATATGATATACAGGTAAAAATTCCTCAGTATCCCATCCAGAAGGAAATAAATAGTTTTGATAAAAGAAAATAATTGAATAAGGAGACATGGAATGACCGAGTGTAGGCCTTTGTCTCTGCAAAATGTCTACTGAAGGTTTGTGGGTTTCCTATGGATCGCAGGAGGTTCGTTGAAATTAATAATTTCGACGAACATAACACGAGCAGCGCGCGCGCCGCGCGTGTTCGCGGCGCGCATATGTGTACATACCTTAAGATAATAAAATAGTACATTTACTAGGCATATATACAGGGTGTTCCGAAACTATTTGTTCAAATTAATACAGGCGGTAGAGAACATCAGAACAAATATAGTTCGACGAGGAGCATGTGGTCTGAGAAGTCAACTTGTAATGTTAGAGAACATTTTGTTAATAGTGCTAACGTAAGCTATTGGGTCGGCCGAGATGACTTTGTGGCCTCGCCACCTAGATCACCTGACTTCTGGGTGCATGTGAAACAGCTGGCGTATGAAACCGTTGTGGAAACAGAAGAAAACCTCGTCGATAGAATTGACGTCGCTGCATGTACCATTGTGGGCATGCCAGGACACGACAATCAATGGTCAGACGATGCACTGCGTGCATTCGAGAAATTCCTGCTATGTTACTGCTGTAATTAGCATGTTAAACTATCTACTGTGTAAATCGTTCCTAAGATTACACGTTAACTTTAGAGACCATATATTCCTTATCAAAATATATTTGTTTCGATTTTTTCTACCTCCTGTATTAATTTGAACGAATAGTTTCGGAACACCCTGCATATATATATTTGCGCACAATGGACTTAGAATCGGCTCAGTATCCTAAATGAAATGAGTGTTTACGTAAGTTCTGCCGGTAAAGGTTTTCGTCATGCAGGGCTGACATTCCGGTTGATATCTCGTGCTATTACCTTAGAAAGTTGGGAGCCTTAACCTTTTACCACCCTCGAGCATGGTAGTGCAGTGGGATCACTTTATCTCTTTATATACTGATACAGTTGTTGCATATTTAAATATTTATTTCATACATAACGTACTTGATCTCTTCTACTGTATGTATATAATGCATACATTTTCTTAACCCGGGAGAGGTGGCTCCTTAGCGACATACATAAGAAGTGGCGTGGGAGATTTTCCGACCCCAAAGGAATAAAACAAAAACAGGGTTCACTACAAACTAAATTTTGATTTTATTTATGTATGAACAAGTTGTTCTTGCGTTAATTAAACTAAAATGAAAGTAATGTTAAAGTTACTTGACATAAAAGTAGTAAAAAATAAGACAAATAGGAGGCCTAACAAAATAGTTGTGTGATTTTAAACAAAATATTTAACAAATTTACGATAAGTAAAATGAAATATTTATTAAATATGCTGATTTAAAAAGTTTATCAAATTTAATTTTGGGCGTAAGTGGATACTAGAATTATTTTATTAAAATTCTCACTTGATGTACGATGATAATAGTTGTCTCAAAACATTATTAGCCCTATAAATAAATATCTTATAAATATTGTTCTCTTCTTCTTCTTCTGCTTCATGAAATTAGGCCTTTTGACCTGTTTTCACATCAAGTGGGATTTAATGAATCCTCCCATCTAGTAAATGGGCGTCCAACATTTCTATGTCCTATTGGTTTGTACTTTAGTAACAGCTGAGGGATTCTATCTGTAGGCATTCTCTTGACATGTTCATACGAGTTGTTTCTCATGTTGTCAATTCTATTTGTTAAATTGAAAATATTCAAGTCCTTCCTAATATCCTCACTTCTTTTCTTGTCCAAAATTGTCACACCCGCTACTGAACGTAGGAACTTAATTTCTGCAGTTTCTATTTTCCTTCTGTCTGAACGGTTAAGAGTCCAAATATTGTTGCTGCATATAATTTAATTTTAAATTGTATGGTGATATATTAACTATAACAATAATAATAATAATAATAATAATAATATAAATAATAATAATAATAATAATAATAAATAATTACTATTATTATAAAACATTGTGTCAATACGGTATTTCTATTTGATTCTGTTGGACTTTATTATTGTTATCATTATTATTATTATTTTACTGGGCCTGTTATTACTTCACTATTATTATTATTATTATTATTATTATTATTATTATTATTATTAGCATATATTGTTATTGTTGTCCACTGCTGTGGTCTCAAGGCCGCGTGCTGCCTTGTCACGCAGCGGGCCCGGGTTCGATTCCCGGTCGGAACAGGCTCCTGGGTGAGGTATTTTTCGGGGTTTTTCCTCACCTGTATGACAAATGTCACGCCCAACGGTCCCCGAAAATCATCCGGCCATCATCATCATCCTTATCATTATCATCATCATCCTTCACCGGTGTGGAAAACAATGGGAAGCTACCACACCTATAATTCCCTAGTAAAGCTACAAAGCATAGCATGAAAATGCTATGATTGCAATGAAAGACCTGCCCTCGGGCAGAATTACTATGGATGGATTGTTATTGAATACTGTCCAGCTGTGTAGACTTGCATGTTTACAAGTTTGAATCTATATCGTCTGTCCCTGTTTATGGTAGTTATATTATTGTCACAAACATGTTTAGTACAAAAACCCTTTTATTTATGAGCTGACAACTTTACACAAATTATGCTGCACTTATGAAATACAGTTTTTTACAAATTCATTATAATCTATACAGACATAACGGTTGACCTGGGGGAGAATGGGATCCTGTCTCCACACCACTGGATATTTTTATTTATATCTTTGTTTAGAATTTGTGTTTCAAGGTTGAGGTTATTGACATCAAACAAAAGGGAAAGAATGCAGTGACAGGTACATGGACAGTGGACACAGAGTGACATATTCCAAGAATCAATACTAATTCCTTTAGAAACTTAAAATCTTGTGGGGTCCCAAAATACCCGGCGCCACCACTCCCAGGTTAAATTTAAAAAAAAATATGGACTTTCTTATTTCAATGTCCAGAATTATATCGTTACAATTTATATAAGAATAATTCAGATATACTTTAAGCGGTGATTTTTTGTTTTCCTTATTTTCTTCGATCGATACTAAGAAACACAACGTTTTTTCATCATACTAAATATTGCATCGTCGGTTCGAGTGGCATGGAGTCGACTCAGTACTTAACGGAAATTAATATCAGATGCATGTTCTGGGGACAAGGGCGGCCGTCAAGTTTGCTGATAACCCTGCTGACATCTCGTGCCGATTGCTTAGAAAGGTGGGAGCTTCAACGTCCTACCCCACAGACCTGTAGTGGGATAACTTTACCACTCTACCTTAATAAATCAATACTGGAAGATTATATATATCCATCCATCCATAGTAATTCTGCCCGAAGGCAGGTCCTTCACTGCAATCATAGGATTTTCATGCTATGCTTGCAGCTTTACTAGGGAATTGTGTAGGTGTGGTAGCTTCCCGTTGCTTTCCACATTTTAATATATATATATATATATATGTATGGGACCGGTGCCCACCCAGCATCGTGAGGCATTTGGGTAGCTACAATAAGTAGCGGCTCCAGGATGAGAAAATCAGCTATAACGGCTGGTAGGCTAAGGGCCTTCTAGGCCGGTCGTGCCAGGAGTAATATATATATATATATATGTTAATTTTATTATTGTTATTATTATTATTACATAGATCATCGGTTGATTAATGTCTTTGACATCGTCCGATTCCTAATAGCCAATTTTGTCGATCCATCCAATCTCCTGGTTGTAGATGTTTCTCCTTCATATATAAACATATTCCCTGACTCCAGGAGGTTTTAGGTCTTCCTCTGCTTCGTCTTCCCTCAGGTTTCCATTCCAAAACAGATTTTGGTAGTCGATCCTCTTCCATTCGCTGGACATGTCCGTACCATCTTAATTGCTGAGTTTTAATATAATCTAAGATAGTGCCTTCAATCTTCATTTTATTATTATTATTATTATTATTATTATTATTATTATTATTATAATAACATTTGTCAGTCTGAATTGTTTTGTATGATGAAAAAGTACGCTCCACATCACACAATATTATGGGAGCATACTTATATCGCGCTATATTTGATAATTTGATGTGAGAATAATGTTGATTCTATCTTCACGAACTTTACTAATTTCACAAGGTGAATTGTATTTTTTCAGCGCTGCTAAGTTTAGCAGCAGCAGTCTTTCATACATTTAAATTTTGTAATCCCCTCACAAATTCCTAACAGAATAAACTGGCTGCTACCTGAGTGGTTATTATTTTAACTTTTTTACTTATTCGTCTAGGATATGTTCTTGTTCCGAGGATCCAGTTAGAAACAAAAGCCTACATCTAACTCGGTCATTCCATGCCTCCTCATTCCATTAATTCCTGTTATCAAATCTATTTATGTTGTTCAGAATGGAGTTCTGAAGAATTTTCAACATATTACAACTGTCAAAAAAATTCAGAACTACAGTCATTTCAAAGATATATTTAACTGATTCCTAGAACTTTCATAGAAAAAAAAACAAAATTTTAAAAGTTGAAAAATATGAATGAATATGAAATTTTCGCTAAAATATAAACATTTTGCCAAAATATTATGAAATGTAATTTTTTTTGTTCCATTTGATTCTAAACAACAACAACAACAAAATGTAAAGATTCTTTTTCTCAATGGTTCTGATTAATATTTTAAATTTAACATTTTCCAATACTGTTATTGGAACTGTGTTAAAATAACAGTATTGGAAAATGTTAAACAACATCGTTTACTGCTTATAAAAGTGGTGGTAAAATTCTCAAATATTGATACTTCTAAACGAAGCCGGCCGTTGGTGATGGCAGTGATACCTACCTGGCAGCGGACGAAACGAGAATTATAGATTTGTATATGTGGAAAGAATTGTTAATGTTTGTGTCAGGTCTAGAATGGTGTAGTGGGCTGCACACTAGTCTGGAGAACTAGAGGTCCACGGCTCGATTCCTGGTTCGGACATTAATTTTTCTTTTCACATTATCGTTATAATATTATAATATTTTAAAATATATTTCGTATAATTCCTCGTTCTGGTCATCAGTCTATTCATGATGTAAATTAATTAAATAGGAGAAATTTGTCCAGTTATAGAGAGGTTGTAGACGAACAATTTGAAATAAGGAACCCAAATTCTCAGATAGAAGATATTTGATTTTTCTTTTAATCAACTTCCGTCTCGGAGTAACAGCGCTGCCTTGTATGCAATGGGCCCGGGTTCAGCCCCCGGTCGGGACAAATTTTGTGGATTTTTTCTTTTGGAGTTTTTCCGCGCCTGTAAGACAATATCAAGAAACATTAAGGCCCAAACGGTCCCCGGACATAATCCGGCTATTGTATTCATCATTATCATATTTGGCATGTTTAGTAGGCCTATGTATGTGTGAGTGAATGATGTATTTCGCCTTAAATATTTTGTTGTCTCGGAGGAGGACCTGATATTGAGCTGCTCATTCATTCAGGGAGGCCCCCATGCCCTTGTATAGTCAAAAAAGTATGTTTGTGATCCAAAATTTAAAATCCCTTCCCGACAGGTCATGCCATTGTAAGGCCCGGACGGCATGGAAATTACTTTTAAAGTGAGAGGTTAAACTACGATGGAAAATGTGATTTATCTTTTTAAGTTGTTTACAATTATTACTCATATCCAGCAGCCTATTCCATTTTATTAATTCATAAACTTTCGCGTTATAGGTATTTTTTACATGTCATGTGCTACCTGGGCCTTACATGGCACGACCTGTCCGGAGAGGGATTTTAAACTATGGACCGCACACATTCTTTTTTGACCACACTAGGACATGGAGAGCCTCCCCGAATGAATGATGAGCTGAATGTCAGGGCTGCTCCGAGACAACACAACATTAAGACGAAACACACAATTCACACACGTTCATATTATACAGGCGAATATGATAATGATGATTATGAAGGACATATGATGTTCGGGGACCGTTTGGGCCTTAAAAGTTCCTGACATTTGTCCCAGGTGAAGAAAAACTCCGAAAAGAAAATCACCACGAAAACTTTTCCTGACCGGGGATCGAACCCGAGACCACAGCCTGGACTTATAATTCAATATTACAATGAAATAGTAGTATGGAATGGTATCAGATATTTTGAACGTTAATTAGAGATTGCACTAATCCATCATATTTTCAAATTTTTGTTTTTATAAAATCTGTAAAATTACTAGTAATCTATGAGTTAACATTTTAAAATTTGTTTTTTAGATCTTAATAATTCGGCTTCAGCCAATCTCCCTTTATTAAATATGAAGGCATCCTAATCCGTATTTAATGTCAGTATTGTACTATTTTATGATTAACGAATATAAACAACTGAAAACTAGGATACTATTCGTCTGAGACGTGTTTGCTAATGTCAAATTGCTTCTCTGCAACCCTTCTAAATCTTTGGTGATGTCGGTTCTTTAAATTTAAATCCTACGCACTGTTACTATGTTACTATGTAGAAATAAACCTATTGGTTGTAGAATTAATTTTTAACATTCATGCTAAATAATTTCATATGCTGCTCTTTGTTGATATTGTATTTCATATCTACAGTGGTTGCAAAGAAGCAATTATTTCAACTGACTTTTTTTCTCCTCTTCCTTTGACGAGTAGTCACTTTCAAACAAAAATTAAAATCATTTCTAAAAGCTGTACAGTAGTGTCACTATTTATTGTAATCCAAGTTCCTTGTTATCAGAAATTATTTATAATTACATGTATTTATTTTTTTTGATCCCACAACAGGCCTCAGGAGGCCCTTAGGGTAGTAGGAGGTTAAGGTTCCTACTGTTTCTAGACAATCGGCACTTTATGCCAGCCAGGTTGTCAGCCCTGCGTGACGGCCGCCTTTACCCCCAGAACAGGCGTCTGGTACTCATTTCCTGCATTTGGAACGGGTTTTTTAGTTCAGAAGGAGGATCCTATCCGCTATCCGAGATGAACTACATGGTCTTTATAGGAAGCCAAATATAATAAGAACAGTTAAGTCTCGTAGACTGCGATGGGCAGGACATGTTGCACGTATGGGGAATGGAAGACGTGCATGGAAACTTCTTGTAGGAAAGCCAGAAGTAAAACGCCGAGTTGGTAGACCAAGAATGAGGTGGGAGAACAACATTAACTATGATTTGAGGAAAGTAGATTATACAGGGAATGATTGGAAAGCATTGGCTGAGGATAGGGATGTATGGAGAGCTTATGTCCGCGGGGCCATGAACCTACGGGTTCGATAGTGCCAGTGAGTAAGTAAGTATATGATTTCGGGGACCGTTTGGGCCTTAAAGTTTTCCTGACATTTGTCTTACAGGTGAGGAAAAACCCCAATAAAAACCTCACCCAGAAAAACTGTCCCGACCGGGGATCGATCCCGGGCCCGCTACGTGACAAGGCAGCACGCTACCCCGAGACCACAGCGTGGACGCATCCTAAAAGTAAGAAATAAGAATAAAAATTAAAATTAAAGGAACTGCTGACTTTTAATACCGTGCAATGACAGACTTTGGAAAACTGCTTATTTTATTTTTGCACAGCCTGTAGACTATGAGTTTCTTAGGAATGCATGTTAAACCGTTAATGACAAAGGGACAATAGGTCATCCTCCTACCCTTATTCTTGCTACCTGCTATAGGGCTTACAACTCTATCAGAATGTTTTGTTTAACACTTGTCCTTCTTTAGCTCAATTTAAGTTTTAGTTCTTTGACCTTGATATTTTTAGAAACAAATAATCTAGAATGTTATTTAGTAAACCTGCAATATTTTCAATATTATCTTTTACTGTACACGAGAAATTGAAAATTACCGAAATTCTTGAAAACGGAAGAATATTACCTTAATCTTTAGCTCTTTAGCAAATGTGTTCCATTTTGTCGCACTTTTAATGATTATTATAGTTGCATACATTTCTCGCATTAATGACAATTTAAAATGTTATTTTGTCATGTATGTTATACAGTGGGGGCACGCCGTAGCGTAGTGTTAAGGCACTGCGCTACAAGCCGGAAGGTCGAGGGTTCAAGTCCCGGTGGGGTCAGGATTTTTAAACTGACCCAAAACCTTCTGACGGCACTATGACCCTGGGGTCGACTCAGCCTCTAACGGAAATGAGTACCAGACGCATGTTCTGGGGGTAAAGGCGGCCGTCACGGAGGGCTGACAACCCGGCTGACATCAAGTGCCGATTGTTCAGAAAAAGTGGGAGCCTTAACCTCCCACTATCCCAAGGGCCTCCTGAGGCCTGTAGTGGGAATACTTTACTATTTTACTTTCTATGTGATACAATAGTAGCTTTTTAGGGATAATCTCCTCCTTTTTCTTCTCTTATTCCTTCTCTCTCTCTCTCTCTCTCTCTCTCTCTCTCTCTCTCTCTCTCTCTCTCTCTCTGTCCTATATCATATCTCATAATAGATCACTCTAAAATCCGGAACAGAATATGTGATTTCATATTTTAACGATCCAATGGTTCGATGTGCGGGTATTTAATTCCTTTACTACTTCTTCTTCTTCTTCTTCTTCTTCTTCTTCTTCACGCTTTAGGCTTATTTACTAGCCTGTTCCGGCTTCAAATTGCTGCTCTTTCCATCTTTTCCTTGGTCTTCCCAAACTTCTTCTTCCTCGTGGCGAATAGTTGTATGGTGCTTTGGGTATTCTATTCTCAGTCATCCTTGTCAAGTGTTTTTTTCCAGTTTGTTCTGTATTTCTCTATTGTGTTTAATTCCTCTACTTTTAGTTGATGTCTTATTTCTGTGTTGTCTTTTTTGTCTGTCCTTTGATATCCTGCTATAGGTCTGAGGAATCTCATTTCAGCAGCTTGTATTCTGGCAGATTGTTGTGTTTTCACTGTCCATGTTTTGGATCCATAAGTAATAATAGGCACTGCCATTGTCTTGTATAATTTCATTATAGCGTCTTTCCTGGCTTTATTTTTCAAAGTTCTTTTTAGTGTTCCTGTTATATAATTAAACTTATTTAGTATGTTATTTATATCTGTTTTCGCTGTGTATGATATTTCGCAACCTAGGAAGTTATATCTTACCACTTGTTCTATTGGTTTATTTTCTAATATTATCTTTGTCCGAACTGGATGAGCGCCCTTGAAGGCCATTGTTTTTTATTTTTGTGAGGATATTTTCATGTTGTATTTTTTTGATATTTCATTTAGTTTATATAGCATTCTTTGTAGTTCGTCCCCTGTTTTTGCTTTTTAAATCTGGTCATCTGCAAAGGCTACTGTTTTTATTACTTTATTTCCTAAGTTAATTCCCCTAGTCGTCATTTGCTTCCATGATCTTATCATATGGTCGAAATAAATGTTAAAAAGAGTGGTTAATAGTGGACAACCTTGTCTAACTCCTCTTGTTGTATGTATTGGTTCCCTTTTATTTATTTTTATTTTTGTTTTCTCAAACATTTTCTTAATTACTGGTATCAAGTGTAGTGGAATTCCTTTTTCTCTTAATATGTTCCATAATTTTGGTCTTCACACTTTATCAAAGGCCTTCTTATAATCTATAAAGAGGATGTGCGTCTCTAAGTTGAATTCTCTTCGCTTCTCTATTATTTGTTTTAAAGTGAATACGTTGTTTGTGCAGCTTCTGCTTTTCCTAAATCTTGTCTGCTCTTCTGATATTATTGCGTCTACTATTCCTTTACTGATACATTAATTGTAACGTAGAATATTGAAAAATGTAAGATAAACATAAATTATGTATATATGTATGTGGTCCCGCATCGTAGCCGAGTGGTTAAATGCATGCTACTTTGGAGCAGAGCTACTTGACTTGCGCTGGTTCTCCATGGGAGGAAGACATTTTTCATGGAATTTCGGCTAGTAAGGGACGGTGTCCTCCCAGAATCTTGAGGAATTTGGGTAGTTGCAATAAGTAGCTGATTCAGGTTGAAAAAACCAGCACCAGATCTAACGGCTGGGGCTGGATGATCATCCATCTCTGAGATTAACGCATGAGGATGTGAGACCAGCTGTTGGCTGATAGGTCAAGGCCCTTCTACTCGTAGGCCTATCGCACCATATATGTGTGCGATATTCTATTAAAGTAAAATTGAATTAGAAGATTATTATTAGGGAATAAACTAAATGATTTATATCTCTGTAAATGCCTACATGGGAGTTACTTACGAAGATAATTTGTTACGCTTATTTCCCATTAATAATTAATATAAATGTAGAAAAATATCCTTTTAGGCCACATTCTGACACAAACATTTCCTTAAAACAATTTTTAAAGGTTAATTTTGGGGGGGGGGATTAAAAACATTAATCTACATTCACTTATACTTTCCTTCTTAGGTTTTCACTGATACAGCGGTAATTTAATTTTTAGTACCGTAAAATAATATATTTCTAAGCAACTGAAACTGTACACACAGAGAAATTAAAACTTCTTGAAAATATAAATAGAATCCGGTGGTTTCTGCATCGGCTACAGTACTGTTCTTATTTATGCTTTAGCTCTAAACTCTTCGATCTAGTTACTGGCTTATATTTATATTGGTGATCTCGGTGTAAACAAGGGACAAATGTTGTATAAACTTAAATGAGTAAATAAATTTACTATTTGCTGTATGACAACGATAATAGTATTGGGCATTTTTGTTTTTCTTCATTCATAACTTCTGATGAACTAATATTACTAGATTAGATTATATCTGTGTCATATATGTGTAAACGCCCCCTTCTTTCAAGTATTTATATGTCTACAGTGATGCCAGCTCCAACAAATTGTATTGTATCATAGCGTACATAACCTATGCACATAACCCAGCGTACAGCTATATCCTAGACCCAATATGACCAAAAGTATGGAAGCAGCTAAAAATATACGTCACCTTTGTGTAGTAGATAAACTCCCTTCCTTTGATTCCGGTGACCGGGTTTGATTTTTTACGAGGTAGGGAATTTTATAACCCCACCTTGGGTCTGATCCTTTACTTGCGTTTGTGTATGTGAATAAGGGAAAATATAAGCTAATGTAGAACAAAAGAAGAAAAATTGTGTAAACGGTAAAAAAAGTAGCAACAAAATAAAATTAAATTGAGCAAATGTCATATTCTCATATAAGGTGTCTTGATTAGATCCAGTTGTCTTTTTCTGATATGGCCATATACCTCATAATTTGTATTTTAGAAAGTTGTGGGATTTAAATCTTTGTGGCCTTTCCTTCCATATAATTAATTTTGGAAGTATGTTGCTTCTAACTTATGCAGAAAGTTAAGAATTGCATAACTTTAATAATTTGCAGAATAAACTAGGCAAACGTCGCATAATAGAAGTTGTTGTTGGGTAATTTCCATATATAATGTGTTTTACTCATAAGAAACCGGATCTAAGAGAAGTCTTGCAGCATTCTCTGTGTTGTTTTATATTTAAACGTAGGGTAATAGAATTATTATAGGTGGCAGGTGTAAATATTTCGCAGTATCGGCAAAAACATAGGAAAGAAAGTACAAGTGAATGTATTCAGGAAGTATAAAGTACTTATTCATAGTTGTCATGCTTCTGAAGCGGTAAACAGAGAAGTAATAATTAATAACGTACCAGTACTTTATAGTATTAACGGTTCCTTAATAATTATTAGGCCTTTAGCTCGATGCCGTTAATTTGAACTTCATGTTATGATGTTGCTGTAAATTCCAAGCGTTATGTAGCAAAATGAAAGCAGATGAAACTTATAGATATGACAATGATTCATAAACATTCTGAACAATTTATTGCAAATGCTACTAAAAATGCTAACAAGTCGTTGTAAAAGTCTCCTGCTTAGAATTGTATAAAGTGACCCTTTGTAGGCCTAATGCTCTTTTCTTTCAGACGATTCTTTGACTTTGAACAGGTCATTAACTTACGTGGATTACTTTTAAAGGGATTAGAATATATAAAAGTAAATTCTTATGGTCATCATCATCCAGGGATTAAGCCTGTTGGCTCGTTTCGGTTTCATGAAAGTTAGAATTGTTAAAATTGTGATCAGTTTTTGTAGTCGCAGAACGTGCATCATCACCCAATACTGCATTCGGAAGAAGAAGAAGTTAAAATTGTTCAGAACATCTTCTGTGTGGGCGACCAACATTTCTCCTTCCGTGCGGTTTATAATTTAGCATTAATTTTGGAAATCTTCCTTCTGGAATTCTATCAATATGTTCTTTCCAGTCGTTCCTATATTTAATTATTCGGTCTGTAAGTTTGAAAATATTTAGTTCCTTTCTTATATCTTCATTTGTTTTCTTATCCAGCTGAGTATATCCTGCTATATTTCTTAAAAATCGCATCTCAGCTTCTTCCAATCTTTGTTCTTGTCTTTTAGTGATCGTCCAACATTCTAATCCATACATCAATACAGGAACAGCCATTACTTTTTAAAATTTAATTTTTGTTTCTTTTCTTGTGTTTTTTAAGGGTTCTTTTAATAGTGCCACATATTTTTAATTTGGAAAAAATAAGTGCTAATTGCAATTTGAAAATTTCAAAGAATAAAACTAAAATTTTAGCATTTAAAGGATATGATACCGTAAGAGCAAATTCTTATGATAATTTCAGTTTTATATTCCTGAACACTAACAAAAACAAGTCCACCGCTGTGGTCTCGAGGTAGCGTGCTGCCTTGTCACGCAGCGGGCCCGGGTTCGATCCCCGGTCGGGGCAGTTTTTCTGGGTGAGGTTTTTATCGGGGTTTTTCCTCGCCTGTAAGACAAATGGCAGGAAAACTTTAAGGCCCAAACGTTCCCCGAAATCATATGGCCATCATTATCATCCTTATCATTATCATCACCATCATCCTTCACCGGTGTGGAAAGCAACGGGAAGCTACCACACCTACACAATTCCCTAGTAAAGCTGCAAGCATAGCATGACAATGCTATGATTGCAGTGAAGGACCTGCCTTCGGGCAGAATTACTGTGGATGGAACAAAAACAAAAATTTGCATTCTTTAATATAATTCACGGCATATGGAATATAGGTTCAACCGTTAATGTCATGGACAGGTAGCCAAAGAACTAAGAAAGTATGTAAGACAATGAGATAGTACAGGCAAAACTTATTGATTAGGCCTACCCGACCACATTAACTTTCAATGCGGAAAAAAAATGCGAACTGAAGAATGTGATAAGGGTGAGTAGGGCTTGGAGGTATTTAGACCCTTGTCTTGCTGCAGTGGCAGGGTTTACTTTCCCCTAGTCGTATATAGTCAGTTGTTAGTTACAATGTCAAGTGCGAACCCAATATTCACAATGAAGGCCGTGACATTATTAAGAAAGTTATCTAGTTTTGCGAAGAGGAGAAATTAAAGGACGATTTGAAAATTGATAATAATAATAATAATAATAATAATAATAATAATAATAATAATAATCTTCTTCTTCGTCAGGCTCTACGACTTCCAGTAGAATGTCTTGGCCTTCTCAACCAGTTTACGCCACTTCTTCCTATCTTGTGCAGTAGATTTCAAATAAAAAATCCCCATCTCTCTCAAATCCTCAATTACGTCATCCTCCCATCGATCCTTGGGTCTTCCCCTTGGTCTTGTTCCCTGTGGCTTCCAATTCAAAATATCATTCGGCAATCTTCCCTTTGGCATTCTTAGTGTATGTCCAAACCATTGTAATCTTAATAATAATAATAATAATAATAATAATAATAATAATAATAATAATAATAATAATAATAATATTTATTATTCAATGCAACCCCCTTGTCATTTCGATATTCTGGTATTCTCTCCTGGCATGGTGTTACTGTAACCCACTTCTGCGATTGGGGCGACTGAAAGGTGGAGTTATGCTGCCCCGATTATATATGATAGTACGATGATGGTAATGATGCGCCAGGAGAGGCCTTAATCCCAAACTTAAATTCATATGTTAATGATGGCCAGATGATATTCGGGGACCGTTTAGGCCTTAAAGTTTCTTTCCTGACACTTGTCTTACGGGTCACGAAAAACCCCGAAAAAAAATCCAGGAAACTTGACCGGGAATCGTACCGGGGCCCGCTGCGTAGCAAGGCAGTACTCTACCTCGAGACCACAGCGGTGGATGATGATGATGATGATAATAATAATAATAATAATAATAATAATAATAGTGAACAATAATCACAAATAGGAATGAGATGCACAAAGAAATTAAACATAGGCTCATGAATTACATGGAGACTTGTCCCAAGTCCTCTCAAAAAACGTTAAACTGAAAATATATAAAACTGTTATTGTGCTAGTTATATTGTAGATGTGAAATATGGACTCTTACTTTAAGGGAGGAAAGGAGATTGCGAGTATATTTGAGAATAAAGTTCTTAGGAAAGTTTTTGGATCAAAGAGAGGTGAACAGGCATATGAATGGAGAAAACTACATAAGAGTGAGCTACATGGTCTTTATAGGAAACCATATCAACTTTTATAAGATTCATATATAATAATAACAGTTAAGTATCGTTGACTGCTATGGGCAGGCCATTGGCACGAGCGGGGAATGAAACAGTTGCAATTGAAGCATCTTGTTGGAAAACCACAGTTATGGACCAAGAATGAGATGAGAGAATAACATTAATAATGATTTGAAGGAAGTAGATTATACAGGGGATGATTGGAAAACATTAGGTCAGGATAGGGATGTGTAGAGAGCTTATTTCTGCGCGGTCATAAACCTATGGGTTCGATAGTGCCAGTGAGTTGGTTAGTTAATAATAAATATTATAAAAATAATCTATCCGTTTTAACTTGAAACAAATACAATAAATGAATACCTAATTCTCAAGTAATGCTTGTTTTCCTACAATGTATTTGTCTGACAGACAGTAGCTGGAAATAAGTGCTGATTTAATGTCTTTGTACGTCACATTATACAGAAATCATAGGCATACGAACTCCAACAATCTTTAATCAACTTCATCTCCTGTTTTAAATAGGCCTACCACTATATTTTGCCACCGATTATACCACTTGCCCAGTTATTTACTTTTTTTTTCAACTTTATTCGCGAGCATGTTCCATCACAAAATTGCAATACTACATGCTGATGTTTTTCAAAATACACTGTTTTAAATCTTATTTTACAATATGTACACACGATATTAACGAAGTCTGTTCTTTGTTGATTGGGTAATATTTATAAACTGTCAAAGTTAATACCTTTTAAGAAATTTTGAAACGGTTTAAAGTGTTTTTCAATTAATTCGTTATAGTTTATTGGCCAGTATCCGCCAGCGCGTGTTATACAGTTCCTTAGCTTGAGTCTTTCGTTCTTTAATATTGAACATTGCCACAATAGATGGTCAACAGTTTGTGCATCTAAGCCACAAGGGCACATCGGGTTATCTGTGATCTTAAATCTATGGAAGTATGATCGTATTTTCCCGTGGCCCGTGATGATAGTGGACATGTTTATATTCATTTGTAGTTTCTTAGTTAGCCTGCTTTTTACTCAAGGAAGGAACAGTTTAGTTAATTGACCTTTGGTTGAGGCTTCCCACTCCCTTTGCTACACTTGTAAACCATTTTCTCGTAATTCACTTTTCACTGCACTTTTGGGGATTTTGGAGTAACAAATATCTATCTCATTGCTACCAGCTACTTCCTTCGCATGATGGTCGGCGAGCTCATTTCCTTGGTTTCCCGCATGCGCCTTGACCCGAGTGAAGTGGATGGTCCAGCCGTCTTCTTCCAGATTTCTTATTTCTTCTCTTATATGTTCTATGTGGTTCTGATAATTGTTGAAGTTGGCTATTGAATCCAGACTAACTCTGCTGTCTGTGTGTATTGCTGCTGACCTTTGATCTCTTTGAAGGTGGTTTAAATCCTCCAGATTTCAAGCGCTTTGAGGATTGCCAGCTGTTCACTTGATTGTTGGAACACTTCTCCCCTAACTTGTATTGAAGTTGGTGTGTTAACTGTTTGTCAGTGAACAGAGCGATGCCCGAACCTACGCCGTTTTCATCTTTGCTGCCGTCTGTGTATACGTCAATCATATATTGCTTCTTGTCACACTTTTCTTTTAACATTAATGTTTCTGCAAATGTTCATATAAATAATACTGCTCATTTCCCCGTGTGATATAAAAACTTGCCAAGTTTTTTAAAATTCAATTATAATTGGTGTTATACCAGTCAATAAGCAAAGTTCTTCATAGGAAGTGGTCCTGAAATCTTTAGCGACTTTGATATTAACTAATCTTTGCACCCTCTTTACTTTTGTGGCATTGCATTGCCGGTTAATGCATTCTATACAGGCTGAAACTCCATTGGATAAAAGAGGCTGTATAGCTCCTGCGTAGATAGTTCTGATAACATGTCTTAATCCCCAGTTAATCTTAGCCGACTTTGAAAGGGCGTGAATAATTTTGATACACTTGCTAGTTGTATACTCAATATGTTCATTGAACTTGAACCTGCTGTCGAGGACAATTCCTAGATATTTAAGTGTTGTTTTCTGTTTTAATTGTTTATTATTGAGGTATATCCGAATATCTCGTTTCATTCTTGGTTTTTTCCATGATACGACTAAAATTTTAGATTTCTTGTCATTGAAGTTTATTTTATTATTCTTAGCCCACTTGGCAATCTTATGAATCTCTATGTTGGCATAATTTTCAATGTCTAATAGGGATTTTCCTTTAGTTAGGATTACAATGTCATCGGCGAAGCCAAATACTTTTGTCTGCTTAGAATATTCAATGTTTAATAAAGAATTGTACTGCAGATTCCAAAATCCTGGACCACAACAAGATCCTTGCGGGCACCCTCTGCTTATTTTCCTTTGTACTTCGCAGCTGTTGGTGGATAAGATAGCTCTCCTGTCGGTAAAGTAGTTTTTGGCCAGATCATATAGGTTTTTCGTGCAGTTTAGCCTCTTTAACGATGTTAAGATATTGGGCCACCATGCAACGTCGAAAGCCTCCTTCAGCACATTGTCCTTTATATCCCTCCTCTTCACACTGTATATTATTCGTTATCTTTTACAGTCTCACTTACCAAAACATGGAATTCTCTTCCACCCTATGTCAGATACTGTCAAATTATAACATCCTTCAAAAACAAACTAAAGAATTAATAACAAACTAACTTATGTATTCTTTTAACAATTAATACATTTAATTATTTATGAAAATAATATTAAGGTTAACAAATATTCTCTTTTGTTTTATTTTAAATATTGTATAATCGTAAAATTAGTTTTCTATATCTCATTATTTTTCTTTGTTTTTTATATACATTACACAGCGACAATTTAATATGTCTTGCTTGTATACATTTTATTATTAGTTTTAGTCTTAATTTTAACTAACATTAACTGGTTGCATTATAGATCGTAATATAATAGATATCTTCTTGATCAAATTTTTATTTAGTATTTAATATTAGAGTTAATTGAGATTGTTATATTTTGATGTAATATATGTTTGTCCTGGTGAGTGGAAGAGAAGGCCACATGGCCTTAACTCCACCAGGCTAAATAAATAAATCTAAATCTAATATCAAGGCTTATGACTGCCACGACTTGCCCGTTATTAAGACTTCCTTCAACGAATTTTTTAACGCAATTAATGCATCTACTGTGCTTGTTTGAGGCGTGAAGCCATATTGACTGTTGTTCAGTAAATTGTTTTTGTACATATGATGCATTATTCTATTAATTGACAATTTTTCTAGAACTTTTGCTACTGTATTCAATAAGCGGATGGGGCGAAATTTTGAAGTGTCTTCGCTCGTTTCCTGTCCAGGTTTAACGATGGTATTATTCTTGCTTTTTTCCATATTTGTGGGAAGCAGGCAGTTCTGAGGCATCCATTGAATAATGATGTCATGAACTGAGGTAGCAGGTTGAAGGCACGGAGAAGAATGTCTCTCGTGATACCATATTCTCCTGGGGCTTTATTCTTGTCCATTCCCTTCATGACTTCGTATATTTCGGCGATGGTGAACAACTTATCATTTTCCGTTTCTATTGGTGTCTTCGCTTCGTCTCTAATTGCTTTATGGTAGTCATTGTCATTTTCTTCGTCATCTTATGGTTTAAAGGCGTCTATCATAAGATTCAATGTGTCGAGCAGGTTCTTCGTTGTGTTCCATCAGGTTTCTTTAGGTTTGTCATTGGACAGGTGTTTTTTATTTTGCCGGAGGATAATTTGTAAACGACGTTCCAGGGGTTGCTGGAGGAAGTAGTACTGCAGTATTGTTTCCAGGATTCTGTTTTTGTCTTTCTGATTGTGGCTTCGTATTTCCTTTTCTTTTCCAGATAATGTAGTTTTCTGGTTTCTCTGAGGTCATTCTCTTGTTTGGTACGTTGGTATTTTCTCCTTAATGCATTAACTTTCTTTCTCATGCTAGTAAGTTCTTGTGTCCACCAGGACACTGACTTCTTTTCAGATGTTTTGTCTGTTAATTTTCGTGATTTAAATGCCTTTTTACACGCAGCAGTTATGGCTTGTTGATATCTCTTTACAGTAATAAGGGGCTGCCGGACATTGACATCTCTTAAAAGAAATCTAAATTTATATTTGCTCTAACCTCGACTTCATCATTACCCAGTGTAAGGTATATATATTAATTGGTGTTTTCTCGTATAATTTATCATAATTATACTATTATTATTATTATCATTATTATAATAATATTATTATCATTATTATTATAATAGTATTATTATTATTATTATTATTATCGTAATTATTATTATTGTTATTATCGTATAAAATGTTGTTTGTACATGAAATATACATTGCTACATTTAATGTAGGGCTATCTTTAACTGTTTATAATTAGTATAGTGTATATCTATAATTGTCAAATATTTATTTGTATTTGTGCTGGTTAAGTGGAAGAGAAGGCCTTATGGCCTTAACTCTGCCAGAATAAATATAACGTTTATTATTATTATTATTATTATTATTATTATTATTATTATTATTATTATTATTCTCAAGGTCAGATTCTGATGACACCATTAGACTCAATTCGTTATCCATATTCTCTGTTTCACAGATACCGAACTGGTAGTTAATTTCGTTGATTAAGGATCGGTGTCACCATGAAGAGCATCTAAGATTGAATTTCATATAATGAACAGAGGTAACTGTAGTACGCCAGTTTAAGCTATGCATTATACACGGGGAAAACTGGCGTAAAACAGTTACCTCTGTTGGTGAAAACGACCATAAGCATTCATCAAAACTTTTGAAACTATCTTCGTTAGTGAAGAATTTCATTCCATGGAAGTCATAATTGTTTTCTTGGAGCTACTCTTCTTTATACGGAAATATATAATTCGGTGATCTGAACAGCTTTCCTATCACTGCAGTGCCAGTCATTTACTGTAGTCACCATTTTAGTATTAGTAATTGTCAGATCTGCATTGCTAGACCCCCTGTTCGATTCAAACGTTGTTATGCCATCTTCATTAATAATGTGTAGTGAATTTTCTATTACGATTTCTTCTACTGCCTTTCCCCTGGTGTTTGTCATCACAACATGCCACATTTTTGATCTCGCATTGCTGTCCATACAAATAAGTAGTTTACTACCTTTGGCGAACTTCAATATATTTTCCACCTTTTTTTTTAAATCTGTGGCGATGTCTTTTGTTATATTGAAATAAATGCTTGCGGCTATAAGTTTCAGATCATTCTGGATTATCTCTACAAACCACAGTATCTTCATCCGATAGCTGGTTTATTAGAAGCGCGTCTATAGTTTTGTTATTTACTACAACTGCAGCCCTCTTCCTTCCATTACCATGAGATATAATCTTAATTTTACTAGATATACAGTTACATGATTTAGATCGTTATATGGTTCTTGGATGAAAGCTATGTCTACTCCAAGTTCTGTAAGTATGTTATTGAAATTATCTGTATCAGCTTTGGAGTGTTGTAGATTAGCTTGCATACAATTAACTGTTATTTGTGTCTTTGAAATAGTATTTTGTCTGTGTTTATTTTGGTTCCTTGCCGAATCCATGTTAATAGTCTGATATTTCATTATGGCGGCTTGCAAGCTAGGGCAGTTTTTATCAAGTGAGAAGTGATTTTCGCATATCATTTCATTCTGTTTGTATTTATGATATTACACAATTAATGCACTTATGTTGGTTTGGAGTTGCATTACATTCCTTCATACTATGTTCTCCGGTTCTCCAGTTATTTGCTTGTACCAACCGTGGAAGAGAGACACTTTTTCCCTCTTCAACACTAGCGCCTTTGCTTCTCGTCGCCGGCTGAACAGTTAATGTTGTCAGGTAGTACTTCCATAAAAAAATATTTAACTCCAAAAACTATTAGTTAAATGGACAATTTTTAAAATTTAATCCTTGAAAAGTTAAACACAGGGAAATACGAGTAAAATGTCTTAAATTTCATCAACAGTAATTAATATTGCGCTGATAGCATATATTTTTTCTCTCTCATTTTCTGCACTAACCGATATGTAAGATATTGTTTAACTTTTATCTTTGAAAATACTTTTATGTGCCCCACGTCCCGACAATCTTTTAAAGATATTTCTTTCCGTTTACTTACAGCTTTTAATGGGAAGTACGTAATTAACACTATAATTGGAAGAGTGCTTGTCATTTGACAGTTTAAAAGTAATAAACTTAATGACTTTTCATTTAAAAAGACAAAATATAACCCGAATGGATGTTTTAGTTTTATTACTTGCAAATATATAAACTATCTATCTATAGCCTATACGTTCCATTTCCCTTGAGGGGATTAAGGTGCTCCCTAGTGGGAGTGTTATAATTAAGCTAATTTTTAGTTACGCTTATTAGCCATAGATGTCAACAAGTGATATGGGGTCGGCATATCGCCTCAGTGAGACACCTAGTGGGTAACTAGGGTATTACTTGGTTGGGTAACGGTGGGTAAATTTTGCACAGAGGCCTCTTTATTAAGACTTGCGGTAGCTGAAATGAAAATCCTCAGACTTTGGACCCACAGCTTTAAGTTCTTTCCGGAGAACTTCTCCCTTGGATTTTTCCATCCTAAAAGTCCATCGACTCTGGCCGAGTTTGAACCCGCGTCCCTGGGAACTAGAGGCAAGAAACAACCACTAGTCTCCGCGGCAAGAAATGAACTATGTTTTGAAAAATTACGGTATAAGATATCTTATTTTAAAACAAATTGAATTCAATATATAAAAACTATATATTATGGACATATGTCGTTTACATACGTATTTGTTATCTATTATTATGAATAATAGATATTATAAACACAAACAAGGACAATGTCTGGTCTTGGGTGCAAATTTGACCATAACCTTCATTCAGCTAAAGAGTTGTTTATTTGACTCTAACAACTGGATTAACTTAATGTGTTTTAATGCATAGTAAAATAAACTATGTGTTATCTATAAAATTAATAAACCATATTTTCATTTATTATAGAGCATTGGTCTTGTTTTATAAGAATAACATATTAGTTAATCAAATCGCATTATTTATATTGACTGATATTGATCTAATAATATTTATTACGCTCTCAATTTGGTCAAGGAAACTTATTTCAAAACTAAATCATTTGGCAATTTCAGTGAAGTTCTTATCAAGGTCATAAGGAAGCTCTGATAAAAAAAGCTAGAAATAAACTTTATAAATTATAATAGGCTACCGCTACACAACTTTCAACATCAGTAACATAAAATGATCTTCATAGTTGTGATGTTTCAAAATACAGTAACTTGATATTTAGGGTAATTGACTATAATAATTTTACAAAATGCTAAATTGCATTATTCTTCCTTCGTCTGACTGCTAGAATAATTTTGAAATCCAGGAATATATCAACAAAATGTAAAATATGTTTTTTTAGACAAAATTGTTTTATTAATAGGTCTATTATGTTTACAAAAAACTCAGCAATGCATGAAACTATTAAGAAAACTGAATAACTATTTATAATTACTAAATTTTTGTCTGAATTTGACAGGATGCTTGAGATAAATTGTATATGCCCAGCCTCGGTGGTCTAGGGGATATGTTCCTTGCCTCTGGCCCCGAGATTCGCAGGTTCAAACCCGTCAGGGTCGATGGATATTTAGGATGGAAAAATCCTCCGGGAGAGATTTTAAGCCGTGATCCGAAATGTGAATATTTTCGGTCTCATGAAAGAATCTGATGCCTAAATTAGTGTCTCTGAGCAACATTTAATCGGCATTTTCCATACAAGTAATACCTATATTGCCTACTAGATGTCTCTTGGAAGCGATGTGCTGACCACATATCACTCGCTGACATCTATAGGGAAATAATTCATGGCGCGACAGCCTTTTCATTAGTTGCAAGTTTCGTTATATCCAGTTGAGACAAAGTCCAGGTTTCACAACTGAATTTCAATACTGGTTTAATGAAACTTTTAACTGCACACTGTATTATTCTCAGCGAGAGTATTGACTGTTAGCCGTCTATACACAGTGATTCAATAAAATAACGAATATATTAAACAGGAAAGAGGGGAAGTTCTAATGAATAATTCGAGATAAGATTCTTTAAGGTTTTTGAAACAGTATTAAATAGATTACTGGGCACAGTTGTCACAGTGCCTAGACTAGATATTTAATTTTTTTATATATAATGTTGTCCACCGCTGTGGTCTCGAGGTAGCGTGCTGCCTTATCACGCAGCGGGCCCGGGTACGATCCCCGGTCGGGGCAGTTTTTATGGGTGAGGTTTTTATCGGGGTTTTTCCTCACCTGTAAGACAAATGTCAGGAACACTTTAAGGCCCAAACGGTCCCCGAAATCATACGGCCATCACCATCCCTATCATTATCATCATCATCATCATCCTTCACCGGTGTGGAAAGCAACGGGAAGCTACCACACCTACCATTCCCTAGTAAAGCTGCAAGCATAGCATGAAAATGCTATGATTGCAGTGAAGGACCTGCCTTCGGGCAGAATTACTATGGATGGATATATAATGTTTGCCTACTATTTTATCATTTAGGCCTATTTATTTTTCAGTTGAATATTTACAAATAATAAGTTTTAAATTAACAAAAAAATATAATGAAAACATAATTGGTTACCGCACTATAGAATGAGAAGAGCTTGTGTTAGAAATACAGTAGTTTAAGCTTCCTTTACTGGTACCACTAGCCTATAAAATAAACAAAAATATACAATACATTTATGATAAAATCATATAAGATAAACATTGCTACAACATTCATTTAGAAGAATAATTTTCATATTGTCAAATATATAAAAATATTATAGAACTTTATGAGAACATTTATTGTTAATTATAATGAGTATAATGACTGTTAATATGCAAATCGAAAAATTACGCAAATTAAAATTATTTTCATGTTATTTAATATACTGTATCTTATATAATATCATAACGCATTTTATTCTCTCAGAAGTTGTTCGAAATAACAGCTATAGATCTAACTGTTATTTCGAACAATTTGTGTGAGAATAATTCAAGCACGAGAATCTAACACACATCAGTCAATTGAACAATATTGAAAATATCATCATCTTGCAGGGATTAAGCCCGTTGGCTCGTTCCGGTTTCATGAAAGCTAACATTTTTAAAATTTTCAGACCATCTTCTGTGTGGGCGACCAACATTTCTCCTTCCGCGCGGTTTATAATTTAGCAATAATTTTGGAAATCTTCCTTCTGGCATTCTATTGAAAATAGTAAGCGATATTGATAAATACCATTTAGTCGACTTTGAAACGTTTTATATAATGAGGAAAAAGGACCGGGCAAATAGATAAATTAATGCCTAACAGCGGTGAAGGAAGTACACAAACAAGCACTGGAATGCGGCAGTACTTATCCATCCATCCTATTGTGTAAAATCTTAATGTCCCAATGGCTTTATAAACCAGTAGTGTCCAATCGGGAAGTGATCAGTTGAGCAACTCAATTCCTGTTTAAGTTCTGTACTATTTTATAAATTGTCCTATATACCCTAGGCCAGGAGGAACCAATTAGATTTCATGGAGGTCTATTTTCAAAGTAGTAAATTCAGTCGAGGTCCGGAACCACATTTGATTAAACATACGAAGCTTTTATTAAGTAATTAATATCATAAGGAAATTATATAACTTATGTTATAGGTATGAATTGCACAAATTAAACAAAATACATGGTAGGCCTAAATACTAAAAGGATACAGCACAGTAGTACACAGTTATTAATTTTAATAATTATTAATACGTTTATGATAAAGTTAAAATATGGTCAGAGTAATATTTAAAAATATCTCACCTCGGAAATTTCGTGTTTTTCACGATACCAGGATTCAAACGGAATCCCGTTCATCTTCAGTCAAATCTCCGACCATAAGCAGTACAGCCAACCGAGCCAACAATAATACTACCATAACATGAAATTTAGTAAATTGGTTTCATTCTACGTTTAACCTGTTTTAAAATGTTGTATTAATTCCATATTTAACTGGTCCTAAAACCTAAGCCCCAGGGTCCGGATCCGGACCGCGGTCCGCCAATTGGTGACCCCTGCCCTAGGCGTACATGACTCAGATTTTCGAGATCGCTAACTAAACAGATAAAAGATATATTTTTTAAATACGTGTAAAACCAATGTATGTAACGTTATCTTGTTGAAATGAATGTATTTCAGTATTATGATTCCATTTTCATGTTTTGAATTCATGATTTAATTGCCTTCGTGTGTGTACTTCTCTTTGAGTAGATCTATCATAGTATAACAATCTTGATACGTTAGTATTTTCCGATTCCTTTTCATTTCCGGTTCCATGCATTTATATCACTTGAGTGATGGTGTTTTCCTAAATACAAATTGGGACACCAGTCTCTAATTAAAATACTTTCAGGCGATGGCTCAAATAGACCATGACTGTATACATTGTTCACTTTCTCGCTGTTTTAACGTAATCATGACATCTACCGTAACTACAGTCGCTCCAAATAAATTAATTACTGTTATTTGCTGCTCCTTTTCTCAGTATTTACCCGGAAAAAAGTCGTGTTAAGGTTTCGAGTCAATGACCCGTAACAAAACATAGTTTCTTGTATACTAGGTACTGTATATCCTGGTAGCACAATAAACAGAGAGGATAATATCTAGCATGTTTCGATGATTTGCTCGTTGGAATCCTTCCTCAGAATGTCATTTCTGTAAGCGCGACTCTATAATCGCATAAGCATTATTTATATTACAAGTAGGTATCTTTTTTAGTGTTTTTAACACCTTCCTCAGGATATTTTTTGACCTATTTCCTCTTAATTTGCTTTTAAATTAGTTTCTCTCCATAAATCTCTCACAGCACATTATTGATTATTGCTTGAGATTATCTATTACCAAATACTTTTATATCAGCAGTTGAAATATATATATATATATATATATATATTTTAGAATCACTCCTAAATACAAATTTTCCAATACAACAACGACGATTTCTGTTACCGATAAGGGTTTTAGTTGTTTTTGCCTTCTGTGTATTTTGTATTTTTTATGATTGTCTTCATTGAAGGCCGAATCGTGAACGTGTTTCCGTTGTATTGACATTTCTGTTCATTTCACTCTCTTGATTTATGAGGAGTTGTGCCCACATATAAAATATAATATAATACAAATATATAGACCAATCCATCTCAATGAATAGGTATTGAACTATAGGCCTTTTTTTATTTATTGCTTTTGTTTAATTTTAATTTTCGTTTATGGATTTCTTACAGAGCTTGATCGAATTGAGTATTAATTTATTAACATCTTCACTCGAACATGCTGTATTTTCTCTTTCACGGTCCATGAATTGGGAAATCCTGCTGTAGAAAGTTTGAAGATATACGTACTGCAAAAGTGTTCTAGGTTATGGACACATGACCGCCCCTTCCCATCATTTCCTGGTTCACTTGTGACGATTAAACAATGTTGTAATCTTGGAGGAATCAGATCTTATATCATCTAACCCATAGAATACTTTTGTAAGACCACAGTTATTTACGTAATTGTTATTTTTACTCAGGGGATCTTAAATTAGCAAATAAAGGCGGAGTCATATTGCGCAAAGAATCTGGTGTAAGTAGCTTGAAAAGATAGTAATTATTACTCATTTTTGTTTATTTCTCTTTTCACTTGGCTACCAGTTTAGTTTCGACCAGATGAACTTTGATGGTGGCAAAATATAAATATCTGAAATTTGCAGAGTCCTAGCAATATGTATGTGCAAATCTACAGTTATCTCAATTAATATTCCCAATAATATATAAAATAAATTTTTACCGCTTGATCGATTGAAATTAATTATTATATTGCGATGTAGGCAGATATAGCATATTTAATTTAATGTAGATATAACTTCCGGGATGTAAAATATCGAATTGAGGTCTTTGATAAATAAAATGTATTATACAAATTGTGGTTTTGATTATACTTTTTTATATTATTAAATATTTTAACAGGTGTTTGATATCAATAAAGAATAAAATAGGACATATTACACTGCTTCGGGTCTTTACCCAAATCCATAACACAAGCTGTTATTAGAGCTTATGTCCGCGCGGCCATGAACCTACGGGTTCGATAGTGCCAATGAGTTCGTTAGTTAGTTAAATATATTTTGTTTTCTTTAATCATTATGAAAAGCAATACATTTATTTTTATTTTTCTGTTATTAAAACAAAACTTTAAGGCTCTCTATGTCAAAAAATGGTTTCTGCTTACGCCCCTTTCTGTCAGCTATTGCCTCTATTTTAAACCGTATACCGAGAATATACTTTATATAGTGTACATTTGATAGAGATTATTTTTTTTTTCATTTTAATGAAACCAATTTAACAAAAATGTAGTAACATTGGTCAATGTAACATTATATCAACTTTTTTTCTGCAAATAAAATTACATACGTAATCATTAAACACAGATATCTGATATAAATTTCACTATATTTTCGTAACGTTGTTTACCATCACAAATCTTTCTAGATTACATATCCAGACGTTTTCAACACACTGTTGGCTTTACTGAAGTAATCTTAAAGAGCACGTTAACCAATATTACAGTTCAGTAATTATATACATATATCAAAGAGAACTCTGTGACTTTATATGGTTATATGGCTTGAAGCGAGATTGCTGTTTGTTATACAACTTGTTTTGGCATGCCGTTCACATCAATTGTGACCTTTTCTAGTGCAGAGATTTGCAAGTTTTGCTGGATTCTTCAAGACGCTCACTCACATTCTTTCAAAACCAACAGCTGTCAAGAACATGATATTTTCTCTAAACTCTCATAAATGGAAGATAGAACAGAAGATAATAAAAAACACTGAGTTATATTGTATTATTGTTACAAATAATAATAATAATAATAATAATAATAATAATAATAATAATAATAATAATAATAATAATAATAATAATAATAATAATAATGATAATAATATACTGAAATGAAAATAACTTTTTAGAAACATAATTTTTAACATAAAATCATCTTAAAATTATGTACATAATTTTGTAATTAGACATTTGTGTTTGCTTTCTTTCTTTCTTTCTTTTTTTTTTAGGATGACATTAAAATAAAATGTCATTCTTGTATTTGGGACGAATTTTAAGTGATTTGAAAATAAACCTAATTTTTTTTTTCATTTTTATATATCAGAATGATTTGAAGTATGCCTACTTTATTTTGTGTAACTGTACTTTTTCACGAGAAAAATATTTAATATAATTTCGGTTTCAATGATAGGAGATAGGAATGGAGGAAGATCATTAATAGTTTTAACTAATTTAAATTGCATAATAATTCTTATTTCTTTACAGTATTTTAATTTATTGGAAAATCATAATATTAACAAAGTAGACCATAACATTTTCAAATAGTCTATATTCTAGTTTAATTCTCGCTAGGTCTATAGTAGAGTAATTTTAACAAAGCATTATTTCAGCATAATTAAAAAACTGATTTTATGTTGATAGTTGTACTGAGCATCAATTATATGTAGACTTCAAAAAGGTATATGATTCAATGAAGAGCCAGAGTTAGGAATTCCTAAAAAAATTCATTAGACTTATTTGAATGTATCTAAACGGGACAATTAGTAGGGTACGCGTATGCCAACGGTTTTCAGATATTTTTGAAATTCATAATGGGTTAAAATAAGGAGATGCACTATCTCCTCTACTATTTAATTTCGTATTACAGTATGCCATCAAATCTTTAGAGATGAAGATCTCCAACTCAATTATATTAATAAGCTGTTAGTTTTTGCTGATGATGTAGTATCATTAGGCGATAGCAAGGAGATACTAAGGGCTAACGCGCAAACTCTATTGAGAAATACTAAAAAAAAATGGGACTGGAAGTAAACATCAATAAAATGAAAAATATGGCCATATATAGAAATATATTATATAATGGAAATGGACAATTAATGAAAATGAAGAAAATTTGGAAAACTGAATGAATTCAAATACCTAGGAACAATAAGTAATTACAAACAGGAATAAGGTATAGAAAGAAATTAAACATAGGCTCAATTTTAGAAATGCATGCTATTAAGCATTACAGGAACTCATGTCTCAACTTCTCTAAAAAAAATAAATAAACTGAAAATATATAAAACCTTTCTTCTCCCAGTCATATGGATGCGAAACATGGACTCTTACTTTAAGGGAGAAAAAAAGAATATTAGTAGGCCTATATTTGAGAATAAAGTTATTAAAAAATTCGTTGAACCAAAGATAGATGGACAGATAGCGAATTCAGTTATGTGTGTGTGTGATGTAGTTAGCAAGTCATGTAAATAATTCTGGAGAAAAATAATCTTTGAGATATTTGAAACAGAAAATGTAATACAATTTTGTTAGTTTTTTATTTTTCTAGAAAAAATTACTTTTGTGTTTAATAACAAATTTTAAATAAACCATTGACTACATTCCCAATATTTTGCCTATCAATTCATATAAATTTTATTGGAAACAATGTAATTTTCTTTATTTTTCAGAAAAAAAGTGTATTTAGTAAAAACTGCAATTATTTTCATACCACGTAAAAATAAAAGAAAAAAGTTGATAGTCTGATATACCAACGTTGGGTTGAAAAATCTCTCGTATTAGACATGCAAGTTGCTATAAATTTTATTATTTTCGAAAAACAATACTTCTTAATACTGTTTTCCTTAAACAATATCCTAGTAAAATATTTTAAGCTTATTTTTGCCTATATGCAAATTTTCCATGTTAGACTACTTCCTAGTTTGGATCTTAATTATTTCTTAACTAAACCATGCATCAAAATTGGAATTATATATATTAATTTATAATTAATCAGTTATATTTTAGTGTTATTCTTAGTTGGGGTGGTAGATAATACACTATATGATTTTCAACAAACATTTATTCATTCATCGATCTATGTTATTCGTTATTTTTAATTTAAGAAATGTGGCACAGCGTTCGACTGATTTTAATTCTATCGTTACAACATCGATTTAAAAAGTCATAATATGTTTATATAAATCTTCGTATCGTATTATACGACACAGCGGAATGTTTACCTCCAGTCATAGCAGCACTGTCGCTGCGTCGCACTAACGTAAATACTAACCATGTATAGTTAGGAACAAATAAGCAAATGAAGCACTTACCCGCTTACTTAGGGTATTGCACTGCAGTCCTCGACGCCTCAGACTGACGTGAAGCGAATGTACGCAGGATGACAATCATTCACAAATCATCCACAAACTAAGCAAGTTCTGCTGTGTCGGGTAATATATTGTACACTATGTTGTTGTTGTTATTATTATTATTATTATTAAAATTGGAAATCATATAACAAAGGGATTTACTATTACAAAAGGTTTAAGGCAACGTTGCAGTTTATCTCAAACTCTATTTAAAATTTACCTCGAAAAAGTACTAAGAGACTGGAGGAAAAAAATGTCAAAAAATGGGCATACCCATCCAAAATACACATGTATATTCACTGAATTTTGCAGATGACCAGGCATTAATAGCACAGGACCACGATGACGTAGAATATATGGCTAAAAAAACCAAAAGAAGAATATGAAAAATGGGGACTTTATATAAACATTGTCCACCGCAGTGGTCTCGAGGTAGCGTGCTGCCTTGTCACGCAGCGGGCCCGGGTTCAATCCCCGGTCGGGGTAGTTTTTCTGGGTGGGGTTTTTATCGGGGTTTTTCCTCACCTATAAGACAAATGTCAGGAAAACTTTAAGGCCCAAACGGTCCCTGAAATCATATGGCCATCATCACCATCATAATCCTTCTCATTATTATCATCATCATCCTTCACCGGTGTGGAAAGCAACGGGAAGCTACCACACTTACAATTCCCTAGTAAAGCTGCAAGCATAGCATGAATGCTATGATTGCAGTGAAGGACCTGCCTTCGGGCAGAATTACTATGGATGGATATAAACATTAGTCCACCGCTGTGGTCTCGAGGTAGCGTGCTGCCTTGTCACGCAGCGGGCCCGGGTTCGATCCCCGGTCGGGGCAGTTTTTCTGGGTGAGGTTTTTATCGGGGTTTTTCCTCACCTGTAAGACAAATGTCAGGAAAACTTTAAGGCCCAAACGGTCCCCGAAATCATATGGCCATCATCCTTATCATTATCATCCTTACCATTATCATTATCATCCTTCACCGGTGTGGAAAGCAACGGGAAGCTACCACACCTACACAATTCCCTAGTAAAGCTGCAAGCATAGCATGAAAATGCTATGATTGCAGTGAAGGACCTGCCTTCGGGCAGAATTACTATGGATGGATATAAACATTGAGAAAACTAAATACCTGTGTATAGGAGAAGAAATGGAAAATATAAATTTCAACAATGGAGAAGAACTAAAACCTAGTATTGAATGCACTTATTTAGGAACAAAATTAGACCATTCAGGCGATAACACAGTGGAAATTAAAAATAGAATCGCACAAACAAAACAAGCAATAAATGCTTTAAACTCTGTTTGGTGGAGCAAAAATATTACAAAAAAATAGAAAATTACAAATATATCAAACCATAATTCAGAGCATTTTAACATATGGTGCTGAAGTCTGGCAAATTCCTACCAGGGAAATGAAAAGAATTTTAAGTACAGAAATGGATGTTTTAAGAAGATCAGCTGGAAAATCTAGAATGGATAGAATACGAAATAAAGAAATAAGGGAAATTATGGGTGTACAAGAGGAGCCGGACATCATAGACATTATAGAAAAGAAAATTACAGTTACAGTGGTATGGCCATGTCAAAAGAATGCCAGAGCAAAGATTGCCTAAAACTGTTATGGAATGGATCCCAATGGAAAGGAGGAAGAGAGGAAGACCGAAGAAAACTTGGATAGAAGGGGTACAAGCAGCTATGAATATCAGAGGAATGGAGGAAGATCAATGGATGGACAGAGAGGAATATTCTAGATAAGTTAATTAATAAATGACAAGACATAGAAATCACCCTTTTCATCTAGTTGATAAAAGACCATACCTTTTTTGGCGGGGTTTTATTCTAAAGATTTAATTTTGGAAACAGTGTCATTAGATACTAAAATATGTTTTGGTTTTTTTTCTTTTTTATTTCTTGGTTTCCGGAAGACGGCGGCCAGCTGCCATGATACCTGATGACGATGATGATGATGATGATTATTATTTTATTATTATTATTATTATTATTATTATTATTAAGGTAGAGTCAGCTGATTTGGATAGTTTCTTTCGTTCTCTGAATAATTTTTTTACAAGAGTAATTTTTGGTAATACTATTCAGTTCTAACATGGTTATGCATAGTTTATTATAATTGAATCATCACCGGTACTAATTGCCTACATAATTGGTATAGTATTTTCAATTACTTAAATGTTCGTTCATACATTTATCATATTTGAATATATCTGAATAATAGTATGATGACATATGGATATTAGTCTATTACAATGATAAATGTTTACATTATATTGTTTTGATATTAGGTTTCATTGACTCGTGCTTACTAGAGATTAGGTAGGACTAAGTTATCTCAATGCAGTCTGCACTTTGTCCTTAGTTTTATTTATTTTTACCTTTGATGTTCAAGTCATCCTTCATATTTTGCCATTAAAATCTCATATATGATCAGCAAGATCATTAAGCTACTTAATGTACAAATGTTAATTTCAATATTGTTACTCCCATAAGTCTTGGATACTGTTTCAGACATTAATTTTAATAGAAAAATGTATGTTCTTAGATCATTCAAAATATTAATATTAGCCGTTATATCAACTATAAATAATGAATTTAAAAAATCCAATATCAAAAATAGATTCATTTTAATCGATGCGATTCAGGTAATTCCGTACTAAGGTGCGTGATTTCCATTCTGTAGGACTTGGGTTCAAATTCCGTTGTTGGAATTTTTTCATGATTTTTCTATGTGGGTTGAATATATATTTTGCTCATGACTTACCTGATTTTGATCTTTTATTTCACTTCCTATAACTTAAGCAGCTAGTGGAATAAGTACTTGGTCAAATGGCTATTCTTTAGTTTTCTTGTCTCTATTAGAGTATTCCATTTCCGAAACTTTGAAGCGAGAAAAATTGATAGAAAACTCCTAGATCCCGCATATCCTGCATATGTTATAACGTTAGGGACCTGCCCAGTTTTTATATGTCCTTTTCTCCGTAACTTTTTCTGCACCCATCATACTTCACTCTTCCGCAGTTGTAAAAAGTAGGCCTATGAAGTCAGTCAAAGAGATTCCATACCTAAAACCACGTCGTTCTCCATTCTAGGTTCAATATATTGCATAAATAAGGCATATATTTCGATAACGATTAGAACTTGAGACCATCATTCACATTTAAAATGTTGTACTATCCATATTCTTGGAAGAGAGAGGGAGGATTGTAATTGAATTAGATATTGAAGGCTGAAAAATGAATTTAAAAATTAACGTAGCAATTATAAATCACCAAGTTAATCATTTAAACATGCATCTGTAAACAAAGTACAATTTTTGCATGTATAGCCTATATTTTTTGTCTCTTCAAGAGAGACAAGCAAATTTGATTTTATTGACGGATTTTACGTTACGTTAAGTTAAAGAATTTCTCCTTTAATTCCAAACCAATCTTACATAATCGGTAATGGATAGATATTGGACAATAGAAATATATCGAAGGACATCATCCCAACGGAAAGTTTTGACCTCTTGATAAACTGGCTCCAGACATTTGTCTTCCTGAAAATGTAAACAGAACAATAAAATTCTTGTTTGAGTAAACAAATTAATAACAATTTGAACTTAAGAAAGGAAAATAATATTTTATTAAAATATGGAATTTCATGATTCTGTGACGTCTTATGCTCTTTGCCATTTGGGAGGGTGAGTATTCAGTAGGTATGTATTTGAAAGACAAAATAAAATAGAGTAGATATATGTGATAGGCCTGGTGGCAATAATGGATTCAATATATTTTAGGAAAGTCACAATTTTAATTTTCATTAAATGCAATCAATAGTTTACTACAGTATTTTGTGTGTAGAATACACTTTGATTAAAGAAAATAAAATAAAATGTCATAGGTGTACATCAAATGAGATTATACAGTGAGTTGACTCAGTTGGATTTTAATTACCACGAAATGTTTCATCATAAAAAAATAATTTCATAACACCTTCTCTTTTTCTGTCTTAATTTAAAACCTTTCATTATAGGCCTTAGAAGGACACAGCTATCAGGAGAGGAATTTTAACACTGTATCACATGTATACTTTTTTTTTACCACATAAGTACATGGAGGGTTTCCCCCGGATGAATAATGAAACATGAGTTAAACACGAGGCTACTTTTGAGGCAGGAAAAACATTTAAGACATTGAACAAACAAATTAATACTAAAGAAAGGCAAATACGATATGGGAGGTTATGATGGTCACATGGCGTTCGGGAACTGTAGTCTTAAAATTCTTAACATTCAACTTTCAGATGAGGAAAAATTCCCAAACGTTTTTTCACCTAGAAAGCTTATACTGATTATATACGGGCCCGCTGCGTCCGGGGAAACGATCCGGTGGAACTCCTAAACCTTAGCGGTGGACTATATTATAATCATAATTTATTATAATACACTAGAATATACCCGGCGTGCGCTGCTACGCCTAAATAAATGAAAATTAATGTACTTTTATGTTTAGTCGAATAAGTATAAGAAAAAATAATTATAAATTTATATTTTTTAGATATCCCGTGCTGAATACCCTGCGTTGCCCGGGAATCTAACTTACCCCGATCATCTTGACGTAAATGAGCTGAAATACGAAAATTAATGTGTTATAAACATAAAGTTTAGTTAAATAAATAAATGACAAACATTTATATCATAATTATTTTTAGATACCCCGGGATGTTTACCCGGCGTTGTCCGGGAATCTACTCATCCCGTTCTTCTTGGCATAAATGAGCTGAAAGACAAAATTAATGTACTTCTTATGATTAGTTCAATAAGTTAGAATGAAAATAATTATAAATGTATATCGTAATTATTTTAAGATTCTCCGTGCTGATTATCCAGTGCTGCCCGGAAATCTACTTATATCGATCATTCTTGACTTAAATGAGCTAAAAGACAAAATTCGTTATTGTGAGTTATCCGTAAAAGAATACACGCCATGTGCTGCTATGCTTGCACTGGAATCTACGTACTTATCTCGATCTTTTTGGCATCAATGAAAGAGAAAAATGGTTATTGTGAGTTATCTGTAAGAGATAAGCATATGCTGTCGCGGACTTTTTTTGTAGAGCTTTTTGAGGTATTCAATTCTGTGTATATTAATTTTGCGTATTTGTTATGGTTTAGGCAGCGTAAGCCATTAAAGCGTCCAGAGAGCTACTTTTTTCATGTTTTCCACTAAAAAGGGCGATTTTTAAGGGTGTAGGAGTTGAGTATCACAACTCTCTTGTAGCCTATGTTTTTCCTGAGATTCTCCTGAACATTTTGCAAAAAGCCCCATCACAATCGGATCAATGGTATGGCCGCGCATACAGTACGAACGAACAAACTTTCATTTTTATACATTAGATAAAATCAATAAGTACATGTTTACATTCAACAGTTGACATACATAGCCTATTTGTACAGTGCATTCATACTCAAAAACCTTACACAAGGCATAATCTAAGACGATTAGGTGTAAGCATTCCGTAATAAAAATAAAGAAGTCAATATTTAAGAGTCAGAGTACTGAAACATTAATATATTTTACATACTTTTATGGGCTTTTACATTTTAAAAAATAATGAATACTATGGTAGCGAGAACATGCTTGGATTAATATTAAAATTACTAGTTTATTTTTGATAGACTGGTAAGTATAAGATTTTATGAAACGTAATTATATATTACTGATATTTAATCATAATAAAATCATGATGAGATCATTTCCTTTTTCCTATATTAAATGAGATACGTATCAAAGTGAATGAAGCTTATAAAACCTTTTAATTCTAAAAAGGAACCTTTCACTGCAATGAAATTAATTCACCCTTGAACTTCTCTTTAGCAAAGCCTACACATTAGAGATTAAATTATTTGTCCTGGTTTTGAAATATCCGTCTAATATTTTTATAACCTTACATTGATACCCTTTTAATATTCTGTTCATAATAATTTAAGCGTATCACCTGATAGTAAGAATATTTTCAAAATATAACTAACTCACTGGCACTATCGAACCCGTAGGTTCATGGCCGCGCGGACGTAAGCTCTCCATACATCTCTATCCTGAGCCAATGTTTTCCATTCATCCCCTGTATAATCTACTTCCCTCAAATCATAGTTAATGTTATTCTCCCACCTCATTCTTGGTCTATCAACTGGGCGTTTCCCTGGTTTTCCTACAAGAAGCGTCCATATACGTCTTTCATTCTCATTCGTGCCACATGTCCTGCCCATGTAGTCTACGAGACTTAACTTAACTGTTTTCATTATATGTGGCTTCCTATAAAGACCATGTAATTCACTGTTACGCAGTCTTCTCCATTCACCTCTCTGTTCATCTCTTTTTGGTCCTAAAATTTTCCTAAGAACTTTATTCTCAAATACCTGTAATCTCCTTTCCTCCCTTAAAGTAACAGTCCATGTTTCACCTCCATATAATATAACTGGTAGAATAATAGTTTTATATATTTTTAGTTTAACGTATTTTGAAAGGAGTTGGGAAGTCAAGAGTCCTTGTACTGCATAATAACACGCATTTCCAGAATTCAGCCTATGTTAAATTTCCTTGTGCATCTCATTCCTGTTTGTGATTATTGTTCCTAGGTGTTTGAATTCAGCCACTTCCTCAAAATTTCCCTTATTTGTCATTAGCTGTCCATTTCCATTATATAATGTATTTTTATGTGTGACCATATATTTAGTTTTATTGATATTTACTTCCAGTCCCAATTTCTAAGTGTTACTCAGTAGTGTGTGCGTGTTGGCCTTTAGTATCTCCTCGCTATCGGCCAATAGAACTACATCAGCGGCATAAACCAACAGCTTATTTATACCATTGAGTTGTAGGCCTTCTTCATCCTCTAAAAATTTGATGGCATGCTCTAGTACAAAATTAAATAGTAGAGGAGATAGTGCATCTCCTAGCTTCAACCCATTCTGGATTTCTAATGTATCCCAAAACTTTGCCTACACGCACCCTACTCTTTGTGCCATTTAGGCACATTCGTATAAGTCTAACTAACTTTTTAGGAATTCCGAACTCTAGCAGGATATTATATAACTTCTCTCTCTTAATTGAATCGGTATGCCTTTTTGAAGTCTACATATAGTTGATGTACAGTACCATTATATTCTCATTTCTTTTCTAAAATCTGTCTTAAGCTAAACATCTGATCTGTTGTAGACCTGTTTCTTTTAAATCCACATTGATGATCTCCTAGAATCTCATCAATATAAATGCGCTCTTAACAATGAGATTTTTTGAAGGGCAAAGGTGACTAATCTAACTCCATTGTCGTTACTATCTTCATGAAGACTGAATTTGCCTATTGTTGGTTTGAATATATTCTCCCGCCCCGCTTTTGCATTAAAATCTCTAAGACAATTTTCATATGATATCGTGAAAGGCTATCAAATATGCATTCTAATTCTTCATAGAACTCATCCTTGATCTTGTCATCTTTATCTTCTGTGGGAGCATGTACATTTACGATTACAAAATCATGCCATTTACCCTTTAGAATTATGTATGATATCCTATCACTGACAAACTTAATATCTTGGATAGCGGATAGGAATTTTCAAAAGCTATTCACTTTATTTTGAAATTGATTCAGAGAAAGAACTTTCTATTAATTTATTCAAATAACATATGACTGTTATTTTATATCTGATATTAATAGACCTATTAAAGACTGTATTCACAATATTCATTAAACTTTAGAAAGTTTAGCTTATCAAAAGTTGTTTTACGTACTGTATTGAAATATTTTGGAATGTAACATTGACCATGTTTTTGAAGGAGATGCATTATTCACAGAATGAATGTAAATCTTTTTTAGGATAGGGATATGTGGAAAACTTATGTTCGCGCGGTCATGAACCCGGGTTATTCAGTGCCATGGGTGGTTTTTAATTAGTATTGAAATCTTATGATGGATTTTGCTGGCTTCAATATTCCAGAGTTATGTAATAAATAATTTAATACACTCCTTGGTTGCTAGTGATGTGTCATTAAAAGAAAACGATCACATAGCATTCAATTGAAAGAAGCTTTCAGAGGGAGAATATCCCAATATTTTTGTTTATGAGGGATGGTGTGATTTCTGCAATTGTTCAAGAATGTCATGTAGAGATTGTTAATTCAATATACATCGTACCGCTAGTAAAAATGGAAGAAGTATCGGTAATTATTTTTACTGAGTGTACAAAAATATAAAACGGCTCTTTTTTTTACGAAATAGAATTTTCAGAATGAACCGTAATTTGTTTACAATAGGGTTTACTTGTGAGCAATGTTTACGAAGAGAAAACTAAATATTTAAGGGATGACTCAGAGAATAACGTTTTAATCTTATAATCGCGAGGTATGGGTTCAAAACCAGGATGCGATCAATCTCACTAGGATTTTCTGAGGATTTATTTTTTTAATAAAGGCAAACACCGAATTGGAATGTCATACTATGATCCATTGTATCAGATATTACATATGTATCATTAAAATTAAATCACCGAACTTGCAAAAAATACAATAGATGTAAACTAACTACTTATGCCTAAGATGCCTAATATACAGTCAATAAAATCGAAGATGTTAAAAATATATGAATAAGAATGAAATTAAATAATTAGAATAAAATAAGGGAATTAAAAGAAATGTCGTAGTTAATAATTCTGTTTTTCGGGTTAATTTTCTTTTTACGTTACCCGTTTGTTTATTTACATATTTTATTTCAAGGTTCAAAAATTGCATATTTTTAAAAGTAGATAGTGGAGAAAAAATGCTTAGTACTTGTGGTTATCTGCATCAATATCTTGCGAAATATAGAAGTACTGGTTCAGTTGTTTATATGACTATCAAGATATTTATGTTTTGAATAATAATGTTGAAACGCCCAAGGGTGGCGACCTCCAATTAGGTGGATTGTCGCAATTCGACCGCTCAACCTTGCATAGTAATTCAGAAATATTAAAAAGATTACGAGTGAAATATACAATTCATTGGATTAAAGTATTACGTACGCCTAATATTTCTGTTTTACTGTAATCTTAACTATAATTTAATTATTTTATAAGTCAAATTACTATTATCACGAGTCTACTATCATTATCTAACTCTCTGGCATTAATCGAAACCGAAGGTTCATAGCCGCACGGACATAAGCTCTTCATATATCTCTGATATTTTCTTATCATTCCCTGTATAATTCACCTATCTCAAATCGTGTTATTTTCCTACCTCATTCTTGCCATACCTACTAGGCACATTCTCTTTGGTTTTAGTAGAAGTAGTTTTCATGTCCATTTTCCATTCCCCATCGCAAACTACTCTATTATTATTATTATTATTATTATTATTATTATTATTATTATTATTATTATTATTATTAGTTCAATAAGATAAATGAACCCGGCTTTTAAAACCGGGATTGGGTTTCGAGACCTCCCGAATGCTGGTCTTAAACGATGTAGTCTGAATCAACTCGCTCGATCAATTTATTTATATTTATATTTTATTACGTGAGTTTGTATTGGATAATATATGTGAATAAGTCGAGTTTAATTATTTTTTATTTTGTTAATATATGTACCGGTAGCAAGAAAGAATAGTTATTAAAATTCTAGGATGGTGGCTCGAGTCAATATGTTGATGTACAGAAAAAAAAAAAAAAAGGCAGCGCAGCATCTCGACTAATCGAAATACACAAATCGTGACGAATAATCTGAACAAAGGAACACATGATCTGGAAGTCTGAATGGAAACAAGTATTGTTCAGTGATAAGAGAAAAAAAATATGTGGAACGGATGAGGCAGCCTATTATTGACATGATTTGCGGAAACGAGATTTTTGAAAACGTCAATAAGGGGGTACGGTAACTCGGCTGGGTTTGGCTATGGCAGCCAAATAAATATAACCTTCCCTATGGACCGAATGATTAAAACTATCAAAATGTACTAGATATTCACCCTTTACCTTTTGTGGAGACGATTTGGGCTCCATTTTGGATATTTCAACAGAAATGATTCTATTCATGTTGCAAACTTCACATGGAAATGTTTTCTGCAGAACAGGATACATGTAATGGAGTGGCCCGTAAATATCTCCTCATTTAAATCTTATGGAAAACCTTTGGGGACATTTTGTGTCATACTGTAATTTATATGCTGATGGAAAACAATACATAATATCAATGAGTTGAAGTTAGCAATCATTTGTGCATGGGGAAATATAGTTGTGTCCATGCTGCAGAAATTTGTAAATATCATGTGTGATCGTGTTTTTAAAGCGATCTTGAAACATGGCTCCTTCATAGGCTATTAGGTCCAGTGGTTGAATAATTTTGCAATACAAAAATGGTGTGCAAAAATGTTGGTTTAAGTTATCCAGTTACTCTATTAAATTAAGTTACAGTTTAAACGTTAAATTCAGTTGCAGTTTTTGAGAGGCGTACAACCTTCACCGGTGTGGAAAGCAACGGGAAGCTACCACACCTATAATTCCTAGTAAAGCTGCAAAGCATAGCATGAAAATGCTATGATTGCAGTGAAAGACCTGCCCTCCGGCAGAATTACTAGATAGATAGAAGGAATATCCAAATAAAGTTTCTGACTATGTATGTATTTGTTATTTAGATGTGTATTGCCATAGGTATGGTGGTTGTATCATTTTGCAACGCACCTTATCTCTTGTCATAGTGAACTCTCATTTAATATGTCTTTTTTGTGATTTTTTAATAATTTCATAGTGAATATCTAACATGAAACTTTCAGATCAGGGAATATACTCATTTTATACTTTAACAATTTACTGTTTTAAGGCTTTAGTTTAACAAACGTTTCATGAATCTCGATGTCATGCTAAATGTTCTGTTTCATGCGTTAGTTCTTGTTTAGTGGATTGTGCGCATTAGATAACGTGATATGCAGCTGTGTAACCTGTAATTTATTTCTGAACTATCCTCGAAGACCGTTTGTCTATCATGAAGAATTTTGATATTCAGTAGTATTTTTCTACCGTCAAATATAGGTTCAGTCAGCCGTATAGTGAAGACATGTGGGCCATGAATACGAACTTTAAAGGATACGGTACATCCTTGTTTATGTTTTCAACTGTTTTATGTCTGTATTTGTCCAATAATCTACTGCAGATCTATTGACGAATGAGTATGTGTATACTGATGTAGCATGTGTATTAATATATTTAATGACATTTTTACCATCACGTTGATTCTCATAGCTTTCTTGAACCTACGAAGATAATGCAGTGAGTTTGTTCCGTGCCGTACCCAATTGGTTTAAGGCATCATGTCTTGGTAGAGATATATGGGACTTTCGCTGGTTCAAGTCACCATGAGGTAAGAAATGTTCTCATGGAATTTCAAGTGTGTGAATGGTACCCTCTCAGCATCGTGAGGAATTAGGATAGCTACAGTAAATAGGGGCTCCAGGTTGAGAAAACTAGCCATAACGACTGGGGAACTCGAAATATTGACCATATCTTAAGGGAGGAAAGGAGATTACAAGAATTTGAGAATAAAGTACTTAGGAACATTTTTGAATCAAAGAGAGATGAACAGACAGGTGAATGGAGAAGACTACATAACGATGAACTACATGGTCTTTATAGGAAGCCAGATATAATAAGAACAGTTAAGTCTCGTAGACTGCGATGGGCAAGACATGTGGCACGAATGGAGGAACGAAAGAGGTGCATGGAAACTTCTTATAGGAAAACCAGTTGGTAGACCAAGAATGAGGTGGGAGAATAACATTAACTATGATTTGAGGGAAGTAGATTATACAGGGAATGATTGGAAACATTAGCTCAGGATAGGGATGTATGGAGAGCTTATGTCCGTGCGGCCATGAACCTACGGGTTCGATAGTGCCAGTGAGTAAGTAAGTATGTCAATCCTATACTGACTGTATGATCGTTCATCTATGTTCACCAGATGGTAGGCTAAATGGTTCTTCCAAGCCTGTCGCGCCATGAAGTTTTTATTTATTTATTTTTTACTGCAACGTGTTTGACTCGAGTGTGATGCATTCCTAGATTTAATTAAAATCATAGATACTTTCAGGTATCTCCTTCCTCTCTGATATAACGGAAGAGCAATTTTGAAGAACAAATTCTGCAAGATTTTTTTGAGCATAGATGTGACTTGTTTTGTTCTGCATTTATCAATGCCAAATTCCATTCGAATGTCCCTTGAAAATATTAAAATGCTTCGCAGAGGATGTCCTGAATGTATTTTCTATATATATATTGATGTATTATTATTATTATTATATATTATTATTATTATTATTGTTGTTATTATTATTATTATTTATTATTAATTATTATTATTATTATTATTTATTATAGACTTATTTTTATTACTGCTATTAGTCCATGGCGCGGACAGGACTGATAGGCTCTCAGACTCATCAGGTGACATCCTGATGTTGTGTCACGCATAGAAGTGGATAATCATCCAAAAAAGCCCCCCAAGTATGGGGGTGAGATGAGGTCAACATGTCGAGTTCCCGCAACCGTTACCTTTTTTAATATCTGGAATTGCTTGTTTACCATTGTTACCGCAAATCTCTCGCAATGCGGGGTGGACGCGTAAATCTTCCAAAAGGCGTGTGTTTAGACTATGATCCCTTAACGGCTCGGTACGGGTGGAATTATTATTGTTATCATTCATATGAATGTTGTTATTGTTACAATAAAAGCCTTGGAGCCCTAGTTTCATTAGAATTTGAGCACTGTACCCGTATACTTTAAAGCCCTGTGGCAAATATTTGAAATTGTCTGGTGATGATTATTTGTTTGTGGTAGAACTTGGTCCCACGTTTGTTTCGCAACATTTTATTATGCTCTTTACTCTTTACTCTGTTTTCTCTATGAGAAAGTTTGGACTAACGCGGGCACGGTGTATTCGTATGAATGGGTGACTTCCACAGTTGTCTGCCAGGCGGGGAAATTTTTATGAGAACATCCGCATTCGAAAAAGCCAATGCATGAATAAATTCTGCTGAAAAGAATACATGAGCCATTTTCAGGTTTTGCTTATCGTATTTTAATCTGTATTATATCCTAACTCCAAATTATTGTTCTCTGATTTTTTCGAATGTCTCTCTATAGCGGATTTAAAAATTGAGATAAATCTTTATTTTCCATAAGATTTTGAATATATAATATATGTCTACCGCTGTGGTCTCGAGGTAGTGTGCTGCCTTGTTACGAAGCGGGCCAGGGTTCAATTCCGGGTTGGGACAAGCTTCCTGTGTGAGGTTTTTTTGGGGTTTTTCCTTAGATTGCTTCAAGGTCCAAAAGGTCCCCGAACATAATCTGGCCATCATCATCATCATCATTTCACCAGTATGGAAAGCAACGGGAAGCTACCACACCTATAATTCCCTAGTAAAGCTGCAAATCATAGCATGGAAATGCCATGATTGCAGTGAAAGACTTGCCCTAGAGCAGAACACTATTTAATATATATATATCTATATAGTATGGAGTTGCTAGTCTCCCATCGGGCGCCTCCCCAGGTGGCGGATAGGGGAATGCTCACCAGATATGGCGGGTAGTAGGGAAATAAAATACCCAGGGCGGACCAAAACTAGCGCTGCTGCCTTGCAGTAAGATACTGGATTATTAAAAGCCAAAAAAGAAGAAAACCTTGAACAAAAATTACTCGTCCCCCAGGTTGGGGGTTGATGCATCGGGCCAGCTCCTCGTTCATCATAAAAAGAAAAAAATGCTAAAAAAACCGAGCATCATGCCTTATAGAATGGATCCCAATAGAAAGAAGGAAGGGAGGTAGACCGAAGAAAACTTGGTAAACTTGGATAGAAGGGGTACAAGCGGCTATGAAGATCAGAGGATTGGAGGAAGATCAGTGGATGAACAGAGAGGAATGGCGTTTGGTTTTCGGAAGACGGCGGCAGCTGCCATGATACCGGATGATATATATATATATATATATATATATATATATATGGAGAGAGAGAGAGAGAGGGAGAGAAGAGAGAGAGAGAGAGAGGAGAGGAGAGAGAGAGGGAGAGAGAGAGAGAGAGAACAAAGATTCAATCAATTGTTACTAACATTGTAAATTACAACATTTGCCTTGTTTAGTATGGAAGGTATTAGTGAACGGTGTGTCTTGGCTTACATGTTTGTATTGTCCTGGTTGTGTTCCTGACATTAAACTGATCACTCATCCAGGGAGTCCCTCCATGTCCTTGTGCAGCCTAAAAAAAAAAAAGTATGTGATTCCGAGTTCAAAATCCTCTCCAGGCAAGTTGTATCCCCGTAAGATCTGAGTCACCTGTGGCATGAAAATGTACCTACATAGGTAGAGCTTAAATCAAGGTAAAGAAAAAATTAAAACATTAAATCCTAAATAAATATATTAGATCATTTGACATTATTTTTCATCTTAATATAACATATGTAATAAATATAATGTAATAACAAAACTGAATCTGTTACTCAACCAAATACCACCAAAGTAACGGGAATCAACGCTCTAACAGCGTTTCACAGCTGCAACTGCAATTGCAATTTCGCAGCTGTTTGTGCAAGTCGTGTTCTTCTTTTTAATAATGGTATAACAACATATTGTTATGTTAAGCAAACTCTTTCGAGATTGAACAATCTTAACAGCCGTGTTCCGAAATGACATTGCATTTTCACAGCGTAGGAAAAGAACGGTGTTCACATTCCAGCATGTGTAGGATCTACAATTTTATTATCATTTCGTGAAGTTTCAGTTCATTGAACTACGATTAATCTCCTTGACTATCTAATAAGTTTATTCACATGCACAATATTTTTGACCTCCTTTCTATGTCGTTTGAGTAATACAGTAACTATACCAATTTATATTTATCATAAGGCTATGAGTGAATTCTTAACAATAAAGGTTTGCATCTATTTTTTACTTTCACACTCTCTGTATCTACGTGCATGCGACTTCTAAAACAAGATAATAAATCTACTTTTTAAATTTAAGTAAAGTTTAATGAAATATAGTGACATATTATATATCTGCAATGGAGATAAGATATATTTAACGAACATGGATTTTTACAGTATACTTAAACTAAGTATATGTTCTTGATCCACCGCTGTGGTCTCGAGGTAGTGTCGCTGCTGCATCATACGCAGCTGGTCCGGGTTAGATCGTCGGCCGTGACAAGTTTTCTGGGTGGTTTTTTTTTTTTTGGGTTTTTTCTCACCTGTAAGACATATCTCAGGAAATTTGGACCAAACGGTCCCCGAACATATCTGGCCATCATAATCATAAATATCATATTCGCCATTTTTAGTATGAATGTGTCTGTGAATGGTGTGCTTGATCTTAATGATGTGCTGTCTCGGAGGAAGCCCTGACATTGAGTTGATGACTCATTCCACGAGAGTCTCCATGCCATGCGGTCAAAAAAAGTTTGCATGAGTTCCACAGTTCAAAATTCCTCTCCCGGCAGGTCGTGCCACTGTAAGGCTCGGGTGACATGTGACACGTAAAAGAATATCTGTAAGGTGAGAGGTTAAATTGAGATAAAGAAGAAGAAGAAGTATATGTCCTTTTTTCTTCTTTACTTGCTTTTAAATAATCATAAAATTTTTGTATACTGCATAAAAAATATTTTACAGAGCAGTAATGTTTAAGACTCGTTTTCGAGCACTCACTAATTCAAAATCCAGGGCCGACCGACCAGATTGTTTTTTTCCCCTGGTTTTCTTGAGTCGTTCAGACAAATGCTAGATTGGAATAATTCTATAATCATATAATATACACAATTTTATCAAAATAATGAAAAAATCTACTGGATTTTTCTAAATCTAGAATGAAATTGCTTTTAAATAAATGTAATTATTACATTTTATATTCAAAATGGCAGTAATGGTATATCATATATCCCAAAAGTTTGTTTAATGAATTAAAAAAAATAAAATTAGTACGTTCGAATATTGTCATGGATTACTGTAATTTTATCTTTTTAAATTCATTAAACAAACTTTTGGGATATATGATATACCATTACTGCCATTTTGAATATAAAATATAATAATTACATTTATTTAAAAGCAATTTGATTCTAGATTTAGAAAGATCCAGTAGATTTTTTCAATATTTTTATAAACTTTCTTATTCATACTTATATCCGCGAAAATCTGCAATATAACATATGTATGTATGTATGGTATGTATGTATGTATGTATGTATGTATGTATATATATATATATATATATATATATATCACATGACGGAGCAACATCTACAACCAGGAGAGGGATGGATCGACAAAATTGGGCTATTAGGAATCGGACGATGTTAAAGACATTAATCAAATGAGCTATATATATATATACCAAATTCATACATACTGCAGTACCAAAAAAAAAATACTTCCATGACGAAAATGTTATATTAGAATACAATTTTGGGGCTAATGATTTAATACCAGCTGCTATTAATAATGGTCATGCAATAACATTATGAATGGCGAAGTTACGGTTACTATGGGTACGGGAATACCGTGTTTTCAAACAACAAATAGGAATTACCCAGGCATTTGTTATTCTGTAACGGAGCTCGCTGATGCATCACGCAATGTTTACCAGTCTATACAGTCCGTTTACTGAAAGCTGTATATACACATCTTACTAATAAGTAGTTTATAGTTTTATATAAATAAAGCTACCAGAATAACAAAATCGACATTGATTTCATACATTGTGATATCTATAGTATCCGAAGAAAAACAGGTTCATTACGAAACACAAGATTCGAATGAATTTACAATCTCCAATATTTTTGTTTGTTATTCCAATCACGGATTCAATACTTATTATTATTATTATTATTATTGTTATTATTATTATTATTATTATTATTATTATTATTATTATTATTATTAAGTTCACCGATGTGGTCTCGAGGTAGCGTGCTGCCATGTCACGCAGCGGGCCCGGGTTCGATTCCCGGTCGGGACAGGCTCCTGGGTGAGGTTTTTTCTCACCTGTAAGAGAAATGTCAGGAAGCTTAGGGTCCAACGGTCACCGATAATCATCCGGCCATCATCATCATCCTCCACCGGTGTGGAAAGCAACGGGAAGCTACCACATCTATAATTCCATAGTAAAGCTGCAAAAGCATAGCATTGACAACGCTAAGATTGCAGTGAAAGCACTGTCCTCATAAATTTACGGTTGCCATTAAATTTTATGCAACTTAACAGCCAAGAAAAAAATTTATATATATATATATATATATAAATATATATATGTATATAATGGTTCATTGTGAGGCCATGTACCGTATCAACAGAAAAAGTCTTGTGGAATAAAGAAACATAATAACAATGAACCCGCTTTGAATATTGCGAATTTTTGCAGCATTTGAACTAAACAAATAATTAAATTCCTATTTAGTTAAACCATTTGGGGATATTGATAATCTTGTTACACATTAGATAGTAGTTATTTATATTACAATGATTGAAAATGAGGTTTCGAAGAGAGTTGACGCTAAAGTCGGAATGTCAAAACGAATTAAAAAAAAACATTTTCAATCCTTGCCATATACATAGTTTTATTTCATAGTATGTATTTAATTTCAAAATTGAAAAAGTGATACAGAAGACATTGTAAATTAATATGCTCACAATCAACATTTCTCGTAAGAAATGCTGACGTTATTATGACTATTTCATGATAAAATAGGAAGAAAAGTACCGGTGCCGTATCCGAGTGGTTAAGGCAAGATGCCTTGGCGCAGAGATATGGGGATTGCCCTTGCGCTGGTTCGAGTCTCCATGGGGGAGGAAATTTTCTGAAGGAATTTCGGCCAGTAGAGACCGGTGTGCCAGAATCGTGAGACATTTGAGTAGTACAATAAATAGCGGCTATAGGTTGAAAAAAAACCAGCTAGAACGGTTGGGGGACCCTCAATGCTGACAACATGTCACCCCTACACTGGCTAGATGATCGTTTACCTCTGTAATTAACACATGTGGATGCGATGCCAGCAGCCAGATGGTAGGCCAAGACCTATCGCGCAATTGAATTTAGTTTTTTTTAAATATATTCAAACAAAAATCAATCATTGCATAAACTTACAGTAACTCTTATGAATCATTTGCAATATTACTTGTAATAATTAAATAAATTAATTTCATTCAGTACTGACAATTGACAAAATTAAATGCAATTTTTATTATAACCATTTCCCCTCCCCAACATAAAACAATTTATTTTTGTAGTCTTATAATGAAATAAGTTCTGATCTTAACTTACTATTTAAATTCATGTTATTTATATTGAGTCCCTCGCTTGTTTACTTGAAAAATAATCAAGTATGTAATTATTTATTTAAATGTTGTCAGGAGCTGCGTCCGTTTTTTATGAATATTACATTGCATGGTACAGCACTATTCTATTTTTCGGCGATTTTTGTAAAATCGTTAAGTGCTGAAATGAGACATATGAAATCAATAGTTTTACAGTCAAATTTTAGACTACTGGTAGTTTTGTTTTCAGAATAATAACTAGCTGATTTGTTTACGGTATTATCATGTTCTCTGCTTGAATGTCAGTATTTTATGATTAGTTGGTTACTTAAAAAATAAGTGTTTATTCCATTAAGGATTAAGTAAAGTGGTTTTGTAAGGGCAATTTTGTTTTCACGGTAATAATTGGCTGTTCTTAATATTTACTCAGCCCGAAAACTAAAGAGGCTATGACATGATTTTAAAAGGAAAATGTTTTAAATTTAATTTAGGCTATATCAACAGGAAATTTTTGTTATGTTATACGAAACACATATTTTAAATATCCTGTTTTTATATTAATGCTGAAACGCGATTATAAATCCTTAACAATAAATAAATAAAATTTGTTGCTCGAATGTTAATGGAAGCCACTGCATATTTCTACTTAACAGAAGGTATAAGAGTAATTTTTATCAGATGCAAGCTTATTTAATTATAGTTATTGGTTTAATGGTCTATAGATGATTATGATGTTTGTAAGAAATTGTGTTATAGGATATATCACTCACATTACCGCTTATATATGTTTCGGGAGAACATATTACTTAATATACTAACACAACTAATAAAGTGAATAATTGTATACTTCCAGTAAACAGATTGTACTAACAGCATTTTCCTTTCTTAATGTAACGAAACGAAGTCAAAGACCTGTCCATTGTATTCTGTAGTTTCCGTATTTCGCTTATCAAAAACTCTTAATATACTATGTCTAACTTGTTTTTTTTTTCACTAATAAGAAAATAGGTATAAGTAGTATAGATCTAAATATAGGTATGTTTATATTCTCTTTAATAAAAATAGATTATTCAAATTATAATAACGTAATATGCAGTATATTTGAATGGCATTAGAAAATTTTAAGTCTTGAAAGTCTGTACTCTTTATCACAGTAAAAGGGCAAGTCATTTCTATGTACAGTATGATATGCATCATTGAATGAAAGCATATCTAAGTACACAACATAAATATTTGATTGTTCATTTGTTTATAAATATGGACAACAGTACAATATATCATCATAACATACACTTTAACCTTTAGATGCAATGGAAATATCAACACAACAATGGGATCACAATTTTTTACTTCTCAAACTTGATGTATCATATTATTTTGTAGATTAAAATGCGTCACTTTTAGAAGCTCAAAATGTATTTGTGTTTTTATCTTATGCAGAGTGATAGAGGATTCCTAGTAAGATTTATAGAGGGTTGAAATGTGGTAGATAAGCTTTGACAAGGAACTGAAGGTTTACAGTTTCGGTCCTACAATAAAATAAAAAGATTGAATCAAGTGTCCAGTTTTTCCTGGATTAATAACCAAACAATAATTGGCTTAACTTAAACTATTCACCTTTCTCCAAAAGTTCGGTAGATATGATAATCATGGATACAGAAGTGCGCAGAGAACTCGCGCGTGATGTTCACTGCATGCTGTATACTGTCACTCCCTCCTTGTTCAGGTGACTGAGGGTGGATTTCTCAACCGAAGCCCAAACCATGACCTCGGTTTTCCGATTTTTTATTGTTTCCATAACAACCATAAAAACTGAAAGTCTACGGCTATTAATTACAAAACCAATGTCTAAGTCATGTCTATGGTTTCAATGTTTCTCTGCAGTGGATACCATCCCATTGTGGCATTACAGGGAACGAAATGGCAGATTTGCTGGCCAAGAAAGGAACCCACATCCTTCAGACATCACCAAACAATATCTTACTCTAGAGCAGATGAACATCCGCTTCAGAGTGAGAGAAGCCTTCAGAACCTCCCTAGAGCTCCAAATGACTGACAAACCTTGGAAAGCATCCATCCAAACTACACTGCCAGATTGGCCCAGAAGAGTAGCCGTTGCATCATTCCGTACTGCAACAGGACACGACTGCCTAGGTAAACACCTTCATCGCCTCGGTCTTCTACCAACTCAACAATGTATCCTCTGCAACACTACGGAAGATATGGATGCTGATCACATCCGAACTTGCCCAACCCTAACAACCAAAAATTTCGTGGACAGATACTGGGAAGCCAGGGAAAAGATGATACACATTTTATAATCTTTCTTGTTATCGTTTGTTATTATTATTATTGTTTGTTTTCCTCAGTCATTATTGGCTAATGAAAAATTTCAAAAACCACTGCATTTAAATAAATAAAATAAATAAATGTCTATGGTTTCATGAACAATGTCTACGAATTTTCATTCATTTTTATAATTGTTATGGAAACAATAAAAAATTAGAAAACCGGGGTCGTGGTTTAGACTTCGGTTGAAAAATACACACGAATGTAAACGTTCAGCGGTGGACACCGTCACTTCCTTTAACTATTACAAAGTAAACATACATGAATAAATTAATTTCTTGTATTGACATAGAACATGTGAATGGAGAAGATTACATAACAGTGAGCTACATGTTCTTATAGGAAGCCAGATATAATAAGAACAATTAAGTCACATATACTGCTATGGGCAGGACATGAGGCACTATTGGGGAATGTAAGAGGTGCATGGAAGCTTCTTATAGGAAAACCAGAGGGAAAACGCTCAGATGGTAAACCAAGAATGAGGTGGGAGAATAACATTAACTATGATTTGAGGGAAGTAGATTATATAGGGGATGTTTGGAAAATATTTGCTCAGGATAGGGGTGTATGGAGAGCTTATGTCCGCGCGGCAATGAACCTAGGGGTTCGATAGTGCCAGTGAGTTAGTTATTGACATAGAAATAACTAGCCTATGGTGTGTTATCTGAATTATAATCATTTAACAAAGCAAATTAATCCATCTCGAAAGATATTGGTCCTAATAACAAAGTAATAATTCCTTTAAATAAATAATTTTATTTTTACTTTCCGTTTACTTTTATGTATATGCGCCTTGTCGACACTTGACATTTCTTGCGTTCTAAAAGTTATCAATATGGGGCCTTATGTTGGAGCAATTTTAACGTAATGATCACTGTAAATGTTTGATGATGGGAGTAGTTCCGAAAGGCCTGCAGTTGATTAATATATAAAGTTGAGAGGGACCTACAAATATATAATTTTAATATTGCAACTAACACCTCAACGGAGTTTTACCATGAATTTTATTAATATTGACTCGTCGTACTCATCTTGATAAGCTACGCCACTGTTTATTGTTCAGCGCGTCGGTGCTCCCCGCGCTGCAGTTCTGCAGCCCTGCGACAGAAATTAAAAAGTATGTTAGTGCACAATCGCATTAAAATCACATTTCCTCAGGAATGTTTTACTATTTAACAGATCTTGCAAAAATCCCATCAGTGCGTATTCCGTAAAATTCGAGTAACAGGCTATAAATAGAAGACATGCCTAAAGTGAAATGGGGATTTAAAATCTTGATTATTGTAATTTTCGTCATAATCAGTGTACGGCTAAAATTATACTCTTCCAGACTCGAAGGAATTTAATTAATATTGATAAACCCATGTCCCCATCTTCAACGAATGCTGTCTCATAGAATTCCAAAAGCCATACTTCGCTACTGTCCCCAAGGCAAAAGATCGCTGGGACGTCCAAAAAAGCGCTGGATAGAAAATTCCTCTTTGAGACCGTAACAGGCCACACGGCCTAATACTTGCATGGATGATGATGATGATGACAAACCCATGTCCTAATTCTCATTATCCCCAGAAGAATGAAGTGAGACTTCTGAATTGCAATGTGTATTTCAGCAGTCCAGAACAAAGAAATTTATGCAACAGAATGCTTCATCTTGTAGCTTCTAGCATAATAAAACAACTGTTAATGCAGTTCACTACTAGGCAATTATTACTTACAATTAGAATATAATTTGCGTCCAGCCCTGCATTGTAAATGGTCTCAGGTCATTGAGTATATGTCTATTGTGTTATATCATATGATAACTCTCTAACACAATGAGTAATAATAATTAAGAAGATTGAATGGAATGCAACACCCACCAAATTCACCAGGCATAAACCCATCTGAGTAAGAGGCCTACTTATTTTCGAATATGAAAGAACTCCTTTCTGTTAAGAGTTGACAGCAGAAGAGTTTTAGATCGACAATGAAAGAGTTGCAATAGTGCTGCAGATAGAGTGAGCATTCTTACAAGGATTTGGAAACGCATTATTGACATGGTAGGGGTTCCACATACAGTATTAAATATTTAATGTAAAAATGACCAAAATAATTTAATATGAAACGCCAATTAAGTCGTCACTATATGTATTTACATAGGATCTATAAAATTCGGCCAGGTAGTCTGGCGGAAAGGCATCTGATTAAAAATTGTATGGTCGGGATTCGATCTCGAACAGTAGAAGAATGGAAACTGTTTTTCAGTCATTCGTGTCCACACTGACCCTAGGCCACTCAGTCTATAATAATAACCGAGATATTTAATGTAACTATTTAACTAATGCTCCAAATGGGAGTCAATTACCAATCACGTTTCAATTAATTTTGTTTTACAACCAATGACAGTCGTGTTTCACCTCGCTCTTTATCGAATTCTCTTTACCAGCTCTTGCTTTTGTGATAAAAAAAGCTGATCCTTTTTTAATATTCTGAACAGGTCCGAGCGTTATTTTACAGTGACTGACTCTCCAACAAATACATTGAATATAGCAAATAGGTAATGAACAGAGTCATTCGAACTACACATTTGATAATTGTGTTTTTAAATAATTATTTTACTGAGTTGTTTACTAAAAAAATAATGCACTAGGGTGCATTCTTACAGTAATACGATCCAATGGGTTATCGCTGATTGCGATCCTATTTGGCAATAAATAATATGATCAAGTTGAAGTGAATAAACAAATTAAACATAACCACACATTTCTGATTTGTTTTCAAACATAGCCGTTTACATTAAATTTATGAATATTTTAAAATACCGGTAACTACATTTACACAATGATTTTTGAGTAAAGAGCTTAATTTTATTCGTTAAATAGTCCTAGCAAATGCCACTCTTGATTTCCAAATCCTCTAGATAAATCCACTCATCACTTCGTGAGTCGTGAATTTATCGATGACATTACTTATGATAAAGTCTGTCGGAACTTGAAATCATTCTCGTGTAGTTGACTAAGAATCGTGGGTCTATGCCCCCATGGACTTTTATGGCTAATTAATGAACTAAGTTTTCTTTACCAATCTTTAGATATATTAAAGGAATCAAGTTTTAATCATGTAGGTATTTTTGACCTTTTTGAAAACGACAAGGATGAGTAAGTTCCAATTTGTATATGACATCTGTCAAGAATAGAATCAATAGCAAAAAAATGGCATCGAATCGTAATCAGAATGTGATACATAGAGTTAATAATTTCTAAAAGAGTAACAATCATTGTTAAATTTTCTTAGATGAAAAATTATCAGAAAAATAAATGCATAAGAGTGATATTAACCTCTAAAATCGAGAAATGAATAAGCGGATGGATAATGAAAATAATAATAATAATAATAATAATAATAATAATAATCTGAGCTACAAGCCGAAGTGTCGAGGGTTCAAGTCCCGTTGGGGTCAGTATTATTAAACTGACCCAAACCCTCTGGCGGCACTATGACCCTAACAGAAATGAGTTCCAGACGCTTGTTCTGGGAGTAAAGGCGGCCGTCACGCAGGGCTGACAACCCGGCTGACGTAAAGTGCCGATTGTCTAGAAAAAGTGGGAGCCTTAACTTCCTACTACCCCAAGGGCCTCCGGGCCTGTTGTGGGATCACTTTACTTTAATAATAATAATAATAATAATAATAATAATAATAATAATAATAATAATAATAATAATAATAATAATAATAATAATAATAATAATAATAATTAATAATAATAATAATAATAATATTATGATCAATGGTGTCTCGGAGTCAGCAATAAATGAACAGAGATTATCGCAAATGTTCTGATTCGAACTCCAGTAAGTTAAATCCGGAGAGCTTGGTACAGCATGCCTAGGTAACTTGAGAAAGTCGCTGTGAAATTCATACAAACCCGGAACTCGTGTGGAAGAAAAGTTACGTGAGTCAACTCCTCACTGGAAAAGGTCATTGTAATTTTTATTTAAGAGAAGAAACGGTATTTGTATTTGCCAATCATATCAAATTAATGAGGTTAAATCACTGCTTTAAAATGTTGAAATTATTCGTCATTAATCACGGAATTTATTTTTATTATTTTAATTTATTTAAAGTTGCTTTGAACGTTATTATTCCGACTTACATAATTACTATGCATTATCATTATTATGGTATTATTTTTTAACCCATACCACCAGTTGTATTTACAACATTTCTGGTACGGTATACGGGACAATCCATATCAAATCGGACAGCAAAAAATCTTGCAATTTATTTTTTTAATTTTATGTATCCCTAAATATAGTGAATACATTTATAAACGTATTAATACAGAAATTTAATTTTTATCATTTATAGGTTCGTAGTCATGATGATCTGAAATTATCGTAAATATGATAAACTAAACCGTTTACCAGCTAATATTTCTGAAACAGTAAACAGCAAAAATTTGTTTCAAACGTATTTATATAGGTGATATCATGTAGTTTAAGGGTGTTATTTTTATAATTAGGATATTTTTTTTCGGTGTCAATTTTCTGTTTTATGGCGGTTTACTGCAGTACATATCAAAAAATGAAAACGGAAAAAATACAGGATACTACTCACGTAATAAGGATTAATTTCCAGAAATTACATTTTTGGAGAGTTGAATAGTTCAGACAATATAAATGTTTTTTATTCTATTTTCGTAAAAAAACTCGCGGGTCCACGGCGCAGCAGATTTATTTCACGACCAAGGTCGCACGCGTACTTTATTGAAAGAGCTTCATCAGTGACTTTTTAAATTGCCATTAAATCGAATAGATTATTATATGTTCTGCTTAATGGAACAGTACCGTAAATTTATAAAAGTGGCGATATTTTAATACTTACGCAGTAGATATTTATTTATCAAATTTTATTGCTGAAGTGAGAAGTAAAGAGCTCTGTTACTTACGTTTACTGTGAATTATTAAACAAATTATTTATAACTAACTCACTCACTGGCTCTGTGGAACCTGCAGGTTCATGGCAGCGCGGACATAAGCTCTCCATACATCCCATTCCGAGCTAACGTTTTCCAATTATTCCCTGTATAATCTACTTCCCTTAAATCATGTATAATGTTATTCTCCCACCTCATTCTTAGTCTTCCAACTGGACGTTTTCCCTCCGATTTTCCTACCAGAAATTTCCAAACACCTCTTTCATCCTCCATACGTGCCACATTTCCTGCCCATCGCAGCCTACGAGACCTAACTGTTTTTTTATATCTGGCTTCCTATACAGATCATGTAGCTCACTGTTATGTAGTTTTCTCCATTCATCTGTCTGTTCATCTCTTTTTGATCCAAATATTTTCCTAAGAATTTTATTCTGAAATACTCGTAATCTTCTGCCCTTTTTTAAAACAAATTATTTATTTTGTTACACATTTTTTATTACAGTTTAAATGTAATATTATATAACTATTTCATCATTAATTGAATAAACTGGTATAAATTTTTATTATGTTATAATTACTCATTTCAGTCTTAAAATAGCTCTTTATTCAGTGTATTGTATTGTACCCTGAAAACTTTGATGAACTAGTATTGTTATAAGATATCACTTCCAAATAAGACCGAATGTTTTAATACTCATACCACTTCCTACCAAACAATAATAATGCAGTGTCAGCAAAGTCTTCCTTAAACATCTGTTTTACATCAACAATTCTCAAGTTCAGATTACATACTAGACAGTTAATTTACACCACTGTGTATGTTTAGTGCATCTCGTCATTTGAGTGTCACAGTCAAATTAAAAATAATATCTTATTGTTCTTAACTCACAAGTTTGCAGATCTACAAAGACTGAATGGTGTGTTAGAAGTTAAATATAATTTTAATTATGCATATATTAGTATACAATAGTTATTAACAATATTATGTGTTAATATATAATTTTACAATTTCTTAAATGTTTCTGGAATGAGAGAATAATCGTAGAGATATACATTTTGTGCTATAAAAGGAGAATAATGGGAAGTTTAGATATTAAATTAAATACTATAATAATTTAGCTTATAATAAAAGCTAATATTATCGTGCATTTTAATATCATCTTAGATATGTCATGAGTAGGGGATGCAAGATCAGTAAGTGATACCAAGCCAATAACATATATTTATACCTCTTAAATATTACTTGTAACAGCATGAAAATTGTTATAAATTATTATCGATAGCTTAACATTACTTACAATATTCAACATCAGACATTGGTGTAGGGTACAAGTACAAAATATTACAACACATTACAAAACTACTCTCTAGAAAATATTTTTAATAGGCCTACCAGCTTGAATTCGTAGGTGCTTAGTAATTTAAATTAAACTATACATTAGCCAAAATCAGCACAAAATTAACCGCCTACTGAATATATCAATAAATGTTTGTTATATTTAATGACGTTTATTATGTAGCAATTTATTTCAAGCGCGAGGTTCTCCTACGTACCATAAATTTACGACACGGGACTCAAGGATTTCCTTCCTTTTGGAGAAAGCTACATTCAGAATTGTTACGCCTTTAAAATGCCATTGATTCCTATCGAGTTTGAACCCGCGAATCTCGGAATCGGAGGCGTGCAGAGTAACCACTTGTCCACGATGATGATGATAATGTAATAATTGTAATAATGATAATAATGTAATGATGATAATAACAATAAAAATATGTGTAAGTGCGCAAAGGACTATCCCCAAGTAGCTCCGTCATTGTTTGTACGAGCGAGTGATCTCCACTCACGTGAAAGGTATTGCGGGCAGTCTATACATAGGAGATTTTAGGAAAATAATTATTTTGGGTAGTTTCCTTTCAAGACTCCACTTTAATACTAATTACAAAAAATTAACTGGTGTTCAGGTAATAATGTGACACTTTTTGATTTTATAAAATTTTTGGTGAGGAAGGTCAATTGCATATTAATTGCATTTACGCCCTTCAGAAAAAAGTAAATATTAACATACTAATTTTCAAGCGATAGAGCATAAAATCATCTATAATGTGACTACCTTTTCAAGTTGAGGGAACAGCCATACTTCGAGAAATGTATTTTATAAAAGAGACTATTTAAAACAATACGATAAATTGACAGCTCTATTATTCTTTAATTACACCAAGTGAAGACTTGAAATTCGGTTCAGATATTCAGTATATCATAAAGTTTCACTGTAAAAAGAATGGTAAACTTTTAAAGATGTGAGTTCAATTTTCACAATTTTTTTGCCGATTTCGTATGGAATGTCCCATACTCTTCTTGCACTGACGAAATTGTGACCCACTTTTTAAGTTAGGGCACCTGGAAGGCGGAGTTATTATTAGCCTATTATTATTATTATTATTGTTATTATTATAATTATTGTTATTATTATTATAATTATTGTTATTATAATAATAATTATTATTAATTATTAATTATTATTAGAGACGTTTAAGATGGTTTGGACATCTGAAGAGGATGGCATCTGATTGAATCCTTTAGAAGATCTTGGAGTGGGAAATAGATGGGAAAAGAAGCAAGGGAAGATGTAAATTATACAGGGGCTGATTGGAAAACATTAGCTAGGTAGGGATCTGTGGAGACTTTATGTCTGTGCAGTCATGAACCTGAGGGATCGATAGTGCCAATGAATAAGTTAGTTTAGTCCTTATTGTATGGAATAGGACATTAGATTCTAGATTTTGCCAACAAGTATAAAGAGTGATATAAATTTATTTTTAGCTACTTGTATTTTTACTATAGGTCTACCATCGTTTCTGAATATAGTTCACTCTCACTCTCTCTATAACTAACTAAGTAACTAACTCACTGGCACTATCGAACCCATAGGTTCATGGCCGCGCGGACATAAGTTCTCCATACATCCCTATCCTCAGCAAATGTTTTCCAATCATTCCATGTATAATCTATTTCCCTCAAATCATAATTAATGTTATTCTCCCATCTCATTCTTGGTCTACCAAGTGGGCGTTTTCCCTCTGGTTTTCTACAAGAACCTTCCATGCACATCTTTCATTCCGCATTCTTGCCACATGTCCTGCCCATCGCAGTTTATGAGACTTAACTATTCTTATTATATCTGGCTTCCTATAAAGATCAAGTAGTTCACTGTTATGTAGTTTTCTCCATTCACCTGGCTGTTCATCTCTCTTTGGTCCAAACATTTTCCTAAGAATTATATTCTCAAATACTGGTAATCTCCTTTCCTCCCTTAAAGTAAGAGTCGACGTTTCTCATCCGTATAATATAACTGGTAGAATAACAGTTTTATATATTTTCAGTTTAAAGTTTTTTTGAAAGCAGTTGGGACGTCAAGAGTCTCTGTAATACATAATAGCACGCATTTCCAGAATTGAGCCTCACTTTCTTTACTACAAAATATATCCATTCATAGTAATTCTGCCCTAAGGCAGGTCCTTCACTGCAATCATAGCATTTTCATGCTATGCTTACAGCTTTACTAGGGAATTGTAGGTGTGGTAGCTTCCTGTTGCTTTCCACACCGGTGAAGGACGATGATGATGGCCATATAATTTCGGGGACCGTTTGGGCCTTAAAGTTTTCCTGACATTTGTCTTACAGGTGAGGAAAAACCCCGATAAAAACTTCAACCAGAAAAACTGCCCCGACCGGGGATCGAACCCGGGCCCACTGCGTGACAAGGCAGCACGCTATCTCCAGACCACAGCGGTGGACTTACTACAAAATATTATTCCATAAAATCACTGCATTTGTATTCAATTCTTGGCATCAATTAAGTAGTAGGCCTAGGCCTACTGATTAAAGTACTGCGTTCAACACATAGCTAGGTCATATTTTCTATTGAATATACTACGGTAATATTTATGTAGCTTTAACATGAATGGTGTAAAACTATTTTTCCCTAGCATACCAAGTAATACATTTTGTATACATATTCCTGTTAGTGATATTAAAAATCTGTAATGAAGAGGTTACTGTTTCCGAGTGGAACACAAACATAGAGTTAGTGTTATAACTGTAAGTAATAAGTATTTCATTTTTGTATGATTTTATTATTTGCTGGTTGAGTAGAAGAGGAGGCCTTATGACCTTAACTCTGCCTGCTTAAATAAAACAACAATAATAATAATAATAATAATAATAATAATAATAAAAATAATAATAATAATAATGGTGATGAAATGACGATAAAATTTTGATAATGGTAATAATTATAATAATGATAATACAATATAATTGTTTTATGGTGACAGTAACAAGAACAGTACATGACAAGGAATTAAAGAAAATTAAAGAAAAGGTCACTGACAACAGATCTCTGCAGACAATTTGGTCAGAGATTAGAAACCATATAACTTACAACTTATGACTGCCCCCCTCTTGAACAGACAGAATATAGACGTATATACGTCGCGATGCAAAGATCATACATTAACAGGCAATACAACATAAACTTAGCACTTCTATAAGTTACTTCAAATATAACCTATAGCTAATGTTTACGTTTCACATTATAGTAAAAGAGTTTTAATACTTAAAATATTTATAATCTCAAAATAAGAAATGAAAAGTAAAATTCTAAAATAATAAATAAGATTATTCCTCTCGAAATTCTTTCGTCACAGCTCCATATGGTGTATTAATTTTCTTAATTTGCTAAGTATGTTTAAGATATGGACAATCTTATATGAATAGTAATTTTTTATGAATGGACTGATTACTTAAAGTAAATAGATAATAATTTTGCATTCTGTACTTTTTGGTGAATCATGGACTGACGTGTAAAGTGTTTGTTGTTACGACAGACTGTTACTAACAGATTTCGCACACGAGGCAGTAATAGACATTGGTTAATTGACGTCAGTAAAGTAGATAAGATATTATTCCTGCAATATTTTGTCAACAAGATTCATGTTAAAAAATATATATTATTAATTTACAAAGCTATAAATAAATGGAACATTTGCAAAGAATGATTAAGGAATGGGCATAGAAAAGGTAGTTCGACCACTGTACTCTATATAAAAAAATAAAAAAACTGCTGAAAGAAGAGGAAGTATATATATATATATATATATATGTGTGTGTGTGTGTGTGTGTGTGTAAAACTAAAATAAAGCCATTTTATATATATATATATATATATATATATATATATACATATATATATATAATCATTACGACGTATATTTATATTGTATTGTATTTATAAGTTTATATTTGTATTTATTTAAAATAGAAAAAAAAACAAGCTATTTTAGAAAATATGTTAAAATAAGTTTTTCTAGAATTACAAAAAAAAGTGTTTTAAAGATTTTACGGAATGAAATAGGGGCATGGAGCTTGTTTTAGGGAAACCAAAAAGAAAACGCCTATTAGATATGTCTTGAATGAGGTGAGAGAATAACATTATCCATGATTTGAAATAAATTATACAGATGATTTGTTGTTATTTGAACAAATTCCTATAGCCTGCATTTTATCATGTGATTATCCTGTGGTAGGCTTATATTTAGTCTAAGAACTGCTATGTGTTAAAATATGAAAATTGGTCCTTTATTGGTACAGTGTAAGTTAGTGTCTTATGATTGTGATTGAATTACTGTTTTTGTAGTTTTCGAACCTCCGGGTTTGATAGTGCCAGTGATTTAAGCAAGCTTTATCTAAATGTAATATCTTGCCTTTCGTAAATAATCCTATGGGCACTCGATAACATCCTCCTTTTTTTGTTATTGGTTGTGTTGTTTAAATTAAACATAGCATCATATGATATTTCTTCACGTTTATGTAACCTGTAACTGGTGTACGTCTTTATATGATTTGAAGTATAATAAGAAAAACAAATCTAAATCATAGGAATTGAAAAGTTTACCTATATTCCATTAATATTTTATATTTTCTTAAAGTAATATAAAAATGTTTAATAATTCATTGTGTTCTAGATTTAACGTCGCTACCTCTGACACTGTGGTTCCGAGTTCGATCCCCTGTCGATCCTAACCTGCAAGACAGATATCAATAGAAATTAAATAGCAAAAAGATCCCGAAATCACTTCCCATAATAATAACCCATATCATACATTAATCGCATTTTTAATATGAATGTATGAATGACGTATGCCTCCTGATTCATGTAAACACAGGTGCTTTGAGAGAGAATTAATCCTGTGGGATAGAAAAATGTCCCGCAGCCCTCAAATGGTCGTAGTTTTAAGTACGAGTGTCTTGTAATTTAACAGATTACGTCAGTGCTGCACTACATAAGCTACAATAACTTAAGAGCAATAGGTGATTACACTTTTTTACATATTGTCTCGGAGGTGGCCTTAAAATTAAGGTAGGCTACTCATTTATCCGGATACGATCTCCATGACCTTTTGTAGTTAAAAAAAATGTGCCCCGAGTAAAAAAAAAATCCTTCCAATAACCGGGTCTGTAAGGCTTGAGAGGCGTTGGGTATGTAAAAACTCTACAAAGGATATCTAATCTAGCAATCCACTGAGCTGAACTAAATCCACTATTCAGGTTCTTCTTTTTTTATTATTCGCACACATAATATATATATATATATATATATATATATATATATATATATATATATATATATATACTAATAAGAGGAACTATCCTATCCATATAAGAATCTATAAAGCCCTGTGTACCGAGTTTGTTATGAAAATGTCGTAAAGCTGTTGTGAACACATTCTCCCCTGTGCAGAAACCAATATTGGCGTGAGCCCGGCGGAGAAATCAATACGAGAAGTCTTAGTCTGGCAATTCCCAGACTCCGTCTTAATATCTGAATACAGTATCTAGCTGTGACTGGGAAAACTTCTGTAACTGGTTTTAAAGCTGATTCATAAATTCTCTGTCTGGATCCCCATGATCATGAAATATTCTGTCTCTATAATCTAATGTCGAAAATCATGAATACTATTCAGAGGTTACAGATCACAAATTGACATGGGAAAGATAGTAAGTCATAAAAAGCAAATTTTACAGTGGAAGCAAAAAACAATTTTTCACTTTTAAATTTAAATATAGGCCTATTTTGTAAAGCTAATATGGATATTTTAAAACTATTTTGCAAATAAAATTTCTTGTTTAGTAGTGTCAAAATTATATAATAATATCCTCAACTCGTGTCCAACTCAGGGTCGGTTAGAGGGATGAGATGAGATGAAGCCCCTTATATAGAGGCCTGTGAATGACAAGGGTGCCTGACGTACCATCACAGGGGCAGATGAATGAAATGAAACGAAATGAATGAGATGAATATGAAAAATTTGTGGCAGGGGAAAACGAGAGAAAACCCCGAGAAAAATTTGCCCAAACTCCGTTTCGTCCACCACGAAACCCACATGGAGTGATCGAGACTCGATCTCGGAACCGCAGCGGTGAGAGGCGAGCGTCTAACCGCTTGCGCCACGGTGTGAAAATTACATTAAAATTAATGTTGGGAAAATTGTTTTTTTTTACTTCCTCTGTAAAATTTGCTTTCCCGTATCAACGTCTTAATTATTTGGAATATAATTTAAAAATAGTAGGTGTCTAGATCCTATTTTAATAGGACTTATGGTTAATAGAGCAAAGTGACCAAATATTATAAGTAAACCGTGCGAGATTACCCGTGATAACATGCGAGATGAGTATTTGGGAGTACTCAGGTACAACTTACATTGGTCATCACCATAATTGAGGCAGTTAGAAGCAAAGAGGTGTAAATGCAAGTTTTGGTGTTCTGAGAAAAACAGGTTTATGCTATGGTTTATTATACAGCGTGTCGCGCCCGACGTGTCGCAATCTCGCGTTACGCTCGGCGTGATACTGGTTTAGCATGGAGCGCATACGGTACAGCGCTTATGTTTATGGAATTGTCGCTAGATAGGACCACATATATGGGAAATCAAAATGACCAACGTTCATAATAAATTTCCAAATGTGTTTACAAAAATTAATGTATACAGACCTGTCCCTGCATAACCTAAAGAAATAAATTACATACATACTAATTAGTAAACTATAAACTAATATGATGTACACTAAACTGACCCATCGGAACCTAACAAAATGAAATGATTGAACATTTATTTCTTAAAATATGGTTTGGAATTAAATGCAAATGTTGGCCTTCTTCTTCTTCTTAAACTTAATTTGTAGGATTTTCATCCTGTTTGTTTCCAAAATCACTCCTCGGAGGAAGACGTACTGGATGTGCATTCACTGTCTATTCTCTCTTGGTTGGTCAGTTGTTGGTCATTCATACATATGTCCTGCCATCTGGTGGATTAAATTTTATAAGCGTTCACGTATGCCAACTTCAATTCCAATAAAGAACTTCGAAAATAAATTGAGAGGAAAAGTCATAATTTGTGTACATAGATAAACATATTAAAATCCTTTATAAAAAAGTTTTAAGTATCGCTGCAAAACGTTTAAAATAGTACGAAATATTAGTAAAGACAGAAAAAGTACCTAGAACAGCATCATATCAATGTCGTATGGAAAATTATAGAATAAATTATTCTTTAGTTCTTAAATAAACATATGGTTGATGAAAATACAAAATTTTAGAATACTTCAGATTTTCGCCTGAGCAGTTTTATCAGGTTTTGAATTTAAAGAAGACGAAATTCATATAGGCCTACATCCATAATATCCCCAAGATACAATACAATATTTACAGCTTTTATTTATGTCTTGACTAAGTTCAAGCCACAATAACTCTTTTTTTCTGTATATCTCTGTACTTCTTCATACTCATATTGTATAGAACTCGATGATTTGCAACAAAAGTATCTAACTATCGTCGTTAAAATTGGAAAGTTATAAAACAAGTACTGTATTTCCGACATTTTGTCATAAAATCTTACTTTGTTTTTAGCAATTACACCAATGAGTACTGGTAATATCTTTTATATTCTTTGTTTGCGCTGGCAAATTGCGTCCCGGATTCAAGTGATTCCAATACTCGACGCGACATGTCAGCGCAAAATTTTTCGCGCCAGCAATTTGCGTTGTAGATAAGCCACATCCATTTAAATACATGGGGAGCAATTTTTGCGCAGGCGCTTTGCGTCGAAGATAAACCATAGCATTAAAGTTGAAATTGTGTAAGAAGATCATAGGTAATTGAAAATGACAATCACACTTTATCTACTCCTAACGCATACTGATTTGCTACTGAATAAAATTAAGCTTCAAAATTTAATTGTTCCCCGGTCGGGACAGTTTTTATGGGTGAGGTTTTTATCGGTGTTTTTCCTCACCTCTAAGACAAATGTCAGGAAAACTTTAAGACCCAGACGGTCCCCGAAATCATATGGTCATCGCTATCATCATCATTCATAGGTTAAGCTTAGGATTAGGGACTCTCCTGGCGCACCATTATCACCCATCATATCATCGGGGCAACGTAACCCCGCCTTCCAGGCGCCCCAACCTCAGAAGTGGGTTACAAGTACGCCATGCCAGGAGAGAAACCAGGAATGTCGAAAGACAAACCTGGGGCATTTGAAAAAAATATGTAATTGTACACCGCTGTAGTCTCGAGGTACCGTGCTGCCTTAACATACAGCGGGCCCGGGTTCGATTCCCGATCAGTACAGGCTCCTGGGTGAGGTTTATTTTGGCGTTTTTCCTCACCTATAAAACAAATGTCAGGGCCCAATGGTCCCCAAAAATCATCGGACATCATCATTATAATCCTTATATTTTGGTGTGGAAAGCAACGGGAAGCCACCACATCTATAATTTCCTAGCAAAGCTGCTAAGCATAGCATGAAAATGCTATGATTGCAGTGAAAAACCTGTCCTAGGGCAGAACACTATAGAATAGAATGTAATTATGCACAACATTCGTTTTATTGCGAAAAAAATCACTCTGCTTCTAACCGCCTCAATTAAGGTTTGTAGTTTTCTTTATTCTCTTTCTACGTTTTTTTCATTTTATCATTAGGTTAATCTCTGATTAGATATTTCTGCAAGACATACCTTTCTCTTATTTCACTTCTGTATTATGGCTTAACTAGTCAACAACTTTAACCAAGGAGAATAAAAACTTGGACAAATTCTTACAGATGGCGTGATCAGTTGCTGTTCTATCCGCTCTTTGGCCTGTTCTATCCGCTCTTTGGCCCCTCTTAAGATAGCCTTGGACAAAATTCAGTGCCGCGAGCGAAAAACTTAATTAATTGACAAGTCCTCGAAGGAAAATTTATTCGGTCATCAACTCTTGAGACTACCCAACTGGTAAAAAAAATGAGGATCACCCAATATTCATCTCTAACTCTTCTTCCAGTTGAAAAGCCTGCACTGACTCTTATCATCTCACCCTACCTTTCCGGAGTATCAGTACGTACTTTGACCTCTATAAGAACAGAATACTCCTATATATAATCGCTAATTAGCAAGTCCAACTACTTTAATAAAAAATAATAATGTGGTCCTAATATGACACCATGAAGCGAAGTTATTACATTAGAATTAATAGTGTTTTATATTTGATAATGAATTGGAATTATTATTTGGTAGTTAAAGGATAAACTATTAATTTATAGCATTTCCCATACTATGTATGAGATCGATTTTCGTTCGGCCAAGGAGTGTTAAAATCAACAGGATGTTGTGATAAACATCTGTTTCTGATGTGGTTAGGTTAACATTATTGTTTTCCAGATACAATGTCTGAAATTCAAATAAAATAATTATTCCCACTATTAGGGAAAATATGTCTCGGGGAATTGTCATGATGTTTGTGTTAGAACACACCAATAGCAGGACTTGTAATAACAGGATCTTGTTTTATATTGTAGAATATAACTTAGATACTGTATATCACATCAAATTATATCAAGGGTTATGCCTTCTGGCCTGTTAGGCCTCAGGTGAGCTAGTCTCTCTATCGCTTCTTTGACCTTCCACGATCTCTCATCACGTTAGAGCTGTAAGCAATGTTTTTGAGGTATTTTATCAATGGGCATCGTGATATCAGTATACCGTTGAAGTACTGTAGATACAGTATATACCTAATGTGCCAGAGAAATAATATCTCCTCGCGGAGATGACGGTCTAGTGCGGCACGGGGGTGTTGAGTTTACGTGGATTCATTAAAAAAAATTGGCTAGTGTTGACGTGACAAATACTGTACCGTTGTACTACGCATAACAAATTAGATCAGTTGGTACAATTCCTGCTATCTTCATTTATAAAACAAACGTACTAGACATATTAATTGTGTAAGTCTGATAATAACTAGCAATCTGTATTAAATGTTATATTGGTTTTATATGTTAAATTAGTTTTTAATTATGCCTACAGCACATTGCCAAACTATGTTTTCGAAGTGTAAAATACAACATAAAATCTAGACTCACGTGGCGTTCGGCTTTCTTCCGCATTCCTTTTTGGGACTTAATTTCTCTGGGATATCAGTAAGTAGACCAATTTCAACTTAAATAACAAAATAAAAGAATATCAGAGAAAAATACTATGATCATGTATTACGGATATTCCATCCATAGTAATTCTGCCCAATAGCAGGTCTTAACACTGTAATCATAGCATTTTCACGCTATGCTTTGCAGTTTTACTAGGGAATTGTAGGTGTGGTAGCTTCCCGTTGCTTTCCACACCGGTGAAGGATGATGATGATGATAATGATAATGATAAGGATGATGAAGATGATGGCCATATGATTTCGGGGACCGTTTGGGCCTTAAAGTTGTCCTGACATTTGTCTTACAGGTGAGAAAAAACCCCGATAAAAACCTCACCCAGAAAAACTGCCCCGACCGGGGATGGAATCCGGGCCCGCTGCGTGACAAGGCAGTACGCTACCTCGAGACCACAGCGGTGGACATTAGAGTCCCGAATTCCTAAGATGATCATAAAACACAAAGCTAAATCGGCGAGAGAGAGAGAGAGAGAGAGAGAGAGAGAGAGAGAGAGAGAGGGAGAGAGGGGTAGAGAGAGATTATATTTTCAGTTTACTATTATTCTACCAGTTATATTATATGGGTGCGAAACATGGACTCTTACTTTAAGGGAGGAAATGAGATTACAGGTATTTGAGAATAAAGTGCTTAGGAAAATTTTTGGACCAAAGAGAGATGAACAGACAGGTGAATGGAGAAGACTACATAACAATGAACTACAGAGTCTTTATAGGAAGCCAGATATAATAAGAACAGTCAAGTCTCGTAGACTGCGATGGGCAGGACATGTTGCACGTATGGGGAATGAAATACTTGCATGGAAGCTTCTTGTAGGAAAGCCAGAGGGAAAACGCCCAATTGGTAGACCAAGAATGAGGTGGGAGAATAACATTAACTATGATTTGAGGGGAGTAGATTATACAGGGAATGATTGGAAAGGATTAGCTCAGGATAGGGATGTATGGAGAGCTTATGTCCGCGCGGCCATGAACCTACGGATTCGATAGTGCCAGTGAGTAAGTAAGTAAGTATTTTCAGTTTACTAGAAGCACTAATTTTTTGTAATTAAAATGTTCGTAGACACGCAAAATGTTAAAAAAATAATTATTCATATCACATGATGCAGAAGTCAGTGTCACCTGTAATTAATTTTAACAAGAAAATGCTGGTTACAAGGTTGTTTGTGTCGTTGATTCAATTGAAATTTTACAGCATGTCGCATCTTTGCTGAGTCACTTCCCAACGTCGAAGTAAGTTATAATAGTGTAGGTTACATAAATGGCCATGGGATTATTCTAAAAGCAGTTCCACGTTGGCATTATGTTGTTATTCCACGTGACAATAACAGAGGTGGTTCACGTATCAGAAGTCAGAACCATATAGCGTTACTCGACAGTCGTGTATGTGTACATACAGAATGACTCACCGTGCCTGGGCGGTCACCATATGGACTCATAAACATTGCCGCGTGGTGCCTTATATTTAATTTCACGTGTTGAAATACATATGAAACATTGAGCAACTAATTCCTGGAGTCACATGAAATACTCTCTGTTTAATTAATTCAAAATCTCTAGCATAAAATTAACTTAAAATAACCATTTTTTTTATTATTTCACTATTCCATTTTTATGAACTCACTGGCACTATCGAACCCGTAGGCTCATTAGTTATCCACGCCTTCTATCCTGAGGCTAATGTTTTCCAATCATCCCTGTATAATCTACTTCCCTCAAATCATGGTTAATGTTGTTTTCCCATCTCACTCTTGGTCTACCAACTGGTCGTTTTCTCTCTTGTTTTCCTACAAGAAGCTTCCATGCCCCTCTTTCATTCCAATTCGTGCCACATGTCCTGCTCTTCGCAGTCTACTATACTTAACTGTTCTTATTGTATCTGGTTTACGCAGCAAGGGGGGAAAAGTTTCCTGGATGAAGTTTTGCGGGATTTTTCCTCTCCTATAAGACAAATGCCAGAAAATTTTAAGGTCCAAACGGTCCTCGAATATCATCTGGCCATCATAATCGTCATCATCATATTCACCATGTTTAATATGAATATGTGTGTGAACGGCATGATTCGTCTTAATGTTGTGTTGTCTCAGAGAAGGCCCTGACATTGAGCTGATCACTCATTCAGGGAGGCCCTCCATGTCCTCGTATTGTAGAAGAAAAAATATGTATGTGATCCATAGTTAAAATCCCTCTCCCGACAGGTCGTGTCACTGTAAGGCCCGGGTGACGTGTGTGGCACGTAAAAGTGCCTATAAGGCGAGAGCATAAGCTGCATGAGTGGAATGTTTGTAATTCCATGGGATGAAGCTCCGGAGCCCAAGGCCGACTGATGTGGTTGCAATCACTGGCTGGCGATGACAGTACGGAGAGTCGTATGATTAGCGAAACTCAATACCCTCAATATTAGTCTAAATTTTCTTAAACAGATTCCACTACTTCTTGTATCAAGTAACTGCTCAATTTTTCTCACGGGGCAATGTAGACCCAGTTTTAGACTTTATACACATAACAAATAAATAATATTATATACTTAGAAGTCGAACTCAGATGCCATCCAGACACTCTAACCGTTTTAAAAAACATGCAGTAGGCCTATTAAATAATTATTATGTATTATTGGAAAGTCGTTAACTGTCGATAGTCACAAGGCAGGCGTTTGCTTCTGGATCCGGGGTTGTTGGATCGATCCTGGTCAAGGTGGATGGTGCAATATACAATTCATAGCTGTTTGTATTTATAGTATATTGCGATATAAGTGCAGGGAATAATTATACATTTATGTCGTAATTATTTTTAGATACTCGGGTGGTAATCACTTATCCCGATATTCTTGGCATCAGTGAGCTAAAAGACAAATATGGTTATTGTGAGTTATTAAAAAAAATAATTACGACATAAATGTATAATTATTTTTCTTTTTACTTATTCAACAAAACATAACTCTCCTCCTCCTGGCGCGACAGGCCTACAAGGCCCTTAGCCTACCAGCCGGCTGCTGGCCTCACATCCACATGTGTCAATCACAGAGGTAGATGATAATCAGCCAGTGTAGGGGTGACATGTGGTCAGCATGTCGAGTCCCCCAGCAGTTATAGCTGATTTTCTCAACCTGGAGTCGCTACTTATTGTAGCTACCCAAATGCATCACGATGCGGGGTGGGCACCGGTCCCATACTGGCCGAAAACACCACGAGAAAATTTCTTCCCCCGTGGAGACTCGAACCAGCGCAAGTCCCGTAGCTCTGCGCCAAGGCTTCCTGCCTTAACCACTCGGCTACGGCGCGGGACAACAAAACATAAAACCATGTTTAATTTATTCAGGCGTAGCACCGCATGTCTGGTATAAGCTAATATGACATAAAAAGGGTGGACTGTGATGATAATTTCAAACCACTGTATTTTCAACTTAATGTTAATGTTGGTGTACGTAATTTCGTAAATCGTTTCTAAAATATGTGGCGTATAGTTAGCGTATTTCAAGAACGGATATTTCGCTTCTCTATTTACCTTAGTTTAATCTCTCCCTTTTTAGGTACTTTTACATGCCCCCGAAACTTCAGCCTTACGGGGAGACAGTCTGTCGGGACATGATTTTTAACTTCGGATCATACACATAGGCTATTTTTTTGACCACACAAGAATATGGGCTTCCCTAGATGAGTGATCAGCTCAATACCACAACCACCTCCGATAGACATGAACATTTAAAACAAAATACATCATTCACTCATTCATACTAAATAATTTATGTAGGTCCATGATATGGATGATTAAGATGGTCAGTTAATGTTCGGGGACCATTTGGTCTTAATATTTCATGGCATTTGTCTTACAGGTGAGTAAAAATCCCGCAGAAAACCTCCCCTAGAAATTTATCGCGACCGGGGATTGAACCCCGGCCCAAAGAAATGTGTAGTCTCATTAATACCACATTTCGATATGATCCCTATGTGGGTAGACTACTGTGGTAAACAGGAGTGTTTGTCACAAAACAAATAACCAACATTATGATATAATAGCCCAAATAGAACTTAAGAATATGTTAATACAACTTCCTTAAGTATGTTATTGTTTTTTCCGTATATGATAAACAAATGAATTGTGACATTATTTTTATCAGTTAAATGTTTCTTTTTTCCTTATAAGAACAAGAATAGCTCACCTCCTGTAAACTAGTTAACATTGTCGGCTTACAACTTGTTTTCTATGTAATTTGTTGGATTTCTCACTGGTAAAATATAACGAAATAAGCTTGTGAAATTGATTAAATGAAATATTTCTATTAGTCATAAATTACTTCAGAAAATATATTTTCCAAATATTACCATGAATGGTCTAGACATTGTTTGTAAACATATCGATATTCAATAATAAACACTAAAATTGTTTTAATAAAAATAAATATTAGAAATTTATGTAAATAATATATTTAAACATTAAAATAACATTCAAATTATTTAAAAATAATAGATAGAGGAAGTTCGGGTAATGTGGAACCTTCCGTTTAAGTGGACCCTGTTAACATCTTCTTTAATTGGTGCTGCCCTCGAACAGAAAATATTTTATCTTCTTCCCCTCATCAACTTTGACGTGTTCAAGGCCGGTTTCTTTTATTCTTTGTGGGAAGAAGGGTTTATTTGTGATATCTATGAAAATTACCATTTTAAAAGTTTTTCAAGCTATTGAATATTGCAATGTCCAAAAAACTCTAAAAATATTATACTATGCAGATGCTGTTTTAATATACTGATATGTTTGGTTTGATATTATGTGACATTGGCGGCTGTATAAAATAATAATTAAACATAACAAAGGAATTCGGATAATGTGGAGCGTGAACCTGGATCCACTTTACAGGAATACGTATATTTTATCAATTTGTATGTTACCTGTAAAAACCATGCACTTAATTAATTATATTTAATGTCTTCGTAATTTTTCTAAACCCAAAGACGGCCACTTTCTGTAGTTGAATGACGTGTGAATGTTATAATCAACAATAATTTTTCAAAACATTAAACAAATATCAACGCTTTTTAATTACGATCAGTCATAAATATGTTCTGATTAATTTGTTCCTGTCTGTATACATTAATAGACTAAATAAACTCAAAGAGTAGTCTAAAAGCTAAAGTGGATTCTGCGGTCCACTTTATCAGAATATAGAGGTTAAAGTGGACCTATTTGATTAAAATAACAATGCTATTTCATAGTTATAACACTAATGATACTGTAATTAAACAAAATTCAACTCCCTTAATTAAGATAAGAAAAACAACAAATTCAAGATAGGGGTCCACATTACCCTAAGTTCCTATATATATTTACCTTAGTGGCCTACATTAATAACTACATTTTTTTTAGTTTTTTTATGTAGCCTGTATGACATCTGTACACTCTCTCTTTTGTTAACGTTTCCGCCGTCATGTCAAGGGCTTCTTCAGAGCTGGTCAGCAAGAAACACTTGAAAACGGCGACATCCAAATGAAATTTTAATGAAAATATGGACCGCAGAAGTCTGGTTTTGTAGGCCTATTCTAACTTTAATAAAATTGTTTAGAAAATATATAATTCTGTGTTCTTTACCATCAATAAATGGAAGTTACTGGCTTTCCTCAGTCGGCAAAGCAAATGGAGGGTTGAAATTCAATTAACAAAACAATTTCATCATAATCGCCATTTCACAGTATCGTTATAATTAAATAAGTAATCTTCTAGAATGTAGATACAACATACGACAAATATAAAATTCTTTAGCGTTTTTTTTCTGTTGTTGTCCGATTATCGGCGCGTGCATATACTGTATTTTTTTTTACTGAAGTTCCGTCTTCATGTCGAGAGATTATTCAGAGCTGGTCAGCTAGAAACACTTGAAAGCTGCGACACCTATAAAAAAAACTTTCATAAAGACACGGACGGCGGACGTCTGATTATTTTATTCTAATTATAGGCCTAATAGAATTGTTCAGAAAAGAAATGCAATTTTGTGATATTTACCATCAATAAATAGCGGTTACTGGTTTTCCTCTGTCGGCAGAGCAATTGGTGGGTTGACATTCAGTTAGCAGAACCATTTCATCACAATCACCTTTTCATAATAGGCTCTATCATAATCAAATCAATAATATTCTACTTCAAACACAATAGAAATTTAGGCTACAGCCTACTGAATAAACCAAAGATTAGCCTATAGTTGAAGCTATATGCAATGTTGACATTTCAAGATAATTCATCGGTGCCGATGGATTACCTTGCCTTTGGTTTCAGAGCGTTGAGGGTTCAAATCCGGCCGGAGTAGCTGAATTTTTAAGGATGTAAATAATTATCTCGAACATGGCTTCCCTCGGAAGTGAAATAAATCCATGGATTTCGTATAGTAGATTTACGGGATGTAAAAGAATCTAACATCTGAAATAAAATACATCTGAGAAAAAGTTTGTCCAACCTGGTTGAGTGGTAGACAAGGCCTTAAGGCCTTAACTCTGCCAGGTAAAATAAAGCTATTATTATTATTATTATTATTTTACGCCCAGCTTTGAATTGAGACGTTAATTACCTAAGCTATTAAAGAGCGTCTTAAAATAAAACAAATACTACTTACATAAAAATACCAACGACACGGTAAAACACTTGGGAATGTAATTACAGAAAAAAAATTGCATCTGACCTGGGATTTGCTTACGCGCTGCCGTGTAGGGCCCCTACTTCTTCCAAGGTAAGTCAGTGCTAGAGCGCCAGCGCGTAAAAACTGGAGATCTTGAATTCAAATCTCAATTCAGTTGAATTTTTTTCTAATTTTGTTACTGTGGCAAATATTCTGCTTGGCCTTAAACATTACGATAATTAAAAACACCTAAGAACTTTGAATCAAATGTTTTAATTTATTTATTTTCAGACGAAACTTTTAATGGAAATTTTACTTATTGTTTGTTAGTTGAGGACAACTAAGATCTCAGATACATGTCTTATTATTTCAAACTTTTATAGTTAGTGCATCTTATACATTTATTATGCTACATTACAAATGCAAGAGGCAAAAATATTTCTAATCATGAAATTAATTATGTTGAATTTAAATCAAACCAATTTGCCTTGTTTTCTAAATAAAATCGAAAAAATCTACTCAGTGATATTTGAATGCTAGTATAAAGCACTATCATCTTAGTCAACTATTATAGGTGTAAAATTAAAATTATAAAGTCGCTACATAATAAGTCTGTCTCCTCAACTTTTTAAACTATTGATTCTCTGTAGGCCTTTCGGGAATAACTCCATAATCAGCAGAAGGAGCAGGAGATATGTCATTATCTGCTGATGATAGGGTTAGACCCGAAAGGTATACAGCTAATCAATAGTTTACACAGTATTACATTCAGGGTCAGCAGATAAAGACCTATCTCCTGCTCTTTCTGCTGATGATGGGAATAGTCTCGAAAGGACTACAGAGAATCAATAGTTTACGAAGTTGAGAAGTCGGCCCTATTAGGTAACAATTTTATAATTTTATATTATTTTAATTTTATGACTAATATCTCAACGTAATTTTTTTCATGAATTTTATTAATGTTGAATATTATAGGTTGTAAACTGTAGCCCCACGAACAGACATTTGTAGTGAAACGAGTGAAATGAAGTAGCCTACCGGTATATGATCTGGATAACAATAGTTGGCTTTCTGTGTTACAGTACATTCCACAAGCAAACGTAACGGTCTCTTTGTGAAACAAAACCTGAAGCGTTGCAACATAATTACTTTTTTTTCCCCCCTGCAGTGCAAGTATAAGTGTATAGAGAGCTCCATGAAAAGCACCGGTTACTACTTCAACTTCCACCCTATTGATTTTACAATATTCTCACTCTGAGTTTCTTATTTTGGCGCGTGACACTCTAAAGTCATTTGAACCCATTGTAGTAATTCTAGATCTCTTAGCATGAAACTAATTAACTGTACCCAATCTAAACTAATATCATGGAATGCAGGCTTTCACGGCCGGTAATCATAATATTAATATTTTAATATTAAACTAATATCTGTATCCATCCATAATAATTCTGCCCGAAGGCTGGTCCTTCACTGCAGCCATAGCATTTTCATGCTATGCTTGCAGCTTTACTAGGGAATTGTAGGTGTGGTAGCTTCCCGTTGCTTTCCACACCGGTGTAGGACGATGATGATGGCCATATGATTTCGGGGACCGTTTGGGCCTTAATGTTTTCCTGACATTTGTCTTACAGGTGAGGAAAACCCCCGATAAAAACTTCACCCAGAAAAACTGCCCCGACCGGGGATCGAACCCGGACCCGCTGCGTGACAAGGCAGCACGCTACCTCGAGACCACAGCGGTGGACATAATATCGGTACAGAACTCAAGAAATATAGAAGCCAATTAGTATACAACTCAACATTTTAGTAACTAACTCACTGGCTCTACCTAACCCAAAGGTTCATGGCCGCGCGGACATAAAATCTCCATATATCCGTATCCTGATGTCTTCCATCATCTACTTCCCTTAAATCATGGATAATGTTATTCTCTCACCTCATTATTGGTCTACCAACTGGGCGTTTTCCTTCTGTCTTCCTACAAGAAGCTTCCATGCACCTCTTTCAATCCCCATTCGTACCACATGCCCTGTCCATCGCAGTCTACGAGACTTAATTGTTCTTATTATATCAGGCTTCCTATAGGCCTACATACAATGTAGCTCACTATTATGTAGTTTTCTCCATTCACATGTGTTCATCTCTTTTTGGCCCAAACATTTTTCTAAGAACTTTATTCTCAAATATCGTAATCTAAAGAGGAGGGCAATTTCTACATACAAAATTTAGAAAATGACTGTATTCTGAAAAATCAAAGTGAGAAAGGGAGATGGGCAGAACTTTCCTCCCTTAAAGTAAGAGTCCGTGTTTCGCATCCGTATAATATAACTGGAAGAATAACTTCTTCTTCATCACGGTTTAGGCTTATTTACTAGCCTGTTCCGGCTTCAAATTGCTGCTGTTTCCATCTTTTCTTTAGTCTTCCCAAACTTCTTCTTCCTCGTGGTGAATAGTTGTATGCGAAATATCATACACAGCGGAAACATATATAAATAACAAACTAAATAATTTTAATTATATAACAGGAACACTAAAAAGAACTTTGAAAAATAAAGCCAGGAAAGACTCTATAATGAAATTATATAAGACAATGGCAGTGCCTATTATTACTTATGGATCCGAAACATGGACAGTGACAACCAACAATCTGCTAAATGCAAGCTGCTGAAATGAAGAATAACTGTTTTATATATTTTCAGTTTAACTTTTTTTTTAAGAGTTGGACTGACAAGATTCCCTGCAATGCATAATAGCACGCATTTCCAGAATTGAGCCTATGTTTAATTTCTTTGTGCATCTCATTCCTATTTGTAATTATTGTTCTTAGATATTTGAATTGAGCCACTTATTCAAAATTTCCCTCATTTGTGAATAGTTGTCCATTTCCATTATATAATGCATTTCTATGTGTGTACATATATTTAGTTTTATTGATGTTTACTTCCAGTCCCAATTTCTTAGTTTACTCAATAGAGTGTACATGTTGGCCTTTAGTATCTCCTCGCTATCGCTCAATAATACATCACCAACATAAACTAACAGCCTATTAATACCATTGAGTTCTAGGCCTTCTTCATTCTGCAAAGCTTTGATGACTTGCTCCAGTACAAAATTGAACAGTAGAGGAGATAGTGCATCTCCTTGCTTTAACCTATCGTGAATTTCAAAAGGATCCGAAAAACTCTATGCCTACAGGCACCATACTCTTTGTGCCATTTAGACATATTCGTATAAGTCTAAATTTTTAGGAATACTATATAACTTCTCCCTCTTAATTGGATCATATACTTTTTTGAAGTCTTCTTATAGTTGATGTACAGTGCCATTATATTCCCATTTGTTTTCTAAAATAGTAAATATTTTAATTAATAAAGAGTTAAAAAATAACAGATATGAATATTCATTACCAATTGAAGTGGTTGTTTTCATCATCAGATGACAGTATAGGAATCGGTTTTTGTAACTAAATTCACTACACGTTTCAAATATCTACTAGCGAAGCTGAGTGGAAACTCTTCCGGACTCTATATTCAAAACAGTTATATGGAGTGTCTGGGGATCCTATTCGAATCTTCTAAAATACTAGTTAGATATAATTGCCTAATTGTTACATCATAGAAGAGGTCTAATATAGAATTTGAACATTTTATACAAGATTTAAGTTAATTAGTTAAATATGTTTTTGGTCGATGTGACTATTTTCTTATACTTACCAATGTTGTTGTTACTGGAAGTAAGTCAATGTTCCCACATCTAATCTGGTTGCTATGCAAACAAAAGAAATCGCAATGCTGATATGGATTCAAAAAGCACACGTTCAGTAAGTAAAATAAAACATTTCTTGAATGTTTTGTACACTAACTCGTACTTTTCTTTAGATTTTTCCGGAATTAATGCAGAACATCCCACTCTCCAGGCTTCTTCAATTTCTCTATCATCTACCATGACTCCTTCCATAATAAAATTATCAAATAGATTCTAATCACGGTGCTACATATAAAAAATGTCCCCACAGCCAACAATCACCAAATGTTTTTTCTCATAGAAGTCATTTACATCCAACCAATATGTTAATTCATTTATTACTATATTTAATAAAATTAGTCACATCGACCAAAAAATAGTATGCAATGCACATGCGGTAAGCACGTAACAGATCTCGAAAATTGAAAAAACTCGGCGCAAGCGCCTGTTTTTTTTTCAAACTTTTTCTCGATCAGTAACAAGTGCTTACCTCAATTGTATCGTAATATACAGGGTGGACCGCTCGAATGGACCTAATTTCAATTGCTTGTTACTGGCAAACGGTTGAAGATAGAAACTTAAAACAACGTTCATATTACAGAAAAACTCACCAAGTTTTGATATCCAGATCACCACATCTCTATATGAGCCCCAGCAGTCACTGTGACGATATCAAAGCGATGAACAATTTCTTGCCAAGTACGTTGGAGTATGTCTTCTGGAATGTTCTCAATAGCCTCTATGATGCGCTCACGAAGATCACGAAGGTCTTTGACTGGGGTGGTGTAAACTTTATCTTTGACATAGCCCCAGAGAAAGAAATCCAGTGGTGTTTAATCGGGAGATCTCGGGGGCCACGCGATTGGTCCTCCCCTACCAATCCAACGGCCAGGGAAAATGTTGTCCAAAGTCGTACGAACTTCATTGGACCAGTGGGGAGGAGCACCATCTTGCTGGAAAACGATGTTAGGCTGCAGTTGTTCAATTTGTGGAAAGAAGAACTGCTCCAGCATGTCAAGATATGTGGTACCACGAACAGTTTTCTCGGCGAAGAAAAACGGTCCAATGACCTTATTATGTGACAAACTGCACCAAACATTCATCTTCGGACTATCACGAACATGCTCTTGAATAGCGTGAGGATTCTCCGATCCCCAGATCCGCACATTATGCCGGTTTACCTTGCCTGACAAATGGAAAGTGGCTTCGTCCGAGAAGAAAATCTTGGTCATGAAGTCAGGATCAGCGCCGAGACGGTCCAGCATCGTATTGGCGAATTCCACTCGTTTCGGCATGTCATTCGGCTCCAGACGTTGCACTAACTGCACTTTATATGCGTGCAGTTTGAGGCGTTTGTGGACAATCCGTTGTAATGTCGATTTTGGTATTTGAAGTTCCCGCGAAGCTCTTCTTAATGACTTCCGGGGACTTCGCTCAAATGCGGCTTGAACATTTGCTACCATTTCATCGGATGCTCTGCGACCACCACCATGCTTCTTCAACACAGATCCTGTAGCTAATAATGTATTCACGCCACTTCTTTATGCTTCTAGCAGTTGGAGCATCACGGTTAAACACACGCCGGAACTCCCTTTGAACTCTAATGATTGATTTAAACTCCGCATACCACAAAACAGCTTGCGCTTTCATCTGCGGAGTCGCCATTTTCACAAACAATTAAATCTAAGAACGAGAAACGTATCTTTGTGCCATCTACCGACAGGATTCGAAACTTGGTGAGTTTTTCTGTACTATGAACGTTGTTTTAATTTTCTATCTTCAACCGTTTGCCAGTAACAAGCAATTGAAATTAGGTCCAGCTTGCGCTTTCATCTGCGGAGTCGCCATTTTCACAACCAATTAAATCTAAGAACGAGAAACGTATCTTTGTGCCATCTACCGACAGGATTCGAAACTTGGTGAGTTTTTCTGTACTATGAACGTTGTTTTAAGGATTTTCAATATCTTCAACCCGATTTGCTCAGTAACTAATCGAATTGAAATTAGGTCCATTCGAGCGGTCCACCCTGTACTATTGCATTTGATACTCAATCTAGTGTAACGGATATGAAATTGTAAGAGATGTTACATACCAAATATAAGAAGAGTTAATAATTCTTAAAGAATGCTAATACTTAGTTAGGCATGGAATTATTTAGTGCATTATTATTTTTCACCCAGGAACATAATTTTATTTATTAGCATTATAATGTATATAGGGGCACGCCGCGGCGTAGTTGGCTAAAACATAAGTCGGAAGGTCAGGGGTTTGAGTCCTGTTGGGGTCAGGATTTTTAAACTGGTGTAAATCTTCTGGCGCCACCATGACCCTCAGGTCGACTCAGCCTCTAATGCTACGGTTTATTATACAGCGTGTCGCGCCCGACGTGACGCGAATTCGCGTTTCGCTCGGCGTGATGCTGGTTTCGCATGGAGCGCATACGCTACAGCGCATATGTTTATGGAATTGTCGCCAGATGGCACCACATATATGGAAAATCAAAATGACCAACGTTCATAATAAATTTCCAAATGTGTTTACAAAAACTAATGTATACAAACCTGTCCCTGCATAACCTAATAAAATAAATTACATACATACTATTTAGTAAACTATAAACTAATCTGATGTACACTAAACTGACCCATCGGAATCTAACAAAATGAAGTGATTGAACATTTATTTCTTAAAATATGGTTTGGAATTAAATGCAAATGTTGGTCATTCACACATATGTCCTGCCATCTGGTGGATTTAATTTTATGAGCGTTCACGTATGCCAACTTCAATTCTAATAAAGAACTTTGAAAATAAATTGAGAGGAAAAGTCATAATTTGTCTACATAGATAAACATATTAAAATTCTTCATAAAAAAAGTTTCACGTGTCGTTGCAAAACGATTAAAATAGTTCGAAATATTAGTAAAGACAGAAAAAGTAGCTAGAGCAACAGAATCATATGAATGTTGTATGGAAAATTATAGAATAAATTATTCTTTAGTTCTTAAATAAACATATGGTTGATGAATATACCAAATTTTAGAATACTTCAGATTTTCGCCTGAGCAGTTTTATCAGGTTTTGAATTTAATAGAAGACGAGATACAATATTTACAGCTTTTATTTATCTCTTGACTAAGTTCAAGCCACAATAACTTTTTTCTATACATCTCTGTACTCCTTCGTGCTCATATTGTATAAAACATGTATAGAACTCAATGATTTGCAACAAAATCATCTAACTTTCGTCGTTAAAATTGGAAAGTTATAAAACAAGTACTGTATTTCCGACATTTTGTTATAAAATCTTAGTTTGTTTTTAGCAATTACACCAATGAGTACGGGTAATATCTTCTATATTCTTTGTTTGCGCTGGCAAATTGCGTCCTGGATTCAAGAGATTCCAAAACACGACGCGACATGTCAGCGCAAATTTTTTTGCGCCATCAATTTGCGTTGTAGATAAACCACTTCCATTTAAATACATGGGGAGCAATTTTTGCGCTGGCGCGTTGCGTCGTAGATAAACCACAGCATAACTGAAATAACTGCAAGACGTTTGTTCTGTGGGTAAAGGCTATCATTCAGGGACGACAATCCGGTTATCTAGAAACCTATACTACCCTAGGGGCCTCATAAGGCCTGCAGTGGGATAATTTTATTCACTTTACAGTGTATACAAATCTTTAAGTAAATTCGAAGAATCATTGTCATAAAATGGTAGCAGAATGCATAAAATATTTCAGTTAGCAGTGATAATGATGAGATAATATGCACGTGGGGCCAAGCTAAGACTTATTAAGCAAGATTGATACCGTACTTAATATTTACACAAGATATACATAGATGAGTATTTTGAAGAAAACCTGATAACGTGATAATACACAGAAATCAGGCGCCAAATGGAAATAAAATACTGTCATTGAACTTTATTAATTCTGTTCCGACAAAAGCTTTACTTTTAACAGATAAACTATTAGCCTATATATTTAAATATTAAAGTTCATTGTTCTTGAGTGTGTGTGTTCATAATTTTGGTATCGGCTATGAAAACAGTGTACATTGGTGCTAATTATTTATATATGTATTCTTCTTCTTCTTCTTAATCATAATTTGTAGGATTTCCATCCTGTGTATTTCCAAAATCACTCCTCGGAGGAAGACGTATTGGATGTGCATTCACTGTCTATCCATCTCTTGGCTGGTCTTCCTCTTGTTCTTCTCCCATCCTTTTGTTTGTATTTTTTTTAAACCTGGTTGAGTGGTAGACAAGGCCTTAAGGCCTTAACTCTGCCAGGTAAAATAAAGCTATTATTATTATTATTATTATTATTATTATTATTATTATTGGTCTATCTTCTTTAGCTCTTTTTACAAGTCGGTTGTCTTCCATTCTTTCTATGTGGCCCTTCCAATATTTTCGTCTATGTATAATAAGTTTGGTTATGTCTTGAATATGACATTTGTCCCTAATTTCTGTGTTGTATATTTTATCAAATGTCCCGCGCCGTAGCCGAGTCGTTAAGGTAGGAAGCCTTGGCGCAGAGCTACGGGACTTGCGCTGGTTCGAGTCTCCAGGGAGGAAGAAATTTTCTGATGGTATTTCGGCCAGTATGGGACCGGTGCCCACCCAGTATCGTGAGGCATTTGGGTAGCTACAATAAGTAGCGGCTCCAGGTTGAGGAAACCAGCTATAACGGCTGGGGGACTCGACATGCTGATCACATGCCACCCCTACACTGGCTGATGACCATCTACCTCTGTGTTTGACACATGTGGATGTGAGGCCAGCAGCCGGCTGGTAGGCTAAGGGCTTTCTAGGCCTGTCGCGCCAGGAGAGTATTTTATCAAATAATGTTTTCCCCTGAATAGTTCTTGAGATCTTTCGGTTGGCCACTGTAGGCCTATATAAATATATAATAATCATCAGTTTTTGTCATACCTTTTCCTTTCTTTTTTGTTTCTGATAATTCACAATTTTTTATATTTTTTTCTTTTATGTCTTGTATTATTTCTTCTTTCCTTTTAAATCAGGACATAACATTCCAAATAGCAATTCTTAATATATTTTTCTTTTTCCAAATGGTAGACCTTTTCCTAGCGTTTGTCGTATGTTGTTTCTGTCTCTGATCCGAGGCTTGATCCTTGGGACTGCGAGCAATGTGTAAGATACACCTTGAAGTGGTTGCTAGCCCGTTTTCATGGCGGGTTTATTATTCGGGGTTTCCTCCCTAGGCCGATTGCCTTCAACCAGCTGCAGAGCTCAGCCTGCCCCGTTTTATTTCGGAGTTGTCTCTCCTAGATGTAATCATATTAATTAATTTTGGACTAAATCACAGTAAATAGGCATAAAATACGATTTATGATTTAGATAGGCTATAAATTAAATATTTTTTTTTCTTCCCTTATAGTTCTGTATAATCTTTTGGTGGAACTTTGGTCTCCATCGAAATCTATATTTATTGCGAAAGTCCAACTCCATTCTTAAATCTAATTTTCCTCGGATCTTCTTATCTAAAATTATCAAATATTGGTATTATTTTATTCCATAAATAAAACCACTAAGCTGATTAATCCATAATTTATTATTTATAAATTTATGAAACCATCTATTTCTTTGTCGGTTTACTTTTATTTTATTTGTGATATCAATAATGTTTTTAATTATTATTAGACCGAATATTCCGTAATTACAAGTTGATTAATGTAGGTTATAATTAATATCTTATTTTTCAATAATTTATTATCAAAATAAATCTTGTAATGCAGTCTTCCTGTCCTAATTTCTTACTACAGTACGTCTTTATTCAAGTATTAGCCTGTTTTAATATCATTTCTTTTTTCATTCTCCCTACTTGGGTTAATCAACTAATTCTCAACGATTTACTTTGTCTCACCCTATCATCTCCTTGTAGTATTGTTCGTCTCTAAATTTAATCTGATTCCCCATACATCTACTTCGCCCATTCCTCCTAATCCATATCTAATAAGCTTACGTCCTTTCATTCTTAACGTATTTGCAACAGCATTATTTAGTATCAATGATTCACTAACTGTATGATGTAGGCCCTACCATGTTTTACTAAAACTAATTTTGTTCAATTTTAGTTTAATTCAGTTTCTTAATAATATTGATTGTAATACATTTATAATCCCAAATGCTTTACTTCTTATTATTTGTATTTCACTTACAGACGCTTTAACAACTAAAGTTATACCGCATATATTTATTTATTTTAATGGCACTAGGAAACGGTACATACATATAGACATAGTGTTCCGCCCAAGAGCCGATCTTTCATTGCAAACTCAGCATTCTCACTCTTTCTTTAACACAGCCTTCCTTTTTGTATCCGCATACTAATCATTTATTTTAATATTGCCTATTATCTGATGTCTTTTTCTGCCTCTAACCTTCTTTCCGTGATTATTCCTTTTCTAGGTCATCCGTCAGCAGGCAGTTTCTTCTTGTGGCCAGTCTAATTTATTTTCCTCTTATGAGTTTCGGTTATGAAACGGTGAATATTTTTAAATGAGTCATGGTAACGTAAATCCAGTATTTGCCTTCGCTGCTGAGAAAAACTATGAAAAAATCAATCAGGTTGGCCGGCATCGAGTTTTGAACTGCGACTTCCTGAATATGGGTCTCAAACGCTACCGTTTGAGCTATTTCGTTCCGTTTCTTATTATTCTAATATTAAATAAATGTTATATCCTCCAACATTCTTGTTATATTTATTTTGATTCTAGACTGTAGCAACATTTTCAAAAGTGTAACTTTTAATTTTGTCATCATATTACATATGCGACTTACTTTCATCTTCTCTTCTATTTAATTTTATTTACTGATTTCATTATTTCTTTTTTTTTTAATGAGATCGCTGTCAGAGCTATACAATGTGTAAATTATCGATTTCCCATTATAATAAAAATTGATCTGCCTTATTATTTATGAAAAATGCTGATACTATGAAATACTCTTTCAGACATAGGACCTAAATGTATAAATTCTACTTATGAGTAACACAGCAACGTCATTGTGTAAAGAAACACAATATTATCAAGTAGATTTATTTATCTGCTCCATCTTGCAAAGTCATCGTGAGTTTGTATTTTGTGTATAAAATCCACTAATAATGCTCTCTTAAAATTAAAATAATTATTGAATAATAATAATAAATCAAGGAAACTTTTATTGTTGTAAATTTTAAACAGATTATGAGGTCCCGGGTTCGATTCCCGGTCAAGCTATAGGATTTTTTTCATAAAGGGAATCCTTCCTGTGGTTGTCCATGGTCTTGAATTTAGGTTAAGTTTAGGTTAAGAACTGTCCTGGCATTTCATTATCATTATCACCCATCATATCACCGGGATAATGTAACTTCGCTTTATAGGCGCCCCAACTTCAGAAGTGAGTTATAATTAAGCCAATGCCAGGAGAGAACACAAGAAATGTCGAAATGACAACCCGGGACATTGAATAAAAAAAAAAGAACATTACAATTGTAGGGCCTATGTGTTTATTTTTTTTTTCATTGGATATGATTAAAAAAAGTAAAATTTCGCTTTACTCATGGAATATATTTTGTTTTCACCTTCTCGTTAAATATTTACATAGAAACATGAAACACAAAACAGAAATTTGTAGTTTGAGAAACTCATTATAACGCTCTCGCCAATGTACTCGAAGATCCCGTGTTCAAACCCTCTCCGTGTTATATATAAATAAGAAGCGAGACAATGTATTTTATTGTTTTATATTTAAAATACACAATTATAATATTTATTTCTAGTTTTAAATACTATATATAGCTGAAGACGGAATTATGAATACAGTACTTTTCTTTTGAAATCTAGGGGAATCTATTTTTTTTTCTCCAGTGCGTGTATATGTATGTAGTTACCTTGGATTTTTATATTTATTTAATTAAACACATAATGCATACAACCTGTTCGTTGCATATGTTTTAATCAAAGCTTAAATCCAAATAAATATAGAAAATAACGGAAAATAAAACTTGCTGTGAAGAATGAGTGAACTTCTTGAAAATTTCTAGAAAAAGTAACTAACTAACTAACTCACTGGCACTATCGAGCCCGTAGATTAATGGCCGCGGACATAAGCTCTCCATATAACCCTATCCTGAGCTAATGTTTTCCAATCATCCCCTTTATAAACTACTTCCCTCAAATCATAGTTAATGTTATTCTCCCATCTCATTCTTGGTCTAACAACTGGGCGTTTTCCCTCTGGTTTTCCTAAAAGAAGCTTCCATGCACGTCTTTCATTCCCCATTCGTGCCTTATGTTCTGCCCATCGCAGTCTGAGACTTAACTGTTCATATTATATCAGGCTTCCTATAAAGATCAGATTTTTTAAAGTTTTTCTTTGTGAGATAGAAATAAATTTACATATATATATTTCACAGAAACAAAACCACAAATTCTTCGAGTGTATATTAATAAATTATATTCATAAACAGGATCTTCTGGGTAATGATAAAAATGTATTGCACAGTATCAATAAAACCCAAATCACCAAACCAAAACATTAAATTATACTATTATTGATAATTTGTAATACCTTTGTGTCTATTTTTTTGTGATAATCAGATCAGTTTATTACAAAAATAAGACTCATTTATAATAAGCCTACATTTATTTAGTGCAATAAATCAATTGTATTTAATATAATACATTTTATAAAATACAGATAGATGCAGAGTACACTACCCTTGAACATTTTACTTCATATAAAAATGAATCATAAACTTTATTTTAGTAAGACATTTATCATATATAACAATAATAATAATATTAGTAATAATAATATTCTGGGATGGGCAGGACATGTGACACGAATCGGGAATGAAAGACGTGCATGGAAGCATTTTGTAGGAAAATCAGAGGGAAAACGCCCAGTTGATAGACCAAGAATGAAGTGGGAGAATAACATTAACTATGACTTGAGGGGAGTAGATTATATAGGGAATGATTGGAAACCATTAGCTCAGGATAGGGATGTATGGAGAGCTTATGTCCGCGCGGCCATGTACCTATGGATTCGATATAATAATATAATATAATATAATATAATATAATATAATGATACTATTTTATTTAAGTTGGAAGAGTTTAAACACATTCTATTCTATTCTATTCTATTCTGTAGTAATTCTGCCCGAGCGAGGGCAGGTCTTCAATGCAATGTTCATGCTAATGCTTTGCACCTTTACTAAGGAATAAATTATAGGAATGGTAGCTTCCCGTTGCTTTCGACGCCGGTGAGGGCTGATGATGGTAATGATGAGTTAAACACATAAGGCCCCCTATTTCTCTCAACCTGCGAGTAATAAAATAAACCAAAATTGTATATAACCTATTTAATACAATATTAAAATATTATTAAAGTGCAGCCTAAACAATGCACAATGCGAATGTAAGTTACTTCTTGCCAAAAAATAAAACCAAAGTTCCAAGAAGTAGTTAGCGAACAACCCTCCCCTTTATTTAAATACCAGAGAATAATACACAACCCTTCTGGCTAGGTGGAAACCAGCATTGCCAGTTTACTCTCTACAGTATATAGTGATGAGATGAGTGATGAAGCTTCATCACTATATACGAGGATGAGGAGTTCCTGGACTTCCAAGACTGAGATGGAATGAGGCCGGAACAGGAAAGAAGAAATATAGAGTGTAGTCTCTACTGGAGTTTCATATCTATTAGGGCTCTAATAAGAAGAGGATATGATTGCTGCGTGTACTGGAGAAACACCCTTCTTATCTTGATCCTAGGCTTATAGCCTGTTGGGAAAGTAAGTTTTTCCATCTTTGTCATGGTCTTTGTGGGTAATACCTGATGAGGCGATGTAAGGTGCGCCTCTACGGGTAACCTAGATAGCGCATCAGGAATCCTGAACTAATGAGGCAATGGTCACCAAGAGCCGGGGTACATAGCAATTTACTTGAGGTGGCATCCGATAGCTCAAAGAAGCAATTAATGAAGTGAGAAATGTCCAAAAATTCTTAAGTATAAACTGCCTTGAGGCGGTGGAGTGGACTCTCATGTTTTGACCTGCCGGGCCTTACAGAGATAGCGTACGGCATGTGTAGTGAAAATTTTAATAAACTCTGAATCATATAACACACATGTACGTGGAGGACTTCACCGGATGAGTGCTTCCCTCAATACCGAGACCGCCTCCGAGACTACACGAGTATTTAAGACACAAATAATTCTAACTCACTGGCACTATCGAACCCGTAGGTTAATGGCCGCGCGGACATAAGCTCTCCATACATCCCTATCCTGAGGTAATGTTTTCCATTCATTCCCTGTATAGTTTTCGCCAAAACTTAAGAACCTAAGTTCCTGAAAGTACCTTGGAATCATCCCCTTTTTTCTCCATTAAACAATTCCTGCGAACAAAAGGCAACCCTTCTTACGGGTCGAATCTATGAACGCATTAGACCATAAAAGGCGTTCACTGCTGAGAAAGTTGTATCCTAATACGATTTTGCTTACTCAGAAATCTATTCATGCGATAATAATTGTTGAAATTCGTAAGCTACCTGACGAGGTAACTTAAGACAGAAACTTATCGTGAGAATCCCGAAGGGAACCGATGGGAACCGATGGTAACCGATGTAGTTTGAAACCTTGCCGCGTACCTTGCTGCTTTATCCAAGATGTCGAACCTTGAAGACTTCGATCACACGGAGAAGAGGAATTTGATAGAGTCTACCAAAGAATTCAACTGGAAGAACAGGAGAATCGGCGTAATATTGCGCGACGCAGACGTCGTTGTATACGGTATTATTTGCGGGACGCAAGCGTAAATGCGTTCCTCTATAGCAGACGAAAATAACGGAAGTGGTTTTATCGCTGAGAATTCTGGGTAATTTCTTGCCAATATTATGAAAACGCTCACCAGTGATTGGAAGTAATTTGAGTAGAGACTAATGTATTTGCATGCGGCACTATCCTTTAAATACCAGTGGAGAAAAGAGACGCTCTTCTAGAAATAGCACATTACCATTGTTAACTCGGGAGGGTTGTTCTTGCCATGAGTTTGTGGTATGAGGCGAGGCCCTCATGTTTTGAAATATAATATACAAGTACAGGGCTTCCAATATAAAACCGGACACGCCTCACGGGGTTTCACCCGTCAGGCTGCGCTCTCTCCCCGTCCGCATTTCACTCTGCCAGCCGCAGAGTGTCCGGTTTTATACTGGAAACCCTATATAATCTACTTCCCTCAAATCATAGTTAATATTATTCTCTCATCTCATTCTTGGTCTACCAACCGGGCGTTTTCCCTCTGGTTTTCCTACAAGAAGCTTCCATGCACGTCTTTCATTCCCCATTCATGTCACATGTCCTACCCATCGCAGTCTATGAGACTTGACTGTTCTTATTATATTATTCATCATACTAAATATGATGTAGGTGATTTTAATGGTTTTGGAGAAATATTTGAGTCTTAAACTTTCCTGTTATGTATGTACTGCGCTCAGACTATTGTTAAATATTAATTAATAGTATATAATGTCAATTAAACTTTAAATTCGTTACATCTAACTAACATTTATAGGTCTAATTTTGGTACAGATTTAGATTACAAAGCGGAGTTTACTGGAGTAACTCTACTAGACTATTTAATATTTATGTAAAGTGAAGGGAGACATACTGACCTGCAAAATAATAAATTAACGGATCGTGTGATTATATTTTGACAGATTTTTTTATCTGGCAAATAAAAAGATATATTTTTCTCGTGTTGATAAGAATGTTGGCGCCTCACAGTCTGCGGTATAACGCAACACTTGCTAAATATTTCGCTTTTGTTTACTTAGTGACGATTCCATTGTTCACTGTGATTATCTTATCAGCATTACAGGTGACAAATTTTAGATTCTCGACCTTAGCAACAAGTTTTCCACCTGCTTTGAAACAGGTAAACATTTGTATTAAAATAGAAAAAAAAACGTAATTGTCATTAAATATGGATAATAATTATGCTCTTTTCAATGAGATTTACATGTCTGTTGCCATGTGATGGCCATAGAATCCCTACATAATGTATTATTTCGATGGCCCGGGTTCGATTACTGATTGTCCAGTTAAATTTTCGCCTTATGCCTAAGTTTACTAATCACAGATCCTTTGGCCAGAGCATTGGCTCATATATTCCATGGGGCTGAAATTTCTATAAAAATAGCAAATAAAATAACGAAAAAAATGATTGATATAGAACACAGTGTATATTTTATTTTAAAATAATGCAAAATAAAATTCCTCTACCTGTCAAAACTTATGACCTGATAGAACAGTTTGACTCTGCATAAACTGTAAGTCATTCATCGTATTTTCTGTATTTGAAGAAGACGATGACATTGAAAGGGCAAATCTGCATTCAGAAAACATCATCCACTATATAGCTACTCTGCTTTCCTATACAAAACCTCTACTATCAGCTATCACTCTCTCGGATTGTAAATTTCAACACAGTATTTATATCAGCGATACCCTTTAACATTGTGATACGTACAAATGTCCCAATAGCGATATTATTTTCTTTCTCTGTTAAAATAATTTACTGGATAGAAGGAATAGGCTTATAGTATGACCCTTAATTTTATATGTTTAGTCATGTAGTGAGAAGAAATACAACTTTGCGGTACCGATTCAAATCTCAGTATTAAGAAAATTTACTAGAGGGCTTTTCAGGTTTGTTCATTACAATAGCATATCACTAGAGCTAGGAATTTTAGGTGCAAAATTTTGGTGAAAAAGGTGCAATAAAGGTGCTTTCATTTAGCAGAAAAAGGTGCAAAAAAGGTGCAATTTTTTAAATAAAAGTTGGAAATTTCCCATGTAAATAATCATTGAAGATTACCAAAACCAATTACAACAAGTAACTAACGACACAAAATTCACGCATGTTGTCTTATATTAAAGAGTCTGTGTAAGTACTTACACCACTTATATGCTGCGTAACACGAATGCATTGAAGTTTTTCATCAATTGTTATTGAAATATCACAAGGAATGCACCTGATAACAGATCCGTCACTCTGAATTCCATCTGCACTAAACTTTTTAACAATATCACGTAGTTTATAGGAGTTCACTTTCGGTTTCGGCGTACTGTATACTGGTAACTCAGGAAAATAGCAGACTGCACTAGTCAAATATTATTTTGAACTGAAACATTTATTCACGCACTCAACAACCTTCCTTGCTTGAAAAATAAATTTCGTATAACTGTGGTGCAACGAGGCGCAAACTAATTTAAAAGGAATAGCCTAACGGGATTGCACTGAAGTGGAAGTAATGTGATGTGGACTGATACCACATATCGTTACCAACCCTTGAAATCGTATTTGAATAAATGTAAAATATATATTATTTTGGTAATAACATGTTCCAAAGGAGACAAAAAAAGGTTTGAAAAGGTGCAAAATGTGCTCCCATTAAAGAAAAGGTGCAAAAAGGTGCTAGCATTGAAAAAAGGAGCAAAAAGGTACAACTAAAACACAGTTAGGGACATTTATTTAATGTTTTCTTTGCAATACTAGCTAACTTGAACATTATAGTAACAAAAAAAAAAAAAAAAAAAGAAGGTGCAGCACCTAAAATTCCTAGCTCTACATATCACCAATGAGAGATGCTACTTTATTTAATAGGAAAGGTGAATGGTGAATTGTAATTTACTTTCTACTTGTACAATCGTTTCTATCGGTTACTTTTAGAATGTGACTTGAGCGTGTTACTGACCTCACAAGAGTAAATTCATTGATATTAATGTCATTAATACAACCTTCAAAGGCATTCGTACAAGTTCCACAACGCTTATACGTTTTGTAATATTTAGTAAAAGAAAACGGTAAATATGTTGAGTAAATTCGATTCAATGTTATTTTTCCTCGATGGAAAACCCCAATATAATAAACACATTAAGATAACTTGTAACTTATTGACTAGCATTATCGAACCCTGGATTCATGGTTGCGTGGATATAAGCTCTCCATACATTTCCTGTTCATCCCCGAGCACGTATTTTCCTGTAATTCTCTGTGTAGCTCGCCTCTCTCGAATTATGCTTAATGTTATTCTCCAACCTCATTATTGAATTACGAACAATGCGGTTTTTCTCTGGGGTTTTTTCCCCCTCTTTCATTTCCCATTCGTGTTACATGTCCTATGCATCGCAGGCTATGTGTCTTAACTGCTTTTATTAAATCTAGTTTCCTATAAAAACATATAGTTTGTTGTTATATAGTTTCCTCCATTCAACTATCTGTTCGCCTCTCTTTGGCCCAATTATTTTCTTAAAGACTTTTTGCTCAATTTTGTATAATTTTCTCTCCTCTAATATCACGTTTTGCATCCATATACGTAATACAATTGAAGAATCACAGATTTATGTAGTTTTAGTTTAGATTTTTTTGGGAGACTTGCAAGTGTGCCTAAAATGCGTAATAGCATGTGTTTTGACAATTCAGCCTATGTTTTAATTTCCTTCTCCGTATAAATCTTGTTTGTAATAGTCGTTCCTAGTATTTGAATATTGTCAGATCTACAGATTTTCCCTAATTTATTATGAAGTGTAGCATGGACTGGACATATTATTCGTCTGGACAGCAAAATGATTATAAAAAAAATACGATGAGCAACCTCTATTGGCCAGAAAAGTTGGAAGGCCTAAATTAAGATGGGAGGATAGTATAATTCAAGACATTAAGATTTTAAATACACTGCTCAAAACAATTAGAGGAACACTTGTTATAAATTGAATAAGTAATTGTTTTTTAAAGCTGTGATGCTGAAAGTTGGACAATATGTAAATTGAATTATTAATTTTATCATTGGATACAAATTTTAAAGATCCATGGCCTAAATACAGAGAAATTACCTCAAATAACAAATATAGAGAATTTTTTTATTTTGGAAGGCACTGGCCACTTCTAATTGGTAAGCTTCCTGATGTTGCTATAGTGACGAATGTTGATTATTGCCTTGTTTATTGAAGTCTCTGACAAAATGAGGCATTTAAATGAGTTTGAAGTGTATCATGCTCTACATCTTTTACGACAAGGTCAATCTCTGCGACAAGTGGCTAGAGAGCTTGGGGTTTCTCCTTCCGTGGTGTCCAGGTTACGCAACAGGCACAGAGAGACAGGTCAGTATTGTAGAAGACGTGGCCAGGGCCGTAAATTTAAAACAAGCCCCCAGGATGACAGATACGTTGTTCTTTCTGCTCTTCGACAGCGTACAAAAACTGCAAAAGACCTGCAGAATTACATTCATATGGCTTCCGGAATCCGGGTTTCAGACCAAACCATAAGGAACAGATTAAGGAAAGAGAATATTCGTCCAAAAAGGCCCGTTAAAAAACCACGCTTAACAAATGGGCATAAGGCAGCAAGACGTATGTATGCTGAAAACCATGGTGATTAGAACCTGAACCAGTGGGAGTCTGTGCTCTTCTCGGACGAATCCAGGTATCGTCTTACACGTTGTGATGGTCGATTGAGGGTGTGGGGACGGCCAGGAGAAAGATTTTCGGCAGAGGCTGTACAGGAAATTGATAGATTCGGAGGAGGTTCCATAATGGTGTGAGCCGGAATTATGTACAACAATCGTACGGACCTTGTACTTGTTCCCCAGTGACTGAATGCTGTCCGGTATATCAAGCAGGTTCTGGAAGAGCATGTAGTACCTGCTGCCATTGGAGTAGGCCCTGGATTTCTGTTTATGCAGGATAATGCCAGGGCACATTCTGCGGCTATCACCAGGGATTTCCTGAGGAGGAATGAAATTGAGGTAATGGAGTGGCCAGCGGTCAGCCCAGACCTCAACACTATTGAACACTTGTGGGATCTTCTAGACAGGAAGGTCAGGAACCGACATCAAGCTCCACAAACTCTGCAGCAACTTGGAGATGCTCTGAAGGAGGAATGGGAGAATATCCCGCAAGAGGAAATCCAGAATCTTATTGGGAGCATGCCACGAAGGTACCAAACTGTCATCAAATGTCGTGGAGGCCATACACGATACTAACTCTATATAACGAGTGTTTAACTTTGAAAAATAAGCACAAGATTCAATTGCTTACGTAGCGGAATTATTTGAAAAGTTAATTGTCAGCGTTATTCATTTGTTTTTACTGACATGAGCAATAAATAAATAAATAAATAATAACCACAAATAATGTACTTTATTAATTTCATGTTTGTACCTTTATCCAATGAAAAAATATTTGCATATTTCATAGTGTTCCTCTAATTGTTTTGAGCAGTATATAAAAAACTGGAAGAATGAAGCTCAGAACAGAGAAGTCTGGCATAAGCTTCTGAAGGCGGCCAAGGCCCACATGGGGCTGTCGAGCCATTGATGATGATGATATACCCATTAATAATGTATTTCTACGTGTGATCGCACATTTAATTTTATTGATATTTTTTTTTTTTACTTTCAGTCCAGTTTTTAGTGTTATTTAATATATAACGTGTCGTTTATAGTATATCAGCATATACCACTGATTAATATCATTGAGTTGTACGCTGTCTTTATCGTTTAACGGCTTGAGGCTTGAGGCTTGAGTGCATGCTCTATTACGAAATTGAGTAGCAGAGGAGATAGTGTCTCTCCTTTCATTAACCAATTATGAATATCAAAATATCTGAAAACTATTAATACGATAAAATTCAAATTAATTTATTTCAAGAAATATCTGTATATTCAAGGTCGAGAATGAATACGTTATAGTGTTATACTGTATCTTGTTCTTTTATCTTAAGTGTTTTCTTTTCTCATTGTTATGGCAATATGCATTATAATACTGTACCGTTATCAACAAGGATTTAATTGAAAAATGTTAAGTACGGTGGGGGGAACACCGTAGCGTAGTTGGTAAAAGCAATTTTAAATTTGCTTATAACTTCTGGCGGCATCTTGGTCCTGGGGTTAACTCAGCCTCTAACGGAAATGAGTACAAAACGTTTGTTCGGGGGGTAAAAACTGCCGTCAACCCGACTGGCATTTCGTTGCGATTATCTAAAAAGATGGGAACCTTAACCTCCTACTACTCCAAGGGCCTACTGAGGGATCAATTTATTTACTTTTTAAGCACGATACAGTATTGCACTACTTAGAACTTTCAGTGTTTTCCATTATGGTATTTCTGAGAATTGTAAAATTATTAATGTTTCATAAGTCGACACAGCTGTGGCTGGAATTTCGGAACCAATTCGTAAAATATTTTCAATTCTTTCAATTAACAAGTAAATTTTATATTATGTCGAATCTGATTATTTTACTACAAATAAATAATATCATATACGTTCCTGTTGAATACCCGATACAAAAGAACGCCATAAAATATACTCAGAATGAGGTCCTTGTATGTATATATTCACCGCGATCAGTATAGCACTGGACAGCATACGCGGGAATTTCATTATACACTGCTGACGCACTCGTGGCGGGGAACGGACAGCGTAGGATCGCGGTGATACAACCACACACATTTTCGTAAATATTTTATAAAATTGTCGTACTTACCAATTTTATTGAAGCAGGTGCTGGAACTCTTCTCCTTCGTGGTCCATACATTTTTGACACCTCTTTATAACATTTGTTGTACAGATTACGGACTGTTGAACGTGACGTTATTTTTACACCCGGGAACCATATTTCAAAAAGTCGTACTTTGGATGGCAGACTGAGTTAACAAATATTGATCATAAATAAATACACGTTGTTCAGTAGAAAAATTATTAGCCATTATACAGTTTACACTTTACACTTATACACCCGTCACAGTTTTTTACACTTATACATGCCTGTTTTATAAGATACAAATTTTAAAATTGAAATAACTTATACACACGTCATTCAGTCTGCTGTCCAATACTATACTGGTGTCTTCTTCTTCTTCTTCCTTTCAAGGATTAGGTCAGTGCGACATGTTCCGGTCTCAAATCCATCGTTTCCTTGGCCGTCCCAAAGATATTTTTCCGTGTGGTTTGTAGGCGTTGATCTTTTTGGGTAATCTTGTATTGTCCATTCTGTCTAAACGTTCTTTCCATTGGTATTTGTGCTCGTCTAGTTTATCGAGTATTAAAATATCTCCAGTTCATTTCTTATTGATTCATTGTATAATCTATCCATGCGTGTACGGATCTTAAAAATTTCATTTCAGTAGCTTGAATGTGTGAGATATTTTTTTTTTGTAAGTACCCAAGATTCAGATCCATATAAAAGAACAGGAACAGCCATAATTTTATAAAACCTGAGCTGAGTTTCTCTTCGAGTCTTTCGGAGGGTTCCTCTTATGGTGCTACACATCATTTGATATCGGTTTAATTTATTGTGTATATCCCAATCGTAGCTATATGTTATATCTGACCAAGATAGTTAAAGTGTGCTATCTGTTCTATTATTTCATTATTGATTACTATTTTTGCTCTAACTGTCACTTTGCCCTGAAAAGCCATAATTTTAGTTTTTGAAGTTGAGACTTTGAGATAATAATAGAGTCCTAATTGATTCAACATGTAAATGGATCTTTGTAAATCATTCTCTGACTTCTGTATAATTACCAGATCGTCTGCATACATTAAAATATTCATATACATTTCCTTATTAATTTGTATTCCTGTGGGACTTGATTTTTTCCATGTTCGTATAACCTCGTCAAAATATATATTAAACAATGTTGGTGATAATGTACACCCTTGTTGAACTCCTTGATTTTTTAAAATTTCTTCACTGGAATAATTATCTAAATTAAGGATAATTTTCGTGCCATTATAAAGACTTTTTATTCCTTCTATAAGTTGATTCGGGTACCATCTTGCCTTCATTATTTCCCATAATTTTCTTCTTATCGCCTTATCAAAGGCTTTTTCAAGATCTACGAAAGTTAAATATGTGGGTAAATTGAATTCTCGTCTCTTTTCTATAATCTGTCTCATAGTGAATATATTGTCAGAGCAAGGACCTTCCTTGTCTAAAATCGTTCTGTTCTTCTAAAAGCAATGTATCTGCTATTGGTTTTAATCTATTAAGTAATATTCCTGCATATATTTTATATATAGTGCTCAAAATACTGATTCCTCTATAATTACTTGTTTTATTTCTGTCTCCTTTTTTTAAAAATTGATATAACATTTGCAATGAGCCATGTTTTGGAAATTTCTTTGTTTATCCAACACATATTAAGGATGTGTAATAATCTTAATTTTAATAACAAACCTCCGTATTTCAAAAGATCTGCATTTATGTTATCAGGCCCAGGTGATTTTCTGCATTTCACTGATCTCACTCTATATACACACACACACATATATATATATATATATATATATATATATATATATATATATATATATATACACTTTAATTTAAACGTTAATATATTTATTATACAATTTTTGAGAGTATGCATACTCAAATACAGATCAAAGGATGCAGAAGTTCGATTTGTCTAAGGGAGGTGATAAAATATGGAAAAAGATATTGACGAGAAATAGCATCATATACAATTGTTTCATATGCGCCTTCTGTACCCAATGGTTACATTATTACTTTTACCACTAGATGTGCTACAAAATGCTGCTTTTTTTTCTCCATGGCGCGACAGGCCTAGAAGGCCCTTAGCCTACCAGCCGGCTGCTGGCCTCACATCCACATGTGTCAATCACAGAGGAAGATTATCATCTAGCCAATATAGGGATGGCATGTGGTCAGCATGACGAGTCCCTCAGCCGTTATAGGTGGTTTTCTCAACCTGGAACCGTTACTTATATTAGCTACCCAAATGTCTCATGATGCTGGGTGGGCACCGGTCTCATATTGGCCGAAATACCATGAGAAAAATTTCTTCCCCCATGGAGACTCGAACCAGCGCAAGTCCCGTAGCTCTGCGCCAAGGCTTCCTGCCCTAACCACTAGGCTACGGTGCGGGACACTAAAAATGCTACTACTACTATTAAATTATTATTATTATTATTATTATTATTATTATTATTATTATTATTATTATTACATTTAACAGTTAATTTATTTGTTATATGAGTACAGATGAGCGTACAGTGGACTATCAGATAATAAATATACAGAAACTATAAATGCGATTATAGCCTAGATAAATTAGTCGAAGTTTTATATTTTAGGAGATATAATCTGCGATATCAGTGAATAATTTATTGAATGCAATGTGCATGCATACAGTATGTTCGTGTGGTTAATGTCAACACGTGGTGCATGAATGTAAATACCTACATCGATCTGATTATGTAATGTAGGTAGGAATTATTGTTTTCAAATACTTTCAATCCAAGGAAACCTTGTGCATGTATCAATGTCTATTACTTTCTCACATTAAGCAACTTTCAGTAGCTCTAGAGTGGTATTTATCGAAGGTCGTTTGAATGTTTCTACATTTTTGTGTGAATCAAATCACAATATATTATGTAATGATCTAGATCATTTAAAAATAAATGGCAACTTCAAAATAGTTTGATCTCAAAGTAGGCTTACTGCAACGAAAAAAAAATTGAATTAAATAATAAACCAACTACATATTTTTAACGTCGCTTATTTCTTCTCTCGCAGATGAATCGCGGTAGTCATTGTTTTTTTGATAAATTTGTATTTCATGATAGTTTTTTTTTATTTCCGTTATTTTATTTAATGACATTATTTAACAGATAAGGTCATTGCCATCGCAGTTCAGTTCTGGGTATGACAAGGCTGACAATTTTTTCACAGAAAGCTCTTTTTTTCAGGCGTGTAGTTATTTTACGTGCCGTAAATATACATATATACATCACTGGACCCAGGATTTCTCTTCTCTTCCGAAGGAATCCATACATAGAATTCTTACGCCCTGAAAAATTCAACAACCCCTGCAAGGTTTGAACCCATGAACCTTGGAATCAGAAGTGAGCATGGTAACAATTATTAGTCCACCGGGGTCCGACTTTTTCATTGTCTGAGGGTTATTTAACCTGCCACACATCCACGAATCCACGACGAAAAACCATACGACAACTTTTTCCACTCCTCTGAAGTACCCGAGAATTCTATCGGAGAAAAAAAATGGAAACTTTGGTGGAGATGGAACTCAATGAACCTCATATCGAGACACATGTGGTACTCCTGTGTCACAAGGTCGATCATTTTTTTTAAATATTACATTACCATAATAATAATAATAATAATAATAATAATAATAATAATAATAATAATAATAATAATAATAATAATAATAATAATAATAATAATAATAATAATAATAATAATAATAATAATAATAATAATAATAATAATAATAATAATAATAAAATAATAATAATAATAATAATAATAATAATAATAATAATAATAATAATAATAATAATAATAATAATAATAATAATAATAATAATAATAATAATAATAATAATAGCTTTATTTTACCTGGCAGAGTTAAGGCCTTAAGGCCTTGTCTACCACTCAACCAGGTTTAAAAAAATACAAAAGAAAAGTCTTAAATCTAAATTACAATATATATATGTATATAAATGATTACAAGTTATGAATACAATACAATTAATATTTATAATGTATTTTGATTTACTCTAAATTTAACGAATTAAATATATAATATGTACAAGATATATATATATAAAAAAAGAGGAAAAGATTAATGACATAGTACAAAATTAAATAAATAGAGAAAAATTAATTATTAGACAACAGGTAACTGTATAAGCGTGACTTAAAGGTGCCAAGTGTGCGGCAACCCCTGATATCTTGAGGAAGGAGATTCCAGGAGCGGGCAGAGGCTACTGTGAAGGAAGTAGAATAGGAGGAAGTGCTATGAAGAGGAATTGTTAGCAGACTGCTATCTTGTGACCTAGTGTCAATATTGTGGTAGGAGGATAACTTCTCAAATCTGGACGCCAGGTAAGTAGGAATGTAGGAATTCAGAAGCTTGAAAAGTAGTGAAAGAGAGTGCAATTTACGTCTGTCAGTAAGACGGAGCCAAGAGAGGTTATTAAAGTGTTCGGAAATATGGTCATAACGGCGGATATTGAAAATGAATCGAACGCAAGCATTATGAACACGCTGCAGTCTCTGCAACAAGGTATAGTTTAGATCATTATATATAATGTCACAATAATCGAAGGGTGGTAACACAAGATTCTGCACTAGGATTTGTTTTAACGAAACTGGGAGAAAATTCTTTAAACGTCTAAGATAATGTAAGATGGAGAAAGTCTTTTTACATATGTGTTTCACTTGTGTTTGCCAGGTTAAATTTGCGTCTAGATGTAGTCCAAGATCTATTACTGAAGAAGAATAAGGGATAATTATATTATTTATAGTAATGTTTGGAAGTGTAGATATGTCAAAGGTTGTAAGCAGTCTTTGTTGCCCCATTAGAATTACTTGTGACTTGTTAGGATTTAGATTTAGACCGATACTTGAAGACCAGTTAAAGATGGATATGAGATCGTCATTCATTTTCATCAAGCTGTTATAGAGAGAATGAGGAGGTGAACGTAGGTAAATTTGGAGATCATCAGCATAGAGGTGATAACGGCAGTGCTTTAGTACAGTTGGCAAATCATTTATGTAGATTGAGAAAAGAAGAGGTCCGAGAACACTGCCCTGGGGGACTCCAGCCGGCACGTTACGCCAAGACGAAGATCTAGAGTTTAATGAAACGTATTGTTGACGACCGTGCAGGTATGAGTCGAACCAGGATACAGCGCTGTCAGACAAATGTAGGTGCTTGAGCTTTATCATAAGTAAGTCGTGGTCTACTGTGTCAAAAGCTTTGCTGAAGTCAAGTAAGGTTAAAGGAGTCAATTGACGTCTGTCCACGGCTTCACGAATATCTTCCGTAATTTTTAGCAAAGCTGTGGTTGTGCTATGACCAGATCTAAAGCCGGATTGATAAGGATCAAGGAGGTGATTTTCTTGGAGATATTCAGTCATTTGCTTATGTACAATATGTTCCAGGGCTTTAGATAATGTCGGAAGGATGCTAATCGGTCGGAAGTCATTACAGTTAGTAGGTGTACTTATTTTTGGTATAGGCCGAACTCTAGACTGTTTCCATACAATAGGGAAGATGGAAGTTATAAGGGAAGCATTAAAAATATGAGTCACTGTGGGTAGTATAACGTCAATGATTTTATTTAGCATTAAAATGCTGATGTTATCTGTTCCTTGCGCATTGGATTTAATCCGCTTGAGTGCTTTTTTAACGTCTATAGGCGAAATGTCGTAAAAGTAAAATTTATCTCTTCCTATATGTGGGGATGGGGATAAGTCTTTAAGAATGTCTATTTTAGTCTTGTTGTCTGGAGGTGTCATGGGTATTGAGGTAAATGTTCATTTAAGTCATCTACAGAAATGTCTATAGAGTCAGTTGAGGGATTGAACTGTCTAAGTCCCATTGCACGGAGATTTCGCCAAGTGTCCCGTGCACTTATTTCAGGTCCGATTATACTGTGGGCGTGTCGTAGTTTTGGCATTACGTATAGTTTGTGTAGTTGTGTTTCTAAGTTGTTTGTACAGTTGCCAGTTCTCGTCATTTTTATGTCGTCTGTATGTTTCGGTATGCTTTGTCTCGTTTTGACATAAGTTCACATATTGAGTCATTCATCCAGGGAGCAGGGGGGCGGGAAAATCGTCGGGTTTTTACTGGTGCATGTCTGTCATATAGTTGTAGTATCAGTGTATTAAATGTGTCTACTTTTTCATCAACTGATCTAAGATTCCATATTGAGTACCAAGGTAGTTCTAAAGCGTCTGATTTTAGTTTAGTATCGTCTATGTTTTGTAAATGGCACGTCATAGCACGGTTCGTTAAGCTAATATGCTAAATGTCGAAAGGTCGCGAGTTTGTTTCCCGATGGGGTCAGGATATTTAAACTGGCCTAAACCTTCCTGCGGCACCATGCCATATAGGACTACTGAGATTAAAGACGGCTGATAAGGCTGCTGACATCTCGTGCTGAGTATACAAGTAAGGCCGGCAATGGGATCACTTTACCTTTTTTATATTGCCATAAACGAGGGATTTAGAGAAATGAAATGGCTGTCGAGAGACATTTACTATAGACCTATATTCGTACATATTAATTTACCCTAATAAAAGCTATATATACAGAATGTCCGATTTATTTTACCTACAACAGGGGTTAGATATACTTCTATGATATCGAACTTTCCTTTTAAAGTAATATACTATAATGGAGGAGAAAATATTACGACTATTCAAGAATGAATTTGACTCATCTTTATGGGAAAGCAGATGTGCTTGGAATAGATTTGTCTCATAAACTGCAATGGGCAGGGCATATAACTCGAATGGAGAATCAAGAAAGGGCCTAGGAATTCTTTGTAGGAAAATCAAAAAGAAATCTCCCAGTAGGTAGACCAAGACTGAGAGGGGTGAATAATATTAACTATATTTTGAGAGAGGTAAGTAAGGAGTGCTTATTTCCGCGCGACCTCGATTAGTGTCAGTGAATTAAAGTCAAGTCAGTAGCACCTCTTACAGTCAACTATAGTGATTTAATTTCCGCCCTAGGTTTCAAGATCAAGTCACTGTATTTCCCACTACTCACACAAACGCCTTCAACTCCGTGAAGTTGCGCAGACGTACTCGTATATCAAAGCAACTCCCTCAAGACAACCAGCTTATGTTACTGTCTCGTGAGGAGTTATGTTATAAGGAGTGGGAGGAAGCCAGCGGAGAATCACTCATATATCCATAAACATCTGACAAAAATGAAATCATTATAGCTAAATGCTCATATCTGCAAAAATTAGGAACTGTAGTGTCGCCAGGAATACAAAAATTATACATTTTTACTCACGACAAAATTACGGCGAGTTATAGAATGTGAAAACACGAATTTCATCATCATCTTCAAGGATTAGATCTGTTGGTCTGTTCCGAATCAAAATTGCTCACGCCATTTCTTTAAAGGTCGACCTATATTTCTTGTCCCCTTCGGATTATAAAATAAAACCGTTCTTGCCATCCTAGTGTGGCATTCGTAGGACATGATTCATACAATTTATTCTGTGTTTCTCCATGTTGTATTTTATTCTATGTTAAATTCCTTTCTGACATCAGTACTTTTTTATAATATAATAGCGTATTTTCAGTTAAAAAGCGGAGGAATTTCATTTCTGAAACTGATTTGTCTTAATTGATCAGAGATAAGTGCCCAACTTTCACATCCATATAATAAGAGTGTCAATGCAACTACTCTATATAATTTTAGCAGTATTTTTCGTCTTACGTTGTATTTTATTCTTTCCTGTATTGTACCGCAGAAGTACCTGAATCTATTAATTTTTTTTTTCGACGCCTTGTGATTTTCTGTATTCTAAAGAGTATCCCAAATAATTACATTGATTAATTTGTTCTGTAGTTTTTCCATTTATAACAATTTTAGCTCTAATAGGTTCTTGTCCTTGGAAATGCCATCACGGTAGTTTTATTTGTTGAGATTATCATTCCATATTGAGCAACAACCTGACTTAACTTATGGGCAGCTTCTTGAATTTCATTATATGTTTTTCCAGTAAAACACGTATTTGAATGCACTACAAAATGCATATAGGCCTAGGCTTACAATGTAACATACGTAGATAATTATTTTTGTTATGCGTGGAATGTTATAAAATGTAAGAGACAATAGTACACATTATCATATTTTGCAAGTGTAACTTCTATGAACACTATACATTTATTATGATTATTGTAGCATTTTTGTTTGAAATTATGTGGCTTCCGCGTGACTGAATTCTTATAGAGGGATAATTTTTTATTGTTCTTGCATGGTAAGCTTTGTGTTTGCAATACAACACGAAGCAGTCCACGTGATAAATATCAGCAAAATTTAATGTTGGCACGCTTGCGATTGATTAGTTCCATTGAATGAACTTCAGTATCACTGACGTCCAGTGAGTTTGATATTTTAATCAAAAATTACATATTTATACTGTAATGTATGCATCAGTTATCTACAAATGATGCCAGGATCTATTCTGGGGAGTACGAAAAAGAAATAACATTTTTTATCTTGTTTTTTACAATTGAATGTCCACACAGAACTTTTTTCGTCTTCTTTTTTCTTTTTTCTTTCTTTCTTCTTTCTTTCTTTCCAAGTTGAGTTTTAAACGAGAAAAGCTTATTAAGGATAATGACTTTTAGAATTCAAAAATCAAATAAAAAAAATAGTGTTACGACTTTGTTTTGGGCGGCTATTAATTATTGTATATTTTATCTCGATGGAGGTTTACGTCAAAGATGATGATAATGATCATCATTATCATCTACCATCTATAGTAATTCTGCCCGAAGGCAGGTCCTTCACTGCAATCATAGCATTTCCATGCTATGCTTGCAGCTTTACTTGGGAATTGTTGCTTTCACTCACACCGGTGAAGGATGATGATGATGACCATATGATTTCGGGGACCGCTTGGGCCTTAATTTTTTAATGACATTTGGCTTACAGGTGAGGAAAACTGACCCGCTCGTCCGATAAAAAACCGCACCCATACAAACTGCCCCGACCAGGGATCGAAACCCCGGGGCCCGCTGCCCGACAAGGCAGCACGGTACCACATCGAAACCATAGCAGGTGGACATCATCTACTGTAGGTGACAAAGAATTAGTCATTAGTTGGCCTAATTTGAGCCAACTGGAGGTTGGAGTAATCTATTCATGGGGCATCCTCGCAGTCTTTTTTTCCTATTGGTTTACTTATATTTTTAGAATCTTTGGTAATATTTTTAAATTGTGTCCACATGTTCTAGCCATTTCGATTTGTTTTCTATTTTTGTCAAGAGTGGAGTTATTTTCAGCTCTGCTATTGTTATGTTAGTTTTCTAGTCCGACCATGTGTACTTCAAAATAATAATAATAATAATAATAATAATATAATAATAATAATAATAATAATAATAATAATAATATAATATAATATAATAATAATAATAATAATAATAATAAACTAAGACTCCTATTAGTTTATATAACGGGGACCATGTACTTATGGGAGCTGTATGGATCCTGTTAAGATGGTAAATAAAATCATTGTGGATAAGTTGTTTGTTTTGTGGGTTGAACGTTGCCAATTTATTCTATTAAACTTGCAACGCTAGAAGATGAACTGCTACAACATTTTGCTGTATGACTTGTTTTCTTCTTTCTTTTCGGTATCAGTTCATTATTTTATTTGGTAGGCCTGTTCTAGTTTCGTCCATTTGCTGGATGTGACCGTATCATCTTAACTGTAGATTTTATTTGATCTGCTCCAGTCTTGGTTCGCATTCATTATTTCTTTACTTACTGAATTTCTAAAAAAGATATTTACATCCCTTATCCTCCAATAACAAATTTGGGTACATGATCACACCAGAACCTCCTACTTCACATCCTAAAACACAGAACCTGCAATTATTCTAATTTCTATAGGCCTGCTGTATTTAGTGCTAGTCTCTGGGAATCCCTTATCACAAGAAATCTGGAACTGCCGGACATTAGCTTCCTCTGAAAGAAATTTAATGTCTTTCTTTTGTAACTGGTCTTTAAATGGATTAATTAGTGGTTACTGATTATTTGCTTCTCTTATAATATTGATTTGATTAATCATAATTTTAGTTTAATTTGTTAAATACAGGTATTTACTTATAATTATATATGTTATGAACCTGTGTAGGCCAAATATTTTCTGTATTTAATATTTTTCGCTTCCACCGCTGTGGTCTCGCGGTAGCATAGCTGCCTTGTATGCAGCGCCCCGGGTTGGAATCCCGGTCGTGAAAATTTCCTGGGTGATGACTTTTTTTCCCCCTAGGTTTTTCCTCACTTGCTAGGCAATTAATTATCAAGAAACTGTATGGCCCAACGGTCGCCGAAAATCATCTGATTATCATTATCATATTCGTCACATTTAGTAGGAATGTGCCTGTGAATGATGCATTTCGTCTTAATGTTGTGTTATCTCGGAAGTGGCCCTGACACTGAGCTGACCATTCATTCGGGGAGGCCCTCCATGTCCTTGTGTGGCCAAAAAGTGTCTCCGCCCTTTTAAGCCTATATTTGAATTGTGCCGCTAATTGCCTAATATTTTAATGAGCTCGTTATAAAATAATAGCTAACTCGAATACTTGCACATCACACCTGAAAGTTTTTAGTTGGCTGGACACTTTTTTTTATTTCAGGTCAGATTTATATGTATTTATCTACATATCCCGTACTTCCCCTTGTGAGGATTAGGGTGCTCATGGTAGGACTGTTTAAACCAAGCTAATTTAGTTACGCTTATTTACCCATAGATATTGGGTTAGCATATATCCTTAGTGAGACACCTAGTGGGCAATTAAGGTATTACTTGGATCATAGTGGTTGGTAAATTTTGCACAGATATCTGTTTATTCAGGTTGCGGTTCTTTTTACGAGCCTGAAAAGCTTCAGACTCGGGATCAACGACTTGAAGTCTCTCCCGAAGGACTTGCCCCTTGGAATTTCCCATATTAAAAATCCATCGAATTTGGCCGGGTTTGAACCCGCGTCCCTCGGAACTAGAGGCAAGAAACATAACTAGCCCACCCCGGCCGACAAATTTATATTTAGTTAATGTAAAACAAACCTGTTAAGTAACAAAGTAAAATATTAAAATAGATATCTGGCAGGTGCCGTCGACCTCAACTAGGTCAACATTTTTTTTTTAAACTTTCAAGAACTGTAGGTCTTTCGGAAACCAGCTTCCATCATCAGCAGAATGATATGCGATACTATTATCTTCATTTTGTGACCTCTTTAGCATCAATGTCATTTCAGCGTCGTCGGTAGTTACTTGTCGCAAAAAGAAAAACAATTAATATCGCATATCCTTTTGCTAGTCCACTGCTGTGGTCTCGAGGTAGCGTGCTGCCTTATCACACAGCGGGCCCGGGTTCGATTCCCGGTCGGGATAGGCTCCTGGGTGATGTTTTTTCGGGGTTTTTCCTCACCTATTAGACAAATGTCAGGAAGTTAGGCCCAACGGTCCTCGAAAATCATCCGGCCATCATCATCATCATCATCCTTCATCCTTCACCGGTGTGGAAAGCAACGGGAAGCTACCACGCCTATAATTCCCTAGTAAATTTGCAAAGCATAGCATGGAAATACTATGATTGCAGTCAAAACCTGCCCTCGGGCAGAACTACTGTGGACGGATGGATGGATCGATTCTTCTGCTGTTGATGGAAGCCGGTTTCCGAAAGGTCTTCAGTTCTTGAAAATAAAAAAAATATAGGCTAAGCTAGTTAAGGACCTGCTAGGTATCTATTTTAATAGTTTATTTGGTGACTATATACCTCAACTGAATTTTAGTATGGCTTTTATGTAGTATTGACTCATAAATAAATATCCTCAACTCGTGTCCAACTCAGGATCGGGTCGAGGGATGAGATTAAATGAAGCCCCTATATGTATAGAGGTCTGTGCCGGCCGACCACTCCTGACGCATCGTCGCAGGGGAGGATGAACGAAATGAAACGAAATGGATGAGATGAGTATGGAGAAATGATGGAATGAAATTTGTGGCAGGGGAAAACAGGAGAACCCCGAGAGAAATCTGACTCTTATTAAATATAATTACAATTTTAACTGCATATGAATTCTCTCGGGAATTTTCCAGTTGATTCACGATCTGAAGTTTGCCTACAGAATGCATAAAGGCTGAAGTACAGTAGTTACATAAAAGTTTATCTTTGATTCCACTATTCACTAACCGCAACAAATAGCCTTTTTTTTTTTCAACACCATAAGGACGTGAAACGAAGACATAAAATAAGAGTTAAAGTCTCAGATTAATTAGTTAGTCTGAGAGCCTGAGACTAGACAGAGTGAGATATGGGAAGTTGAAATCTTTGCCAAGAATAAGCAGAACAAAATAAAAAATAGTCATCTCATTTTTTTTCTCTTAACTTGACTTACGATGAAAACTAATTAAAAGCGTTATTCGTTTAAATAATTACAACCATATTTTAACATGAATGCACGCATTGTTGCTTATAGATTACATTTTAGACCTAATAAAAAAATATCTTAAGAAACTTTCCTGCTAATTCATTTTTTATTTAATTTTTATTTTTAGATTCTTAACTAAAAGCTCCATGGCGCGATATGCCTAGAAGGTCCTTAGCCTACAATCCTTTAACCACATAAGTATTCGATCATACTGCCAGTATAGGGGTGACATGTGGTGAACATGTCGGGTTCCCCAGCCGTTATAGGTGGTTTTCTCAACCTAGAGCCGCTACTTATTGTACCTACCCAAATTCCTCATGTTGCTGGGTGGGCACCGGTCCCATACTGGTCGAAATTCCATGAGACAATTTTTTCCTCATGGAGACCCGAACCAGCGCAAGTTCCGTAGCTCTGCGCCAAGGCATCTTTTCTTAACCGCTCGGCTACGGCGCAGATTATTAACTCCTAAGGTTGATGTGTTCATGTGTTGTTTTTTTATTTAAAAAATGTCATTTAATTTGAATGATATTATAAAATTATAATATCAGTAATATATTTGATTAATAATATCAATTTTATTACTTTTAATTTAATATTCAATATAAATATTAAGTCTACGTTATGAACTTACGTATTTTTTATCGAATTCTTACTAATTGAAGCTATTGTGGTTTTCTCGTGAACATAATTTTGAAAAAAAATACAAATCTTCAGCGAACCTATATAGTACACACCTAAAATGACTATGATCAACATTCACACATTATACATATATGCGCCACTCTAGACATCTGTAGAGAAATAAACGTAACTAAATTAGCTTGGTCTAGAAACTACTAACAAAGGAGAGGCTATGGCTAGACTTAAAGGGGCATGAAGCTAATAAGTATATAGGCCTATATATATATATATATATATATATGTGTGTGTGTGTGTGTGTGTAATAACGATCTAATTTTTGTTTTATCGAAACTTATCATACACAGTAGCTATTAAAAAAAAGTAAAATTCGTTAATCAGTAATCGGACCATTAGATGTAAGAGTTCACCTGAAACGAAGATTTAAAAACTTTTCTAGCGCTCGTAATTTTAAATGTGCCACAACAAAACTTGGAATATGCTAAAAAATTAACCGAGCAAGATATTCTCAGAAAATCAGCGAAACCCGACCATTAGAAGATGGGCTTACCTGAAATCCGAAATATAGAATTGATTAGGAACCGCTATGTTTGGCTGATCGCAATATATCATACAGTTTAATTAACTCTTAATTTGGTACTGTGTCCTATAAGATATTTTAAGAAATGAGATGGAATAAGGATTCAGAACAGCGTCATTTGCGGCCTTAAATCAGCCATCGAAAGGAAGAAGAAGAGATATTTTAGTTTAATTTTATTCAATATTTTTAATAAAGTAATGGAAAAATGAATCAATTCATTTTTTTTTTTAATTTATTTAAATTGGGGTCAAAATAAATTAAACAACAATATGGCCCAAATATAAAGAAGCTTTTAAAATTTAAATTATTACCTTGTTCTCCGTCTTCCGTATTTGCTGCATAATTTTTTCCAGTGCTTGAGACAAACAAAGTTTCGAAAGCAATGTTTCATCTTCTGTTTATTGATTACTTATGTAGTCTCGAGGTAGCGTGCTGCCTTGTCACGCTGCGGGCCTGGGTTCGATCCCCGGTCGGGGCAATTTTTCTGGGTGAGGTTTTTATCGGGGTTTTTCCTCACCTGTAAGACAAATGTCAGAAAATCTTTAAGGCCCAAACGGTCCCCGAAATCATATGGCCATCATCATCCTTCACCGGTATGGAAAGCAACGGGAAGCTACCACACCTACAATTCCCTAGTAAAGCTGCAAGCATAGCGTGAAAATGCTATGATTGCAGTGAAGGACCTGCCTTCGGGCAGAATTACTATGGATGGATGTAGTGAAACTTCACCGCTGTGGTCTCGAGGTAGCGCGCTGCCTTGTCACGCAGCGGGCGTGGGTTCGATTCCCGGTCGGGACGGGCTTCCTGGGTTAGGTTTTTTTCCGGGTTTTTTTCTCACCTGTAAGACAAATGTAAGGTAGCCCTGAGGCCCAAAAGATCTCCAAACATCATCTGGCCATCATCATCATCATCCTTATCATTATCATCCCCGGTGAGGAAAGCAACGGGAAGCTACCACACCTATAATTCCCTAGTAAAACTGCAAAATCATGGCATGAAAATGCTATGATTGCAGTGAAGGACCTGTCCTAGGGCAGAACACTATGGAATGGAATATAGTGAAATACCTCAACGGAGATTTCAAGAAATGTGTTTGAAAAATTATAATATGCAAATAGGTAATACGGTTATGCGTGTTTTCACCGTAGTCTAACACTTGTATATAAGCCGACATCAGAAATTGAGTTTCTCCAATTTAACAGAAGAAATATATATTCTGAATCTAACAAAATGGGACCATACATTCGCATATTTACGCAGTTTCTGCGTGACTGACTTTGTATATAGAAATGTTTCATTATTATTTGAAATAGAAAGCCTTAACTCTGCCATTTTAAACTTATTATTATTATTATTATTATTATTATTATTATTATTATTATTATTATTATTATTATGGTTGTTGTTGTGATTTAATGGGTCTTGTAATGAAATCTCACATCAGCATTTACCTATTTACCTAGAAATCTCAGAAAAAAACAGGAAAAACTGGAAAAAAACATTAGGAGGAAAGGTCACAGTATGTCTCGCAGATTACATTCATAATGTTAAGTTTAATAGAAACATAAAGCGTATATAAGTTATACAGAATATTTCAGAATAAGTATTACAGACTTCTAGGAGTTATAGAGGGGACTTAGTAGATAAAGTTCTGATAAGGAACCCATGTCCGTAAAAGTACAATTTCGATGTAAAATAAGTTTGAAGATCGAAACACAATGGGCTGACATCGTGTGTCGAGTCGGAGGAAGACCTTGCATGAATTCTGGCAGCATCAGAAATTATTAAGCACACGCCTTGTCTTATGGGGCGTGTGTATAAAAACATGCGTCGCAGGTACACTTTTGTGCAACGAACAACAGGGTCCCATGTGGAACCACACTTGTAGCGCAACCCCTAGAAGTCTGTAATTCTTATTTTGAAACACAAGACACACGATACAATAATTGTGAGGTCAATTAGTGTTCGGGGACTATTTGGGCCTTAGACTTTCCCCCTGACAATAGAAATGAGATTTCTCAGATCAGTTGCAGGTGTATCTCTAAGAGATCAAAAGAGAAGTCAAGATATCAGAGATGAATTACAAATATATAATATAAACGAGAGAATACACGGAAATAAACGTAATTGGTTTGAACATATACAAAGAATGCCAAATAATCGTTTATCAAAACAGCTGCTTCATTATAGGCCTCTGGGCTGAAAAAATGTAGGAAGACCAAAACGTCGTTGGAAAGACGACCTACACCTGTAGCATATAGTGCACCGGGGAGCGGAACGGGCCAACAGGCCCATACCTTGAAGAAGAAGAAGATGATGATGATGATGATGACGATGACGACGACGACGACGACGACTTTCTTCCTTTTGTCTTACAGGTAATAGAAAAATCCTCGAAAAAACCTTACCTACGAAACTTGATTAGTCTGGAGTTTTAATCCGAGCTATCTTCGTCTGAGACAATGACGTTACCTCTAGACCACAGCGGCGGTGGTCTAAAAAAAACTACGCAATTTTCTTTACAAATACAGTACTAGCATTTTATTTTTGTACACTTTTTTTAAAATAAAGTTATAGTTATAAAAGGAAGGTCACTTTTTTGACACCTTCCTCTTTTTGTGTGCTTATTTTAGCACTTTTCCCCCCTTCCTTTTTTATCATGAAAATTAAACCTAAATTCTTAAGACTTGTCACTATAGTCTGGGTACATCCCTTTTGTTTTTCTTGGAGACGATGGACAATAAAGATTACCTGCTGTTTTTTCTGGACATTCGCCCCCTGGTGGCAAAGCTATATATCCCTCAATGTCACGGTACTATCGCTTCCTTCATAATGATGCCTCCTCAGCAATTAAAAATGTACTAACCTTGTCTATAACACTTTTCTTTTCGGAAAGCTGTTTCTTTACGTTTTCTCCTGAAAGCCCAAAATTTCGAAATGTCAACATAATTCACCAACAGTTTGACAGTTATTGCCTATCTCATCGTACTGTAAAAAACTCTATAAACATACTTCCACACCATATTGTCTTTTCCAGAACCACTGTCTATATATGTCTGATACTGTAATCAATAACGTACGTAAAGCCAAGGTCGCGCAGCTTTGTTATTGTTTACTTCTTTTATATCTGATACAGACAATAATATTCTAATAGAGAACACAAAACTCTATTCTAGCCACTTCACTGCGTTTAGAAAGATTGCAGAACCTACATTATATCGCCGCACCTATTCCTCCTTCTCATGTTAATGCAATTAGTCATATAGGTAAAATTTTTGTAAGGAATTTTTTTTATAATCCGTAATAAAACTAAACTAGTTTTGTACTATTCTTCAAAACAACTATCCTGTCCCTTCCTTGTTAATTAGTTTGTCGGTATCGGTTTTCACACACACAACACACATAGGCCCTACACACATTCTGTGCTCTCATTCGGTTGCACAAGGAGCATCATCCATGACGCTAGCAAACATTCATCGCAACTCAGCATGCCACTGTCTCACTCACTTGTTAACATATTGGCACATTTGCGGAAGATCGGCGTTGAAACAAATATCACGTAGTTTAAACGCATAATTCTTCTATGAGTCTTGGCGAACGGCCAATTCCTGCCCGATGATGGCATAATGAAATGATGGGAAGCGTCTTCTACGATTATCACTGAATATTTCGACCATCCACTTTTTGATTTTAAGAACAAACTGAGGAATCATATTTTCTATACTATAAGAATATGGTAAGGGTGTATATATTTAGGAATTTAAAATTATAAGCTAAAAATATAGTTGAAGAAATTCAGAAGTATCAAAGCAATTGATTTTACAACATGTACAAAGATTGGACCCATCTCGCTTTCCTAAATTAGCATTTCAGTATCAATCTAAAAGAGTTCGAGATAGAGGAAGACCAAAATTAGGATGAACTGACCGATCACATTTTGATATCGCATAGGAACAAGCTCAACTGACCTAAATCTACATAAGTTCATGATTATGATGACATGTCAGGTAATTTTTCACTTTGGTTTTATTTGTCGAAAGATTCCAAGTCCAAACATATTGACAAAAATCTAATTTAGACTTTTAGAGAAAAGGCAAATTTAGTTGACCTAAGTGGATTTTGTTTTGCTATATAGTCCTGTATCTCTGTCCAAAAATTCCATGGTGACAGGTCTAGAAGACCCTTGGCCTACCATCTGGCGACTGGCCTTACATCCACATGTGTTAATCACAGATGTGGAATATTATACAGCCAGTATAGGGATGACATTGGTCAACATGACGGGTCCCCCAGCCGTTATAGCTGGTTTTCTCAACGTGGAGCCGCTACTAAGTGTAACTACACAAATTTCTCATGATGTTGGGTTGACATTGGTTCCGTAATGACCGAAATTCCTTAAGAAAATTTCTTTCTCCATGGGGACTCGAATCAGTTCAGGTCCTGTGGCTCTGCACTAAGGCATCATGCCTTAAAAATAGTCATATATCAATGTTTTCCAAGTGGCGATAAGCAAGTACATTGTTTCGTATCTAAATATATTGACTGTAAAATTTTACTGTTCTTATCTTCCGCCAAAATCATCAAACACGTTCTTTTAATCATAGTGTCTTTCGCGAGATGAGTTGAGAGTTATTTTTTTTAAACACGTGACAATAAGCAGAACTTAAATGTAATAATTATAGTAATCTAACATTGATTTTAATGCGATTTATCAATACATTAACAGTATATTAGGATGCAAGGGTTGGGAAGTGGTTTTTACAGAATCGAGGAAAAATGTTTTTAATATCCGAGATTCTGTAAAACACTTCACAAACGTGCATTGTACATTATTTTTTGCGCGATGGTGTTTTCAATTTAATAAGTAATAGTAAAATAATAGCATCTTTGTTAAAAATATTTGCGTTCATTATAAAGAATAATGTATATTAGTTGAAACAACAGGAGGCCTTGAGAACAATTATTGATAACATGGCCGCAAGTACGTATTTATTGTTTTATATTGTTTCAAATAAAGTTCAGTTCATTTAAAATGCAGTGATTTGTTTCGTATAATGTATATTAACACTACCTTTTGGATATTTTCTGTATATACATTCTACATGGTATACATAGAGGGTAGTGGTTTTACTTCCCGCAAGTGGATGTAAATGTAATATTAAAGTATAGTTATTTAGGTTGGCAACCCCGAAATGTAGGAAGTTGAACTTTCAATGATGGTCGCCATTGCTGATAAGTACGACAAAACGCACTATCGCGCAAAAAACATATTTAAACATTAGCCTACTTTCTGCAAATCGAGTCCTTACAATTAGGCCTATTTACATTATGATGGAAGGAACTGAGGTTTTTACCCTGATGAGTTGAGATGTTTTGAAACGAATTCATGAAGCAAATTAAATTCTTACAACACACAATTTTTTACTTCAAATTATATATAATTTAATTACTTTTAATATATAAGCCATAATGTCACATTTCTAAATAATAATGTCACCCTGCATAATACTTTTTGGTATTATTTCAATACTAATAAAATTCATGGTAAAATTCGGTTGAGGTGTTAGATTATTAAAAATCTTAATATATAAAAATTACGTGTCACGTTGTTTGTCCGCGATGGTATCCTAAACTACTGAACCGATTTTAACAAACTTTTGCACACTGTGTGCAGTTTGATCCAACTTGAGACTTAGGGAAGTTTTATAACTAAATAAATTTATAGTCGCATTATTTTTTATTGCAAATTATTTGTTTATTATTTAACAAAGAGTTATAATTAGGCTATCTGTGAGTTCCATACGATTCTAACAGATGGTCGTGTAAGGTAATTGGTATATTATTTAACCAGGTGGCTGTGCTTTTTGTTGCAACCGCGAATTTCAATTGAATTACAAATATTGATTATTTCATAATTTAAGTGTGTTTGTGTTTATTTTATTTTCAATATATTGATAATAATATTAATTTCGTGTGAAAGTATTCGTTTTAAGTAATCTGGCTGAAAGATAGCAATTTAAATTTAACTTGACCGAGAAAGGGCATTGAACAATATGGCGAATCAGTTCTAGAGACCATGAATGATAAGATATCAAGTGAATTTCCGCAAATTTGTATAGGCCTATGTGACATAAATCTTACATTTTTAAGAAGAATGTCAATTCAAAAACATATGAAGGTCCTAAGAAACGGAATAACAGAACTGTAAGTATGCCTAATATTACAGAAACAATCTCCATGCCTCAATTAAATGAAAAACAAGATGACTATAATATATCACAAAATGATATTATTATAGGCCTACAGAGACTTCTTGATGATGATAAGAATCCAAACTGCCAACAAGTTCGTAGAAAAAAACGAAAGTATAATGAAATCAGCAAGCCTCCTCAAAATATCCCATCAATAAACGTATATAATCCCTTATGATACACTTATGGATGTTACTGAGCATGCAGACAACATATTTTTATCTCAATCAACAAAACCACTTCCACATAAACCACCACCCATATTTATACCGGGTGCAGTTAACGTACCAGGACTAAAAAATTGTGTAAAACAAAAACTTTCTGATTTAGATTTCTCACTTAATTTACTACAACATAATTTAACGTATACCTCAGGCATAGCAACGCATGGCCTGGACTTCTATATATATAAAACAAAGTCGGATTAGTTACACTATTTATAACTCAAGAACGGCTGGACCGATTTTTATGATATTTGATTTGTTGGATTTGTTTCCGCCCCGAATAGCAGATGACTATTAAAACATCGGAAAAATTAACGTAAAAATATTTAAAGGCGATACGACGTTCGCCGGGCCAGCTAGTTATTATATAAAATTATAAAAATTATACCTTTTATTCAGTCTCCTCAACTGTTAAAACGATTGAAACATTGCAGGCCTTTCGGAACCACTCCCATTCTCAGCAGAAGGTTGTATGCTACTCCACATAGTATCTGGAGAGAAACATACAACCTTCTGACTGAGGGTGGAACTGGTTTCGAAAGGCCTACAATATTTTAATCCTTTAACAGTTGAGGAGATTGAATAAAAGACAGACGATTTTATTATTTTATTTTATAATTTGTAATACTTTGTTATTACTTCTTTAAATTTTTATTTATTTTTATATGTTTCATTAAATATTCGTAAATGTCACTGTAGGAACGAATTAACTTTGACCAGACAGGGGTAAAATGTCACGTTTAATTACAATCTGATCCATGGCTATTAACGATAGATTTACTAATGCACAATTTTTACATCTGTATAGAATATTTTTGAGGGGTAATACAAATTGTTTGTCGTTATTTTTGTGAGGAAGCTAATCACGAAAATAAAGTAGGTCATTATGCAAATCGATAATTACATGCTTTTTGTTTGTTGTTTTCTCTTATTTCATCAGCGCTTTGTAATAGAAGGTGTTTGTTTTTGTGTTCCATTAAAAAAGTTTAGTGTCTGCGTATTTCCCATTCCAAACAAAGCAATCGGCAGCACGCTATATTGACTGTTCTCTATTCATTCAAGTGAGCAAAGATAACTTTTTATTAACAAAAGTGATTTCTCGCATGGAAAATCCATACTGCAATGAAATGACAATAAAGGGATAATATAAAAACTGTATAAGCTGAGTGAAAATAAAATAGCTTACGCATGAGTTATTCATGAAGAATTATCTGACATTATAATGCAACTGAAAAGTGTTTTCACGTAAAAAAAAAATGATCCATGAGAAATGCAGAATTTTTTCTATTCAATTCCATGATTTGATATTTCAAATGACAGCAATTAATGACATTATTATTACTATTATTATTTTTTATTTAGGGATATTCCACAACACAGTGTTTTTCCTTCAACCCAAAATGATTTGTCGCCTGAGGTTCCTGTCTAAAGCATCTTCTTCCCTCAAATCTCTAGCTTCCATGCTTCTTTTCACTCCATCAATCCTGTTCTCTAGGCCTGCCTCTTCCACTTTTTCCATTAGCTTTCCAATTAAGGATCTTCTTTGGTATTCTCTCTTCTTCCATTCTTACGAGGTGTCCATAGCATTTCAAACGTTTTCTTCTATTTTTCCTAATACGTTTTTTCAACTTACATAATTTCCGTTATTGTGCTGTTTCTCACCTTATCCCTTCTTGAAATTCTTGTCGATCGCCTCCAATTATTATTATTATTATTATTATTATTATTATTATTATTATTATTATTATTATTATTATTATTATTATTATTATTATCATTGCAGTATATTTACTTTGAACTGTTATTCTCCCAGTCATATTAAGTTATGTGGATGTGAATTATGGACGCTTACTTTAAGAGAGGAGAAAACATTACGAGTATTAGAGAATAAAGTTTTTTAGGAAAATTTTTGGACCTAAGAGAGACTAACACACAGGTGAATGTAGAAGACTACAAGGAGCTATATGATTTTTATGGGAAACCAGATGCAAGAAGAACACTTAAGTCTCGTAGACTGCAATGGGCAGGATATGTGGCACTAATAGGGAATGAAAGAGGGGCATGGGAGCCCTTTGTTGGAAAACCAGAGGGAAAGCGACCAGTAGGTAGGCCAAGAATAAGGTGGAAGAATAACATTAACCATGATTTGAGGGAGTAAACTATGCAGGGAATGATAGGAAAATGTGATTTTAGGATAGGAATATATGTGGAGAGCTTGTGTTCGAGCAGACATGAACCAAAAATGATCCTACAGGTTCGATAGTGCCGGTGGATTACTTAGTTTTAATAATAATAATAATAATAATAATAATAATAATAATAATAATAATAATAATAATAATAATAAATTTAATTATATTAATAATAATATAAATAATAATAATAGTCTCACATTGTATCTAAGCGGTCTCAGGTCTCGTGCCTTGTTGCAGAGCTATATGATGGGAGCTGGTTCAAGTCTGCATGAGAAAATACATTTTCTTATGGAATTTTTGAAAATTTATGATGTTTCATGAGGAATTTGGGTAACTATGCTAAGTAACGTTGCCAGGTTGAGTAATCAGCCATAACGGCGGGGGATCCGAATTATGAGAACATATCACCTCTATATTGGCTGTCCACATTTCTGATTGACACATGTAAATGTGAGGCCGACAATCAGCTGGTTCATCTTCTTTGCCTGTAGAGACATGGAATTTTTTAATAGCAGTAATACTATTTTTATCACTAAGAAGACGGTGCAACATAACAAAACAACTCCATGACGCGACAGGCTTAGAAGACTCTTTCTACTAGCAGGCTACTGACCTCACATCCACATGTGTTAATGATAGAGATAGAGGATCATCCAGTCAGAGTTGAGGTGACACGTGATAAGCATGTCGCATCTCCAGCCGTTATAGCCAGTTTCCTCAACCTGGAGCCGCTACTTATTGTAGCCACCGAAATTTTTCACAATGCTGTGTTGTCACCGGTCCCAACTGGCCGAAATTCCATGAGAAAATTTCATCTCCATGCGGACTCGAACCAGCGCAAATCCCGTAATATGCACCAAGGCATTTTGCCTTAAACCGCTCTGCTACGGCTCGGGACTGGTACAATATAACAGACTATAACAATAATATTATTTATAAAACTTGAATAGCATGTTACTTGATTCATTTTGCTGTAATAATTAAAATTTCTTCGTTAAAATAAAACTTTCTTTGTCAGTGATAGTTAATATATTTTAATTAATGAAACTTCATTTTATCAGAAAATATGAATAAATATTATCTAATTTATTTTAATTATATACCGGAAAATCATTAACTTTGTTATTTTGAACGTTATTGTATTTTCGTTCATAGGCATATATTTTTAATTTAAATTATGGTTGCATGTTCGTTAGGATTCATTGTAAGTAGTTTAAACTTATATTAATCTATAAAATGATTTATCAGATCTAATCCTAATGAAATTTATCTCAGATAAAGTCTTTTTTATTTTTTGTATTTAAAAACTCTGTTTTAAATAATGGAAAAGGGAAAACGTACCTTTTATATAAATGTATACACATATTATTACTGCTAGTAGCCTATATTGGTTTTGTCGTAGTGCTTGTTTTGGGCCCCATTCCAATGAACTTAATTTGACCTCTCACCTTATACGTACTTTTTACCTATCACACGCTACCCGGGCCTTACAGTGACACGACCTGTCGGGAGAGGGATTTTAAACTATGGATCATACATAATTTTTTTACCACACAAGGTCATGGAGAGCCTCCCCGAATTAGTCATCTGCTCAATGTAAGGGCCTCCTCCAAGAAGACTATACAACATTAAGACGAACATCGTTTTGGGTTCTTTCTTTTCAATTGGGAACAGTTTATGGAAGTTGTAAATTTAACTCATCAGTTCATAGCGCCTCTGAATGCCATAATTCTAATTTATATATAATACTAGATAATACCCGGCATGCGCTGCTACGCCTAAATAAATGAAAATTGACTTGCTTTTATGTTTAGTTGAATAAGTAAGGGGAAGAATAATTCTAAATTTATATTTTTTAGATACCCCGTGTTGATTACCCGGCTTTGCCCCGGGAATCTACTTATCCCGATATTCTTGACATAAATGAACTGAAATACGAAAATTAATGTGTTTTATGTTTTTGGTTAAATATGTAAGAGGACGAATTTATATCGTAATTATTTTTAGACACCCCGTGCTGTTTACCTGCCATTGTCCGGGAATCTACTCATCCCGATCTTCTTGGTATAAATGAGCTGAAAGACGAAAATTAATCTACTTCTTATGATTAGTTGAATAAGTAAAATGAAAAACAATTATACATGTATATCGTAATTATTTTAAGATTCCCGTGCTGATTACCCGGTGTTGCCCGGGAATCTACTTATCTCGATCTTCTTGGCATACATGAGGTAAAAGACAAAATTCGTTACTGTGAGTTATTCTAAAAAAAATACCCGCCATGTGCTGCCATGCTTGCACAGGAATCTATGTAGGCCTACTTATATCGATCTTCTTGGCATCAATGAAAGACAAAAATAATTATTGTGAATTATCCGTAAGAGATAAACATATTCTTTCGCGGACTTTTTTGTATAGCTTTTTGAGATATTCAATTCTGTGTACATTAATTTTGTGTATTTGTTATGGTTTAGGCAGCGTAAGCAATTTAAGCGTCCAAAGAGCTACTTTTTTCACGTTTTCCACTACAAATGGTGAATTTTTAATGGTGTAAAAGTTGAGTATCACGACTCTCTTCTAGCCTATGTTCATCCCGGGAATCTCCTGAACATTTTGCAAAAAGCCCCATCATAATGGGATCAACGGAATGGTCGCGTATAAAGTACGAATAAACAAACAAACATTCATTTTTATATATTACTTTAGCTAATACCCGGCGTGCGCTGCTACGCTTAAATAAATTAAATATTTAGGGTTAATTAATATGGTGTACACTGCGACGAACCTTACTTGGCGGTTGCTAGAGTAAATTTTAAATTTTAAATTTTAGGTAAACCTTACTTATACTGGTAGGAATTCGCTGATTTTTGCTTAATACGTTCTTCGGTTTATTCTAATAGGACATTCCGAGTTTTGTAGTGAAACGTCGAAAATTGCGTTGCTAGAGCGATTTTTAAATTTTCGTTTCAGATTAACCCCTACACCTAATGATTTTAGAAGGTAATAGATAACGGCTAAACACTCGCCTCATCTGAAAATCTGTATATACAAATTTTCACGAAGTTCGGTTGAACGGTTTAGAAGTCTATAAAGGACAGACGTACATTCGTTTTTGCGCGATAGTGCGTTTTGTCGTACTTGCAGCAATGGCGACCATGATTGAAAGTTCAACATCCAAAATTTCGGGATTGCCAACCTGAATAACTGTACTGTAATATTACATTTACACTCACGTGCGGGAAGTAAAACCACTGTCCTTTATGTATACTAAGTACAATGTATATACAAAAAATATACAAAAGGTTGTTAATATACTTTATGCGAAACAAATCACTGCATTTTAAATGAACTGAACTTTATTTGAAACAATATAAAACAATAAATACGGTACTTGCTGCCATTTTATCAATAATTGTTCTCAAGGCCTCCTGTTGTTTCAACTAATAAACATTGCCCACATTGTTAACGTTAGTCAGTTGTTTATAATGGACGCAAATATTTCCAACAAAGATGTTATTATTTTACTACTATTTATTATTTTGAGAACACCATCGCGCAAAAAATAATGTACAACTCACGTTCGTGAAGTGTTTTACTGAATCTCGGAAATTAAAAACCTCGCCATCGCTCGGTTTTTAAACATTTTTCCTTTATTCTGTAAAAACCACTTTCCAACCTCGCATCGTAATATACTATTGTATATATAAAAAAATAGAAAAAACAAACGAGTAGGAATTACCTAGAATTGCATCAAATTATGTAATAATGTAATAATAATAACTTAGAGTTTTATATGATCTTGTTTTCTTTGCGGTCCGGAACATTTAAATAAGTGGCAGGATAAATTATTGTTTGACCAATTTAAGATTAGGATAATTGATGTACTCTTTGGGCAGCATTGTAATTGAATCAGACTGTGATGGTTTTGTTAGAATTGACACCATCAGCAAGTCCCAAACAGAAAACTGGCATTACTTCAATAACTGATTAATTTATGAACTCCTATTTAAAAGGGACTTATAAACATTATAATAACCAGGAAGACATAAATAAAAGAATACAAAATGCTAAGAAATGTTATTTTTCAACAAATAAAGTATTTAAATTCAAAATATTCGACACGCGAAACAAAAACCAGATTGTATAAAACCGTAGGTAACGCCTGGCGTGCGCTGCTATGTCTAAAGAGATTAAAATTAATGCGTTCTTAAGTTTAGTTGAATAAGTGTAAGGAGAGATAATTATAAATTTATATAGCAATTATTTCTAGATACCTCGTGCTGATTATCCGTCGCTGCCCGGAAAAAATACTCTAACCTTCATGGCGTAAATGAGCTGAAAGACAAAATGTAATGTGTTTTTATGTTTAGTTAAATAATTGAGAGGGGGAAAAAAAAATATAGTAATTTGTTTTTGACACCCCGTGCTGATTACCCGGCGTTGCCCGGAAATCTACTTATCCAGTTTTTCTTGACATAAATCACCTGAAATACGTTTGGTTAAATAGGTGAAAGCAAAAACTTACATTGCAATTATTTTCAGATACCCCGTGCTATTTACCCGGTGTTGTCCGAGAATCTACTCATCCCGATCTTCTTGGCATAAATGAGCTGAAAGACAAAAATCTATGCACTTCTTATGATTAGTTGAATAGGTGAAATGAAAAATAATTATAAATGTATAACGTAATTATTTTAAGATTCCCCGTGCTGATTACCCGATGTTTCCCGGGAATCTACTTATCTCGATCTTCTTGACATAAATGAGTTTAAAGAGAAAATTCGTTACTGTAAGTTATCCGTAAAAGAATACCCGCCAACCTGTGCTGTTATGCTTGTTCAGGAATCTACGCACTTGTCTCGATCTTCTTGGCATCAATGAAAGGTAAAAATGGTTATTGTGAGTTATCCGTAAGAGATAAACATATGCTGTCAGGGACATTTTTGTAGAGCATTTTGAGATATTCAATTCCGTGTATTTGTTATGGTTTAGACAGCGTAAGCCATTTAAGCGTCCAAAGAGCTATTTTTTTCACGTTTTCCACTACAAAGGTAGATTTTTAAGGGTGTAGGATTTGAGTATCACAACTCTCTTATAGCCTATGTTCATCCCGGGAATCTCCTGAACATTTTGCAAAAAGCCCCATCACAATGGGATCAACGGTGTGGCAAAGTACGAACAAACAAACAAACAAACAAACATTCATTTTTATATATTAGATATTGATTGTCTACATAGAAATGTAAACGTAGCTTAGCTCTAATAATGTAATAATATTTTGTAATATATTTAAATTAATGAAGAGTTTACCAATTGCAGTTTGACAACTTTAGGGATAGTTTCTGTTGATCATAAATAATTACAATTTATTAAGATTTTTAAGGTGTAATATATACTTCCCCGTTATATACGAGTTGATGTGTTATTTTTCCTTGGGTAAATGTAGCTGGAGCGCTGGTTCGGGTATAAGAAAATGTGTGCTCTAACTCCATATCACTCAAAAGCTTTCGGTGATCTTATTTTACGCAATTTGTCAATGGTAAGCACATTAGATATGAAACAGATGAATATATGGATTGTGTAGGATATTTAAATTTATGCAGTAATAGGCTATGTACGTGTAAGTATGCCGATAGAAAAATAGATTGGTTAGACATACAGATTTATGGGAAACAGTGTTACGTATTTAAAATAACATTATGTTGACATTAAATTCAATTTCTTAGGCCTATAGTTTAATATATTTAGAAATTATTGAGAGTCAAGGAAGATAGACATTACTTTTAATGATTAAGTGCATTTGTGCAACGGACACCTAATAAAAAAGAAGATAGCCTATATACCAATCTTGCGCAATAAAATGAAACATTTCTTTTGATGACAAACACATTGTGACACGTGTGTTCTAGTTTACCTCTCTGTGGAATGAAGGATGCGACAAAAATAAATAGCTTTTCACCTGGTTACATGAATACGATATTAAGCTTAGCAGACATAGTTTTTTTTATTATCTGGAACTAGCACAATTTTATATTTCACAATAAAAAATAGCTTAGAAACATAATAATAATAATAATAATAATAATAATAATAATAATAATAATAATAATAAAAAACATTCCGACAGCAACATAAACCATTTTTTTCCAATCTGTTAAACCAGCACAAATATACATAATATAAACATACAATTCCACTGAAATACTGTATAAAAACTCCATACATAGCGTGTAGTTATAGACAAATCTTAGTAAATGATGATGATGATGATAATGATGATGATGATAATTAGATTCGATTAGATTTATTTAGATTAGATTAGATTAGATTTATTTAGCCTGGTGGAGTTAAGGCCATGTGACCTTCTCCTCCACTCACCAGGACAAACATATATTACATCAGAATATAACAATCTTAATTAACTTTAATATTAAATACTAAGTAAAAATTTGATCAAAAAGATAATATCTAATATATTACGATCTATAATACAACCAGTTAATGTTAGTTAAAATTAAGACTAAAACTAATAATAAAATGTATACAAGCAAGACATATTAAATAGTCCCTGTCTAGTGTATATAAAAAACAAAGGAAAATAATGAGATATAGAAAACTAATTTTACGATTATACAATATTTAAAACAAAACAAATAAAAATATTTATTATTCTTAATATTATTTTCATAAATAATTAAATTTATTAATTGTTAAAAGAATATTATCAGTGAGGTGTATAAGTTAGTTTGTTATTAAATAATTCTTTAGTTTGTTTTTGTAAAACTAAATATATGGTCACACGTAGAAATTCAGTATATAATGGAAATGGACAGCTAATGACAAATGAGGGAAATTTTGAGGAAGTGGCTGAATTCAAATACCTAGGAACAGTAAACACAAATAGGAATGAGATGCACAAAGAAATTAAACATAGGCTCAATTCTGGAAATGCATGCTATTATGCATTGCAGAGACTTTTGATGTCCCAACTCCTTTCAAAAAACGTTAAGCTGAAAATATATAAAACTATTATTCTACCAGTTATATTATATGGGTGCGAAACATGGACTCTTACTTTAAGGGAGGAAAGGAGATTACAAGTATTTGAGAATAAAGTACTTAGGAAAATTTTTGGATCAAAGAGAGATGAACAGACAGGTGAATGGAGAAGACTACATAACAATGAACTACATGGTCTTTATAGGAAGCCAGATATAATAAGAACAGTTAAGTCTCGTAGACTGCGATGGGCAGGACATGTTGCACGTATGGGGAATGAAAGACGTGCCTGGAAACTTCTTGTAGGAAAGCCAGAAGGAAAACGCCCAGTTGGTAGACTAAGAATGAGGTGGGAGAACAACATTAACATGATTTGAGGGAAGTAGGTTATACAGGGAATGATTGGAAAGCATTAGCTCAGGATAGGGATGTATGGAGAGCTTGTGTCCGCGCGGCCATGAACCTACGGGTTCGATAGTGCCAGTGAGTAAGTAAGTAAGTTTGTTTTTGAAGGATGTTATAGTTTGACAGTCTCTGACATAGGGCGGAAGGGAATTCCACGTTTTGGTAAGTGAGACCGTAAAAGATAATGAATAATATACAGTGTGATGAGGAGGGATATAAAGGACAATGTGCTGATGGGATCGAGTGTCAAGATTATGTGTATCGGATAGTCAGATGAAGCGGCGTGATAAAAAATTAGGCGTTGATGTGTGAAGTATTTTATAACAATAAATAATTTAAAGATAAAGGTAAAAAGCTTTTTCACGCCAAATATATATGTATAGAGAAGGGATAAGGAATGGACAGTTTTACGATCTCTTAGACGAAGCCACGATAATTGTTCCAGGGACGGTGTAACATGGTCAAATTTGCGAATACCACAAATAAAACGTGCGCAAGCGTTGTGAACATGTTGAAGTCTTTGAGTGGAAATAAGTGTAAAAAGAGTGTCACAATAATCAAAATGGGGCATTGCAAGTGTTTCTACTAACATTTTCCTAAGAGCGAATGGCAGACAATTTCGTACGCGATTTAATGAATGTATTATTGGGAAGACTGTTTTGCATGTATGGTTTATTTGTGTATTCCAATTTAAGTTGTTAATAAATACTCCTAGAATTTTTACTGTCTCACTCACTCACTCACTCCATTTAGTGACACATGCGAGACTGTGTTTAGGTTAATTGTAGATAATAGTCTCTGGTGACTCATAATGATTGATTGTGACTTTCTAGGATTTAATTGCAGTCCATATTTAACTGTCCAAGTCATTAGAGAGTCAAGATCCTCGTTAAGTTTGGCAACAGCGTCATTTAGTGAATATTTGTCTGTGTGGATGTAGATTTGCATGTCGTCTGCAAATAAATTATATTTGCAATGCTTTAGGGAGTTAGATATGTCATTTATGTGGATTGAAAAAAAGCAAAGGCCCAAGCACCGAACCCTGTGGAACCCCAGCTTTACAGAAGGACCAAGAAGAACATAATGCATGATTTCCTACAACAGATTACTGTCGCTCATGAAGGTAGGAATTGAACCATTTCGAATAATTGAAGTAAGAATGATTAAAATAATAAACCCATTAAAATTGATTGTATATGAAATAAGAGGTTTTTAAGTTTATGCAACAATAAGTCCAAGTCTACCGTGTCGAATGCTTTACTAAAGTCCAGTAATGTAAGAATGGTAAGTTTTCGATTATCAGCAGCTTACGTATGTATGTCTTCGCAAATATTTAATAGAGCAGTATTTGTATTGTGTCCTGTCCTGAAGCCTGATTGAAATTGATCTAGAAGGTTGTATTCATTTAGGTAGTCAGTCAGTTGTTTATGGACTAATCGTTCCAGAGCTTTTGAAAGGGTGGGTAAAATGCTAATGGGTCGAAAGTCGTTCGGGGTTGAGGGCGTTTTAACTTTAGGCAGTGGGCGTACGAGGGCTTGTTTCCACAATGAGGGATATGTAGAAGTTTGTAGTGAGGAGTTAAAAATATGAGTTATAGTAGGTAGTATAGCTTCGATTTGAGAAAACGAGCTATAATGGCTGGGGATCAGACATGCTGACCACATGTAATACCTATATTGGGTGAATCATCGTCTACCGCTGTGGCTAACATATGTAGATGTGAGATCAGCAGCTGGCTGGAGGTCAAATGCCTTTATTTTGCAATAAAATATATTATAATACCTAGGAAAAGTGGACTCTTTTTTTTTAACTTCATATCACTCAAATATATTCGATCTTATCGTACTCAATTTATATCAATGGTAAGCACATTAGATATATGCACGGGTGGTTATTATGAATAGATAGAGTCGTCGAACTGGCTTCTAGTAGATACATGTTTTTAAATAATAATATATTCTTCCTTTATTGTTAATATTGTATTAATAAAAATCATCGTGAACTAGATATCAGTTCAGGTCTTCTATGACCTATTCTGACGTAGGTCTTGTAGTTGTTTTTGTATATACGGTATATTATTTAATTTGATACATGATAGTAATATGTATTTACACATACCTTATGTGTAACAGAATATAAAATATAAGTTCACCTAAAATTGGATTTATTAAAGTTTATCCAAGAGAAACTCTTTGTTGAAGAAAATGGAATTAAATTAGTCTTAACCTAAAAAATAATATCTCGTAATCCTATTTCTGGAAAGAACCTTATTCGTTGAATTTTACTCCAAACAACATTTGTAATGGAAATGTGAATTTATTATTCATTTTTTGAAATTACTTAAATAAATATATAGTTTATGTTTAATTATGTTAATATGTCCACCGCAGTAGTGCCTTGTCAGAATAAACTTCCTGGGTAAGGTTTTTTCGGGGTTTTTCCTCATCTGTAAGACAAATGTCAGGTAGATTTGAGACAAAAATGGTCCCAACATCATTTGGCCATCATCATGATCCCCAGTGTGGAAAGCAACGGGTAGCTACCGCACCTGTGATTCCGTAGTAAAGCTGCAAAACATGGCGTGAGAATGCTATGATTGCAGTAAAAGACCTGCCCTAGAGCTGAACACTATAGAATCGAATAGAAATGCTTAAAATGTAAACAAAGTTACATTAATTTATGTAGGCTTATAAAATGTATTTAAAATCTTAAGTTAAAATATTAATCTTAAGTTAAAATATTAAAAAAAGAATCAATGACTTAATCTCATTGGAAATTTTAGTTGTAGGATAAATGATTTGATATTTAAAAGGTACAGAAGTTCGTATGTAATTTAAAATTACAAATTTTATTAGAAAAAGAAATGTAACGATTTTTTAGCAAGATTTTTTCGAGTTTAAGAAGTATATTATAATTCATACTTTTATTTCCAACCTATATGAAAGTATGTTATATTAAATTTTTCATAAGGCTAGAATTTTTTTTTTAAATGTCGAACGATTCCAAGAATTTACAACGAGTTCAAGAATTGGTGTGCTGAGAAGTAAACTATAGATAGATAACAAGATGCCTAGCAAAAGAGCATCTCCAAAAATACATTGCAGGAGAGAGCATGCTTTTCTAATTTTACTTGCTTCTACTCTTAACTGGTTATTTCAACTTCCACACTGTTATAACAAAGTTGTTTTATTAAACGGAACATCATTTTATATTCTGAACATCTGCTGGCAGATGTTATTTTTTAATTAAAATATACCATTTAAAAAGTAAAATTAGCATAGCTTAATATGAAAATCAGGCACAAAAAATAATTTAGTTGAGAATAAAGATAATGTGGACTTCAGATTTTTATAAGATTAAATTTTATTTCGTTCTTATTTAATTTAAAATAAAATAGTAAATTCAGATTATTTTATTTATTTAAAAAATAACTTATTTCTAGTTTGTATATTGTGATCTTTCCTCACGACCTCTGCCAAAGTACGGTTTCTTTTACAGACTGTCGCCTGCAATAATTCATTTTAGCGGAAAGTTGCATAGAATTAAGCTTATAAAGAAGTAGATTGTTAATAGGGCTGAAGTTAGGACATCCAACGTATGAAATTAATCCCTTCCTAGCTTCATAAATCGAGGTGATCTCAACAGAAAACGGAATGGATTAGCGATGGTTCATGATACACCGGATTCAAATCATTGTATTAGATAATATAGTTATCGGAACACTGACCTCCCTTAAACACATCCAACTATATATTATTTATTGGCGGCATTTTTCTAACCTTCATGGTAGTTACAACAAACTATACATTCCTGGTACATTGTGTATTCCAACATACTGGAATTTAAAGTTAGTTTATTTCCGGAGGTACAATGTACTCATATAAATTTTCATGGACCCAAAATTTTACATAATTTTTCCCCTCAGATAGTTACTTTTATAAATATATTTTATTTATTGTTTCAGGTAAGTGGATCTACGTTGGCGGTTCGACAAACTTACTTCTAGAAAGTGAGAAATGTTATTAAAATCTTCAAATAGGCCTATGCATTAAAATCGTAAGTAGATTTCTATATTTTTTTGTGCTTCAAAATGCAAAGCAATTTTTATTGCGTAACATAATTAATTGTATCATTCACTACATTAGTTTAGGGAATTGTTGGAAGAACATTGTTAGGTTTTATAGCTACAGTATATTTTTTTAAACCTGGTTGAGTGGCAGACAAGGCCTTAAGGCCTTAACTCTGCCAGGTAAAATAAATCTATTATTATTATTATTATTATTATTATTATTATTATTATTATACCCGATAAAAGAACGCCATTATGTTCGGTTAAGTATGGAAAAGGCAGAAACTTCTGATTTCAACTACGAGTAGTCGGAAATGTTTCTTCAAAAGCACTGACTTTGAGTCGATTTCAAGACCACTGAATAATGTTTAAGATGTGGTTTGCGTGATCTTGTATATTGCTTGTCCTTATACCTTCTCCTTGTTAAATGTTGACAAACCATGTTAAAAATAATATAATACTATTTTATTTGACATTGTATTTCTTTTGCTGTATTATTGCCAGTCTCTAGTGGAGAAATTAAAATTAGGGCTTTTTTGTTTATGAACAGAATACAGAACATAGGCCTATACTAAAACTTAGTACTATCCGACACAGCGGAACATTGATTGCTTCATTTGTGGATGATTTGCGAACTAATACCATGTGATCCCGCATACACTCGCTTCACGTCAGTCTGTGGCTTTAAGGAGTGCAGTTATTATCCTAATTAAACTGGATAAGTGATTAATTTGCTATTTGTTCCTGACTACACATGGTTAGTATCTACATCAGTGCGACGCAGCAACAGCGCTGCTATGATTGGAGGTAAACGTTCCGCTGTGTCGTATAGTATTTGTCTACAAAGACCGCTTTTACTTAAAGTATATATACAAGCCAAACTAAAAGTATGCCTTTATAATAATGACAGTTTTAAAATCGTTGAACATACTTTACTTTGCCATCAATTAATGGCATGAGGACTATGTCCATTGATGTGTTCTTGTCCATTTTACTGAGAAGTTTCTTCATTGATATACTCTAATCCATGTAATATTTATTAGAGAATTTGTATGTTTTGGATCTAATTTTCCCTGTAATCAGATGATTTTCAGTAATTGTTTTGAACACCTGCTACTGTAGATAATGACTTACGTTTCATCCGCTGTATCTATTGTGCCTCCAGGCTGATCTAAATCTGAATTGTCAGCTGTATCTGTTACTTCATCACTGCGTACATCATCATCATCACCATTACCACCATCATCACTGTCTTCAATATGTTCTGTTGTAATCACCTATATCATATATACCATTATTCTTTCTATCTCTTAATCTACCAAACAATCTCTTACTCAGATACTTTTGGTACATGTGCGACAGCTTTCTGCCAATAATCCACCGTTACAGTAGCGAAAGCTTCTGTTACCACACTTTTCAGAGTGCTTAATGGAACACAGCGTAAATTCGCTCCAGACATATTCACATCCTGCCTGCCAGCCCTTGTGGAGGGTATAATGTGTATGAAACCAGTTTTCGTCAATGTACATTACACTACAAGTCGTTTTCTCTTTTCTCGTTCTTCTTCATGAATCGAAGATACTACACCTGTTTTGCCAAAATATAATTACGGTCGATTAGAATATGGTGTTTATTTTTGCACTTTTTAAATTAAGTCCTACAAACGTTTTTATTTTCCTCAAAGTTGCTCTCTATCCTTTAAATTCTATTTCGTTTTTAGTGGTTAAGGCACTGCGCTACAAGCCGGAAGGTCGAGGGTTCAAGTCCCGGTGGGGTCAGGATTTTTAAACCGACCCAAACCTTCCGGCGGCACTATGGCCCTGAGGTCGACTCATCCTCTAACGGAAATGAGTACCAGACGCTTGATCTGGGGGTAAATGCGGCCGTCACGCAGGGCTGACAACCCGGCTGACATCAAGTGCCAATTGTCCAGGAAAAGTGGGAACCTTAACCTCCTAATACCCCAAAGGGCCTCCCGAGGCCTGTAGTGGGACTACTTTACTTTTACTTTACTACTTTTACAAAACTTACACAATTTTGGTAATGTTAGAATTTGGATGATAATAGTTGTGGAACATTCTTCTAATAATGGATTTGTCCATGTCATCTAACTCTAATTTATTTGTAAGTGATTAGTTATTGGTTTCAGTGTGTTTTTTATGTTTCTGTTCTTCTGCTCGTTTACCTCTTGCACGAATTCTACACACGTATTTTTGTCCATTGCAGCAATATGCTCTACAGCTCAAGTTAAAGGTACAGTTATACATTTTTTTTTTCGTCTTCACAAAAATTTAATCACATTGTATACTGTATATCTTACTATGACTATGCAACATTCGCGGGATGATAGTTGAACGAAACACCACCACGTACACGACTGAACTAGGACTATTGAAGAAAGGCATTGAAGTATCTGTGATGTAGACCTTATGTCACAGACTATAATGCGGAAACACGCAGATCCTATGCCGGCCCTTATGCTATTGTATAGCTGGCTTAACTTGGCAGAGAGAGAGATGGAGATACAAGGGTAGATCGTTGACCTCTTTAGTTCAGAGACAAAAGAAATAACCCACCGTGTTGTCAGTTTTCCTCTTCCCCCCTTTCCCCTATTAACATCGGGTGAATAAATACCGACAACACTGGTGCGAGTTAGAGAGCTGAGTACAGTTGTCTCATTCTACAAATTCCTCGTAAAGTTAAACCAGAGAGACTATAATAGCTTCTCTAAATATCTAATTGATTATTTTACAACTTTGTTTTTCATTTGGATCAGTGTTCCCATTAACATTGTGTTAAGGAGTGAAACTAGTGTTAAGTAAAGCTAAACACGTACTTTGAAATTAAACAAGTCATTGCTAAAGAGGTATATACTAATTATTTACATGCAAAAAAAAAATGTTTCCATCATCATAGAGAAAGTTTCAAATAATTATCATCCTGTCAATAAGTTTCCAAGATCACATATGGCATGAAGTGGTGGCATTATATTCTTAAATTTCTTGTTATAATTTTACGAGTGATTTCAGAAGTAAACAATATTTTTATGAAAGAGTTAAAATGGTCCACCGCTGTGGTCTCAGATAGTGTCGCTGCCTCGTAACACACACACACACACACACACACACACACACACACACACACACACATATATATATATATATATATATATATATTATATGTGTGTGTGTATGTGTGGTAATGAATGGTGTGTACCGTCTTAAATGTTATGTTGTCTCGGAGGAGGCTGTAGATTGAGTTGATCACTCATTCGATGTGGCCATCCATACCTTGTGTTGTCAAAAAGTGTGTGTGATCCAAAGTTTAAAATCCTTCTCCCGATAAGTCGTTCCTCAGTAAGGCCCCGCGCGGCGTGTGGTTTGCAAATGTAGGCTTATCTATAAGAAGAGAGATTAAAATATGCTGGAAAACAAGAATGTTTAAAATGTATCTATTTTTATTGGAAAATATTTGCTTCGTTAAAAAAAAATACGATTCCCAGTATCTCATAAAGAAATGAGTTTATATCACAAATTTTGATTATCAACATTAATACGAAACAGTTTATTACATAGATCTCAAGAAAAACTTGGTCTTTTACAATTAAACGTTTTCTTTATTTCTTTACCTTGGTTTAACGTCTCCATTTGTAGGCAATTTTACATGCCCCACATCACACCAGGCCTTACAGGCCGAGACATAAAGTGGTAATTCAATTTACAAGTGTTGTATTCATGTGACCTGGTAATTACCGTATTAATTCTTTAGGTAGAAATGACAGTGAGTTGATTAGAACAAGATTGAATATAGAACACATTATTTGGCCTATAACCAGAATATGACGGTCAATTTAGTGTAAAGCTATTGCAGGACTATATAGGCTACATTAAAATGATTAGAGTTGATTGGGTGATTCTGTAGAAAATAAAGTAGGCCTAATACGAGTATAATTAAGTATCAAATTAAATATTTGGTGAAAGCAATCATAGATGATAAGGTGATAGAATAACGGGAGCTACGGGACTTGCGTTGGTTCGAGTCTCCATGGGGGAAGAAATTTTCTCATGGTATTTCGGCCAGTATGGGAGCTGTGCCCACCCAGCATCGTGAGGCAATTGGGTAGCTACAATAAGTAGCGGCTCCAGGTTGAGGAACCAGCTATAACGGCTGGGGGACTCGACATGCTAACCACATGTTACCCCTACACTGGCTGTTGATCATCTACCTCTGTGATTGACACATGTGGATGTGAAGGGCCAGCAGCCGGCTGGTAAAAGGGCAACCGCTGAAAAGTGGAAAGACCCTCAATCGGAATTCAGAAAATGCTATTGAGTAATGGATTGAAAGGGAATTTATTATTAAATTCGTTAAGAAAAATGAGGAATTGATATTTCATAACGATCAAAATACAATTTCAAACCAGGTTTTAATTATGACAGTGTACTCTAGACATAAGCATTTTATTATTATAGGAACACTTTTTTTTCCGGAAAGAGATTTATATGTTCCAACTTATGCACACATTAAGAGATCATATCAGAAGCGAAATCTGGGGAATCAATAAAATGTGGAATAAATGACAGTTAAATTTCGAAACATTAACAAAAATTAAGAGAATGCTTTTTAAAGATGGCCAGCATATTGTGTTCATTTCAAAATACTTCACGCTTCCAGAACTTCCAGAACATTCAGTCCATAAAGTCCAATAAGACAAAAGGTCTAAACCTAGAGATTCATACTTAAATGTCCAACATACATAAATGTCCAAACCCAAGTATCCAGTCGATGAAGTCCAATGGAACAAAAGGTTCAATCCGAAATGTACATTTTATTTTGATGTGTAATAAAAACGTTTTACAATTTGTGTTTAATCTTCAACTTCATCTTCCTAAACCTCGCTGGGATTACATTTGCTCTAGAGTATTTATCTTTATGGTCATTAGTATTATGTTATTCATATTTTAGGACTGTCTCCCTTACTTGTGTATGTTAAATGTATTTTCCAGATAATGGTATGAGTATGACCACCTAACAGCTGTGTCTTAATTTATTACATTGTTGTTCGTTTCTTAACACTTCTCTCTCCAGATAGAGGGATGATGTACCACCATCAACCTCCGAAATTTGATATACCATTATTCAATAACATTGTTCGTCCTGTGTTCTTCGTTTATCACAGCAGGATATACATTCCACGTGTTTGGTGAGAATCTTGGATTCGCTTGCCTTGTACATATTTTCGCTCAACATATTTGATGAAATCGTCTGAATTATCTTCACTGTTTTCCGCAATGTGATCAAATGCTTCAAAAAATCCTCCAGTAACACAACGGGCAGGTCAAACATCATCACTGCTGTGTTTCAAACTGCACTTCCACGAATTAGATAATCTGTTGTCAAACCGAGCGAGCTAAGTTTCCTCCAGAGGGATTGTGAGGAATGGAATAGACAGCCTCGTATTCGAGGATTTGGGAAACGTTTATTAACTGCATTAATGTCAGCAATTTCGAAGTTCATTGTAAAAAATGGGAGGATCGATAATTAGACCTACATCGCTTGTAAATCGAAGAACGTGTTCATATAAACATCTGTAAACATCTTCTCGCCTTTTTATAGTTAGTGCGAAAACAAGTGGCATTGCATGACCCATAAAATCCCATGCAATGTGTAAAAAGTTGCATGAATTGTGTTGGTGTTGTTTTGAACGTGCCATATGTAAATATTAATTACTGGAACTTAGATACTATATTTTCTGATCTGTTGCATGAATTATCATTCATTCCTTATCGGCAGCATCAGAATCGTAAACAGTAAACATTCTGCCAGGTTTAGTAATTTGATACATTTCATTTCCGAGCAAAGAAGCTGGATCCTATTGTCGATTTTGATTCTGATCACTATTTACATGACCACTTGAAGTGTTCCTTTCAGGTAGATTTAGTAGCAACTCTTCTTCGTGGACATCACCCATGCTAGTTCGCAACACGTGAGCTGGAGTTGCATTGGGGTTCTCTTCTGCTAGTCTTTTTATTCTGTTTAGCATCTTTAAAATATCTGTTACACTTACGTTGTGCTTGCGTGTACCAATACCATTTAAAATCTCATTATTTTCCAACCTGTAACCTGTGACACACCGGGCATTGCAGATTCTTCTTTCTTCGATATCTCCAGTATAGACTTGTCTTTCCCTTCTTTGATGAGTGGAGGTGATAAGAGTATCTGTTGTGATTTTTTTTTGAGAAAACAAGATTTATGCCATGTTGCACTTTAAATTTTAAATTTAAATTAGGCAATGTTGCTTACCAACAGAAATAAATATCCTTAGTATTATATTAACATACACTGTAAATACACTGGCTATTTTAAGGAGGATGTTCTGAAGATATGGAAGTTTTGGAATGAACCTTTCTTGGACCATAAGCCTATGTCCTACTGGACCATTAGGATTGTCGGACTTTTTGAAAAGGAATTTTTGAATGGACCTTTTTTCTTGAACCTTTTGTTTTAGATCTTATGTCCTACTGGACAATAATAACTGGACTTTACGTTCTTTACCATGCTCTGCTATGATCCAAGTGAATACCAGACGTATAGGAAGCCACAATGAATATGGATCAATAAATTTCAAATATCCCAGAGAGGAATTATATATGAACTACCTTTGAAAGAAGAAGAAGCAAGAGAAGAATACATTAAATATTTCAAGAGAAAGTGCTATAATGGAAGCGGTCATTTGGAAGGATTATTGAATAAATATGGGCAAGTAATTCTATAATTCTCATATGGACGCCTACATGGAATTTCACCCAGAAGGCTGGACAAAAAGGTAGTGTAGGCCGAGGTCTATAAGTAGACGACCTTTTTATATTTAGTCATAGATCCAATACTAGTAGTAGTGTTGATAATATCTCGAGCAATTTTATTTGGCAAGAAAATAAAATAGAAATGAGAGTTAATGTTATATTTATTACTATTGTTTATACCAATCTCAACACTCAGTTTTTTTATATGACTTGCAGTCGATTTCTGCTTATGATTATTTTATAGCCTATGCATGTGAAATACAGACATTGGGATATCTGTTATTAGGATACTTTTTATAAATTCACTTTATTGTCTGTTCTTAAACTGGAAACAAGCAAATAATAGATTATGACTATGGGAAAAAGCACATGTGTTCATTGGCAAGAATATTTTGGAGTTACTACTCGTATGTCTTTTCTATACGTTGCTGTGATTATCTATCACTGTTGGATATAGATCTACCACTTATGTATTCCTTGAATTTTTTTTTCTAAAAATTATGTTGTTATTATGAATCAAGAAGAGAAGAAAATGCAATTTCATATCGACATATAATCCTGTAGACGTATGGATGAAATTTATTAAACTTGAAGTGAATCACCTTATCTAAACTATATTAAACTCTGTATGTGTAACATTTATTTCGTCGTGTTCTATATTATTTAATTGAAAAATAATTTGAATTCTTCTTTCCAGACTTTTCTATCTATCTATACCCCTATACCCACTTACGATAATTACTTAACTAATTAATTTAGTACTTGTTCCCTAGATATGACAGTGAGTGACAAGTGGTTAGCTCAGTAGACAACAAATGTATTACTTGGGTGGGAAATATCGATACATTTTATTCAGAAGCTCTAATTTATGTTTGAAGTTCTTTTATGAGCCGGAAAATATTCAGACTCGGCCGCCAATTAACCCATAAATTGGCAATATATCATACATGAGACATCAATTAATTTATTTTATATAATCTTCTTAATAAAACAGAAAAAAATCCAACGAGTAGAAATTACTTACATGTGTGTAGAATTACACAATATAATAGTTATGTATAATACCGTTATCAGTGCGATCCGCAACATTCAAATAATTGACATTCCTACTCAAAGCGGACTGTACTAGAAGTCTGTCTCGAGTAGCGCGTGTCAACGTGCAGTTTGCAAACATAGCGGTCTAAGTATGATGCAGCCTAGCCTATAAGTAATACTTATTTTTTTTCAGTCCTAGACATAAGAAATTAGTGCTTTGCCAATTTAAGGGTTAGGAGTCTCTCCTAGATTATTTTTTCCTTCCACTTTTTTCCATCCTACAAAACATCCATGGACTCTCGGTACCAGAGACAAATACCACAGAGGTTAATAGTTCTTATATATTTGGTATACATTTCGAAGTTTAATATTCTTTTTAATAAAACGAAGTGAAAATTTGCAATATTTAATGGATACAGAATTACTAATACCTATTTTAGAATGAAAGAAATACATAAGTACACCTGGTCGGCTAGAGGATTAAGATAAATTATTGATTATTTCTTGGTAAACAGAAAATTGATACCCTGGGTCACAGATGTAAGAGTATATAGAGGTTTCGATGCAGGAACAGATCATTTTCTCTTGACATGTAATATAAAATTATTAGAAAGATGGAGGAAACCAACAACAAGAAAAATTTACAATGAAGAAACATATAAAGTGAATTTATTACAAGAAGAAAGTATAAGAAAGTTGTATGCAAATAGATTATCTCAATATATATTACAGCGAGAAATAAATAATAATATAGAAGAAGAATGGAGCAACATCGATTGGGCTCTAAAGAAAGCAGCATATGAAGTTCTAGGATTAAGAAGGAAAAATTGTAAGAAGAGAGGATTAAGAATATGGAATGACGAAATTAAAACAGTTATAGAGGAAAAGAAGAAAGCATATTTACAATATTACAAAAGAAAACTGAAGAAACAAAAGAAATATATTATAACAAAAGAAAGGAAGCAAAGAAAATTGTTAGGAAATCCCACCAAGACAGTTGGGATCGATATGTATCTAATCTAGAACATGATCTACATGGACGACAATGGACTGCTTATAGAACAATTAAATATTTAAATAAATCAGAAAAAGAAGCTGCATATATACCTACATCAATATCAGAAGAACATTGGATAGAATATTTCAGAGAACTGTGGTACAACGAGAATGAAAACGAAGAAGAACCAAAATGTGAGAATTTGAAAGTAGATAAAATACAAATGGAAGAACTGGAAGAATCGCTCAAATTAACAAATAATAGAAAAGCTAGCGGACCAGATGACATCAATTCAGAACTAATTAAATATGCAGATATATTTTTTAAAATAAGATTCTTGAATTTTCTTAATATGTGTTGGGAGAATCATAATATACCAGCAACATGGAGGCAAGGTATAGTAAAACCAATTTACAAGAAAGGAGAAAGAAACCAACCATCTAATTACAGAGGCATTACCCTCCTAAATAGTGGATATAAAATATATGCTAGAATAATAGCAAAACGAATACAACGAATTACTGAAGTAACACTAGCAGAAGAACAAAATGGGTTCCGAAAAGGAAGATCTTGTACCGATGGAGTATTTGCCCTGAATCAGATAATAAACAAAAGACAAGAAAAAAACCTAGAAACACATTTGTTATTCATAGACTTAGATAAAGCATTTGATCGAGTAAACAGGGAAATATTGTGGAATATCCTAAAAGAAAAAGGCCTCCCTATTCAGATTATAGAAACTGTTAAGAGCTTGTACTATGGAACAAATATTTGTATTGACCCTCAGTTGACTAAAAATAAGACATTTTTTTCAAATAAACCAAGGAGTACGACAAGGGTGTTCACTCTCACCTATATTATTTAATATTTATATGGACGATATCCTAAAAGAATGGAAGAAGGTTTTAACTAATGAAGGAATATTAATTGATAATAAAGATAAAATAAATGCATTATTATTCGCTGACGATGTTGTACTTTTAGCAGAATCTGAAAATGAGCTCCAAGTGTTAGCATATAAATTTAAATTAATAGCCAATAGATATAATTGTAAAATATCAATAAATAAGTCAAAAGTAATGGCATTTATTGGTAAATATGGAATTAGATCAAAAATTGTACTGGATAACAAAATAATAGAACAAGTATCACATTTCCAATATTTAGGATGTGATATAACTTATAGAGAAAATAAAGATATAGAAAATAAAGTAAATAAATTTCAGGCTATTTGTGGAACCATAAAAAGAACCTTAGGTCGGAAAACAAGGAAAGATACGAAACTTAAATTATATAAAACAATGGCTGTTCCTTTGTTGTTGTATGGAAGTGAAAATTGGATAATGAAATCAAGGGATAAAAGCAGGATACAGACTGCGGAAATGCTGTTTTTACGTAATGTGAAAGGATGCACAAGAGCGGATAGAATAAGGAATGAAACTATACGAGAAGAATTAAATATATATAAAATTGAAGATAAAATCAGCGAAAATAATAAGAAATGGACAGAACACTTAATGAGAATGAACAACGAAAGAATACCAAAAAGAACTTTCCTGTATAATCCCAGAGGAACAAGAGATGTTGGCCGACCACGCAGAAGATGGACTCCACTTTTAACTTCGCCGGAACAGGCTGCATAGCCTAAACCTTGTAGTAGAAGAAGAAGAAGAAGTGAAAATATAATCAATACAAAGTGTTTCGTTTTATAGGCTATATTTTTATATTAAATACTTTTTTTTTTTTTTTTTTTTTTTTGCTTAATACTACCAGTTCGTCATTTCAATATTTCAGATATTCTATCCTGACATTGTCATATTGTAACCCACTTCTGAGGCTTAGGCGCCTGGAGGCTGGGGTTACGCTGCCCCAATAATGTAATGGAAGATGATAATGGTAATGATGCGCCAGGAGAGGTTTTAATTCTAAATTTAATCTAATGAGGTGAATATGATAATGAAGACGATGGCCAGATGATGTTCTGGGACCGTTTGGGACTTAGTTTCTTGACATTTGTCTTATAGGCGAGGGGGGAAAAAAAACTTACTCAGGAAACTTGTCCCGACCGGGGATCAAACAAGGCAGCACGCTACCTCGAGACCACATAGGTGGACTTAACTAGAGTATTATACAATTTTCCTATTTTTCCTCGAAAACTAAAATAATGTGAACATATAAAATATATAAATGTCTAAATTATTTTAATTTTGCTTTTCCAATTTTATTTAATGTAGATTGTATATTGTGGTGTAAATAACAATGCTAAAGGAAATAGTTGTGGAAAATATAATTTAGATTATATTTATGGGTCGAATTATTACTTATTTTAAAAAAATACGAAACGGTAATGTTTTAAAAGATAAGATAAAAATTGACTTTATGTGCTACAAATAAAAGAAACGTGGGTAAAATAGATAAATTACTCATTAATATACGGAAGTACACTACTGCAACTACCGTGTTTACACTAACTTGTTTTGTAAGGGTACTTTTCCTTCCACACTGTTACGTAATACACTATTGCCTCAACATATAATTAGGTTCAATGGAATATACTTTTATTATAAATTAGGAGAAATTGGCCTAGTAATATTCATATCCAAGATATTTAATACATTTATGGATCTATTTTTTACCATAAAATCCTGTATATGTTAGGTTACTGACATTAACAAACTACAATTATACTAACAACATTTCTGTTATGTTAAGCGGAAGACCTCTAAAATTAGAATCATTATATCATTAACTTGATTAAAATTTCACCTCATAAGTATAATTATCATGCACATGCCACCCGGGCCTTACAGTGGCAGGATCTGTCGGGAGAGGGATTTTAAACTATGGATGACACACATACTTTTTTGACCACACAAGGACATGAAGGACTCCATGAATGAGTGAGAATTGTTATAAATTAATAAATATATAAAACATATATTCTTCCAGTCATATTATATAGATGTCCACCGCTGTGGTCGCGGGGTAGCGTCACTGCCTCGCAAGCAGCGGTCCTGGTTCGATCCCGGTATGGACAAGTTTCCTGGGTGAGGTTTTTTCAGGGTTTTTTCTCAACTGTAAGTCAAATATCAAGAAACTCTAAGGCCCAAACGGCTCCCCAACATAATCTGGAAATCATAATCATCATTTTCATATTCGCCATGTTTAGTATTAATGTGTGTGTGTGTGTGTGTGTGTGTAAATTGTGTGTTTCGTTTTAATGTTGTCTCGGAGAAGGCCCTGACATTGAGCTGATCTCTCATTCGGGGAGGCCCACCATATCCTTGAGTAGTCAAAAAAGTATGTATGTGATCCATGAGTTGAAATCCCTCTCCCGGCAGATCGTGTCACTGTAAGACGCGGTTTACATGTTACACGTAAAAGTAGCCTACCTATAAGGCGAGAGGTTAAACTACTTTAATGGATTGAAATATATAGATGCGAGACTTTAAGGTAGGAGAAAAGATTATGAGCATTTGATATATATAGCTTTATAAAAAAATACACCAAAGAGAGACGAACAGGCAGGGAAACGGAGAAGACTAAATACAATGACCTACAGGATGTGCAGGACATCGGGCATTAATGAGAAATGAAAGAGGGACAAGGAAATGTCTTATAGAAAACCAGAGGGAAAACGCCCAGTAGGTAGACCAAGAATCAGATGGGAGAAAATCATTGATCATTAATTTAGGGAGGTAATACAGAGGGTGGGGCACGCCGTAGCGTAGTGGTTAAGGCACTGAGCTACAAGCCGGAAGGTCGAGGGTTCAAGTCCCGGTGGGGTCAGGATTTTTAAACTGACCCAAACCTTCTGGCGGCACTATGGCCCTGGGGTCGACTCAGCCTCTAACGGAAATGAGTACCAGACGCTTGTTCTGGGGGTAAAGGCGGCCGTCACGCAGGGCTGACAACCCGGCTGACATCAAGTGCCGATTGTCCAGAAATAGTGGGAGCCTTAACCTCCTACTGCCCCAAGGGCCTCCTGAGGCCTGTAGTGGGATTACTTTACTTAATACAAAGGGTACCGCGCCATAGCCTCGCGCCTTAAGGTATGATGTCTTATTGCAGAGTTACGGGACTTGTTCTGATTCGAGTCTCCATTGGGGAAGAAATTTTCTCAAGGAATTTCGGTTGCTATGGGACCGATACCCACCAGCATAATGAGGAATTTTAGTAGCTAGATAAGTATAGGCTTCATGTTGAGAAAACCAGTTATAACGGTTGGGGATCCGACTTGATGACCACATGTCACCCGTAAACTGGCTGGACATCTTTGATTAATACAAGTGGATCTGATGCCAACAGGCGAAGGGATTTCTAGGTCTGTCCCGCCATGTATACCGGGGGAGAATATAAAGGGGATGTTCGAAAAACATTTGCTCAGGATAGGACGCATGGAGAGTTAATGTCCGGATACGATAGTGCCAGTAAGTTAGTTAATTATAGACTAATTAATAATAAATACATTTCTAAGTTATATATCCCAAATACGATATTACTTCATGTACACTAGGTAAACATTCACTTTAAATACGGTACTCTTTTAAAATCATGGACTGTTATAAAAATTCCTATATACATAAATTATAGTGTAGTGTATGCTTTTTTTAATAGTGTACGGTATTAATCTTGCCCATTTTCTTGATGGGAATGAAAACATTATCTACTAAGAACTTTCTACCTGATCAACCCCATTATTGAAGGGTCTCTAAAAATTAGTTTTCCAAATTCATACCAGAATGAAAATTCTCTTTTCTTGTCCATACATGTATCACTTCTCAATTAGCTTAATTTCAATAACGTGTTTTTTAAATCATATTAATTTGTATTCTTATAGATTTCTTCTTCTTCTTCTTCTTCTTCTTCTTCCGCTTCACTTCCTGGTTTAGGCAAGAGTTGCCTGATAGATTTATTTATCTTTGAAATTTATGTTTTAATTTTGATACGTGTCAACTCAAATAGCAACATTTACAACTTTTTAATAATTCAATTGTATAATTTTAGTGAATATTACTGTACTATATTTTTGTATATAACTAAAAATTACTTCATCATCATCATCAACAACAACAAGGATTAAGCCCAATGGCCTGTTCCGATCTCATTATAGATCGAATTGGTCCTTCCATCTCTTCAATGTCTTCCCAACATTCTTCTCCCTTTTGGTTTATAATTATACATTTTTCTTGGTATGCGCTGTTTATTCATTCGTAATACGTGCTCAAGATAAGCATTTTGGTAATATTTTATTCTTTCACAGAGATTAAATATAAGTTCTGTTCTTATATCTTCGTTTTTCTTTTTATCGATTCTTTGGTATCCTGCTATTGCTCTCAACATCTTCATTTCAGCAGCCTCTATTTGTTTACTATCTGCCTTTGTTAATGTCCAAGTTTCACATCTGTAGATAAGAGATGGAACTGCCAATACTTTGTAAAACTTCAAAATAGTTTAATTGTGCCACATAGATAATTGAATTACTTAAAGTACTAAAGAAGATATGCATCCATAGTAATTCTGCCCGAAGGCAGGTCCTTCACTGCAATCATAGCATTTTCATGCTATACTTGCAGCTTTACTAGGGAATTGTGTAGGTGTGGTAGCTTCCCGTTGCTTACCACACCGCTGAAGGATGATGATGATAATGATAATGATGATAATGATAAGGATGATGATGGCCATATGATTTCGGGGGCCACTTGGGCCTTAAAGTTTTCCTGACATTTGTCTTACAGGTGAGGAAAAACCCCGATAAAAACCTCACCCAGAAAAACTGCCCCGACCGGGGATCGAACCCGGGCCCGCTGCGTGACAAGGCAGCACGCTACCTCGAGACCACAGCGGTGGACATAGAAGATATAATTCTTTATATTAATTTGATTAGCTTTTCGTTTTATTTATATAGAAATAATTGGCCTACTTTATATTTATATATATATATATATATATATAAATAAAACTTTTAGTGTAATTGATTTTGTTTAATTAAACATATAGACCTAATATATTTATAATATTACAATAATCACTTAAGCCTAATGAAAATAAAAATGTAACTGAATGATTTCCTACAGTAGTCCTACGTAATGTAGATTACATTGAAGGAAAACATATTTTATATTAAACATAAAGTGAAAGACCGTGAAAGCCTAAGCCAAAATTGTTTAATTTTATTATAAATTTTAATGTTATTTTGTCTTTATTGTATTCCTAATTACTTCTAAAATTTTTCGAAGTTTCTAGACATAGACGAAATTAATTGTATCGTTCGAAACAGTTAAAGCTAATGGTAATTACAATTTTAAGATTAAAATTAAAATATAAAATTCATAATTTCATTTTTTAATTTTGAGTAATAGTTCAACGGAAATTTATCATGAATATTATTAATGTTGATAACAATTTTAATAGGAAATTTCATGTGAACAAGTACTTAAATCACTAATGAAATCTAGGCCTAGAATCTGTTATACTTCATAGGCATATATATTTCACAAGGAAATCAGTATAAAGGAGATTTTATGATACAAATGTCTTAATGCTATTGCCAGATAAATGACAAGTACGAAATAAACCATATTGCGTCTGGGATATTTAGTGTATAGGCCTACCAGTTGGGTTTGTGTAACTATTATTGAGTATAGTAATGTGTTTTACACATACAGTATTCATGGAATGTTTTAAAAAAATGTATTGAATTATGAAATGATGATTAGTGAGTAACTAGTTAAATGTATTGAAAACCCAACTCAGCATTTGTTTTAATGACTGAGAAATCTTGTGTAAATATCAGTTGATCTCAAAAAACACAAAACTCAAAACATACAGGACGCTGGTCCGCCTTGTACATAACACTGGTCCTCATGATTTTTGTCTCATGAGTACCAATACTTAATGCAGTTTTTTTTATCGTGTTTTCAAATATGTATTTGGAATGTCTCCATCACCCACAGTTTATTTATTTCAATTTCAATTAATGGATTTGAATAATTATATTTTTAATAAACGTTTTTTCGTCCATTTGTCCATTGTAAAATAAAACCAAATGAGCTAACTCAAATGGTTTCAGCTATGGAAAAGAGATATCAAGGCAAATGGAATCCTAATATGCTGGCCGATTATTGTTGGACCATCAAGAGTGATGCTCCACAGACGAAATATAGCAGCAAATCGTCATTTCTTATTTTCTAGGTGAGTCAGAATGTTCGAATATTGTATAGTTACGAATGTAGAAAATATTAAAGTGTTTGAAATTATAAATGCCTGTCTCTCGGAAACCTTGCGTGATGGAGAAAAACCGATAACATATTTGAATTCAGGAGAAAAAATGCTAACAGAATCACATATTTTTCTTTCGGAGACAAAAAAAAGTTTCTTTTTTGTTGCTCAGTGTAATTAGAATTACATATGGCTCAGAGATTCGGGCCCTGAGAATATATTGAGACAATTTGAACATAAAATTCTCCGTAGAGTATTTGACGCATAAGAGATCGTCAAGGAGGGAGAATACTAACTCTGAGATGTATAATTTAATTGATGAATCAAATTCAACCTTTAAGAATTATGAATATTCATAACTTCAATTCAATTGATGACCAATAGTTTTTAATGTATGGTCATAGTGAAATTTGTTAAAGCTCAACGTGTAAGATCGATGGGACACCTAAATAGATTGCCAGAGACACGCATGCAATTAAAAATATTTACAGAAAGGTTTTAATAATAGGAGAAGAAAAGGAAGACCTAAACTTAGGTGGATGGAAGATGGGATAACAAGCGATATTACAATAATGGGAGTCAGAGGCCGAAAAAAAATGGCACAAAAATGGAAAGCAGTTGTCAAAGCCGCCAAAATCCACCCAAGGTTGTAATGTCTAGAGATGATGATGATGACTGAGCAAACCTATGAACTTTCTCAGTCAGACTAGATGATCGTGGAATTTCAATCCTACATATCCCGAACACCATTTTTGATCCAGTTCGCTAGTAGGACTAACATGTAGACATAATATCTGTAAATTCTGGTAGTCGTTTTTAAAGGTATTACTAAACCATTTTTGTATTAAGTTACAACACGTACACATTTTAAAGTCGCAATGAAAAGGTACAAATACTATTTTATTTGAAGGCAAACATGTTAAATCATATGAATGGTATTGGCAAAATTTCTGTGGAGAGAAGGAAGGGAGAAGAAGGAAAGAAGAACGAAGTTTTTTGGAAAACTTGAGATCTAGGAATTGGCAGACAAGACGTTACATTCTATTAAACTCTGAGTGCTATGTAATGTAAAACAGTGTTTGTGGTTTGTTTCGGAGACCAGATTGTCGATTTCCAATATCTTAGAGAGCCATCCATGGTCCTTGATGTTAACACATAGGCTTCACATAACGAAGGCTATTTTAACGAAGTGTGTACAATGTACACATTATGATGCATTAAAAATCACTGTATGTGTTATTCTATACATTTAGGCCTACAGTTTTTTTCTACATCCAGACTTAATACAGAAAAAATAATATTTACAGAGAGAAAATATTATATATCATAAACAAATTATTTTATTAATATGATAGGCTAATAATAATAATCGAACAATTAGGAGTGTCGTTAACTTGAAGCGAAAATTTGAAAAAAAAAATCCTGCTGTTAAAAGAGAAACAGTCAAACACACATATAATTTTTTCATGGTAAAGTTTGGCGTCTAGCATGTAGAATAGATGAAGATTAAAAAAATGTTCTTGTGGTTACAATCTCAATATTCCTTCGGAATTCGCTAAAAACTAAATACATCTTGGTCACTTTCTTTAGGATACATGCCGTTCAATTCGGCTTATTTTAGTCTCTACTATATTATGACAAGCAGTTATACATATCTCAGAAGACATTAATTTTATTACTTATTATTACCCTGTTAATAGAAGAGTTTTTTCTTATGATGGATATATATATGTATATATATTTTTTTTCTGTATATAGACCTGTATCTAGAAAATGCTATAGGCCTAATGTATAGAATAACACATTAGTGAAAAAAAAAATCATTCTATCGCCAAATTATTTTTGCAACGACGCTTTGGGCATATACTTAAACTGAGGAAATATCAGCTAAATCTGTTCATTAGGAATGTAGATTTATCTGAAAACCGAAATTTAAAAATCGTTCTAGCGACCGTAATTTTTTTTCGCAACTAAACTGAACGTACAACATTTGAATAAGAAAAGTAAGATCGAGTTAATCAGCAAATTGGACAATTGAGAATGGGGATTAACCTGAAAGCTTAAATTTTAGTGAAAATATTTTCAACACTTTAGCGGCTCCAACTTTATTTAATTCCTTTCATTGAAACTTGTTATATACGATTTAATTATCAGAAGAAGACACTCGGTAAACCAGAACAATTGGACCATTAGGAGTGGAGGCTTACCTGGAACCAACGATTTGTAAATTTCTCTATCGGCCTCAATTTCCGTTTCCTCGCAAATAATGTGAATGGATACAATTAATTAACGAAATAAATATATATTCCGCCCGACCAACTTTGATTATCTTACTTAGTATAAAATCCCATTACAGAAATTTCTGTTGCGGATTTGAGTGAAATAATTCAACAATTGATCAAATATTCAATATCCGGCACACTGTAGAAAATATGGGAATACAATCAGCCAATGCACCAATTAAGTATACATTTCTGAAAGCTTATGACTTGATTGATGGTCTTTAAGATATTTTGTTTGAATTTGATATTCATTCATTCATAGTGTTCTCCTCAAGAGCAGGTCTTTCACTGCAAACTCAGCATTCTCCACTCTTTCCTTAACTCAGCTTTCCTTTTTGTATCCGCATACAAACCATTTATTTTAATATTGTCTATCATCTGATGTCTTTTTCTGCCTCTAACTTTCTTTCCGTTGACCATTCCTTCTAGAGCATCTTTCAGCACCAAAAATTAGATTAATGAAGGTGTGATGGTATCCAGAATAAAACACAAAATAATAGGCAAACATATTGTATATCAACTAGCTTCTTCATCTAAAATTTATTCAAACAAGGAATGCCTTATCACCACTGCTATTCACTTTCGATCTTGAACATGCTATGATAAGAATTATTGAAAACAATAGGGTTTTGGTACTAACAGTGTTCGCTAGATTTTTGTCTCTGCCTATGACGTGAATATAACAGTGATAATGATACTCGTAATAAGGCAGCAAGAAATGCGTAAGTCTAAAACACCTGCAATGAAATTAATTGGTTTATACATAAATACGAAAAATGCGAAACGCATGGAAATGTCCCGTGATCGAAATATAGCAGATTATGACAATCCATCCATCCATCCATAGTAATTCTGCCCGAAGGCACTGCATTTTCATGTCATGCTTGCAGCTTTACTAGGGAATTTTTGTAGGTGTGGTAGCTTCCCGTTGCTTTCACACCGGTGGAGGATGATGATGATGATGATGGCCATATGATTTCGGGGACCGTTTGGGCCTTAAAGTTTTCCTGAAATTTGTCTTACAGGTGAGGAAGAACCCCGATAAAAACCTCACCCAGAAAAACTGCCCCGACCGGGGATCGAATCCGGGCCTGCTGCGTGACAAGGCAGCATGCTATCTCGGGACCACAGCGGTGGACATTATGACAATAAGAATTATGAAAAGTGAAAACATTTTAAAATCTAGGCTCATTATTAACAACTCACAATGTCACCTGTCTTCTAGGCTTTTGTCTAACAATCTAAATCTAAAAATTGAATTTGAATAACGATATATAGAGGATGCAGTTGTGTAAAACATATTACATTCAGGGATGAAAAAAAACAGCTAAAAGTTTTCGAATAGCCTATATGATCCTAAGATAAATATTTGATCATACAGGGATATGGATGAATGGTTGAGGAAACTTCAAACGAGGAGCTCCATAACTTACTTCTTTGACGCTGACGCTATCATATTTTTAAGTGTAAGAGATTAGGTGATATATAAATACCTCAATTTTTTAATATTGGGAAACCTTTGGAGAAAAGACCATTAGGAAAATCTAGGCGTAGTGTGGGAGGATGATATTCGGTTGAATCTTTGGGAACTGAATACCAGATTATAATGAACTGGATTCAGTGGTCGCAAGATACGGACTAATGGGGCCCCCTTTTGTGAATGCGCCACTGAGCCATTGAATCTCATAGAATGACAACTTCGAAAAACCAAGGCTAAGGAGAATACAATATTATGAGTTGGGAAATTTCCGTGAAGCAATCCCTCAACTTTAATTTTTTTGTCGGATTTCGCTGAATCTGAATGGAATGGTCACTGAAAAATTTCATTTTGCAGATAGATATTCTTCTCAGGGAATGGTTATTTATACAGTAAAATAATAGAAGTCCATTACGCAGGTTTAAAATGTACTGTATCATTTTGAGCTCCGAAGTATAGGATATCCTAGGCTAAGTGAGAAACTAGGGCAGGGATGCCCAAACTACGACAAACCTGAAAAACTCCTTTTGGAAACCCAGATTTTAAAAATAGTTTTTTTCTAAAAGTAAAGAACATTCCCAGGATACGGCTCTCCATTACTTTCTTTTCCGGCCCCTGTAGGCCTATAGCATTCTAATAAATTATGATACGCTAAGTGTAGGCCTATAAAATTAGTTTGTCAGTAGCGTAACAAGAACATGAAATATGTTATAACGACACAACAACAAGAAAAAGCTAATAATAATAATAATAATAATAATAATAATAATAATAATAATAAAATAGGCCTAATAATCAATTTTTTTTATTTAGGAATATTCCACAATACAGTGTTTCTCCTTCAACCCAAAGTGATTTGTCGCCAGAAGTAATAATAATAATAATCTTTCATAACATCTATAATAGGGCCTTGATGTTTCTTTCATTTGGCCCGCGATATAAATAAGTTTGGGCGGCTCTGATCTAGGACATATTTTTCCGATACTGTATGTAAGAGACATCACGTATTTTCCATTCCGAGAAAGTAAATAAATATTTCTGAGTAGAACAGGAAGTATTTGTTGTTTATCAATAAACGTGTTGTACATGCTATGGGAGAGAATAATGTGGACAATGCTACGTAGTAGTGTCGTAATAGTAACACTAACAGGAAATAACACCAACATTGGTACTGTACTGGGAAGAAAGCAGATGCTACAATAAAGAGAGCATAACGTTTATTCTATATAGTCTCGTGCTTTTCCGAATTGTAAACAAAACAAAACGAACTCACGAAACAGAATGAATGTCTAGTTCTCACGCCATTTCCTCATTATGACTTCAAATCCACGAAATATTTTTAGCTCATGTTAGTACTACAGTTTTTGGTACATCACTAAAATTCATCATTGGCAACTTCTTGCAGTTATCGTATTCTATAATACACAAGATTTTCAATTTATATTCAAAGTGAAGACATTTTTAAGGACAGCTACATCATCACGATAAACTTTGAAAAAAAATATAATGTATTTTTTTCTGTTAAAAAAAAAGTGTTTAAGACATTAACATTCGAACTCTAGCAATACAATTTAAAAACAAAACAAATAATATCGAATTCGAAATCATTTTTAATCAGTTAACCAAACCATTATATAATTTCTAATGATATGTATTAACAAATCCGATTTCAGAGTGTTTCCATATTTGGACCAATGTTTTTATCTTCAATGTAGAACATTCTCATAGATAATGTTTGTGTAAGCAAACAACTAATTTCAAAAGCAGAGTTTTAATGAGTAGGTCCAATTAGAACACGATCGAAGGGAACGTTCTAAGAATCTCGAGTTACTAAACCTAATTTTGTTAACGTGTTGTCTACGGTATTTTATCTATGTTTGGTCTATATTATTGAACTTCTTTTAAAAATGCCGAAAGTATAATGTATAATCATTTCTAGTTAATTTAAATTGGTCTAAACCTACTTTATTATAGAGACGTTCCCAAAGAAACGTTGCTGTGGAAATCAACAATAAACTGTGATAATAAAGCTGTGTTACACGACAAACGAGTTTTGTGTTATAAGAAGGGAAAATGATTATTTATTTGCTTTTGTTACCTGGTAATTATAATTAATCGTGGAGTTTAAGAGCAATTCCATATTGTGACTGACTGGCATTTACAATACACTTTTTTGCGCGATAGTGCCTTTTGTCGTACTTACAGCATGATTGAAAGTTCAACTTCCTACATTTCGGGATTGCCAACCTAAATAGGCCCTAACTATACTGTAATATTACATTTACAACACCCACCTGCGGGAAGTAAAACCATTGTCCTCTATGTATACTACGTACAATATATAGAAAAAGTAAAGTGATCCCACAACAGGCCCGGAGGCCCCTTGGGTGTCGTAGGAGGTTAAGGCTCCCACTTATTCTAGACATCGACACTTTATGTCAGCCGGGTTGTCAGCCCTGCGTGACGGCCGCCTTTACCCCCAGAACAAGGCGCCTGGTACTCATTTCAGTTAGAGGCTGAGTTGACCCCAGGGCCATAGTGCCGCCAGATGATTTTGGCCAGTTTAAAAATCCTGACCCCAACGGGACTTGAACCCTCGACCCTCCGGCTTGTAGCTCAGAGCCTTAACCACTACGCTACGGCGTGCCTCATATATATATATAGGGCCCCTATATATATATATATATATATATTATATACACAAAAAATATCCAAAAGGTAGTGTTAATATACATTATACGAAACAAATCACTGAATTTTCAATGAACTGAACTTTATTTGAAACAATATAAAACAATAAATACGAACTTGCGGTCATATTATCAATAATTGGTCTCAAGGCTTCCTGTTGTTTCAACTAATAAACATTGCCCACTCTGTTGACGTTAGTCAATTGTTTATAAAGAACGCAAATATTTCCAACAAAGATGTTATTTTATTATTATTTATTATTCTGAAAACACCATCGCGCAAAAAATAATGTACAACTCACGTTTGTAAAGTGTTTTACAGAATCTCGGAAATTAAAAACCTTGCTATCGCTCGGTTTTTAAAAATGTTCCTCAATTCTGTAAAAACCACTTCCTAATATCGCATCGTAATATTGCAGCAAAATGGTTGCATAAATATTACAATTGATTGAAATTAGGGGTGTTATCTACGTGATATGATAGAGGAAAAGTGTGTGACTAAGACTGTACATAAATATACGTTTGAAAAAAAAACAATGCTATTTATTATCTATCAAAGTATGTGTAACAAACATAAATGTCAACTCATCATGCAGCTTAAACATGTTTATCATAAGTAATGCCACGAGTGATTTCCAAATTATCCATAAATTTACGACTCACGAAGTGAGGAGTGAATTTGTCTAGAGAATTTGGAAATCAAGAGTGGCATTTGTTAGGACTATTTAACGAATAAAATTAAGCTGTTTACTCACAAATCATTATTTAAATATAGTTATTTTAAAATATTTATATATATAATGTAAACGGCGATGTTTGAAAACAAATGAGAAACGATTAGTACGCTTAATTTGCTTCTTTTGTTCGTCACTGGAACCAGATCATATTATTTATTGCCAAAGGAACGCAATATTGTAAGAATGCACTCTAGTGGAGAAAACTTGAAACACATCAAACTGTATTTTAATTCATTTCTGATGCCCTATGATGTAAATATGACAATTATATTTTTCTGGGAACAAATACATTTAAGAAAGCGCAAACAGTGGTTTTTTTTTTGTGATATAATCAATTGCTACAAATGTTTTTATGTTAACTCCCGCATGCGGTAATGTGTTGACATTCATGCACTATATATACAATCTGGTAGCCGTATTTCTTAGTGAGTCAGTCACTGTAAAATAATGCTATGACCTATTCAGAATGTTAAAAAGGTGGTGCTTTCTTTATTATGATAAACTTTAGTTGGTAAATTCTAGGCGAAACACGACTGTGATTGGTTATAAATAAAAAATCATTGTAACGTGATTGGTCATTGACTCCCATTTGGGGCATGAGTTAAATAGTCTGCACCATTCTCTGAAGTGTGATTCCTGATTCAATTTTCCAAAATACCGTTTGGAGGGCACATTTCAAGTTACGTTCTCAATAAAAAACGAAACAAGCATCACAATTAAGACAGGAGTTATAAGCTAATATGTATTATATAATAGTAGATTAAATAATTTAAACATTTTCTAGAGTACTTCTTGGTGGTGTACTTGTTCGCGAATTCTTATTCTATCTATTACGAGTACTATACATAATATTCTGGATCATAATAGTGTCAAATCAAATCACATTGAGAGAAGTTCAAAATAAAATGTTTATTTTTCGAGATAGAGAACACTTGCCAAAAATACGTACTTGAAGCTTCAGGAGATTTGAATGATTTATAACTTACAATATGGGGAATGATGTTATGAGTTATTGTTATAATTTTTGTCTATATTCAACCTTCAGTACTTTTTCTTTTAAATTTGCGACCATCAGCCATTATATATGCAGTTTAAAGGCACATGTTATTTTGCCCTCCCCTCTCTCAAATATCCCTGGTGTCTGCTATACAAAGTAGGTAGGTAGGGCCCTCACATTCGATTCCTTCTCGGCTTCTATTCGCAGCAATAATTTGATATTGCATGATAGGAAAAGAAATCCACTAGTGTAAAATCTGGTCCTCTCGAATCCCGAACCTCTTGTCTAATCAGTTACTTAACATTCAGGTATACCGCATGCGCATACGTGTGTCAAAGACGTAGAGTACAGTATAAAACGGATGTTTAATGGAATAAATATGAATTATGCAAAGAAGGTAAAATAGGTAAATTGATCTAGAGAATTTGGAAATCAAGGGTGGCATTTGTTAGGACTATTTAACGAATAAAATTAAGCTGTTTACTCACAAATCATTATTTAAATATAGTTAGGCCTACTTTAAAATATTTACATATTTAATGTAAACGGCGATGTTTGAAAAGAAATGATAAACGTTTGTTATGCTTCATTTGTTCATCACTGCAACCAGATCATATTATTTATTGCCAAAGGATCGCAATATTGTAAGAATGCACCCTAGTGGAGAAAAAATGAAACATCAAACTGTTTATAACCAACATTATAGGGTATTAATTAATTTCTGCTGTCCTATGATGTAAATTATATTTTTCTGGAACGTAAATTTCTGGAAAATATTACGCTTAAGAAAGTGCAAACAGTGGTTTCTTTTTATTGTGGTATAATCAATTACTACGGATGTTTTTCTATTATATCCCGCAAGCAGTATCTGCTTACATTCGTGCACTATATATACAATCTGGTAGCCGTATTTCTTAGAGAGTCAGTCACTGCAAAATAATGCTCTGGCCTATTCAGAATGTTAAAAAGATGGAGCTTTCTTTTATATGATAAACTTATTTGATAAATTCCAGGTGAAACACGACTGTGATTGGTTGTAAATCAAAATTAATTGAAATGCGATTGGTCATGACTCCCATTTGGAGCATGAGTTAAATAGTCCCAGATCATAGTCTGGTTCTCGTTTCAGTTCGAGGCTGAATCGATCTCAGGGCCATGGTGCCACCTTAGGCCAGTTTAAAAATCCTGACCTCATGTGTACTCGAACCCACGATCTCCTGGCTTATATATATTATAATACGATAGCTTTGAAGTGATTGAAATATTCGTTTGTTTGTACTGTTAGATATTCTTTATTTTCTCTAGCTCAATAAGGAAGCCCCGTAGGCCTATGCAGCAGAAATTACAGGTGCCGGTAGTTATGTGGTAGGTTTACTTTTCATATGGCATTCATTTCCTCTAAGCTACATAAGCAAGGAATGTTATACTTACGAACGTTTACGACTTGCATTACTAACCTGCATCTCTAATACGTTTTAATCTATACCATATCATTAGTGTGTTATTTAAGGAATTCGTTACTGCAAAATGTTAATAGTTTATAATGCTGTGCATTCAAAATTAATAATAATGACAGGATCCATCCATAGTAATTCTGCCCGAGGGCAGGTCCTTCACTGCAATCATAGCATTTTCATGCTATGCTTGCAGCTTTACTAGGGAATTGTAGGTGTGGTAGCTTCCCGTTGCTTTCCACACCGGTGAAGAATGATGATTATGATGATGGCCATATTATTTCCGGGACCATTTGGACCTTAAAGTTTTCCTGACATTTGTCTTACAGGTGAAAAAAAAAATCCGATAAAAACCTCACCCAGAAAAACTGCCCCGACCGGCGATCGAACCCGGGTCCGCTGTGTGACAAGGCAGCACGCTGCCTCGAGACCACAGCGGTGGACTAATGACAGGACAACCAAGACAATTGGCCTTTTTTTACGTTTTTTCTCAGTCCTAATGAAAATTCTGGATATACTTTCATTTCTACTAATGATTTCATCATAACACCATTTAAAAGTAAAATTATTTAAATTAAAACCATCAACTTATACAGAAACACTGACAAATTCAATAAACATATACTGAATACAACAAAAATCCTAGACAGCAATATGATTTTAATTCTTAAAAATAGCAAGAGTAAATTTTCAAATTATAATTAGTATCTAAAGCCCCGCTCGATGGTCGAGTGGCATCCTCTCTCAGGATAGAAGTAAGGGACGCTAGTTGGTTTTAGTCCTCACCGGGGGAAGAAATTTTCTCAAGACATTTCGGTCAGCATTGTAGCACCAAGAATCTTAATGAATTTGAATAGCCACAATAAATAGCTTGAGGTTGAGGAAACCAGCTATAGCGTCTAGGAATTCGACTTAATGAGCAGATCTGACCACTAAAATAGCTGGATATTAGTTCTGTTCTGTGATTGACACATGCTGATGTGAGGCCAGCAGTCGGTTGGTAAGCCAAGGATCTTCTAGGACTATCGCGCTGTAAAGTTATTGGAGTTATTCATTTTTTTTTAAAGATTTAATGCAATATTCAGAGGTTATAAATTCATTTTCCAGTAACATTTATAACACGAACTTGGCTATATATTTCATATTATTTGTTGAATATCCAGAAACACTTCATTATAGGAATTTAATGTTAGGGCTGCTGGTTCCAAATGTAAACAAATCACTTCATTAATTTTGGGAGAGGAAAAAAGTATTATATACATTTTTATAGCAGCGAAATATTACACTATTATTCTTAACCTATTACACTGGTCAACATGATTTTTGTCCCAGAGTACTAGTTTTACTTAGTGCAGTTTTTTATCGTGTTTTCAAATATGTATTCGGAATTTCTCCATCACCCACAGTTTTTTTTATTTCAATTTTAATTAATGGATTTAAATAATTATTTTTTAATATATTTTTTCGTCTATTTGTCCATTGTAAAATAAAACCAAATTAGCTAACTCAGGAGGTTTCAGCTATGGAAAAGTATATGCTGGCCGATTTTTGTTGGACCATCAAGAGGCGAAATATAGCAGAAAATCGTCATTTCTTACTTTCTAGGTGAGTCCGAATGTTCGAATATTGTGTAGTTACGAATGTATAAAATATTAAAGTGTTTGAAAGTATAAATTCCTGCGTGATGGAGAAAAACCGATATCATATTTGAATTCAGGAGAAAAAATACTATCAGAATCATATATTTTTCTTTCTGAGACAAAAAAAAAAATATATATATTTTGTTGCTCAGTGTTATTATTGACAGTCAGGTTTCCCAAGTTTCTAATATTTGAAATGAATGTAGTACAAATTCCTATTAGGTTCGTCTTCCGGGCATATAGGCCGTGGTCCAGTCGTTCTTCTACTCGACGTTTCGTCTACTGCTGCGGTAGACATCTTCAGGAGATACTGCGTGCTCTCTGTGAACTCCTCAACAGTCGGCTGTAGACTGGCTGGTCGTTTATAATAATGAATAAATGGTATATGCTGAATGCGGCGACTGATAATTACCAGCCGCGGCTACAGCTAACCTTTTGGATGGTCTAATTGTCCATTAGCCATCCGCGGGTTCCAAGACATTGTCTTTTAGTCCCGCTAATTTTGAAGTTAAGACCGAAAAGGGGGAAATTAAATTTAGGGATTGATGTCAACCATGGCAGTGTTTGGTGTTTGATGTTACTCGCACGTCAGTTTGGGTGTAAATATTGGTGTTATGGGTATAAGTATAAAGTTAGCCCACCCGCTTGATATAGGAGGAGTGAATTTACTGGTGGAGGCAAGGGGACTACTCCGGCATTTGCCTGAACGCTAAGGAAACCACCTAAACCATTAGCAGAGTAGCTTTAGAAACGAGAATTTTGTTATAGTTTCGAAATTGAATTTTAATTTAGGAGGTAAATTGGGTCGTATATTCGGAATTTTGAATTTAGAAATGATTGGAGTAAGTAAGACTACTGGTGGAGATTAGGGACCTACTCCGACATTTGTCTTTACGCTAAGGAAAACCACCGAAAACCTTAGCAGAGTAGGGGTGAAGTTAAGTAAAGAATTTCGAAAAATGGCCAAAATCGATCCTGGTTGTTGGTTGTCCGGTTCTTGAGGTGAATAACCGGTAAATCACCTTGCAATGGAATGATCCATTATGTCGAGCTAGTGTGTCAGTTTGCACATAACACGTCAATGCCGATTAATATCCCATCCTCATAATGAAAATCCATATAAAGATAAGCATTGGGTTTGCATTCAGAGATTGATTGCTCCAAAGCGGCAAAGATCTTATGTGGAATTCCATCCGCCCTGCCATTATATGTCGGGCAGTCATCCCAACACAGGCAAACACGTGGTGCATCCACTCCTCTATTCTTTCGTTGAGGACGTTTCTTGACGGCCTCAGGGCGCGGAGGTGCTGGCCCATACGGATCAGTTTGAGCTCCCTTAGTTTGCGTCATTTTGATCTCTAGCGGTTCCGGGACAGTTTGAGTGCCCTCGGTTTGCGTCATTTTAATCTCTAACGGTTCCGGGACAGTTTGAGTACCCGCGGATCGTTGCTTTTTAGGCTCAGGTGTGGCCAAGTCTAGGTCCTCTGTCTGCGAGGCCTGTGTTGCCTGGGTCCTACGTGGTCCAGTTCTTTTATGTTTATTTCCAGTGCCTTTGAAAGCATCTGTATTTGCTGTGACGGTCACCCATCCAGGAGGCTCAGGGCGAAGAGCGATGGACTCCTCTGTGCCTAGGCTATTGGGAATGGCAGCAGGAGCGAACTCAACTGGAACTGCCTTTTTATTGATAGCAGGATCATCCTGTACTATCGCCTTTTTTCGCGATGCGCTGTTTGGTGGTGGCTTCGTGCGCCGGTATGGTTCAATTTTTACTCGGTAGTGGCACAATCGCTGAAGTTTGGTCACCCCGCAGACTGTGGGCCCTTCCGCCAAGACCGCCAGAAACATAGGCAACGGCCTCTTAGTCCTCCCAGAAGTCATGTTGACGACCGAGAGAACCTTGAAGCCATGACCGCCCAGGCAGTCCCGGATCTCAGAAGTTTCCACATCGGAATCGACTCCTTTGACTACGAATTTCCTTATTGGTATCCGCGGTTTTCTTATTTTCCTCGCGATGAGGAATATTGCGCCGAAGCAATAGCTGTCGGTACTTGTAATAGGCTCCCATTGAAGTTAGCCTAACCCTTGTCCCGAATCCTTCCGCCTTGCAAATGAATGCAAGAGGTTCGGTCTTTGCGAATTCCCTGTTCGCCGCTGCGAGATCTACAGTAAATTGCCGACTCACCAGCAGGGAAGGAGGTTTCGACTTACATGGTTGCGAGTCCTTTGTCCTCGGACCCCCAGGTGAGCCCCGCTAGCCGGCGGGAGGACCTCCGGGGATGGGAGGACATTAGGAGTGGACTCGACTTCAATAGTAGCACTGGCTACATTATTTTCTTGTCTACGCCGCGTACGCTGCGCGATTGGAGTGCACTCAGATGAGCTTTCGCTCGTTCCAGGCCTACGTGGTCCCATATTGGGCTGGTGTTATAGGTGTGGGAGGTGGTTGACAGGTTGGAAGTGCCCTGACAAAGACCTTGGGTAAGAGGCCGAGCTAGGGGCAGATGGGATAAGACCTAGTGCCTTTTGAGGTTATGAGGTACTAACGGGTATAGTTAGGTTTGGTAACCCTAAAGCTGTCGGGCAAGCCTTGGCTATAGGTTAGCTGCGTTGGCGCAGTCGCTGGTTCCGATATTGCTATCGGTCCTCAAACCCAGTCACCGCTGGGTGAGTGCTTGGTCGCCGGTCCGCTAGGAGGCGCTTCTCTCGGTGCTGGAGACAACCTTCCTCTTCCGCTGCTGGCCGACCAATCCGACTGGCTGGTCGTTGGAAACTCCCTCCCTATTTATAGGCACGCCCCTGGTGGTGAGGCGGTTTTCTGCGCGGTCCGTGTTGCGTGCTGTTTTGTCCAGGCTGTCGCTAGCAGAAGTCATAGGCTTCGTTGTCGTATTGTGCAATGCCGGGATCCAGATTTTGTTTATCTTCATGGTTTCTTCTTTTTTGTTAAAGGAATTTTTGTGTTTATATATTTCAATGGCTTCTCTGTACAGTCTGGTGTAATAATGTGATGTTTGGGACAATACCTGTGTTTCTTCGAATCTTATTATATGTTCTTGGTTGTTCATCCAGTGTTCCGCTACGGCTGATTTTTCCTTTTGTTTAGTCTGCAATGCCTCTTGTGTTCTTGCAATCTTGTGGTAACCATTCTTTTTGTTGTGCCGATATAAACTTCTCCACAACTGCAAGGGATGCGATATATACGGCAGTACTTAACGGATCTCTTGTATCTTTGGCTGGGCGCAGTATATTGCTGATTTTTTGTGTTGGCTTGTAGGTTGTAGATATGTTATATTTATTTAATATTCGACCAATTCTCTCAGTTATTGTCTTGATATATGGTAGGTACACCTTACCCTTAGCCTCCTCCTTGTTCCCGTTTTCGGATTTGTATTTATTGGGATTTTGGCTCGGCGAAAATCTGTTTTGCTGTATCCATTGGATTGAAACGCTGCTTGGAGATGATTAATTTCTTCTTGTAGATACTGTGGTTCCGAAATCCTCTTGGCTCGTTCCACCAGGGTTTTAATTATTCCGCGTTTTTGTCTGGGATGATGGTTGGACTGCTTATGTAGGTATCTGTCTGTGTGAGTCTTTTTCCTGTATACCTTGTGTCCAAGTGTCATGTCTTGGTTTCGAATTACTAAAACATCCAAAAACGGTAGACTGTTGTTCTCTTCTCTTTCCAGGGTGAATTGGATGCTGGACAAATACCATTTAAATGTTGCCTGAAGTTATCAAGTTCTTCTTCACCATGCTCCCAAATGACGAATGTGTCGTCCACATATCTCAGCCAAACTGAAGGTCTTAATATAGCATTCTCCAAGGCCTGTTTTTCAAATTGTTCCATGTAAAAATTGGCTATTACGGGGCTTAATGGACTTCCCATGGCCACGCCATCTATTTGCTCGTAGAATATTCCTCCCCATTGGAAATACGTTTCTGTGAGGCATATGTTATACAGCGCTACTATATCTGGGGGAAAGAGTTCTTGCAAGTATGTCATAGTGTCTGGGATAGGTATCTTAGTAAATAAAGAAACCACATCGAAGCTTATTATTTTATCGTTTGGCTTGAGTTTCAGAGTGTCTATTTTTTCTATGAAGTGCGTGGAGTTTTTTACAAACGTGTCAGTTTTTCCAATATACGGTTTCAATAGTGAGGCGAGAAACTTGGCGAGTTCATATGTAGGTGATCCAATGGCCGAAACAATAGGTCTGAGTGGTGTTCCTTCCTTGTGTATCTTTGGTAATCCATACAATCTTGGTGGCAGTGCTTCTGATTTGTATAATCCTCGTTTAGTGTCTTCATCAAGTGTGGAGCTCTTGATAAGTTTATTGGATTTACGTAGAACTCTTGCTGTAGGATCAGTTTTAAGAATCTTGTATGTCTCTGGATCTAAAAGCTGTTGCATTTTCTGGTTGTATTGTTCTGTTTCCATGATGACGGTGGCATTTCCTTTATCTGCAGGAAGAACGATGATGTCTTTGTCTTCGTTTAGATTATGTAAAGCTACTTTTTCTTTTCGTGAGTAATTTATCACGAAAAGAAAAAGTAGCTTTACATAATCTAAACGAAGACAAAGACATCATCGTTCTTCCTGCAGATAAAGGAAATGCCACCGTCATCATGGAAACAGAACAATACAACCAGAAAATGCAACAGCTTTTAGATCCAGAGACATACAAGATTCTTAAAACTGATCCTACAGCAAGAGTTCTACGTAAATCCAATAAACTTATCAAGAGCTCCACACTTGATGAAGACACTAAACGAGGATTGTACAAATCAGAAGCACTGCCACCAAGATTGTATGGATTACCAAAGATACACAAGGAAGGAACACCACTCAGACCTATTGTTTCGGCCATTGGATCACCTACATATGAACTCGCCAAGTTTCTCGCCTCACTATTGAAACCGTATATTGGAAAAACTGACACGTTTGTAAAAAACTCCACGCACTTCATAGAAAAATAGACACTCTGAAACTCAAGCCAAACGATAAAATAATAAGCTTCGATGTGGTTTCTTTATTTACTAAGATACCTATCCCAGACACTATGACATACTTGCAAGAACTCTTTCCCCAGATATAGTAGCGCTGTATAACATATGCCTCACAGAAACGTATTTCCAATGGGGAGGAATATTCTACGAGCAAATAGATGGCGTGGCCATGGAAGTCCATTAAGCCCCGTAATAGCCCATTTTTACATGGAACAATTTGAAAAACAGGCCTTGGAGAATGCTATATTAAGACCTTCAGTTTGGCTGAGATATGTGGACGACACATTCGTCATTTGGGAGCATGGTGAAGAAGAACTTGATAACTTCAGGCAACATTTAAATGGTATTTGTCCCAGCATCCAATTCACCCTGGAAAGAGAAGAGAACAACAGTCTACCGTTTTTGGATGTTTTAGTAATTCGAAACCAAGACATGACACTTGGACACAAGGTATACAGGAAAAAGACTCACACAGACAGATACCTACATAAGCAGTCCAACCATCATCCCAGACAAAAACGCGGAATAATTAAAACCCTGGTGGAACGAGCCAAGAGGATTTCGGAACCACAGTATCTACAAGAAGAAATTAATCATCTCCAAGCAGCGTTTCAATCCAATGGATACAGCAAAACAGATTTTCGCCGAGCCATAAATCCCAATAAATACAAATCCGAAAACGGGAACAAGGAGGAGGCTAAGGGTAAGGTGTACCTACCATATATCAAGACAATAACTGAGAGAATTGGTCGAATATTAAATAAATATAACATATCTACAACCTACAAGCCAACACAAAAAATCAGCAATATACTGCGCCCAGCCAAAGATACAAGAGATCCGTTAAGTACTGCCGGTATATATCGCATCCCTTGCAGTTGTGGAGAAGTTTATATCGGCACAACAAAAAGAATGGTTACCACAAGATTGCAAGAACACAAGAGGCATTGCAGACTAAAACAAAAGGAAAAATCAGCCGTAGCGGAACACTGGATGAACAACCAAGAACATATAATAAGATTCGAAGAAAAACACAGGTATTGTCCCAAACATCACATTATTACACCAGACTGTACAGAGAAGCCATTGAAATATATAAACACAAAAATTCCTTTAACAAAAAAGAAGAAAACATGAAGATAAACAAAATCTGGATCCCGGCATTGCACAATACGACAACGAAGCCTATGACTTCTGCTAGCGACAGCCTGGACAAAACAGCACGCAACACGGACCGCGCAGAAAACCGCCTCTCCACCAGGGGCGTGCCTATAAATAGGGAGGGAGTTTCCAACGACCAGCCAGTCTACAGCCGACTGTTGAGGAGTTCACAGAGAGCACGCAGTATCTCCTGAAGATGTCTACCGCAGCAGTAGACGAAACGTCGAGTAGAAGAACGACTGGACCACGGCCTATATGCCCGGAAGACGAACCTAATAGGGATCAAGACGCCGGCCGTGAAAGCCTACAGTTATACGTAGTACAAATTGATCTGCTACTTTACTTACATATTGGTGTTCCAGTATTTGGCTTACTTATATTTCTTGTAACACGGCTATATATATATCCTATCTCATATTTACTGCTTGTATAAGACCTCTCCTTATGAAGTTAAAATTCTGTAGTGACAGTCGTTTACTATCACATTGGAACTATTGAACCCGGAGGTTTCATGATCGCGAGGGCATAAGTTCTCCTTACTTTCCTATCCTCACCAAACTTTCTAATCATCTCTGTTTTATTTTCTTCCCTCTAATCATGGCTAATGTTATTCTCCCATCTCATTCTTGGCCTATCAACTGCGCGCTTTCCCTCTGGTTTTCTACAAGGAGTTTGCATGTCCCACTTTCATTTCCCATTCGTGCCTTATGCCCTGACCAACGCAGTCTACAAGACTTAACTGTTTTTATTATATTTGTTTTCCCATAAAGATCATGTAGTTCACTGTTTTGTAATCTTTTCCATTCACCTGTCTGTTCGTTTGCCTGTCTTTACTCCAAAAAAATTCCTAAGACATGTATTCTCAAATACTCCTAATCTTTTATCCTCCCTTAAAATAAGTCGTTTACGGCTTCATTAATAAGTAAATATATAAGCCTACATATAGGCCCTTTACAAGCATAACTGTTTTTATATTTAAAAAAACAGTCGTCAGTTTAAGAATGGCTTCTCACATCTCGGAACCTTCCATTATTTTTATTCCTATAACGTATCGATTCCTAGGCGCTAGACTACACTGCAATAAATTATAGGCTTCCGGAAATGAGCTCTTTAAATAAATTTAAATCCCTTCCTTGTGTAATTATTTTCTCAGGAAATGTATTGATCTTTCGATTCTCTAATAAGTATTAGTTTGATTAATTTTAATTTCAGTTTATTTGTATAATTATTTAGACCTACTTATAATTGCTTATTCTATGATGTGATGTTAATTATTTTTCCGTATCTAATATTTTTTCGCTGCTTGAGTGGACGAAAAGGTATTATGGCTTTAAAAATATTATTAATAAGATATTAAAAAGTAAGTAAATAAATTGTATTTTTTTATTTGATTTTCCGTAATCATATTAGGGATTAGAATTCACACCTCGAAAATACTCCAATATCTGAAAGGTCGTTAACTATGATCGGAATTATTTAAAGAATATTACATTTCTCTTGAAGCAGAATATCTGGTCGTTGTATTCCAGGTTATGGGAGGTTATCGCCCTACTTTCTCACATATATATTTGTTTTTTTCTCGCGCATACCATGTAAGTTACTAAAGTGTATACATGCTAGCGACCTCGATCCACATTTTACTCGCAACCTATGGGAAGCCAATGTAAATAAACAAACCTCCTGGTCAAGTCCGTTCACATTCTCTATAATAGAACGATAAACCCTTAAATTGGCAATGTATCCTATAAGATACACTGATTTCATTAATTTAGTATCGTTGATAAATATATAGAAAGTCAAATGAGCAGAAATTATTAAAATTGTTGTCAAATTACATAATAAGGTACAATAATAACTTACAGTTTTTCATTATTTCTTTTCATTGCGATTCGAAACATTTAAGTAACTGGCAAAATTATTGTTTCGCCAATATGAGGCTTAATATAATAATTGCTAAGCCGTCCACCGTGATAGCTCATATGATAAAGTGTCTGGGTTTGATACCATGCGAGGTTGGAAATTTTAACTGTAAAATTTTCAATATCGGGTCTGGAAGCGAGATGGTATAAAATTTTTAATCGCTAGATTATGTATCAGTTGCCTTAATTAAATTCAAAACGTCGTATGTTTGAGAAGGCATATGGTACAGTTGATAGCGAATCGTCCGTCGCTAAGTCTGGTGCTTTTCGATACCAGTTGTCTAGGTACTTGCCGGCACCGGATTTCACAATATATCAATTCTCTTCATCATCAGACCTCCCTCGCACGACACCCTTAACACTTTGAGTCCGGGGCAGTACTAGTACCACGGCATTTAAATGACACTGAAGTCGGAGAAAATGAAATCCCTCGGCATGCCTATGCCGGCAGATTTACAGGGGTGTTTTTCTGAACCAGTAAAACACCCCTGTAAATCCGCCGGTACAGGCATGCCGAGGGATTTCATTTTCTCCGGCTTCAGTGTCATTTAAGTGCCGTGGTACTAGTACCACTTCAGGACTCAAAGTGTTTAAAACCACACAAAAACAAACATACACTCATTGATACATTCCTATTTTTAAACAATACATGTACAGTTGATAGCGAATCGTCCGTCGCTTAATTTAAAAAAAGACCAAATTAACGTCATGTCCACCGCTGTGGTCTCGAGGTAGCTTGTTGCCTTGTCACGCAGCGGGCCCGGATTCGATTCCCGATCGGGACAGGCACCTGGGTGAGGTATTTTCGGGGTTTTTCCTCACCCATAAGACAAATATCAGGAAGCTTAGGGCCCAACGGTCCCCGAAAATCATCCGGCCATCATCACCATCCTTATCATTATCATCACAATACTTCACCGGTGTGGAAAGCAACGGGAAGCTGGCACACCTATAATTCCCTAGTACAGCTGCAAAGCATAGCATGAAAATGCTATGATTGAAGTGAAAGACCTGCCCTCGGGCAGAATTACTATGGATGGATGGATTAACGCCATCTACCCGCCTAGAGCGGAATCCGAAAATTGCAGCGGGTGACATTGGAACACACATACTCACACATATAGGCCTAATTGCTAAAATATTTGCAGGCTATATATTATTAATACTTAGTCCATCACTATCAATAAACTGTAGGCCTATCTGATTTCAGTCATTTCTGTGTTGGTGCCGATTGATATTTTCTAGATGATTAAAGAGTATGGCTAATAAAAGATGCCAAATGCCATCACAATTCAATTTCGTTAGACTCTTACAAATATGCGCAAATTTCAACTTGAGTTTCAATTCACACTTTATGGTTGGCTCAATTTCAAGTCCCACTGATGAATTAATGACCTCAGAAATATATAGGTAGGATCAAAATATTTCAGTAAGCGAAAAATCCCAAATTGAAGTTAAATTCTCCCATTAATATATGTTGATTACGTCCCGACGATAATGGACTATTGATTCAAAAGTCAAAGAAAATGCAGAAAATTTGATCAACATCATTTTACAAAAGTTGTTTCGAGACACTACTCGTTTAGATCTATATATTTCATATTTCTACTATTAAAAAGCTATCCGCAATTTTTAACAAGAAAATAGGCACAATTATTTGTCAAACGTAATTTAATATTACAATCTCTTTAGTTCAAGTTCAAAATGTGATTTGTAACTATTTGATGCATGCCCAAAACTAATATTTTAGTATTATTATTTATGAGAGTGTGCTATGAATAATTAAAAAGTCCGTGTCTGTTATCAAGTGGCTCAACAACCCCGAGTCTCAAACTGAGGGGATGTGCCGCAAATTCTATTCATAAAAACGAACGTTTCGTTCTAGCTGCCGACATTAGTATTTTTTTTTTCTACAATAGAAACTAAAACTAAACTCCATGGCACGACAAGCATAGAAAGCCCTTAGCCTACCAGCCAGTTGTAGGCCTCTCATCCACATGTGGTCGGCATAGCCTATATGGTTTCCCAGCCTTATAGCCAGTTTTTTCAACCTTGAAACGCTACTTATTGTAGCTACCCAAATTTCTCATTGCCATGATACTTGGTGACACCGGTCCTGTACTGACCGAAATTACATGAGACAATTTCTTCCTTATAGGGATTCGAACTAACCCAAAATATCATAGCTCTGCACCAAGGGATAATGCCTAAACAGCTCGACATTTTTTATATCTACATAAAAATAAAATCTATAGTCCTTTTAATGATATTGGTAATAATAATGTATTTTCAAATTCTCTTTATGATATTAGAGAATTTTTCTAAGATTCCTCTTGTGGGTGGAACCGAATTTAAAGATTCGTGTTGATGAACTTATACAAGACTTTTGCATGTGCATTTCTCGAAGATAATTGCATCAGTTTACATACTCTTATGATTATGCAAGGTAACGAATAGGCTTAAGACCTAATTTTAGCCTCAAAACCAGCTACAGAGTAAAGTATACCGAGTTCCATTTCAGGTTTTATACATAGGCCTATTGATTTCTCTCTAAAGAGAAATATCCGATAGGCCCTATTAGACTTAGACCTTCTGTGTGTGTTTCTGTGTAGTATCGTGTCCATATCGGTTAATGATTAAGATTTAAAAATGTGATAAGAAAATGAGACCACTTCTTTGCTCTAACAGCACATCTGATTGGTATCCCAGGGATTCCTGGTTCGATTCCCGACCACATCATATGGGCTAATGTTTCTTTGTACTTAGGGTCTAGAACGTGAATCACTTATCCTTGTGATAACAATAGAGTGGTTTTGCTTAATATGAAGAAAACTGAAATTGAAGTTGAGGGATTGCTTCATGCTAACCGTGTGACTGCCTGTATTTTAATCTGCTTGCACTGACGGCAACCAGTTTAATCGGCCTTACCTCTTCAGAGCTATCGTGCCACGTATCAATTTTTAAATAAAGTAAATAAATAAAAGGAATAGATTAATATAAAATTATAGAATATTCACCTGAAAGGTCCGTCTCCTCAACTTAATTAATCATTTAACTGTAGCGCTTTCGGGACTTGTCCCATCATCGGCAGGATTCAAATCTGGTGTTTCACTGAAGATCTGGTAGAGGGGGTTGCATGTATTGGATTCGTTTTCGTTTATCAGGCTGTCGTTGTGAGCTGCTTTCATGATTTCCATCTCTTCGAGTACGTTTATCTTCGCTGGATTATTTTCTCTGTGCATTACTGTTAGGGTGTTGCACAGAGAAAATAATCCAGCGAAGATAAACGTACTCGAAGAGATGGAAAATCATGAAAGCAGCTCACAACGACAGCCTGATAAACGAAAACGAACCCAATACATGCAACCCCCTCTACCAGATCTTCAGTGAAACACCAATTTTGAAATCCTGCCGATGATGGGACAAGTCCCGAAAGCGCTACAGTTAAATGATTAATTAAGTTGAGGAGACGGACCTTTCAGGTGAATATTCTATAATTTTATATTAATCTTGAAAATAAACCTCAACGGAACACATCATGAATATTATAAAAGTTAAATAAAAGGAAAGAAAGAAGTGAAATTAAAGGACGGACAAAACAGTGAGCCTATAGAAAATAATATGGGGTCCATCCATAGTAATTCTGTCCGAGGGCAGGTCTTCCACTGCAATCATAGCATTTTCATGCTATGTTTTGCAGCTTTACTAAGGAATTGTAGGTGTGGTAGCTTCCCGTTCCTTTCCACATCGGTGAAGGATGATAATGATAAGGGTGATGCTGATGGCCATTTGATTTCGGGGACCGTTTGAGCCTTAAAGTTTTCCTGACATTTGTCTTACAGGTGAGGGAAAACTCCGATAAAAACCTCACCCAGAAAAACTGCCCCGACCGGGGATCAAACCCGGTCCCGCTGCGTGACAAGACAGCACGCTATCTCGAGACCACAACGGTGGACTAATATGGGGTAATAGTGATAAAAACCCGTATGTCACTAGTTAGTAATTTTAAGAAACATTCAAGGAGTTCTGTTCCATTCCCAGCTAGATCATAGAAAGTTTTCTTTCTGTAGGTATATATATGCCTACTGTATAGTTTGGACAAGGATCCACCCTGCCTTGTTGAGTTTATCTGAGCTACTTGAATTGAGAAGTAGCAAAATTTGGTTAAGAAATTTATAACTAAGGCTGAGTGATTGCGTCAGTGACTCCCTGTATTATGCTCTGCTATTCAGTGACAGCAATTACTTCAGTCTTTGCCTTGCTATGGACTTATTGTTATAAACTAACTACCTCACTGACACTATCGAACCGTAGGTCCATGATCGCATGGACATATGCTCTGCATATGCCTACACCCTTAACCTGAACTAATGTTTCCCAAACCTCCCTGTATAATCTACTTCCCTTAAATCATGATTAATGTAATTCTCCCACCTCAATCTTGTTTCTACCAACTAAGCGTTTTCTTTCTGGTTTTCTTGCAAGAAGCTTCCATGCCCTTCTTTCATTCCCCATTCGTGCACATGTCCTGCCTATCTCAGTCTACGAGACTTAACTGTTCTTATTACATCTGGTTTCCCATAAAAATCATATCTCACTGTTTAGAAGTGTTCTCTATTCACCTGTTTGTTCATCTCTTTTTGATCCAAACATTTTCCTAAAAACTTTATTCTCAAACACTTGTATTCTTTTCTTCTGTTAAAGTAAGAGTCAATGTTCCGCATCCATATAATATAACTGGGAGAATAAGAATTTTATATATTTTCAGTTTAACGTTCTGAGTTATGTTTGGTTTTCTTAATTTGGATTTATTCTTATATTGATCAAAATATCTATTTGAATATATAATAAATATTTGTTTATGCATATAGGTTGAAGTGCGTTTTGAAGAGTTATTTTCCCAGTAGCTATTTGTTACAAATATAAATATCAGACACACTACTATGTACTCAAAATAAGTTATTTTACTGAGAAATGACTGTGATAGTGATAGTCTGTAGACAGACATTACGGAACTAGTTTGTAGTAACATTCTTGTATATCGTTACGTTATCTAAAACCGCAAATTTTACCGTAATGAATACTTGTCCTACATTGCGATGAAAGTTTAGACATTGAAACGCGGCCAGATCACGTGATTCCCGGTGACGCAACCTGCTTCATACTCCTTGGCCTAGGCTTTCTTGTTTCACTGCTCTCTACTGTTTACAACAAAAGTTGGAAACAATAACAACGGAGGAAAAGTAGGTCCCTTTTGTGGGAGGAGAAATCGCATCGTTTTGTGCTCTTTCCACGTGGCGTCATGATTGAAAAATTTTGTTTACAACATAATTGTGCAAGATCGCTGTGGTTACATTGAATTCATTTATTAAACTATATTAATTTATAATTCAGTATAAATTCTTAAATGAGAAAGTATACATATGTACTTTTAATTTTCTCTTTAAATATTTTAACAATCTGTGTTGCACATAGCAATTATACATAATTATAGCGCGACAGGCCTAAAAGACCCTACACGATTTTTTTATCACTGAATTAAATACCAAGTATTTCGTGAGGTTCATGACTTTTTTTCAGGATGTATTAATTTTTATATACAACTTTCCACATTAGAGGATTGCCACACGACAAAATGATACAGACAATTAATTTTCGAAATTGATGAAATGCATTTTATAAATACATTAATAAATTTCAAATTGTAATTGAAGTATATTCTATAAAGTCGAAATTTTGTAAAAATGGTTTCTTAAAATTGAAATTGATCCTCTAATAGCAGTATGACAGTTTTAGAAAGATACACTCTGTCCAAATCTAAGAAATTCCAAAATTTAGGTAAGAATCCTGGTATAGTAATACCTCTTTCTCCGATCATCAATCCTGTGACAGTTATACTATCTAATCTAATTTCTAATTGTGGAAATTAAAACTGTTGAATCCCAAGATGTAGATTTAGGCTATGGAACTTAAATTAGCATAACATTTGAAATAAAAAATTCTGGGAAAAATGTGTTCGCCCTTTCATATTCAGGTGATAACCTGAGATGTTAAAAAGCATTGTTAAGTAAAATACTGTTACATAAAACACATTCCATGAGAAGTTGTCTAATCTATTGTATGTATTTTATTTACATTGAAGTGCTTTTAATAGAATTTTACTTTTTGAAAAGCCCCATGTAACACAATACTTGGGTTTTGTAATTAATGAATATATTTCAATAGATTCACTGTATGTATCAGCTTGACTTCATATATTTATTAGCCTTGTCGAATGTTTTATTAAATGTATTTAAGTTATAACGAAATTAAAAAAAAATCACCATAAAGACATACTTGGTATAAAATTTAATAAACCCTTATTAATCATTAATCTGACAATGTTATAACAGTAATTTTTCCTTTAATTTATTAACCCCTTTATATTTTATATTAAGTTATTGATTTGTTTAGACTACAATTTTTATCATCATTTTTATGTTAATACACCCTTATTATTATTGTTGTGGGATATTCTAATAGATTATTTGTTCACGAATCCTTCAATTTTATTTGACCTTCGTTAAATATACATCATATTGTATGATATATATATATATATATATATATATATATATATATAGGGCTATCAGAATTGTTTTGTGCCAGTCTCTGCTTGCCAGTAGTACAATTTCTGATCCCAGTTCTGAGCGGACACTCCTCACCCCCAAACTCACACCGTCGGACAGCTGAAGATCAATGGTAATAAATGTGCAAAGGGTTAAGTGACAAAACCCCTTATTAGCTGCCAGGGAGCCTCAACTGGTTCCAGATGCAGCACAGTGGACGATTGTCAACTCTTAGTAGTACTATAGTAGTAGTATGTAACAGGATTTAGAAAGTCAAAAACTAGCAAACTCAGTAAATCATATGGCCTAATAATAAGCAATTCATTACAAACTGTGGTTCGAGGAATTACGTTAACATACAACATCAAATCATGTTTTGTGTTAATTCACAAATAGTACGATCTCTGTGATCTAATCTTTGTACGTACATTCGTGTCTAAATAAATTTTCCAGTGTAGTAGTGTAAGGCAAAATGTAATTACATCAATATCCTGTTATTATTATATTTACTATTATCATTATACAGTATCAAAACATATTTCATGTTACATATAAATAGTATGATTTCTATGATCTAATCTCTGTATGCGCATTAGTGTCTAAATATATTATTCCATTGTAGTAATATAAAACAAAATGTCGGCTAAATAATTATGTTTCCTAGAGTTAACGATCCTATGCCGGCGGTAGCATTGCTGCCGATAGGGTTACCCATGCCGGACTGGTCGAAGGTGATAAGCCAGACGAAAAAAGTACCTTGGTCGAAAGAGTGACGATCTTTCACCGTAAAAATACAACCGTCAAGAAATGCGGACATGGGTTCAACTGGGGTAAAATTTTCCGGAGGTCAAATAGTCCCCCATTCGGTTCTCCGGGCGGGGACTACTTCAGGGAACCCATGCCAAAGGCTCAAACACAGGGACATGTTCCTAGGAACATGGAATGTTAGGACTTTATACAATAGCGGGGCACTAGAGATATTAACGCGGGAACTAGATAAATCGCCCTTGGATATAGTCGCTGTACAGGAAGTTAGGTGGCCAGGAGAAGGTAGTCAGGAATCAGGAAGCTTTGAAATTAAACATAGGCTCAATTCTGGAAATGCATGCTATTATGCATTGCAGAGACTCTTGATGTCCCAACTCCTTTCAAAAAACGTTAAACTGAAAATATATAAAACTATTATTCTACCAGTTATATTATATGGGTGCGAAACATGGACTCTTACTTTAAGAGAGGAAAGGAGATTACAAGTATTTGAGAATAAAGTACTTAGGAAAATTTTTGGACCAAAGAGAGATGAACAGACAGGTGAATTGAGAAGACTACATAACAATGAACTACGTGGTCTTTATAGGAAGCCAGATATAATAAGAACAATTAAGTCTCGTAGACTGCGATGGGCAGGACATGTTGCACGTATGGGAAATGAAAGACTTGCATGGAAGCTTCTTGTAGGAAAGCCAGAGGGAAAACGCCCAGTTGGTAGACCAAGAATGAGGTGGGAGAATAACATTAACTATGATTTGAGGGAAGTAGATTATACAGGGAATGATTGGAAAGCATTAGCTCAGGATAGGGATGTATGGAGAGCTTATGTCCGTGCGGCCATGAACCTACGGGTTCGATAGTGCCAGTGAGTAAGTAAGTAAGAGTTAACGATCTCGTCTTAATATACTGTAGTATTATTTAAACACACTGATTTACTGACAATTTTAGATATCTGTACGTAGGGCATAATGTTATTTTTATATTTAATTCATAATCACAGATGCTTATTTTCTATAAAAAAATAAAAACATTCAGTTTTTATGTACAATTAATACTTCTGATTGTTTCGGAGGTTTTTTAAAATATCTAAAAATGTTGGATATTTTAAGCTCTAAATAGTCAAACTATACATAATGTATGTAATGTAAAACTCCACAGTAATAATTGAAGAAATTTATCACATGCTTATTGTTATTATTTATTTATTTTTATTTATTTATTTAGCAGGTTTCACAATGTTTCGCAACATCTTCCAGCGCCCAGTTAATCTACTGTCATTCTCCTCCACATCCCTCTATTATTATCTGTTATTATTATTATTATTATTAAACTTTCAAATTAATTTGTGCTATAATATTCTAAAAGGTAAAGTGATCCCACTACAGGTCTTAGGAGGCTCTTGTAATAATAGCTCCTACCTTTCTAGATAATCGGGTTGTCAGCCCTGCATGGTGTTCACATTTACCCCCAGAACAAACGTCTGGTACTTATTTTAGTTAGAGGTTGAATTGACACTAGGACCATGGTGCCGGGACTTGAACCCTCGACTTTCCGGCTTGTAGCATATTACCTTAATCAACTACGCTACGTCGTGTCCTCCTATAATATTCTAGTATCAAGAATACAGTAAAACTGGGTTCTAGAGGGTTGAGTTTTAGGAATAGCTCTACATGTATATAAATTTCGTTCTGTATGACTAAGCGGCTATAAAATAGGCTATCTAAATGTACATAAAAAATAAAATAACCTAGAAAAGTGCCAGTTCTGTTTCTAGGGCATAAAGGTAGAGATTCCAATGACTTTAACCTTTCACTTCTTAAGTACTCCACTTCTTTTCCTGTAAATATTTTTTTATTCACTGTGTTCAAATCTTTAACTGAACTTTATTATTACATGAATGCATACTGCATTTACATAAGTTATATGCATCATAATATATACATACTGTACATACATATCACATTCTGTACATTCATCCATAGTAATTCTGCCTGAGGGCAGGTCTTTCACTGCAATCATAGGATTTTCATGCTATTATTTGCAGCTTTACAAAGGCATTGTAGGTGTGATAGCTTCCCGTTGCTTTCCATACTTGAAATATAAACAATTGTAATATAAAACTTAATACTTAACATAATATAATAAATGAAGCAATTCACATGACAGTGCCACTTTGATATAATCTGTACGTCTATTTTAGCTGGAATTAAGATATTTAGTAATTTTTATAACTGAATATAACTACAACCTTCAAGGTAATAAAACGAAGTATTTCTGCATTTACAATATCCTATAACCTTAGAGCAACAAGTAAATTTGACCTAATGAACAATGGCAAGGCTGCACTTTTTTTTTTATTCTGGTGAAGGACTTTCTTTCCAAGGTTATTTATGAATGAGTAATTTTACAATAACTTTAATTTTAAACAGCAAGCAGAGAAATATAAATATAACTGTAGCAATAATAATAATAATAATAATAACAATAATAATAACAATAATAATAATAAATAATAATAATATTCATAATAATATAATGATAATGGTAATTATAGTGTTAGTAATAATAGTAGTAATAGCAATAATATTATCTCTTGAATAGGCCAAGTCACCAGCAGTAATAATAATAATAATAATAATAATAATAATAATAATAATAAAATAATAATAATAATAATAATATAATAATATTATTATTATTATTATTATTATTAAAAAAGTAGGCTTAGTAGTAAATAATAATAATGATAATAATAATAATAATTAATAATAATAATAAATAATTAATAATAATAAATAATAATAAATAATTAATAATAATAAATCATAATAAATAATTAATCATAATAATAAAAGTAGTAATAATTAGTTAATTTATATACAGATTTTTAATCTTTACACATATTTCTGTGCCTAAAGTTTCATTTTTGTTTTCCACTCGTCTCTATCCATCCACTCCATGTCCTCTTGTTCTCATTCCAGTTCTTATTTCATGCATTGATGAGTTTCCCGCACGGTTCTTCCTTTCCGTCTTCTTCCGTTGTGGGCCCACACACCATTTACAATGGTTTTTTCCTGAGTAACCTTTATTCTTGCATTTGTCGTACGTGCCCATACCAATGTTAAATTGCTTATATCTTATATAATCTACTATTGAATATCTATTATTCATTTTTCCCCTCGTATGACAGTATTTTCTTATTTTTTTTCTAATTTTCAACATCTTGCTGCTATCCTCAAAAAACGTCAATTTAATATCTCGACATATGTTGGTGTTTTAAGTTTCTATTGAATTTACAAACCTTTCAGCTCCATATATGACTCTAGTACTTCTCACTATTGAATTATATCTTCTATAAATTATGTCTTTCTGGTTAATTAATAATCTAATTAAGTAATAATTATTCATACACCTACCTCAAATGTTTATAAACATACTACATCCACAAATATTCTTCTGATCGTTTAGGAACAATGTATGCTTTACTAATTTTAAAATGCGCATATATTAGTTATGAATTTAAGAGAAGAAATATAGGACTAATATTTAGTATTAGAACATTTAGAGGTTTAAATTATCTTATTAAGGTTCTAATATTATAAGCAATAATGAACGTGAACCCTACCATGACGGATTAAAAGTACGAAACTAAGGTTTAAAAATAGTTCTATTTATTTACCGGTTACCAATTTCATAATGATAAATAATGAATATGTGTAATTACATATGTAAATATGATTTATGTTTCTTAGTATGAGTAGTCAGTCGGGTTCGAAGGAATCGCATTTTAAAATTATTTTAGAGAGGGATAAATGTAATTAGGCTATAGGGCAATGAATTGTTATAACCTTATTAAAGAAAAATGATAGTTAAAAATGGTGATTCATAATTAGAATACCACACAATATGTGGGACATTGGTAGGATTGAATTACTTTCTTAATTTAGTAGATCATTCTTTTATCAGAATACCAAATTCGCATAATTATAGGCCCCTACTGTTCTATGCTAAATCTGATCAAATCAAAAATTCTCACTTCACCATTTCTAAAATGTTTCAGGACGATATTTTTATCTACATGGACAGAGAAAAATGTGTGCTATCGTGTTTGTATTAATTTACGGGTAGAATGTTCAGTTGTACATTTTCCATAACTTTACCAAGCATAACCAGCAGGAAACTCAAAGTATATTTTTAACAGTACTTGAAGATCAATCAAGTGATACGTCAGATTGTAAACAGAGAGTTCGATTTTCCCCCTTCCCTGTGAGGTTAGGTTTCTGCATTTTGTTAATGTCTACTGTTTAGATTTAGACAGCATCAAAACAGTGTATTTCCGATAATTTATTCAGTATCAAAACTTCACCTACTAGCCCAAGTCCTGTCTACTGTTCTCAGAAATGACTAATATGGATTTTAAATATATTGATAAAACATCTTTTGTACGTCCACCTCTGTGGTCTCGAGGTAGCGTGCTGCCTTGTCACGGAGTGGGCTCGGGTTCGATCCCCGGTCGGGGCAGTTTTTCTGGGTGAAGGGGTTTCCCCTATCGGGGTTGTTTCCATCACCTATAAGACAAAGAGTTCAGGAAAATTCTTTAAGGCCCAAACGGTCCCCGAAACCCTCATATGGCGGCCACATCATCCTTTATCATCATCATCATCATGCTCACTAGTGGTGGAAAGACAAACTGGACTGTACAAACATTACCTCACCTACAATTCCCTAGTAAAGCTGCAAGCATAGCATGAAAATGCTATGATTGCAGTGAAAGACCTGCCCTCGGGCAGAATTACTATAGATGGATCTTTTGTACAGTTTCTACAACTCGTGATCAAAATGATTTTTTATGTGTCTACATTCTTCTTAGATTACTCATGAAAAAATCTCACCTTTTGGCTTTAAAACAGCCTATTAACTTCAGGTACAAATTACTATTATAAGCAAACTGACTATTATTTACAGCGAAATAGCTAACTTCCATAAATTTATGAAAAAGAACAAACGTTTTAAAAATAAGCTCCTCATATATAACAAAATTAATTTTATTAATAATAAATGGTTAATAATAACTAGTTGGAGTGCAAAATATATAGGAGAATGAGAAAGAGAACACCTAAAAAAGGTTGAATAGATTTCGTGAGAAGTATGAGTGAACTGGGAGTTACAGATGATGTTCAGGACCGCTGCAGCTGGAGAAAGCAAATTTCTTGAGGGTGACAGGAAACCATTGAATTGTGGCTGGATTCCGGGGAAAAAAAAAACAAAAAAACTAGCATTTAATAGTATACAGTGTGATCCACAGTTTACAATCCCTCTCAGAACAGGTCGTGCTACTGTATGGCCTGGGTGGCTCGTGGCATGTAAAATGTTCCTATAAGGTGAGAGGTTAAATTGAGATAAAGAAAGAAATAAATAATCAATAGAAAATTAATTCTTCTGCTTTTCATCATTTAATGTTTCTAAATATTTGTTTTTTGTTTACAATTTAGTTATGTTACAGTTTAGTAACTCAGGATATTTGAAAATCATGTAACAAAAATTATAACAGCAACTTTCATTATGAAAGATGGAAATATGTTTGTTTGGTATTGTGTTTATTCTTCAGTGATTTACATTTTGATATATATTTACATTTACAAATTTAACTTTAAAAAACTGTGTAGTGTTGTTGGTCATATGTTGTCACTTAAAATGTAATATGAAATACAAAACAGCTTAAAGGCAGAAATATATTGTACATAAAAATGTGGCATTGCATTATGCTATGTGCAGTTTTATAAAAATGTTATAATACATATTAAATAACAAATGATTATACAGTGCTATAAGTATATCACGATTAATTAAAAATTACAAAATAAAACATTGAAATAAGTTCCTGGCCATTTTCAACTAGATTAAAATCTTTAAATCTGCAGTCCTTTCGAAAACCGACTTCCGTTCCCAGCAGAAGGGTATGAGCTGCTGACTGTTGTTTTGTATAATACCGTATAATGGGATATGATTTATGTGTTGGGTGTATTCTAATTCAAAATCAAATCGTTATTTTTTTTGAGAGAAGAAGGGGGCATGTGTTATCCTAATGGGTGACCGGAATGCTGTAGTTGGAGAAGGACAGGATGGAAGTACAGTTGGAAGATATGGATTAGGAAAAAGGAATGAGAGAGGCGAATCACTGGTGAGTTTCTGTAAAAGGAATTCAATGATAATTGGAAATACAATGTTTCAACAGCATAAATGAAGAAGATACACATGGATAAGCCCTATAGACAACAAACGATACCAGATTGAGCACATACTGATACAGGAAATATTCCAAAATTGCTTGAAAAATGCGAAGACCTTATCAGGAGCAGATATCAATTCAGACCATGTCTTACTAATAGGCGAAGTAGATATTTTCCTGAAGACGGTAAGAGGAAGACAGGCAACAATGAAATTTGACTTGATGCAACTTAAAACTGAAAAGGAAAGGAGAAAATTCCAACAAAATGTTCAGGAGAAAGCCTTTACCTTGGAAATATCATATGGCAATACCAAGGAACACTGGAGTCATTTGAAAACCTCTGTAAAGTTAGCGGCAGAGGAAACAATAGGATACAAAGAGAGCAAGAATATTAAGAAACCTTGGGTCACAGAAAAAATGTTAGATAAGATGGACGAAAGAAGAAAATGGAAAAATGGCAATACAGAATAAGCCAAAATAAACTACAGACAACTAAACAACGAACTTAGAAGAGAAACTGACAAGACAAGGGAAGAATGAATTAAGCAGAAATGTGAAGTATTAGAGAATCGGGAGAGGAAAGGAAAATATGATTTAATGTACCAGGAAGTTAAAGACTTGGGCTATGGAAAGAAGAGCAGCAAAACTATGTGGCTGATTGAGGACGAAAATAATGAAGAAATAACACAGAACAGAGAATTATGAATACATGGGAAAAATATGTAGAAGAGCTATATGAGATAAGAAATCGTCCGGCTAACTTGGATATAGAAAATGAAGAAGACGTATCAGAAGATTGAAAAAGGATTTTCAATTCTGAAGGAAAAAGTTGAACTAGCAATTAAGGAAATGAAAAATGGGAAAGCAACATGGGGTAGATGGAATCCCCACTGAATTGGTTAAATGCTGGGTGAAGGATAGCAGGAAATTCTGCGTTTATGCAACAAGATATATTAAAGAAGGTGAATGACCCGAAGAATTGACTGAGACAGTGTTAATACCAATACCGAAGAAAAACAATGCAAAGACATGTAAGGAGTTCAGGACTATCAGCTTGATATCACACTCTGCAAAGATTCTCCTGCGAATACTGAATCGACGTTTACGTTCTACGATGGAAAGCGAATTGGAAGAAGAACAGTTTGGCTTCAGGAAGGGAAAGGGTACAAGAGATGCAACTGGATTGATACGAACAATAGGAGAAAGATATATAGAAAAAAGATAAAGATGTTTATGCAGTATTTGTTGACCTGGAAAAGACCTTTGACAGAGTAAATTGGAATAAACTCCTGAAGATCTTGAAGAAAATTGGCGTGAACTGGAAGGAGAGGAGGCTCATAAGTAGTCTTTATATGAAACAGCGAATAAAAGTGAAGATAGGAGAAGAAATGTCAGAGGGAAGAGAAATTGGAAGGGGGGTAAGGCAAGGATGTCCTCTATCACCTACCCTTTTCAACATCTACCTGGAAGACCTAATGAAGAACTGCTTCAGCAATATGGGAGGCTTAAATATGGGAGGAAGAAGAATTAAGTGCATTAGATTTGTTGATGATATGGCTTTGCTAGCAGAAAATGCAATGACACTGAGGAACATGCTGATGGAGCTAAATGACAAGTGTGAGGATAATGGAATGAAGATAAATATAAATAAGATGAAGGCTATGATTATAGGAAGGAAACCAAGTAAGATAAACATGAGGATTAAAGATGAGGCTATTGAGCAAATGGAGAGCTTCAAATACTTGGGTTGTACTATCAGTAGTAACATGAACTGTGGTCAAGAAATAAAGCAGAGGATAGCATTGGCAATAGAAGCTTTTAACAAAAACAGAAGCATTTTCTGCAGACCTTTGGCAAAAGAATTAACAGAAGAGACTAGTGAAGTGCTTTGTGTGGAGTGTAGCATTGTATAGTACAGAGGCTTGGACATTATGATGAAATGAGGAAAAGCGACTGGAAGCTTTTGATATGTGGATATGGAGAAGGATTGAACATATAAAATGGACAGACAAAATTAAAAATAAAGATGTGCTAGACAGAATGGGTGACGGAAGAACAATGCTGGAACTCATAAAGAAGAGGAAAAGAAATTGGATTGGCCACTGGCTAAGAAGAAACTGCCTGCTGACGGATGCCCTAGAAGGAATGGTCAATGGAAAGAAAGTTAGAGGCAGAAAAAAGACACAGATGATAGACAATATTAAAATAAATGGTTTGTATGCAGATACAAAAAGGAAAGCTGAGTTAAGGAAAGAGTTAAGAATGCTGAGTTTGCAGTGAAAGACCTGCTCTTGAGCAGAACACTATGAATTAAATGAATATATATATATATTTTCTTCAGAGTTCTCGCTAATTTCATTGTTTCATTGCCTGTGTAAATGAGTCTTATCCGGTTCTTTTAACTATAAGATTCTTCTTCGAGTTTGGTTAAATATATATGATTGTTTACGAGTTTATAACTTGTTCATTAAAGTCGTTATTTGTTTGCAGTGTTTTTAATATACTGTATTTCCATTCTTTGTTAAAATGTTATTTTTTAGAGCTGTTTTGACATCGTATTTATTAAATACTGAATGCGTTTTTTTTTCTTTCCTGGAAAGGATATCTTGAGTTATTGTTTATAATAAGTGTAAAGCTTGTAGTTATGTTATTGATTTCAATTTATTCAGTAAATTTTACTTTTTCCATGCACATTATTTAAATCTTGAGAGATTTATTTTTCTTTTTTATTTTCACTTTTTACTTACGCAGAAGTGCCAGAAAGTCAAAATTAGAACATGTCACAAATAAGGAAATTAGAAACATAATGGAAGCAGAAGAAAGCATAATTGAAAGAATTGAGGCGAAGGAATTAAAGTGGTTAGAACATGTTTTAAGAATGGAAGATGAGCGATGGCCGAAGCAACTTATATCAATGGCACCGACTAGAAAGAAGAAAAGAGGGAGACTAAAGTTAACATGGAAGGAAAACATGAAGATAGTAATGCAAGCAAGAGGGCTAAGCATTGAATGTGCTTTGGAGGTTTGGCACGGGAAGACGGCAGCAGCTGTAAAAGCCCGAAGATAGATAGATTTTCATTTTCATAAATTATTATGACGTTAACGACATATGTTGTAATAATTATTATATTAAAATTATTTATTAATTTTTCTAAATGCTTATTCCCCAATTCTTATAGAAACATTTCTACCAGAATTCCGGATTTTAGTGATCCCATTATAATTCCATATTCTTGTTAAATTGGAAATACTAGTCTAGGTTTATTATTGTTTTTAATACTTTGTTTAATTTGTTTATATAGTTTGTATTCAGGTTGGTCAGGTTACTATGTGTTAGTTTGTTTTACTATGTCTATTATCTATTTATTTATTTATTTATTTGATGTATCAATTTTCATGTCGAAAGTTGTCATTTTTGTTTTATTGTTAATTTCTATCTTTGTTCGCTAATTCATACGAGTTTTTTTTATTGTGTATCAATTTTCCAATTTGATTTCTTTCTTTATTTTTTGAGCAATTAATTTGGATATTTTTATAATTAGGAGCATTTATGCAGTTTACTATTGATCTCATTGCAGAATATTGAATTTGTGGATTTTAGGTAACGCTTTCATTATTGGGTTATTGTTTGTTGATTTGTGTATTTACTAGCTTCATTGCTAGTTAGACCATGAAACAGGATTTTGTTAATTCTTTTAATGTTCTAATATATTTTGTTGTTGGGTTTTTTTTTTTCAATTTTCATGATTTATTTTGTAGTAATCGTCTTTGTCCATTAATACTATGGCATTGCTTTTGTTGGCTTTCATGTGATTTATGTTATTGATTTTAAGTTTATATATTATATTATTTAGGCCTCACCGCTGGGGTCCCGAGATCGAGTCTCGATCACTCCATGTGGGTTTCTTGGTGGACGATACGGAGCTTGGGGATTTTCTCCGGTTTTCCCCTGCCACAATTTCATTCCACCATTTCTTCATACTCATCTCATCCATTTCGTTTCATTTCGTTCATCTGCCCCTGATGGTGCGTCAGGCGTGGTCGGCCGGCACACTTGTCATTCACAGACGTCTATATAAGGGGTTCATCTCATTTCATCCCTCGACCCGACCCTGAGTTTGACACTAGTTGAGGGTATTATATTATTTAGGCGTTTTAAGCTTTTCCTTTCTTCATTATAGGCTTATATATTTGATGTCCATCTCTGTGGTCTCCGAGCAGTGTCGTTGCCTGCCATGCAGCAGGTTCGGATTAGATCCCCGATCGGGACAAATTTCATGGATGAGTTTTTTTCGGAGTTTTCCTCACCTGTAAGAAAAAAATTAAACATGCATATAGTTCCCGAACACCATTTGGTCTGATAATTACCCAATATATTTGCCTTGTTTAGTATGAATGTGTAAATGAATGGCGTTTATTGTCTTAAATGTTAATGCTATCTAGGTGGTGGTCCCGTTATTAAGATATCCTTCCATATCCTTTGTGGACAAAAAGTATGTAGCCTATGTGTGATCATCTCCCGACAGGCCATGTCACTGTAAAGTCCAGAAGGCATAGAACACGTATAATAGACAAAAGGGAGAATGAGAATAAAAATAAAACATTTCATAATAAATAGACTTATTCCATGGCGCTACAGGCGTAGAAGGCCTTTGCTTAACAGACAGCTGCTGTCCTCACATTCACACGTGTTAATTGCAGATATGGAAGATCATACAGTCGGTATAAAGTTAACATGTGGTTAGCATGTCGGGCCCTCAGCCATTATATGTAATTTTCTCAACATGGAGCTGGTACTTATTGCAGCAACCCAAATTACTTAGGATGCTGGGTAGGCTCAGGTCCTATATTGGCCGAAATTCCATGAGAAATTTTCTTTCTCCTTAGGACTCCAACCAACTCAAGTTCCGTAATTCTGCACCAAGACATGTCGCCTTAAACCGCTTAGTTACGGTGCGGGACAATAATAATCAGAGAACCTAATTAATCACCACGAGCGCCAGGACAACGTTCCAAGTTGAATTTCGCCTTCTCGAAGAATGTATTTCCATCTCTGTGTAACATGGGCGACCTTCCATTAGTTGAAAATGCCAAGATTCTTCACATCCTCAACAACTTCATTCAACCATCTATGCATTGGTCTTCCTGCTGACCTCTTACCATCCTACTTTGATTGTATCATCCACTTGAACCTAATTAAATGTTGATTGCTATTTAAAGGTCCTTGAACAACTTTAGTTTTTACAAACTGAAGCCTCTGGTATGAGTAAATATCAGTAGGATGAATATATCTATTCTTATGCTCTCAAACTATTTTCAGATAGTTCGAAATTTAAATAATGATAAAATAAATCTTGGTAAGAAAAATCATGACTAGTTATTGAAATGCAATTGTGAAATAGATTGGTTGGACTCAGAGATTTATGCAGGATCTCTCGAATACTAATCACAACGCCAAACTGCCTGAATCCATTCTTTCAGAATATTTTATTATTTTATTTATATGGATATGAAATATCTAAACTCTATATTTATTTATTTATATATATATATATATATATATATATATATAATACATGGAAACAAAAATAAGAATATATAAATGTGGTGAAACTAAGACTAGTTTTAACTATTAACTTGTTATTGGCAAAAAAAAAGTAATATTTGTGTTCTGGTAATTTGGAAGATGTAACATTGAACAAATAAATCCATTAAATAGAAAACTAAATTGGAATGACCATATCAACAAATTGAGGCTAGATTAGAGCCTGATTACTTGAGAAAAAAATCTTTAGGAAGATTATACTACACTGAAAGGATGTCATAATGCCCCGGAGCTGAAGTGAATGAACGTGTGCGCAATATGATTCCAGATTCATAGATAGGAGAAGGAGGACGTGAAGATGAGACAAAAATGAATATTTTTTTGTGAGATAATACTATGTCTTATTTGCCAGTTTATCCTGACAGTAATCTAGTGGAACCAAGTCTAGCTTTCTCAATTGGCACGCATTAGCCTTGCAAATTGGATGACAAGTCATGATAACCTAGTATATATAATAGTGATGCTTTCTCGCGGGAAGGACGTACAACATTGTATTGAGTGTTATTCTCATTACTCCAAGGCTAGACCTCCCCTTAACAAGGTAAGCGATTAATGTGGCCGCCTTTTTTTAATAGCAGGCACATTTGACAGTGCGGCTGTAAACTAAACAGGTTCTAAATAAAGAAACCTGATTGAACTTAAACAAAAACGACTTTGTTATTGTTTCTCACATAAACCATCTGTGACATCTGGAAATCTTTTTAACGTCCCCTCTGGTAAGCAGAGGATTTCCTGTTATTATCGGGTCATTTGACTTGCTTTCAGGATGACGCCGACGTCTGGAGAGCGTAAAGATAACACATTCTCAGAAGAAGTGTTTATTTATACGACATCCACAGCAGAATTATTAAGAAACAACTGTAAGGAAGCCAGTGACTGTTTTTAACAATCTTAAAGCACGATATAATTGCATATTCGCAAGTTTTTAATAAAAATTTATACAAATAAATAAATGTAGTGCAGTGGTCAAGATAATATGCTACAAGTCGGATGTTATGGGGTTCAAGTTCCGATGAGATCTGGATCTTGAAAATGGCCTAAACTTTCTGGCGACTCCTTGACTCTGATTTTGATTCAGCTTGTAACTGAAATGAGTACCAGAGTTTGTTCTGGGGGTAAAGGATACGGGGCTGACACCTAGTGCTGATTTTCTAAAAACGTGGGATTCTTTCCCTTCTTCTACTTCAGGACCACCTAAGGCCTGTAGTGGATCACTTTACCTTTAAAAACTAAATAAAATAAATTCACGCCACGAAACTTCGAACATGCGAAGCCTACTGAAATAGTAGCTGTCACTGGCAAGCAGAATACAGTATTTTGAGTCATGTATTTATAGAGACTCTAACCTTCAACCTTAATTTCGGCTCTCAACCGGATTTAATCACATCTCATATCAAGTAATTGCTCAGATAAATTCATGAGGCTGAATGGACTCTCTTCCATAACATTTACTCAAATATTTATTTACTTTACCGATTCCGATTGAGGGTCTTTCCACTTTTCAGCGGTTGCCCTTTTACCAGCCGGCTGCTGGCCCTTCACATCCACATGTGTCAATCACAGAGGTAGATGATCAACAGCCAGTGTAGGGGTGACATGTGGTTAGCATGTCGAGTCCCCCAGCCGTTATAGCTGGTTCCTCAACCTGGAGCCGCTACTGATTGTAGCTACCCAATTGCCTCACGATGCTGGGTGGGCACCGGTCCCATACTGGCCGAAATACCATGAGAAAATTTCTTCCCCCATGGAGACTCGAACCAGCGCAAGTCCCGTAGCTCTGCGCCAAGGCTTCCTACCTTAACCGCTCGGCTACGGCGCGGGACGTTAACTTTACAATAATTGATAAATGTTGTTTTACGTATAAGTTGAGATGTTTACGGACGAAGTGTAGTCGAGTTCGGAATTTCGAAACGAATTCGTGAAATATTTTCAATCCTTCCAAATTACATACTGTGTCTTTATTCCATACTTTGTTGAATTTATTTATTTATTTTGATTATTTAACTCATGCCCCAAATAGGAGTCAATGACAAATCACATTTCAATAATTTTCGATTTACAACCAATCACAGTCGTGTTTCGCCTAAAATTTACCAACTAAAGTTTATCATAATAAAGAAAGCACCTCCTTTTTAACATGCTGAATAGGTATAGCATTATTTTGTAATGACTGACTCTCTAAGAAATACGGCTACCAGATTGTATATATAGTGCATGAATGTGAACACGTAGCGCATACGAGAGATAATATAAAAAACATTTGTAACAATAGATTATACCAAAAAAAAAAACACTATTTGCACTTTCTTAAACGAATTATTTTCCAGGAAATGACGCAGAAAAATATAATTGACATATTTACATCTAGGACATCAGATATTAATTAATACCTATAACGTTGGTTATAAATTTCTCCACTAAGGTGCATTCTTACAACATTGCGATCTTTTGGCAATAATTAATATTATGATCTGGTTGCAGTGATCGAACAAAAGAAGCAAAATGAAGCGTACCAATCGTTTCTCATTTGTTTTCAAACATCGCCGTTTACATTAAATATATAAATATTTTAAAATAACTATAGTTAAATGATGTTTTGTGAGTATACAGCTTAATTTTATTCGTTAAATAGTCCTAACAAATGCCACTCTTGATTTCCAAATTCTCATAAGTAATGCCACGAGTGATTTCCAAATTATCGATAAATTCACGACTCACGAAGTGAGGAGTGAATTTATCTAGACTATTTAACTCATGCCCCAAATGGGAGTCAATGACCAATCACGTTTCAATGATTTCTGTATTACAACCAATCAGAGACGTGTTTCACGAAATAATTATCAACGTTAGGATTATCATATATTAAGCAAAGCTCCTCCTTTTTAATATTCTGAACAGGTCTGACCGTTATTTTGCAGTGACTGAGCCTATAACAAATACGGCTACCAGATTGTATATAATAGTGCTTACATGTCAACATTTGTAGCAATTGATTATACCACCAAAAAAAGAAACCACTGTTTGCACTTTCTTAAATGTATACGACATCAAAAATGAATTAATATACAGATTGATGTGTTTTCATTTTTTCTCCTTTCTCCACTAGAGAGCATTCTTACAATATTGCGTTCCTTTGGCAATAAATAGTATGATCTGGTTGCAGTGATAAACAAAAGAAGCAGTAGAAGCGTAGGCTACCTATCGTTTCTCATTAGTTTTCAAACATCACCGTTTACTTTAAATATAAAAATATTTTTAAATAACTGTAGTTAAATAATGATTTGTGAGTAAACAGCTTTATTTTATTCGTTAAATAGTCCTAACAAATGCCACTCTTGATTTCCAAATTCTCTAGATAAATTCACTCCTCACTTCGTGAGTCGTGAATTTATCGATAATTTGGAAATCACTCGTGGCATTACTTATGATAATTTGGAAATCAAGAGTTGCATTTGTTAGGACTATTTAACGAATAAAATTAAGCTGTATACTCACAAATCATTATTTAACTATAGTTATTTTAAAATATTTATATATTTAATGTAAACGGCGATGTTTGAAAACAAATGAGCAACGATTAGTACGCTTCATTTGCTTCTTTTGATCATTACTACAACCAGATCATAATATTATTTATTGCCAAAAGATCGCAATGTTGTAAGAATGCACCTTAGTGGAGAAATTTATAACCAACGTTATAGGTATTAATTAATTTCTGATGTCCTATGATGTAATTATGTCAATTATATTTTTCTATGTAATTTCCTGGAAAATAATTCGTTTAAGAAAGTGCAAACAGTGGTTTCTTTTTTTTCTTTCTTTTTTTTGTATAATCAATTGTTACAAATGTTTTTATATTATCTCTCGTATGCGCTTTCTGTTCACATTCATGAACCATATATAAAATCTGGTAGCCGTATTTCTTGGAGACTTAGTCACTGCAAAATAATGCTATGACCTATTAAGAATGTTAAAAAGGAGGTGCTTTCTTTATTATGATAAACTTTAGTTGGTAAATTTTAGGCGAAACACGACTGTGATTGGTTGTAAATAAAAAACCATTGAAATGTGATAAGAAAGTAATATTTTATAAGGAAATCAAAAATACTTTGGGATAATAACGTTATTTAAAGTTATAATGAGGTATCGATAGTATCAGAAGTATTATAAAATAAAGGTTAAAAATTAAAATATACCTTGGCAGGTGCCGTCGTTCTCAACTTTGTTAAAAATGATGTAGGCCCCTATATAAAATATTAACTGGAGGCCTTTTGGAAGTTAACTTCCATCAGCAGCAGGATGAGCTTCTGTTACTAGTTGTTTTTTTTACGACGATGTAGACTCCAAGTGTCTGTAGCAGCAACGACTACACCTGCCAACAGGTACATTTTAATTTTTAACCTTTATTTTATGACTATTCACCTCAACGGAATTATATATGAATTTTATTAGTATTGACTCAGAAGTATTAAGCGGTATTATTTGGATAAATAAACACATGAGCAAAGAAAACAAAGTCCGTATGTGTGTGTGTGTATATATATATATATATATATATATATATATATTACAGTGTTAGATCACTGGTGACATTTATGCAGCGAAAAAAAAATTGTTTGAACAAATGGAATAGATGTATTAAGATAAATCACAGGATGTACAGTATATGATAAAATACTAATGAAGACGTAAGGAGCAGTCCTATTACGTGAGATTATGGACTTTGCGAGATGATTAAATTGAAGAGAAAATAATGGAAAGACCATGTAAATAAAACGGATGAAGAACTATTCCCCAAACTTACAATGAACTACAAACCATATATATCACGGCCAGTGGGAAGACGCCAACATGATAGACAAGGGAGAAAATAATGGAAAGACTGCGTTAATAGAATGGATGAAATCGACTCCCCAAACTTGCAATGAACTTCAAACCAGACACACCACGACCAGAGGGAAAACCGCCAACATGATGGAGTTCATCACCAATAGAAATAGATAGCCTATTATCCTAAATTAAGAGAAAGAAGAAGATTACAATATCACAAATTAGGTTCATAACAAAGCTAGAATTTTAATATATTTTTTAATTTTCCTTAAATCTTTTTTATGTGCTTTGAAAACCTGTCGGGTACGCAGTTACCTGATCTCTGTTTTCACATCACAATATAACAGTTACTACATTACAATAACTGCTGTCACCAACATTAACTCTGGAGAAATAGGTCTATATTAATTTCATTCTAAATGCAATAACATTAAATAAGTTTATTTTTTATCAATGACTTCAGAGCTAATACATTGATGAAGTATCAAATTAAGAAATTATGGAAAAGTTTTATTGTTTTTTATGGTCCAAAGTCGATCGATTGGAGTTCACAGTATATGTATAGCTACACAATACATTAACCACTGATAAATAGCACATGATTTCCCTGTACTCTTTAATGAACCGTGTCATCCTAAAAGTTTCCATTTTTAACTTCAAGATGGTTATATTTTTCTACCATAAAGATAAGAGATTAAATTGGGTAGAGAAATGAATAATATTCTGTTCCTAAAAATAATTAACTTTTTCTTTTATAATGCTCATTATTTTACATAAGGTATATATTGTTGAAGTGGAATGAAAAAAAAATCAAAATAGTAATCGAAATCCTTATTAATTGTAGAAATTGTATAAATTTGATACAAATTAATATATAATTTAGAATTATTTATATTCCCGTTCGATTTGCATAGAAGAAAGGCATAATATATTTATAGTGTAAATTATAACAAATAATTTGAAAGTTATAAATAACTTAAAATAATTCGTGAAAGTATTTCATTTATATAGAAGTATTAGATTTCATATTATCTCTTCTATGGGATTACGGTTATGTTTTTTAAAGAGCATTGTCGAAAGTAGTGCCTGAAACTAACAATGGGAAATTTGCAATAATGGCAAAATAAGTTTATTTGATGACCTTGTTATGGAGCGACAACCTTTTGCCTTTGAAATCCATAACAAATAAGACTATGTATTTTAATAATTTAGTGAAATACCTTTTTATCCTATTTTAACTTGTATATTATATTTTTTTTATTCTGGCCATACTGATTGGAGATAGATTATTTTGTAAATAAAATGTAATTTATATGAGATAGTATGTGTCAGATAGAGCTGCAATACTGAGAAACCAAAGTTGCACAAAGGAAGAAAAGACACAGATTTTGAATTATAGGCTAGCATGCAAATTCAATTTTGAGGTACAATAAAATAATAACTTATGTAGGCTATATGATTTTTTATCTTATATGGCCTATAAATGATTTTCGTAGAATATTTGTACGATAAAATCAGGTAGAAAATATTTGGTTGAGACGGTAGAGTATTCGTATTTGAAAGGTTCTGGTTAATATACTTGGGTCATATCAACTTTTTTTTCGGGATTTTTCTCAGACTCTAGGAAAAACTGGATTGGAAATCACGATTAATTTTTAATTTAAACCTATTTTAATGTTTATTTAAAAAACTAAAATCTCGGATATGAATGGGCGATACGAATGAAAATAGCTACTAGTACACACAGGGATAAGAAGTGTATACTAGCTCTGGTAATACATCAATAGATCTTGGATCTGAGATGTTCAAATGTCTCAAAATAAATAAAATGAAAATGTTTATGCAATGTGAAATATAATATATAGGCCTATATAATTTGAAATCTGAAAAATTTCACCGAGAAAGGTAGAACAGGATACGCGGGTATGTTTTCGGACGGGATGCCTCCATTTCAGACACATAATATAATACATATTTCTTTTCTTCCATAGCCTCCACGAGAAAAATAATAATCCGTCACGCAGGAACTGTGTAAGCTAAGTGAATTTCTCAGTAAGTCGAATTTATGGACCAATTTTCCTGGTTTACGGACTATAATTATTTTATTTTGTTCAGTTGGAGGAATTCAATTTCTGATTCCAGCTTGTTTTAAAGTGTCGGACTGTAATGAAAACAATTCATGCATAACCGTAAATCATTAGACCTACCTATTTGCATATTATTGTATAATTTGACATCAATTTAAATAATATCTATCGATTTTTTCCCATTACTTTATTAAAATATTGAATAAATTATATTAATGCATTTTATAGAATACATTGACAATTTAAGGATTCATTAAATTGTATAGTATACATTGCGACGGTCGGTCGCAGTGGTCTAGTGGTTATGCTCCTTTCCTCTGATTCCGAAGGTCGCGGGTTCAAACACGACGGGGGTCGATGGATTTTTTTTGGGACGGAAAAATCCAAGGAGCAATATTTTCATATTCTTAAAAGATCCTTAAGCCTAAAGAGACCTCTAAACAAAATGTACCGTCCTCAACGTCCTAGTGATACCTTTAGTAGCCTGTTAGATGTCTCATTGGATCGGTGTGTTGACCGCATGCCATCCATAACATCTACGAGTAAATAAGGTAATTAAAAATTAACTTGGTCTAGTAACTCCTTACAAAGGAGAGGCTATGACTCAACAATGGACTACGCCATTGTATGTAGATAGAGATACATTGCGACGAATCAAACATGGTGTTATAGTCAATTTTTAATTTCGGTTTTCAAATAAACCCCACTTCTACTGGCCGGATTTCTCTGATTTTTTGAAACTATCTTCCTCGGTTTATTTAAATAGCATCTACCGAGTGCCGATGTAAAACAAAAAATTGCAACCGCTTGAGCGACTTTTAAATGTTCGTTTCAGGTGAACTACACCTTAATGGTCCAATTTTGCTGGTTAACGAACTCGACCTTACTTTTTTTAAATTAAATGCTACGTTCCAAGTTTGGTTTCGACGAAACAAAAATCGGTGTCGCTAAAGCGTTAACAAACACACACACACACACACTCACACATAAATATAAATTATGGTCACGGTCATTTTCGGTGTCTACTGGATAGGATTGGTGATGATATGTGAACACTTTTTTAAAAATATTTTCATGAGAGTAATTAAACACATAGAGGAATACAAATATTTGGGAGTAAAAATTACAGTATATGGGAACTAGGAAAAGGAAATAAGATTAAAGATAAACTCAGGAAAATGTGTAGTAACTGCACTGAATGGAATATTATGGGATAAACATATCAAAAGAGAAACTAAAGTTAAAATTTTTAAAACAATAGTTAGAAGTATTATGACTTATGGTTCAGAGGTTTGAACTATAAATTATCAGATGAAAAGAAAATTAATGGTAGCAGAAATGGACTATTGGAGAAGATCTGCTAGGATATCAAGGAGAGAGAAAATTAGAAATTATATTATTAAAGAGAACATGAATGTACAAAACTCAATTTTAGAATTTATCCAAGAAAGCAACTAAAGTGGTACGGGCAATGGAGGATGAAAGATTACCAAAAAAAAAATAATGGAATGGACACCATCAGCAACGAGAAGGAAAGGACGACCAAATCTCACGTAGATCCAAGGGATTAGAGAAAACTTTGAAGGATTGGGAAATAGAGGAATAAATGTGTTATAATAGAGACGAATGGAGGAAAATTATAAAGCGAATTTGAAGACAAATCATTGGTGCCGGAAAATGTACCAACATTCTTAAAACCGGAAATATATATATATATATTCATGAGAGTAACCTCAATAGCTTCATTCCTTCGAAATTCGCTAAAACTATAATTTGCATTCCACTTATCTCTGAACATCGTAGTAGCGGTTAAAAAACACTTTTACACGACCTTAAGAAGGACATTAATTATACGGTCGTTTCTAAAAACATGTTCTCTCCTCCACACATAATGAAATTCACAATAGATAGAAGTAAAATAATTGAGAAAGAGAACTGCAATTTATTTTTCCCTAGGAATCATTGCAAAATTATAACACTGACGTCGAGAACTTTATTTCCTCATCTCACATAATTGAACTTATAACGTCCTTGTCATTCCGTTTGTGTTGCTTGCGCATTCTACTGGAAGTAGTTCATCATCAGCAGGTGCAATTAGCCTATGATAACGTTGACGTAAGATCTAATTCCTACTCACAATCCCACTTCCTTTTATTAACATAGATCTCCTTTCATATGCACTATATGTTTTTTTACATCATTCCATACTTTTGTTTAGGCCTACTATTTCTGAGAGTACACAAATAGGCCTTTGAACTATGGACTTTTATTAAATGTTAGAGGTTGTAAAAAGGACTTCTACTATAAGCACCTGTACATAAAATTCTTAACTGGCAGGCCTAGAAGGCCCTTGGCCTAACATTGGGGACACATCCAAAAGTATTAATCACAGAGATGGATGATCATCTAACCAGTTTAGGGGTGACATTTGGTCAGTATATCGGGTTCTCTAGCCATTATTGCTGGTATTTTCAGCCTGGAGCCCCTATTTATTGAAGCTATCCAAATTTCTTCCCCCAAGGGGATTCGTAAAAGCGCTAGTCCCATAATTCTGGCCCAAGGTATCATGCCTTAAACCGCTCGGCTATGGCGCAGTCTTTATACCTGCTGTAATATCAACCTCGTAATTAAATGTATTTTGGAGGTTCAGAGTTCAAATCACGGGTAGTCTAACCTGACGGGAATGTTTTTATGAGTTTACTCACTCGTAAAGGCGAACACTGAGTAGATTTTAATTGACACAAATTATTTCGTAATTAATTTCCATTTTATAATTGAATAGAATTAAATCAATTAAATTGTAGAATCAGCGTAAATAAATGTTTTAGAAATACGAGTATACTTTCAGCAAAAATAAATGTAACAGAAGTACTAATACACTTTCAGCAAATATAAATGTAATAGAAGTACTAGTATAGGCCTACATTTTAATATCGTATATGCGATATAACCGAAGATGTTCAAACGCATCAAAAATAAAATTAAACACAATTATCTAAGAGGAAAATATTATACCGACCGAGTTTTCCCAGGCGTTAGCGTTTGAGACTCGTATTTGGGAGATCCCTAGTTCAAATCCCGGTGCCGACCAGCCGAATAAGCAGGATTTCCTCTGTCGTCAATGCAATTGCTTGAATTGGAATTTCATTGCCTGGACTCATATCAACACAATCACCAAATAGTGTAAGTAATGCCCTCAGGGGTCCTCATCTAGGGGATATGTGGATGGCGACCACAAGGTGCCCAAGCTGTGCAAAACATTTCTTCCACTTACTTGTGTTTTGCACTCTTTTAACTTTACTATCTAACCTCTCTTGGTTAACTCTTGTTTTTTCGACCCCGACGCTATTAGGGCATCCGAGGGCTAGGGAGTCCTTCCTTTCTTCCATTTCTTCTTTCCTTTATTTTCTTTTCTTCTCCAGAAAGCCTGACCAGAGGCTATAAGATGGCAGCCCCATCACTGGTCTTGCCTTCCTTTGGCCAGCAACCAATCGAAGGGACTATTATTATGCTTTCAAGTCTTATATGAGAATTTCCCATAAGGGAAAATTTTCTATAGGATCGTAACAGGCCTTGGCCTAATACTTGAAAGGAAGAAGAAGAAGAATAAGTTAAAATCTATTAAACAAGAACAATTGATTGCACACTAGAAGCGTCTATAAAAACAAGAATGAAGAAGATAAATGTATAGTCTACCTTGTATTAATAGAAACAAATGATAATAATGTTATAATTTCTTTAGGGTACAAAGGTAAAGTTACATGTAAGGAATAAAGATATGCCCGTGCTTTGGAGTTTGTTAAGTGTTTATTTTTTTAATTACAAATGTTGATTGCCAGTCTTGTACGTTCATAAAAAACATACATTTATAGACTTTAAAGAAAAAAATACAAATTAAAATTTCATAATTTAAAAATAATTTATTGTTTAGATGACACGTGAGTTAATTATTTTACTGAGGCAAGCTTGTGCTTATGTCATTGTTTGTGATATTTCTACATAGTGGAATTTCCATTACAAAAACATACGTTGTGTATTTAGACCAGGGCAATTAGCGATAAGAACCTAATTTAAAAAAATAATCCCTGGTCACTTTTCAATGCGATAATAAGCAGAAAAATCGTATTCATTCAATGCGACATGTTTTGGGGGAAAAAATCGGTTCGGGGCTATTAGGTGGGAAAAAAAAATCATAAAGGTGCCAACATTTTTTTATAAACTTTTTAACAATTATTAAAAAAATTGCGCGTTATAGCGCTCAAAAAGATGAAAACAATGAGCCCTGAACAGATAAAATTGGTTCACAACTTTTTGCCAAAATAATTAAAAGTAGGAAAGTGCTATTTTTCACCATTGTATTACTAGGCCTTTAGTCGCTGTAGACGGATTAGTCGGTTGGTTATATTGTAGCCATTTATAAAAGAATAGATATCATGAAAATGTGCCAAAAAATAACAACTTCCTGCACAATTACGTAAAATGTAAAAAAAACAGGGGTCTCGCTGATAGGCAGTCCATATGACCAGTACCATACTACTGTAAGTCCCACAGCAAATCTTAAATAGTATTTATTTTCTTTGAGAGTATTTCTAAAACCGGATTGTAATTAAAAGTTTGTTGAGTCTAATTAAATGCCTTAAAAACCCCTATGAATATCGTGCTATTTTTGCCTGACACTTCAGCGTACGTGAGGTTGAAATTCGGCATTGGGGGGGGAAATATCTCCCATTAATAGATATATATATAAGAGCAATATTCTATATAAGCTATCTATAGATATATGATATATATATAGGGGCCTATATATGTGTGTGTGTGCGCGCGCCGTTCCGTAACATGCGTGAGATATTTATGAAATACAAAGGATTAAATTAAGTTGTATTAATTACATTCACGAATTTAGGCCATTTGTTGACCTGTTTCGGCCTCAAGAGAAAAAGTTGTATTAATTATACCAAAATATTTACTTAGAAATTATTCATATAATACATTAATCTGATATTTAAATTAAAAGCAAATTAATTTTAAATGTCGATCGTCAAGAACACTGTTTGCTCTCTCCATGCATTAAGCGTGTGACTACGTAGTACTCGTAAATATAAAATCTCGGCTGTGGTTCTTTTTTCTCCATTCTGTAATAGCACTCTTATCGCATTCATTGTACATTCATCTAGTGCATTATATAGGCCTCCATTAGTAGGTTATTTCTTTATTTGGATCAGTTATTCAATCGATTACCTTAAATTGCTTTAGTTATTACACACTTAGCTCTATGTTCAATCAGTAGAGTGGTAATAGTAGTTGCTTCATATTTTTCACGAATTATCAGTCATGCACGTATTGTGTGATGGCGTAAGAATATTTGTTAATCGAGAAACTGCAACCGACTCAATTTGAATGTAGACTATTTGTTATGCTGAGAACATGTACCTGTGAAGGTGAAAATTGAATGATTTACTCTACTTCAATTCGCTTCTATGGAGAAAGTAGGAAACAATGTGAACATACGTATGACTTCGGACAGTAATAAACTCGTCTTGTTTAAATATTCTTATTTGATTTCCTTAAAGTTGAAAATTGTAATATTTTATACAGCATTTAACAAATCATGTGTCAAAAATTCGAGACGTCATTCCTTACGACTAGAGAATGAAAATATGTTATGTGAATATAAGTCCGGAAACGCATTTTTTCGTTTTATGGGTTGTTTTCACTTGAAGTTGGAAGCAACACTCACTTTGCCTCAAGTAATGACTGAATGTAAATACCTTATATAAATGTTGAAAATATCCTCAATCAGCACGGAGACATCCGTCAACGCCGTCGCATTAACTCCCGGATGTGCTGAAGTAACCCTGAATAATTTTGCGTTGTCTCGCCGCCTAGAGTACTTGAAGTTAGGAAGTTGTTAAAACTCGGATATTGAAGGCACGTGGAAGATATCAGAACTTGAAACGATTATTGATAAATATAAAATCGATCAGTAAGACAGTGGGTGAAATAACCATTATTGAACTGATTATTGGGAATCAATTAAGGACCTAAAACACAATTCATAACATCACTATATTATGTAAACATATAATTTATTTATTTAAAACTATTCAGTTGTATACAATCATTAAGTTACTGTACATTCCGTTGCACAAAAAGTTATAAATTGTAAATATCATCATCATCATCCGGTATCATGGCAGCTGCCGCCGTCTTCCGGAAACCAAACGCCATTCCTCTCTGTCCATCCATTGATCTTTCTCCAATCCTCTGATGTTCATAGCTTCTATCCAAGTTTTCTTCGGTCTTCCTCTCTTCCTCCTTTCCATTGGGATCCATTCCATAACAATTTTAGGCAATCTTTGCTCTGGCATTCTTTTGACATGGCCATACCACTGTAATCTTTTCTTTTCTATAATGTCTATGATGTCCGGCTCCTCTTGTACACCCATAATTTCCCTTATTTCTTTATTTCGTATTCTATCCATTCTAGATTTTCCAGCAGATCATCTTAAAACATCCATTTCTGTACTTAAAATTCTTTTCGTTTCCCTGGCAGGAATTTGCCAGACTTCATCACCATATTATGTTAAAATATATAGATCTAAATACAGTTATCCTGTAATCAGCATCCCCTTTAAGATAATCCATTTAGAGACAAAACTAATATGTAAATAATAGAGATATTTAAATAAAATATTTCTCAATTTCGAAAATAACAGTAATGTTTAGGCGTACTTAATTTAGGCTATATAGAAATCTTTAACTGGAGTTTATATGGTTTAACATACTTTATAAATAGTATGTTACTATTGTACTATCGTACTAATTTTATCAATACAAATTCGACTTTAATTATTCATTTTCACGCTATTAAAGAGCATCTAAAAATAATATTTTATTTCAGTTAAATGCCGCGGTAGTCTAGTGGTTAATGTTTCTTGCCTCTAGTTCCGAGGATCGCGGGTTCAAACCCGGTCGTGGTCAATGGATTTTTAGGATGGAAAAATCCAAGGAACAAGTCCTCTGGTAGGGACTTTAAGTAGTGGGTCCCGAGTCTGCAGATTTTCAGGCTCATAAAAGAAAAGCCGCTGTGCAAAATTTACCGACCGTTTCCCATCCAGTTAGTTACCCACTAGATGCCTCATCGAGGCGCTAGTCCGACCCACTCTCACTCGCTGACATCTATGGGTAAATGAAAACTAAAACTAAACTCCATGGCGTGACAGGCCTAGAAGGCCCTTAGCCCACCAGCCAACTCCTGGCCTCACATCTGCATGTGTTAATAACAGAGGTAGACGATCATCTAGCCAGTGTAGATCCCCAGCTGTTCGTTTTAGCAGGTTTTCTCTACCTTGAGCCGCTACTCATTGTAGCTACCCAAATTCCTCACAATGTTGGGTGGGCACCGGTACCATACTGGCCGATATTTCATGAGAAAATTTCTTCCCCCATGGAGACACGAACCAGCACAAGTCCCATAGCTCTGTACCAAGGCATCATACCTTAACCACTCGTCTATGGCGCGGGACATGGGTAAATGAGCGTAATTAATTAACTTGGTCATTAAGTTCCCATTAGAGAGCGCCCTAATCCGGGCACAGGGAACGAAAGGGTTTAAGAAGAAGGAGAACTTTATTTCTATAAAATTTCAGTTTGTATGAAGATTGAAAACAGAACAATTTTTTATGATTGAATATCATTGTTTTCGTAATTCAATGGCAGCACGATAACTATTACTCGAAAGCTCAGGAATCAAGCTAGACTAGAACGTTATTATTTATGAAGGCTGTTGCAATGGAAGTAAGGCATGCAATTATTTAGAACAGTTAGCAGATGTTGTCCTTGTGGGATATTAAATTCTGCCTTGCCAAATATTGCCTATGCAACATTCATTACACAATTTAACAAGTAGGTATATTACAGTGAAAGGAGGTATATATTATAATCTCTCTTGTAACAATATTTAGTCTCCTTATCATTGTCTTAAGTTATGGTGCATTCTTATGAATTATCATTCGAACTTACCTCTGTATCTTTATTATTTATATTTACTCGTCCTTCTCTTGTAGAAGTAACATCCTTCAAACCCTGGATGGATCGCCTATAAGTAGAGATATACATTTTGAAATATAGAGAAATACACAGTCCGTGATTTTCTGTATCTGTAGCTAGAATAATGCTAGAGTCATCCAAGAAGACAGTATACAACAAGGGACACACACTCCAGACCCAATGATAAAAATAATGATAAAATTGTTTATTGAACAAATCTATAATTTAGTATAAACATAAAGGGGTTAAAAAAATTAAAGGAAAAATTACTATTAACATTGTAGTATACTGTAAGAATTAAAAAAAAGCATTTCCATATCTTCAAATTTACAGATTTAAAGTCCATAACCCACCCGGAATCAACCCCGCTTGAGAGAAATATAATAATAATAATAATAATAATAATAATAATAATAATAATACTCGTAATAATAATGATAATAATGATAATGATAATAATAATAATAATAATAATAATAATAATAATACTAATAATAATAATAATAATAATACATTTTATCTGTAAAGGTAAAACTCTAAGGCCTCCTCTTCCACTTCACCAAAGACAAATCACATAGGCCTGTATACAATCATGAATAAATTTTACCGCAACTATATATATATATATATATATATATATATATATATAAATGGGAAGCTAGAGAAAAATGGAGAAAGAAGTAAAAAATTTAAAAAAAACTTTGGGACGCTAGATGATGTTTTATTATATTGTAAACCTGTATATATGTAGGCCCTATATCCCATACTTCTCCTTGTGGGAATTAGGAGGAAGCGTTTCAACCAAGCTAATTTAGTTATTTGCCCCAAAATGTCAACGAGTGATATGGGTTCGGCATATGGTCTGAATGAGACACCCAGTGATCAAATAAGGATGGGCAATGGTCAGTAAATTTTGCACAGAGGCATATTTATTCAGTTTAGATGTTCTCTTACGAGCCTGAAATCTTCAGACTCGGGACTCACGGCTTAAAGTCCCTCCCGGAGGACGTGTCCCTCGGATTTTTCCATCCTAGAAATCCATCGACCCTGGCCGGGTTTGAAATCTTGCCCCTCGGAACTAGAGGCAACTAAATTTATTATTTTAAAATATTATAGACTTATTAATGAAAGATTAAGTGAAAACTAATAATAAGAATGATTCTAGCTATAGATATTGATAAGGAATATATGGAGCAGATCACATAAATTGCGAATCAGAATCATAGATATAAATATTAACTCTCTAGGTAGAGATTACAACACCGGTTTCTGGTCATTAAATCAGTGGAGCCACAAATTGAAAATCTTCTTCTCTTCTTCTTCTTCCTTTCCAGGATTAGCTCGATGCGACCCGTTCCGGTCTCAAGTCCATCGTTTCCTTGCCCGTGGTTTGTAGGCGTTGATCTTTTTGGGTAATCTTGTATTGTCCATTCTGTCTAAATGTTCTTTCTATTGGTATTTGTGCTCGTCTAGTTTATCGAGTATTGAAAATATCTCCAGTTCATTTCTTATTGATTCATTGTGTAATCTATCCATGCGTGTACATCCCTTTACGGATCTTAAAAAATTCATTTCTGTAGCTTGAATGTGTGAGATATCTTTTTTTTGTAAGTACCCAAAATTCAAATCCATATAAAAGAACAGGAACAGTCATAATTTTATAAAACCTGAGCTGAGTTTATCTTCGAGTCTTTCGGAGGGTTCTTCTTATGGTGCCGCACATCATTTGATATCGGTTTAATTTATTATGTATATCCCAATCGTAGCTATATGTTATATCTGAACCAAGATAGTTAAAGTGTGCTATCTGTTCTATTATTTCATTATTGATTACTAGTTTTGCTCTAACTGGCACTTTGCCCTGAATTTTAGTTTTTGAAGTTGAGACTTTGAGATTATAATAGAGTCCTAATTGATTCAACATGTAAATGGTTCTTTGTAAATCATCCTCTGACTTCTGTCTAATTACCAGATCGTCTGCATACATTAAAATATTCATATACATTTCCTTATTAATTTGTATTCCTATGGGACTTGATTTTTTCCATTGAAAATCTTGATACAGAAGTGTGTTTTAACATATACTTTTTAAAATTATAAATCGTCTGATGAATAAAATCCTCTACACACACAAACACACACACACATATGTATATGTGTGTGTGTGTGTGTGTATATATATATATATATATATATATATATATATATCCTCTACACACACACACACACACATGTATATATATAGTCCACAGCTGTGGTCTCGAGGTAAAACTTTTAAAGAAATTTGAGGCCAACCGGAACCTTTATAAATATTATAATAATTACACATATACTATAGGAACATTTTAAGTTAGCGTGCTGCCTAGTCACGCAGCGGGCCCGGGTTCGATCCCCGGTCGGGGCAGCTTTTCTGACTGAGGTTTTTATCGGTTTTTTTCTCACCTGTCATACAAATGTCAGAAAAACTTTAAGGCCCAAACGGTCCCCGAAATCATATGGCCATCATCATCATCATCATCATCATCCTTCACCGGTGTGGGAAGCAACGGAAAGCTACCACACCTACAATTCCCTAGTAAAGCTGCAAACATAGCATGAAAATGTTATGATTGCAGTGAAGGACCTGCCTTCTGGCAGAATATATACATACTACTGAGGACATATAGGGCTAACAATAAACATGTGAACCCATTTTTATATTAAATGTTGTAGTTCTCAGGAAGCGGGCAGAATAGGTATAGTCCAGTTTAGAAAACTGTAGCCGTCTTGGTGCGTGGCAGGAGGGAACATTACCGAGTGGGGGAGGGAACTAGTAGGCACGAAAAAATAATTTTCTTAATAATAATAATAATAATAATAATAATAATAATAATAATAATAATAATAAATTGTTATAAAAACGACGCTACCCTATAATAAACACCCTAAACTTACTAGACAACAAAAATATTCACTAACACAGAACTAGTAAATAAGAAAACTCAACGTGTAGTAACTTTTATGTTTTCTAAACTGAGGATAGTTGCTTGCAGTACCTGCAATTCGCCTTCCCTTTTACCGCATCAAACACCATTGACCCCTCAAAAGCGGCTAAAGAAGCCAAAACTGAATCATAAACTCAATTAACCTAGTGATGTTATCCACAGTTTGACTCAGTAATTTATTGAGTAGTTTTCCGCGCTTTAGCCGAGCGGTATAATGATGCCGTGATACAAAGCTTTGTGATTTGAGTGGTTGAAGTCCCCATGGGGAAATTTTTTCATGGAATTTTGGCAAGTATGAGACCGGTGTCAGCACAGTATCTTGAGGAATTTGGGTAGCTACAATAAAAACCGACTCCAGGTTGAGAAAATCAGCTATAACTGCTGGGGGCACGATATGGTGACACATGTCATCCCCATATTGTCTGAGTGATCATTGACCTACGGTATCTGATTAATACATATGACTGTAAGGGCACCAACCGCATGATTGCCAAGTTCCTTCTAGGCCTGAAGCTTCATGGAGGATAATTGAATGAGTGGTATGCAAAATCAAATTGGGTTAGAGTTTATTCGACTGGCATTTCCTACAATTTTGTTTCCTGCAAAGCATGACGGTATATCTTTTGAGGAAAATAGTTTGTAAAGTCGACACCGACAAGATCTATGTTATACTTTCTTGCAATGCAATCAATTGACTGCACTAAACTAGGTTAGTGAATCATATAGTTATGAAACGTTAAGAATGTTTCATGCTTGCTCTCATTATCTGATTTCGAATCGACAGACCTTTTATTTTAGAAATTTGAGAAACATACTTTTTTATTTTTTATGTTATAAGTGCAACAGACTTTTTTATAGAATTGAAACAAAATTGTCAAATTTCTTATATTATTCACACACAAACTCAGACTCTGTTGGAACGCGGACAGTTTCCTTCAGATAAAAATGCCGAAGATCTAGATTGAATCTGATATCTCTTGTTCCATAGCTACCAATAGTCTGAATAATACTAATAATAATAATAATAATAATAATAATAATAATAATAATAATAATAATAATAATAATAATAATAATAATAATAATAATAATAATAATAATAATAATAATAATAATAATAATAATAAATAAATAATCATCATCGACATCAAGGTTTAGGTATTTTGGCCTGTTCCGGTTTATAACTGGTCACGCCATCTCTTCTTAGGTCAGTCAACACTTCTTTTTCCTATAGGATTTTAATTCAGGACGGCTTTTGTTGTTCTAGTTGGTGACATGCGTTGTACATGGTCTTTCCAGTTATTCCTATATTTTTAGATCATTGCCATAATTGATTGAGCATTCAGTTCATTGCTGATGTCTATGCTTATTTTATGATCTAACAACGTATAACCTGCCACAAATCAAAGAAATCTCATTTCTGAAAATTCTATTTGTTTTAATTGGTCTGCAATGATAATAATAATAATAATAATAATAATAATAATAATAATAATGTATTGGTAATAACTGCATAAGAATAATGGATCTCCTTTTTCAGCAAGATTAAGAATTATTATATACTTTAGTTTTCCGACGCTATGGCGTTAAGCCCGTATCTTCCACTGTGACCGCCGAGATTTGATGCCCTATGGGGTAGGAGGTTTAAAATACCCTATCTTGGGATATTGGGCTCCTTCTTTAAAACAATTTATTGTATAGGTATTAGGCATACAGTATCTTGACTTAGGTATGCATGTTGTCGTAAATTTCATTTTTATGTTTAATACTGCTGTATTTTTTAATCATAATTTGCAATAATATAATTGTTTATACAAATTATAAAGTAGACCTAAGTATATTGTATGGTTTTCAAATATTACTGGTTGAAAGGAAACAATTCCGTTAAACAGTAACTTCATATAGCCATACTAAGCGAATTCCTCATTAAGTACAATGTACGGTCATAATTTGAGTAGTTCACTGAAATGTATTTTTATTTTGTTAATCCTTAAATTGGCGAAACACTAATTTATACTGCCCGTTATTTAAAATGTGTCGGACCGCAGTGACAATAAAGAGGGATTTTTAAATTTCAGATTTTCAGGTAAACCCTCTACTTATTATGAGCGGATTTCGCCTACTTTTTTCATGAAATTTTTAATGTTTCCACTCGTTTTATTTCAATGTTTTGTATAGTGAGTTTCGTTATGACAACTCAAAAATTGCTGTTGCATAAGAGCGACTTTGGAATTTTCATATCAGGTGACCTCCTATTCCTAGTAGTACGATTTTGCTGGTAAACGAACTCGACTTTTTTTTTTCAAAATTAATTGTTTTATACCGTAAGTTTCGTTCCAAAAAAATCCTGGCCGCTATACAAACGTTAGTAGACTCACACACGCCCCCATATAATTCATTTTATTCATAGTAATTCTGCCCGAGGGCAGGTCTTTCACTGCAATCATAGCATTTGCATGCTATGCTTTGAAGCTTTGCTAGGGAATTGTAGGTGTGGTAGCTTCCCGTTGCTTTCCACACCGGTGAAGGATGATGATGATAATAAGGATGATATGATGGCCGGATGTTTTTCGGGGACCGTTGGGTTCTAAGCTTCCTACATTTGTCTTACAGGTGAGGAAAAATCCCGAAAAAAACCTCAGCCAGGTGCCTGTCCCGACCGGGAATCGAACCCGGGCCCGCTGCGTGACAAGGCAATACGCTATCTCGACATCACACACACACACACACACACACACAGAGATATATATATATATATATATATATATATATATACACCTGTGTATACATACAGTAGCATACAAAATATTATGGTCATTTTCGATGTCTACTACCGTAGATAGAATCGTTGAAGATATGTAGTTTTTTAAAGATTTTTCATGAGAACAACTTCAATGGCTTCATTCCTATGGAATTCACTAAGTAGCCTAATAGTTAACTCTGCCAGTATAAAAAAAAACTTTATCACATTAGTGCCTGTCCCGACCGGGAATCGAACCCGGGCCCGCTGCGTGACAAGGCAATACGCTACCTCGACACCACACACACACACACACACACACACACACACACACACACACACACACACACACACACACACACACACACACACACACACACACACACACACACACACACAGATATATATATATATATATATATACACACCTGTGTATACATACAGTAGCATACAAAATATTATGGTCATTTTCGATGTCTACTACCGTAGATAGAATCGTTGAAGATATGTAGTTTTTTAAAGATTTTTCATGAGCACAACTTCAATGGCTTCATTCCTATGGAATTCACTAAGTAGCCTAATAGTTAACTCTGCCAGTATAAAAAAAAACTTTATCACATTAGTTAGTACTTTATTTAACGACATTCATTAACAGCTTAGATCATTAGAGTCTGAATTCATATCTGGTCGTGAAAGGGCCAACAAATTTTTCCCAGAGTTCTCTCTTAGCTCTCATGTTTGCTGTTCTTTTATAAATTGTAAATCTATGATACGGGGTTCACAGTTTATACCCCTTCCGAAGGAAGTCTTAAAATTCATTCGATACAGACCAAGTTTGAACCAACAAACCTCGAAACCGGAGGCGAGCAATGCAACCACCAGAGCTGATATTTTTATAATAATAATAATAATAATAATAATAATAATAATAATAATAATAATAATAATAATAATAATTAATAATAATAATAATGACGATAATGATAATGTTAATAATAATAATAATAATAATAATAAATAATAATATAGGTAAAGTGATCCCACTACGGGCCATAGGAAACCCTTGGGGTAGTAGGAGGTTAAGGTTCCCACTTTTTCTAGACAATCGGTACTTGATATCAGCCGAGATGTCAGCCCTGCTTGACGGCGCCCTTACCCCCAGAACAAGCGTCTGACACTCATTTCCGTTAGAGGTTGAGTCGGCTCCAGAGCCACGGTGCTACCAGAACGTTTGGGTCAGTTTAAAAATCCTGACAACCCCGGGACTTGAATACTCTATCTTCCGATTTGTAGTGTTTTGTCTTAACCATCTACGTTACGGTGTACCCGAATAATAATAATAATAATAATAATAATAATAATAATAATAATAATAATAATAATAATAATAATAATAATAATAATAAATATAATTATAGTGTAGATATTATTATTATTATTATTATTATTATTATTATTATTTATTATTATTATTATTATTATTATTCAACAGTAGAATGGAGGGTAAAAATAAGGAAAAAGAAGGACTGTAATTCCTAAGCTAAGAGAAAAAAAAAGGAATTAGTTCAGGTTTAAACCAATGGGTTTTAAATTATTTTTTTTAAATGTTGCGTGCCGTGTGCGGATCACATATTTTTGGGTAACTGTGTTATTCAGGTGTATTTGTGAGATAGTTACGTTTTAATATTAATTTGATCCATTTTCTAAGTGGGTGGGTGTAAATCCACTTGGTGACGTGTTCAAGGTATAATATAAAATAAAGATGGAAATGAATTATTGTGCAGTTTACGTGGAAGAGAGATCGATATTACATTTTGTTTACGTGTGGAGTAGAGGGAAATAAATAATTGACCGGTGGATGACCTGGAAAGCTAGCTGAGCAGCTGGCAGAGTGTTTAGAGCCAGCCAGACAGTTTGACGTCAGTGTTGTGTTGGCAAAGTGCCGTCATTCCTGCCAACCATTGCATCAGTCTCCCCTCTTTCCCTCCCTTCATCTTGCTTTTACACAATTCTCTCATCGCCAAATCTGACTTGCTTGCCATATTCTTGCAGCCAACACTTGTAGAATTAATTGCCACTTGAGTTCATTGCCATTTAATGGAATATACTGTATCTATTTTGAGAATAATTATAGCAATAATATTTATGTTTGTCATAAGTAATGCCACGAGTAATTTCCAAATTATCTAGAGGATTTGGAAATCAAGAGTGGCATTTGTTACGACTATTTAACGAATACAATTAAGCTGTTTTACTCATAAATCATTATTTAAATACACTTATTTTAAAATATTTATATATTTAATGTAAACGGCGATGTGTGAAAACAAATGGGAAATGTTTGGTTATGTTTAATTTGTTCATCCACTGCAACTAGATCATATTATTTATTGCTAAAAAAGATCGCAATATTGTAAGAATGCACTCTAGTGGAGAAAAAATTAAACACATCAAACTGTATATTATAACCAACATTATAGGTTATTAATTTTTTTTAGGAAACAACTCCGTAAAATCATTATTTAAAAACACAATTATTGATCACACAGTTATCAAATGTGTAGTTCGAAGGAATCTGTTTATTATTTGCTACATTCAACATATTTGTTCGAGAGTCAATCGCTGCAAAATAATGCTCTGACCTGTTCAGAATATTAAAAAAGAGGAGCTTTCTTTATTTTGATAAACAGAATTCGATAAATATCGAGGTGAAACACGACTGTCATTGGTTGAAAAACAAAATTCAATGAAACGTGATTGGTCATTCACATTAAAATTCTACCACGACACATGGATAAATTAAACCGAGCGTATTGGCTAGGGCGGTAACGTTTGGGGACTCATATTTGAGAAGTCCCGAGTTCAAATCCTGGTGCCGACCAACCTAAAACGAAGTTTTTTTTTAAGTCAAGAGAAATGCTGGTTGGAATTTCATCACCAGGACCCATTCATTATCACATTTTCATATCAACATTAACTTAGGCGGCTCCTAGCTCAAGCGGTTAGTCACTCGATCTCCACCTCTGGGTCTCCAGTTTGCATTTCGGTCACTCCATGATGTGTATGTTTTGGACAAATCGGAGCCAAGGCACCCTTTTCTCGGGATTGCCAAAAACTTATTTTCAGAATCTCCATTCTCATGTCATCCATTTCGTTACAATTACATTTATCTTCCCTGTGATGTTCCGACAGGCCTGCTCAGCTGGCATCCGCGTATATCACAGATCTTCAATAATAGGGACTTTATCTCATCTCATCCCTCGACCAGGCATTACGCCGGACACAAGTAAAGGGTTTACTTTATTTATAATTATAATTATATCATTTTTAGTCTGGACATCTTACCTCAATATTAATGTTGATTTGTTCTTGGACATGTTTCAAAACAATTCTGTTTTATCGTCAGCTTTCCCAGACTCTTTCCCAGATAAAACAGAATTGTTTTGAAACATGTCCAAGAACAAATCAACATTAATATTGAGGTAAGATGTCCAGGCTAAAAATAATATAATTAAAATAACCTCAAAATATAACTTCCTAAAATTAAATATTATTTACTTTATTTACCTAGTGTTAACTTCAGAATACACGTGACAAAGACAACAATAATTATACGCAACCTACATTTATACACATAAAGATCCTAAAATATGATCTTAGATGTCAAAGCGTATGTAAATAAGAATTAAATAAATTATATCATTATAACTAAAGTGTGTTTGATGACTTTATCTGATATATACAAATTAATATTTGTTTGTTCGTATTTTATGCGCTGCCATACTGTTCATCCGATTGTGATAGAGTTTTTTGCAAAATATTCAGGAGTTTCCCCGGAAGAGAGTTGTAATATTCAACCCCTTTACCCTTAAAAATCAACCTTTATAGTGAAAAAACGTAAAAAAAATAGCTTTTTGGACACTTAAATGGCTTACACTGCCCAAACCATAACAAATACACAAAATTAACGTACACGGAATTGAATATCTAAAAAAAAAAAAACTTTAGAAAAAGTTCGCAACAATATGTTTTATCTTTTACAGATAACTCACAATAACCATTTTTGTCTTTCATTGATGCCAGAAGATCGGGATAGATAGATTCCCGGGCAAAGCGTCCAATAACAATCCCTATGTGCGCTACTGAAGAATAAGCAATTAAAGATTTTAAGTCAGTCTGAAGTAGCGCACGGCGGGTATTATTTACGGATAACTCACAATAACGAATTTTATCTTTCAGCTCATTTATACCAAGAAGATTAGGATAAGTAGGTTCCCGGGCAACGCCGGGTAATCAGCACGGGGTATCTAAAAATTATTATGTATAAATTTATAGTTATTTTTCCTTCTGCTTATTCAACTAAACATAAAACACATGAATTTCATTATTTAGGCGCAGTAGCACATGCCAGATTTTAGCCAATATCTTATAAATAAAGAGAAGATTGAAAATACAGTACTGTGGATTTTTGAGATTATAATACTAAAGTATGGCGGCGAGTGCTGTCACAAACTTTACAGAAAGAGAATAAGCTACTCTCCATCTCTCTCGCACATAGTGTAGCCGCCGCTACCAGGCGAAATTAAGGATATCATGGAAAAATGGGAAAAACTCCTAGAAGTAGTTCATTGGATTTAAGAAGTGCTTGTCACAAATAGAGATAAATCATTTAAAATGTAATCGAAATTTTCAAGGATTGTCATAAATCGTAATGAGGATTGCCATCTCATAGACATAATTTCCCGTCTCTGTCTGTAACTTTGTGACATGATATGCCAGACATACTGGCCTGTATATAGTGTAATAATAACCAGGGTTAGGATTTATATTTAATAAAAATGGCTAACTATGTACATACATTTGGACTAAATATTATGAAAATATAGAGAAATATATGGATTTTTGAGAAATGGTGCAAATGTTTTCTGGAGGCGTTACAAAAAGTTATTTTACCACTTGTTGATAGTGCTTCATTCGAAAAATCACTTATAATAGTAATTTTACAGATAGCAATTTGCTATCTGGTGGTATTTTAAGTATTTCAAATCTCGAATGAAAAAGTGTATAAACCACATTGAAGATGCACTCAAAGCTCATAATAGTTCATTAACTACTGAGTAGAAGATGTTAAGTTAAATCTTTGACTATCTGACCGACAGTGAGTATGCTAATTGCCTGGACCAGACGTCCTGTGGTCAAATAAAAATATATTCTAATAGCACAGGGGGGTTCACTGACAAGATCAAAGTAGATACCCAACAACAAAGAAAATAATGTCATACTGCATCAAAACTTATTTTTATTATTCCATAGAAATTCGAGATGCAGACTCTAGAAAAATAAATTTTAAACGATGATCTGACAAAAAAAAAACTTGGAAACCGCAAAACATAGAACATATTTAAAATAAAGCATTTCCGTTACGCAAGTATATGTGATTTTTCTGAAATGTATAAAATTATGTATTATGTCCTGAAATATGGATAAAGACTTTTTTAAGTGTCTTAAATCACTCCAAACACACTAATCCGTAAACATTACGAAATTGTAACTTTAATTTATATTACTTCTTTATTTTGTGAAATTTAAAATGATACATGTTATTCAAGTTAAGTAAATTACCCTATTTATTTAATCTTTTTACAGCATAATATGAAATAGTACATTTCCTATACATGATAAAATATATGTAGTTCTTTATTCATCTCAATATTGTCACTTTTTACCTATTATAATTTCATATTATTTTGTAATATTTGTATAAGAATTGCAGCTCCACAATATTAAATTCTTAATAAAATTTAGATATGTCAGTCAGTCACAGAATGTAGTCAGTCAGTCACACGCAACATATTAGGTTATAACTCCGGTCTTAATTGTGATTTTTGTTTCGTTTTTTGTTGAGAATGTAACTTGAAATGTGACCTCCAAACGGTATTTTGGAAAATTGAATTAGGAATCACACTTCAGAGAATGATGCAGATGAACATGTTAAGTTGCATGATGAGTTGACATTTATGTCAGTCAGTCACACATACTTTCATAGATAATAAATAGCATTGTTTTTCTTCAGAAGTTGTATATTTATATACAGTCTTAATCGCACACTTTTCTTCTATCATATCACGTAGATAACACCCCTAATTTCAATCAATTGTAATATTTATGCAACACATTTTGCTACAAAAGTGTATTGTAAATGTCAGTCAGTCACATATGGAATTACTCATTAATAAATATGATATTCTTGGTGATAATAAAATTGTATTACATTATATATCAATAAAACCCAAATCACCAAACTAAAATATTAAAATGTTCAACGCTTTTCTATAGTGAGGCTATCATTTATCAAATATAGTTATTAAATCAATCACTAGTCTTGATAATGATAGCCTCGCTATTGAAACGCGTTGACTATTTTAATTTTTTCTTTGGCAATTTGGGTTTTATTGATAATGCATAATAAAATTTAACTGATATAAAAATAAATATATATTTACATAGAAATCTTAAACTTGGTATAACTAATAATAGTATTAATAATAGTACACAGATATCAATTTATTTCCACTTACACTAGACTAAATTTACTTGACTCCCATCCTTTCTCTTATTCGATTCCACACAAATTCAAGACCGCATTTGCATTCTGTGGTTGCAATCAAGTAATCAGTCGTGAATTAGCATAGTACAAACTAAAAGCAATGTTGGTTTTCTATTGAAGAAAGTAATATTTTCCTGCATCATAAATAGATGGCTTTTGTTATAACTAATCCTTGATGGAGGAAACTGACCCTTAGGAACATGAAAAGCCGTGCCTGCCTCAAGGAGAAAATATAAATAACTACGAAAACAAGGTAGCATATTATAAATTGAAGTGATAAAAATACAGGAAAAGTTGTATCATTGTAATAGTATTTTTCTTTCATCTATTCGTTTCCAACTTTCGTATACGGAGTATTATTAATGTTCATGTATTTACATTGTAAGAATAATTCCGTCTAACACATCTGCATTAAATAACTAAATTGATCTAATAAATATGACCCGAAGTGCACCACATGATGGTTACGGCTATATTACACTCCACTCACTGTCAGATCATTGGAAATGAGAAGGCAACGCTGTAACTAAAAAAAAAATTGTTGGACTGCAGCTATAACAACAGATAACATAGACTCGTCCTATAACAATGTGAATATTCATCTGAAAATAACAATGAGAGATACTTGCCATAAAGAAAGAGCTGACAGAACACTTGGAAATAGACAATAAAGACGATATCTGACGGACCTAGAACATTAGCCGGACGACGAATGTCTGGCGAAACACCTGTGCTTTCCTCAGCCAATTTGTCCTCTATGTGACCTGTAACCCATCATGGACTGTCAACATCTTCAAGAGTGCTCATTCTTCAAAACTACTTGTGAAAGTTATTGAGAAGCTGGGAACTAATGGGATAATGAAAAATCCTTGAATCCTTTGTCAATATATATATATATATATATATATATATATATATATATATATATATATCCCTCCATGTCCCGACCGGAGATCGAACCCGGGCTCGCTGTGTGACAAGGCAGCACGCTACCTCGAGACCACAGCGGTGGAATATATATATATATATATATATATGTGTGTGTGTGTGTGTGTGTTATGGTGTAAATGTAAAGAAGAGCGATAATTTCTGTTATTTTGGGATCAGTTATAGAGAAAGATGGAACATCAAATAAAGAAATAGCAAAAAGAATTAGTGATGGAAGAAAAACAATAGGAATGTTAAACTCTACACTATGGAGTAAAAACATCATTAACAGAACAACTAATTTATAAATCCATACTATAGAAAGTATAATGTTATATGGATCGGTAGTTTGAACAATGACACAACAACATGTCAACAGAATAACTTCAGTTGAAGTGGATTTCTGGAGAACAGCTGCCAGAAAATCTCGACTGGAAAAAATTAGAAATACAGAAATTAGAAAATGGATGAATACAGAAAGAAATATAATGGATGAGATTGAACACAGAAGGCTAAAATGGTATGGACACGTAAGAAGAATGCAGGATGGAAGACTACTAAAGGCCGTCTATGGATGGAAAATTGAAAGAAGGAACAGAAAAGGAAGACCAAGAACAACCTGGAAGAACAACATTCAAAATTCAATGAGGAAATTTGGTGTAACAGATGAAGACATAGATGACAGAGAACGATGGAGAACTTTAATTAAGGGAAATTTGTGAATGTTTGTTGCAAATTGATAGTCTATATATAAGTCCGTAGTCATTTTATATTTATTTATTTATTTTTAATTCATGTTAATTACTAAGATTGGTTGGAGAATACCCTCAATGATGAGGAAAATTCTCAAATTGAATGAAATTATGTTATGGTGTATCCGGTCATGTAAATATATATATGGGTTCGATAGTGACGAGTTAAAAATATACTATATCTAAAGTAATGAAGGACTGTGATATGGGTAGCGATCTAGAAATAAAGAAGTGAAACAGTGGCTATGTGTTCTCAAAGCAGTGAAACTTGTTTAATCCGGAACGTGAATAATGCGGTAACTTGTCCAATGTGAACAAATTTATTGTTCCCGGCGAAATAATAGTAATTTTACGTTTATTTTGCATAAAACGGAATCTGTCCAATGCGAAAACGGAAGGATATTTCTACACAATTCATGAATATATATATATATATATATATATATATAAAGCGGAAAGACAGAGAAATAAATTAAGTGTCCACTTCATTGAATTTCCGTTAGGCCATAAAAATAATAAGGAATTATTTCCGCCGCCGGGTGAATTAGGGATTCTACCTGTACCTGATATTTATTTCGGCCTCATTGCACATCCGTTATGCGAAATGCAGATACCTGTCTTACAAATAATCATTGCATTGTAAAATCTTAAATTAGTTAAGTTCTGAGTCCGCTCTTTCACAGGTAGCGTTCTGAATTTACGGAATAAAGATGGCTAAAACGTATGTGTCATTGTCATTAAACTAAAAAGTGAAAGTGATTGAAGATAAATCTCCAAATTTTCGGACCGATGCTGCAAAGTCAAGCTCTAGCTGTTGCTAAATCCCTAGGGAATAACGATTACAAGGCATCTTTAGGTTGGCTGGACAGTTTTAAAGACGACACAGTGTAGTGTGAAATGAAATTTGGGGGGAATCAAAGAATGTGGACGTAAGTGTGTTTAGTGAGCGAAAACCGAAACTGCATACTTTAATTTCAGGATACGAGAAAGAGACTTTTTAACGCTGACGAAATGGGTCTGTTTTCTCGCGCGTTATCGTCGAAATCGCTCATACATACTATACTCCACTTTTCAAAGGCAGCGGAACTACAATTAATCCAAGTTACGTAAAAAAACACATACGGTACTCTATAATCTAATTAAAATATATATGCAGTCAATATGCCCATTTCACCAATTAATGTTTTAAAATGGTCAACAAGTTTCTACAGCCAAGCTGTCATTCTCAAGACCAGATATTGACTGAAGACAAAATTGATAATAAATAAATAAACAAATTCAGTTAAAAACCAAACTACGTCACATGACGCAATCATTCATAAGTAAACAATAAAACATAAATAAAACTAATCCTCTTTTGTTTCAATTAAAGAAAAGAGGGCGCTGTACGGAATAGGGCCCTTGTCTTTATTCATTATTTTATCCTTATTTTTATAAATTTCCAAACTTTCAAGGACGTCAAGGAATTTGAAATCAATGACCGAACGAATCAGCCTAAGGTTACTTTTATTGATAGCATGACCGTAATCAGAAATATGCTGGGCAACTCCAGATTTTTCAATTCTGTTAAGTCTAAAATGGGCAATATGTTCATTAAATCTAGTTAAAATGGATCTTCTGGTTTGCCCAACATATTTCATATCACAGTCATTGCATCCAATTTCATAAATACCGGATTTTTTTAAACAATCGACTTTATCTTTAGGGTTTCCAAGTACACTATTTAATGTCAAAGTGGAAGTAAAAATTAATTTAGTATCTAATCCTTTGAATATCTTGTTCAAACCTCTAGTTAAAGAGGGAACGTACGGCATAATTGCAAAATTAACTTTATTAATAGGAGAATGGAAGGCTGTAGAATCTGTAATAAGTTTTCTAAATTCAAATTTACGAATCAAATTATCAATATAATCTAAGATTATTAATAAGTTTTAGTTTTTTTTATAATGCTGAATTTTGTTTAACGTGGAAAAAAAATGGTCCCATGCGATTCCGCTTTGAGCAAGATTTACTGTAATTGAAATATAATTAATTGTTTAATATTGCATCATTTTAATTTTAATTATCACAACTCTACAAAATTTGAATCACTTTTCGTTTATTTGACTTTTTAAATGTTATGTTCTCAATTTGATAGTATTGATCACGAATGTAATATTTACTTATCTAGAATGTAAATTTTTACCTTCAAAAATTATCCTATAAGCCTCGATGTTGGATTAAGAATCTTGTTAGGTGTAGAAGCTTAAATAATAGGTGTGACTTTAGGCTATCTAGTACAGTATGTCGACATAGCCTCAAATGACACGAAAACGCACTACCTCCCAAAAATAGTAACACCCAGTTACGAAAGAGGAGATTGGGAAAAAAGAAAGAAAAAAATATCCACGGCCTGACAATCTTAAAACGTTGTCTTTACTCACCAGCCGGTTGCTGGGCTCTCATCCACAAGTGCCAATTAGACAGGTGGGTGATAATCGAGCCAACATAGGGTAACATGTTTCCAGCATACTGAAACCCCCAGCCGTTATAACTGATTTTCTCAACTTGTAGTCACTACTTATCATATGTATTCAAATTCCTCACGATACTGGGTGGCAGACGTCCCATAGCTGGACGAAATACCATGAAACAATTCCTCCTCCTGGGGACTTGATCCATCTTGCATCCTGTGGCTCTCGCCAAGACATAATACCTTAGATGCTCGGCTACGGCATGGGATAACGATAGCAAAAGAGTATCGGTGAAAAGTTGAACTAATTCTGGGACACTATATTTATGAATTTATTACGATTAGAGAAATATGGAGTAATTATGAATAACTATATGCCACGAAACCATTTTCCTGGAAAATGTTGTGTACATGCAAAATTAATTGAATTTACTTACAAGTTATTTTATTGTAAATTGAACGTCCATCCATGTGAAATGGTGTGCACACATTATGTATGCATTTGCCAGTTGGTATCCATAGTTATATTTGCCCTCGCTTGCATTTAGTTTTCATTCTATTTATTTCTACAGGGAAAATTAACAAAATGATAAACAAACCTAACATTCTGTGCAATATTCTCCATTCCACATCTGGTGTTTTCAAATTCATATTAATAAATAATGGCATAAACAAAGTTCAACTTTGAATGTTTTTGTTAGCTTTTTTATAATACATATTATATACCGTCTAATTCTCTGTGATCAAACTTTTACATTGAAATAACACGTTACATTTTATCTGTTAGAGACATGTATTTTTATCGTTGTATTCTTAATAATTATTACAGACAACTATCTTCGTACAGGATCTAGAATTTGATGGTTGTATCCAGTAGGCTGTGTGTGTGTACTAGTATTTTCTGTCGAAGATCAATGATTTACTTTTTATTGTTGTTATGAAATAGCGATTATGTTGAAATCGGTTCTAGTAATACAATTTCAGCCTAGCGTTTACATCATGACGAGTGGGAAAACCCGAAAAAAAAGGAAACAGTCCTGTTATTAAGCCTTGCACTTTCAAATCGGGGCTTCTAGAATGCGAATTTAAAACGCTGTCTTCTGACCCAACTCATTCGATAAACAAAATCTTGAAATATTAAATATACGAGTATCTACATACATAAATATACAATACATTCTACATCTCATTTTTACGTTATACACTCAGGAGTCTCCGTGGGTGGTGAAAATAAATCTGGATTAATTTTAATATATTTGTATAATAGATACACAATAACTAACATGCTGAAAAGTCCTGTTATCCTTATTTTGCCTTTGCTCCTTAAAGAAGACCAGTATTGAATATTTTAATTATTATGTAAACTTGCGAGTGATATATATATACAGGGTGAAAATTATTTAAACCGACAAACTCTGGGAGGTTGTAGGGGACACCAAAACAAACGTTTTTCCCTAATGCCATTTTTTCCTATGAGAATTATTTAAACCGGTAGAGGGCGTATTACGCTCTTCAGTTGTCATGACTGCAACTGCTGTTGATGGTAGGAATTGTTTTGTCCACCAGTGTAGTAGTGAATTGTATCTGCTTACTAATGGAGCGATACACCTGGAGTGAGTACACTGATACGTGTGGTCCGGTGTTGTTGGGGACTGTTTAATTGGGACATACCTCCTACCTAGGCCATTAAATGGTAGGCACTATTACAATTTTCTCGTCAGAGCATTGCCAGAATTGCTGGAAGACGTCCCGCTCCCTGCAAGACAACGCATGTAGTTCCAACATGACGGGGCGCCGGCACGTTTCAATCGTCGTGTGCGTCGATTCTTGAACCAACGATTTTCAGAAAAGTTGATTGGCAGAGGTGGTCCTGTACCATGGCCTGCTCGATCTCCAGATATGGCCGCTTTAGATTTTTTTGTGTGGGGAGAGAATGCGCAACCTTGTTTACACAACTCATGTTGCATCAGAAAGGGTAGTAGCCCGGGTAGTAGCAGCAGCAGGAGCAATTAACGATACTCCTGGAGTTTTTGCCCGTGTTAGACAGAACATGATCCGCCGGTGTAACCTTTGTTTACTTGTCAATGGAGGCATTTTTGAACCTCTACTGTAATTTAAGTAATTGCGTTGTGTTAATGTGTTGTCTCTTGGTAATAAAAAATGCAAAAGTGTTTGTTGGTTTAATTAATTTGCCGCTAGAGAAATCTTCCTCTACCGGTTTAAATAATCCTCATAGGAAAAAATGACATTAGGGAAAAATATTTGTTTTGGTGTCCCCTACAAAGTGCCAGAGTTTGTCGGTTTAAATAATTTTGACTCTGTATGTGTGTGTATATATATATATGTATATATATATATATATATATATATATATATATATATATATATAATGTTCACCGCTGTGGTCTCGAGGTAGCGTGATGCCTTGTCATACAGCGGGCTGGGACTCGATCCCCGGTCGGGAAAAGTTTCCTGGGTGAGGTTTTTTCGGAGTTTTTCCTCACCTGTAATGCGGATGTCAGGATATTTTAAGGCCATCATTACCATCAATATCATATTCATCTCATTAGATTAAGTTTAAGATTAATGCCTCTCCTGGCGCTCATTACCCATCGTCATCACCCATCATATCATTGGGGCAGCGTAACCCCGCCTTCCAGGCGCCCCAACCTCAGAAGTGGGTTACAATACGCCAATGCCAGGAGAAAATACTATAAATGTCGAAATGACAAACTGGTGACATTGAAATTTATAATTATGTATATAAGGAACATTGTTTCAAAATGTGTGAAGTTCTAGAATTAAAATTTTACAGGAAGTAACAAAAACGTTTATTTCTTAATGTTTTTAAGAGTGTATTGTAAAATTAGTGTTCAACACATTGATATAGGAACTAGAATTAATAGTCATCAAATTTGGCATGCATTTATATCTTAATGGGGCACAATTTACCCTTAAAATTGCTACTTAATATGTTTTGAAACAACACAATGAAATTAAATTTTAATCCAACACATTTCCTATAGATGTAATATTGACCTATTTTTAAAGTTGAAGTACTATGCTGTTTTAAGGCAATTTGGATTATATGAAATGGCATGCACTGTGTATTCCAGCGCTCCTTAGAAATGTTATAAAAATATTTGAATAACGAGATTGAAGCTTCAAGGTAATTGTTCAGTATCTTACATTAATATTATAAAAGAGAGAGATAATTAATACGTTCTTGAAGACACCGTTTCATACGTAGTCTTTCAAAGCCATATTCTTCAAGAAGGCTATCCATCATATAAATAAACATAGAATGCAATATAAATTAAATTTGATTTCTTGTACCGTGTTGGTTACACTCATCTTCATTTACCTCTCCAATATTGGCTACGAACTTGGCTCTTCCGAGCTCTTGTACTAAGGATTTATTATTCTATAGTTCCAGTAATTACCATCTTAAAACAATTAGCATTTTTGAGCATATCTTTCTTTCTTTCGTTCTTTATCGCAGTTTAACATTTTACCTTATAGGTAGGCCTAATTTTTATATGCCCACACGCCAGTCGAACCTAAACTTTATAAATTACTAGGTACTAATTAACTATTTACGCTAAACGCACTATTAACACAACACCTCACTAATAACTAATTTAACTACAGAATAAACTACTCGAATGTGTTCCATTATTAGGTCTGCCGTTGTAGGTATACAGTATATCTAAATGATGAAAAAGTACCCGCGCCATAGCTGAGAGGTGTAAGGCACGTGTCTTAGGGCGGAATTCATGAAACCATCTTTACGTAAGGAGCGTACGTCATAGAGAGGGGGAAGAGTCGCTCTTTGCGTAAAGATGGTTTCATGAACTTCGCTCTTGGTGCAGAGCTACGGGACTTGCGCTGGTTCGAGTCCATATGGGAAAATACATTTTTCTCATGGTATTTGGGACTGTATGGGACCGGTGACCATCCAGTATCGTGAGGAATATAGGTAGTTACAATAAGTAACGGCTCCAGGTTGAGAAAACCAACTATAACAGCTGGAGGACCCGACCTGCAAACCACATGTCACCAGTACATTGGCTGGATGACCATCTACCTCTGCGATTAACACATGTGGATGAGGCCAGAAGCGGCTGGTAGGTCAAGGTCCTTCTAGGCTTGTCGTGCAATGGGAAAACAGGTTGTAAAAAATCAGATAAGGCTATGCCGGTCATGAACTCTGTTCTTCCTGATTGATTTGTTATGGAAAGAAAAATGTAAATATGTTGAAACAGGCTTCGAAATTTCCGGTTCGGTAAGAACTGTACTGGTTTGTGACTGGTTCACGTAATTTTATTTAGTTCCAGTACATGATTTTAGTCCCGTTTTCATAAGCACAAGCTAAAAAAATAAAAACAAGCTTCCGCCCATGTAAATAAAACAGCATACAACACAAAATCAATATCTGTGTCCATGATTGAATGTCTGTGAAATTCAATGTCGGTGTGACGTAACTATGAATTATTTATAAATATGTTGACGTCGAAAATGTTCACAGGCCTGTGGAAAATATTGAAAGAAATTACACAGTAGGCCTATATTTCAACGAGTATTGTTGTTTGCTTACAACGACGTTCTGGTATACTCAGAGTCATTACATATTATTGGATATGACATTAATTTAGACCCATAAACACGAAGAAAGAATGAGAGCGTTCATAAAAGTATATATATGGCATGATAAGAAAAATAAATGCTCGGACGGGACTTGAACCCGGACATCTGGATTGACACCCGGCTTTGGAATAATTTCCCATATTATTTGTCACGAGAGAGGAAAAAAAGAAGCTTCCAATTACGGCACCGTGCAAGTCTAGTACAAACATTCATTTTTTTAAATGTAAAAAATGAATGTTTAAAAAATGAATATTTGTATTAGACTTGATCGGTGGCGTAATCGGAAGCGCACTGGGGTATCAATCCATAGGTCCGGGTTTAAGTCTCATCCGAGCATTTATTATTCTTATCATGTCATATTAAGCTTGCATTGCTCAATGTCAAAAATGTAATTATAACACACACACACACACACACATATATATATATATATATATATATATATATATATACACTTTTCATCTAGTCTATGTTATTTAATTCAACACCAGCTATGAGTTAAGTAATAAAAAAGCTGTACGCCTACATGTTTATATTCTCAAGAAGTTTTAATATATCTGTACAACTAGCCTTTCCTTTCTAGTAAGCAAAAAAAAATTGTGTTGTAGCATTTTTATATCTGTAAGGACTATATTTACTACTAACGTCATATTCTGTCACAATTGTTAAAAATAGCATACTTGAAGTATAGGCCATAGTTGGATGTACATTCTATCCTAACTGTATGTTGTTCTCTCACCCCTAAAAACCTAAGCTGATACAACTACCACGCGCCAATGGTTCCACTTTCCAATTTTGCCATGTCCACATTGCTCTTTAAAAATGGGTTTAAAAATAAACCATTCTATGCTATATTAACATGCACATACCTGTAAAAAAGCAGTTAGTTGATTTGACAACTTCGGAATATCTCCATCTCTTTCTCTCTAATGAGGGTTGAAAGGCGGTCGGCTTTTGATAAGTTACACTCAGGAAAGTGGTTGAAACCAAAGATTTTTTGACAGTTCCAATAAATTAGGCCGTTAAACCATAGCAAGAACTATATATATATATATATATATGTATTTATAATTATTATTTTTCTTTGCATTTGTTCTACATTTTATTATTACATCGAATTTCAACTTAAGACATGTACGTTGTTGCGAATGAGTATGAATACTTTCAGGAGATTTATCCAGACACTACCCAGAAGGAAATAGGCGAAAATCAAAGATAAAACTAAAAAACACCTGTAATTTTAATTTGAGGACTTTTTCGCTAAAATTGTAACTTTTTTGTTGTATAAATGAAAATTGTGAATTTGAAGAATTGGAATTAAACTATTATGCGTACCTTATGTTTTAGATTATTAGAAAGCTTATGATAGGCTAAATATAAAAAATAAATAACTGAAATGCAGCATCAAAAGGAACTCCGGCACGGGGAAGGATATCCGAATAAGATTGTGTAACATAGTCTAGTGTCAAAACAAGAGCGTCCCATGCCTTAATAGAGATGTTTCAGATATGATGCCTTGGTATGTAAGTAGATATGGGACTTGTACCGATACTGTATTTCAAATCTCGCTATCTAGCACCCCACCCCCAGTATGCCTTCACCCCTACTCTTAATAATTTTCAAAAACTGCATAAGATTTCAATATTTCCTAGACCTATGTAACCTGCAAAGTTAATCGCCTTTACAAAATCCGGCAAAGGCAACTAACCCGGGCAACTTGAGATCAATCAGTCTTCTACAAGTGCTCGGGAAAATTTTGGAGAAATTAATTCTGGCACAACTCAAATATGAAGTCTCGGAAAAAAAAATGTTTTTGCCAAATCACCAATTTGGCTTTATAAATTCACATAGAACTCCGCTGCAGCTTGCTAGACTGATTGTATTGTCAAGGGCTTCAATAGGAAATGTAGTACCGATACCATTGCAGTTTTCTTGCTATTGAGAAAGCTTTCGATACGACGTGGATAAAAATGGGCTTATGTACAAACTAAAAAAAATGATATTCCGGCTTCATTGATTAAAATTATGGTTAAATGCCTCACTAATCGACATTTCTATGTTTCGTTTAGTGGGTATAAATCTGACTGCAAGCAGCTCTTATCGGGAGTACCTCAAGGTGCATTCTTTTCTCCCCTACTGTATACATTTATATATATATATATATATATATATATATATATATATATATATGTCCACCGCTGTGGTCTCGAGGTAGCGTGCTGCCTTGTCACGCAGCGGGCCCGGGTTCGATCCCCGGTCGGGGCAGTTTTTCTGGGTGAGGTTTTTATCGGGGTTTTTCCTCAACTGTCAGGAAAACTTTAAGGCCCAAACGGTCCCCGAAATCATATGGCCATCATCCTTATCATTATCATCATTATCATCATCATCATCCTTCACCGGTGTGGAAATCAACGGGAATCTACCACACCTACACAATTCCCTAGTAAAGCTGCAAGCATAGCATGAAAATGCTATGATTGCAGTGAAGGACCTGTCTTCGGGCAGAATTACTATGGATGGATATATATATATATATATATATATATATATATATATATATATATTCCTACAGTTTCATATATCCATACTGCTTCATCCGTCCATGATTCCTGCATTTTCTTACAATAGGCTTAGTTCTCATTCAAACTACTTTTATTTCAATCATTATAGGATTAACCTCCCAATCATTTTGCAGCATTCACCGATGATTTCTGAATTTCCTTTAAATCTATCTTTCGATACCTTCCAAGAATAACTCACCTTTTCCAAAATGCACTTACTTTAATCTATATTTTGTTCCAGAAATGAAAAAATAAAGATAAATGTAATCAAAATCCAGGGGATCCTATTCATTCAATCCCCATGCTCTCTCCGATAAAACTCACCTTGGGAGCTCACAATCTCCGCTTGGAGCCTTCAGCCAAGTATTGTGGACTCCATCTGGATTCCAACTTTACTTTCAAAATTCACATTTAGCATTTACAGCCTAAAGCTAATGCAGCGATAGCAGTTTTATATCCATTTTTCAAGTCGCATACATCGTTTCGCAGAATCAAGCTTACACTTTACAAAAATGTGATTCGCAGCATGCTGCTGTGTGGTTGTGAAGCCTGGAATATCAAAAAAGAAAGATCAGGTCATTCAAAACAAGTGTGTGGAAGTTATATTTTCGGCCCCAAGATACACGAGGACCACAGAGTTTCACAACGTCGCCCAGTTTCCTTATATTTGTGACTAAAGGCTACTCGTAAACCAAGTAAACTCTGCATAAATACACTTCAAGTGATTTCAACGGTATCAGTACTCAATATAACATATTTGATATATTCCACCCTCACTGATGGATCCAGGGTTAGAGATATGTGAAATACCCTCATCTGGAATAGCGTGGCTCATTCCGGACTGTCGGATTTCTGACTCTCGGCTTGACGTCAGTACGCCTCTGAGTGGTCACATCCTCATCTCTGTCTAATTCATGACCTCAGCAGACAGAACACTAACGCCACCAAATAGACTAAGTTTAAGTGACTTAACCCCACTAAGATAGCCAAAACGTAATTAGCTGCCCAGGAGTCACAGCTGGTTCCAGAATGCGGTACACTGGAATAAGCTAGTTTTCGTCCCTACTCAATGAGTAAGTCAGTCAGTCATAATGCCGTAAGTTTAAACGGAGTCTATTTGAAAATTGTGCCTTGGCTGAAACGAAAACCATAGATGCATGACAAGAAACTAGATTCTCAAATTTGTTTCAAATGTTGCTGAAAATGAATTCAAAATAATCCACACTATATGTTTACTATGCGGGATTTTAGTGAAAGAGGCTGAAAATGTTATAAGGCGTTGTACGTATATGTTTGTGTAGGGACCTGACGAATAGAATGTATTATCTATCTATCCATACATTCTGGTGATACCATGGACCTAGGGTCGACTCAGCCTCTAACTGAAATGAGTACCAGATGCTTGTTCTGGGGGTAAAGGCGGCCGTCACGCAGGGCTGACAACCCGGCTGACATCAAGTGCCGATTGTCTAGAAATAGTGGGAGCCTTAACATCCTACCCCAAGGGCCTCCCGAGGCCTGTAGTGGGAACACTTTACTTACTTTACTATCTATATATAATGGCGTAGCCCATTGTTGAGCCATAGCCTCTGATTTGTAAGAAATTACTGGACCAAGTTAATTTTTATTTGCTCATAGATGTCATGAATGCCATGCGGTCAACACACCGACCCAATGAGACGTTAAACAGGCAGCTAAGGTGTTACTAGGACGTTGAGGTCGATAAATTTTGTTTAGAGGCCTCTTTATTCAGGCTTAAGGTTCTTTTACGAGCCTAAAAATATTCAGACTCGTGACCCACGATTAAAGTCCCTCCCGGAGGACTTGCTCCTTGGACTTTTCCTTCCTAAAAAAAGTCCATCGACCCCCGGTCGGGTTTGAACCCGCGACTCTTGGAACTAGAGACAAGGAGCATAACCACACTAGTCCACCACGATGCGGAATATTATTAAACGCGAACATGAGATTTTACAGTTTTTGTTATTATTATTATTATTATTATTATTATCATCATCATTATTAACAGAAACATCATTACTATTATCTCATGCAATAAGTACTTTTGTCCTACAAATTGATAGAGGTAATGCAGTCTCTAAACCCGCTTTTGTTTTTATCTTTACAAATATTTTTATCTGATTATCCTACTTTTGTTTATATAATGCTAGTTGATGGATGTCAGACTTAATGAAATGTGGGACAATTTGCTTAAAGCAATAAAAAGATAAGACTGATAAAAATACGTTAACATGAGCCATAACATGGATTTAAGCACAATAACATGTATGTTGGCAAATTACGAAGATATTTCACATCAACAGTAAAAATCCTTTAACGGGAATGTAACACCAAGTTTGCTCTTCTCATAAAATATATTTTATCTAGCCTACTGTGTATGGTTATGAAATGTTGAATGCTTGTGTTCGTTTTAAGAAATAAAAGTGTGTGATACATCTTGAATTGACCTCCTTTCTTCACCAATCTGGCGCCCACAGAAATGTGATTGGTATTAAGGAAGGCGTTAAGAACTTGATACACATATGACTTACAATGTACAAAATGTACTGTAGAGGTAAGACCCTGCGTGACGGCCGCCTTTACCCCCTGAACAAGCATCTGGTACTCATTTCAGTTAGAGGCTGAGTCGACCACAGGGCCATGCTTAGGGGGGGGAGAGGAGAAGACATGTAACATAATCTAAATAGCCTATTTTAGTGTCGAATTCATAGTGTTCGTAGTCGCTGAAACCAATAGTGGCACCTTCGACACCGTTTAACTCCAATTTTAGCCCCCATCGGCAAGGGGAATGAGAAAGGGTGAAAAAATAAAATGTCCAAAATGACCGAGTTTAGTGCCGAATCTGTAGTTTTCGAGGTCATTAGAAGATGTGAAAACGAATAGAACTCAATGTTGGTAGAACCTTTTGAAATTTGTAGAAATGAAAATAACTCTAGAGAGCCTTCTAAAATGTTGTGAAAATGAATATTAACTCTGATGGTGAATTTATAATTTTTGTTTAATTTTTATACTGAGAGGATACCCAATGTATAAAAAAGCTTCATGCTGTTCTATCCGACTCTTTCAAAATAGAAAGGATTAAGACAAGATAATTCACTAACCCTTGCCTTTTACAGTACCATATTTAATATTACCTTGGAGAAAGTTACGAGGAATCTAAACAAGAACATATTATATTTTGTAAACCAGCGCTTAGGCACTGATGATTGTCATAGATTACATTGGTAAAACTAAGAGATTTTTTCGAGAAATTTTATTGCCCTAGAAGCAGCTGCCATTAAAATGGATGTGAGAATAAATTAAGGAAAAATCAAGCATACAATAATAGGTGTAAAAAAAAGTAACACATATAAAGATAAAATATTATACATTTAAAGATTCAAGTTTTTTATACCTAAGCCCCATTAATTAATGCTCTAATAACATGAGTGAATATATCGGCAGAAGAATATAAAATGCTGATAAAAAATTTGGGGAATTTAAATAATTTTTTGAAATAAAGGAAACGAAATGTAATTAGTATAAAACACTTATAAAACCAATGTTAAGCTATGGCAATGAAACCTGGGCTCTGTCAAGGAGTGCTACTGTATATCAATACTAAAAACTTTTGAAAACAAAATACGCAGGAAAATACAATATGTTCTTATATGTGATAGAAAAAGTTGAATAAATCTTGAATGGGCTTTGTAATGGTTAGCGCTATTGCTTGCATCTAAGAGGTTGATTTAATTCTTGGCTATACCATATACATTTTTAAATGTGTAGTTCATATATTTTGAAAAAGTGGCGGGTAACTCTACCAGTTATTCAAATCTCGGAACGTTGTAACATCAATTAAAGTTTCAAGACTCTATTGGCAGAGTATCTGCAAAGAATGGCTTAACATGAGATTTCTTTGCATATATGTCTATAAAGGAGTCCACTCACCCTTGTGAAGACAACGGAACATCACTTGATTATCAGAAATTGTGAAATGAGGATAAGAATACTGAAACTCAAGAGAGTACCTTGCGCTAGGCACGTTACTACTTAGGAATCACTTCATTCGGCTTTAGCTCTTCGAAACCGTCGTTCCAGGGATTTATAAAAATATATACTGTCCTTCATTAAACAAAAACATTTTCATCTAATGTACCGAAGTCTTCACTTTTGTATATTTTTGCCATCACGAATATGTATAGTACGATGGCTCATCTCGAAGACTTTTTTTTTTTACTGACATGCTATGGAAATTAGAAAGTTGTTGTTTTTCGTTTCTCGAAACTTTATGAAAACAAATACAAGTCAACATTTTATGGGAATTTTGAAGAGTAGGAAGTTGTTACTTTGTTGGAGATTGTGCTTTATTTTACTTTATTATTTATTCAGAGCTTCCTAAATATTTGAAGTTTACTTTACTCTACACAACCTCCTGTCGTCCGGGAATTTCTGTTTCATGGCGCTGCGCTGTTTGTAAAGATAACCAGAACTGCATAAGTAAGTAGATACGTGCAGCCTTTAATGAAACATTTTTAACTATATATAGTACCCCAAGTTTGTACTTCAACTTTCACAGCAAGTTATATAGTCTACCTATAACGCTTAGCAAACTGGTCATTAATTTTGCTCGAGTCTAATTTATCTAGAAATTATTCGTAGATTGGAGTTATTTGTAATTAAAGTTTATCCAAAATAAAATTCTTCGTAGCATAGTGAATGCAGGAATATAAATCTAATTTACATAAAGTTTTATTGTACCGGAATTTGTATTTTTGAACGCACGTTATACCTGACCTTATTACTAGGTTTATTTTTAATTATTTTGTTTAATTTGGCTATGCTTTTTAACAACTAAGATTAAAAAAGTCGCATTTTAAATATGGGCGTGAAAAGACGTACAAATTTTAGTTAGAGGTTGTTTTTTTCAGACATGAGTTATATTATTTTTATTTAGAATACTACACGTTTTGAATATTGTAAATTGCAAATTGAATAAAATAATTTATAGAGGATTGCTCAAGAACTGACAGTTATTGTGTAAATAAATCCATTGTTGTCTGTAATTAAAATGTAGAACTGTTTATAAGTCTCGTTTGAATATTATCAGAATTGCCTACAGAACGATACTACAGAATAACCTTCATGGAAAGTGTTTAGTATGTTAGAGAGATACTCAACCCCGCATTACGAGCCGGCGGACAAGCGTTACCATGGAAACGACGCACGCGCGTCACACAGTATAAAAACTAGTAGGTGGATGCGAGTTCTTAACGCCTTCCTTAATGCCAATCCACATATCTGTGGGCACCAGATTGGATGTGTTTAATCCCGAAATAAAATATAACATTGGTAACAAAAAAATATATTTTCAAATTTAAGCAAACGACTACAAATAAAACAACAGTTCTTGAATTAATGAATTCATTAAGTATGAATACTAGGAGGGGCAACACCCCTCAGCCCCCCTTATCAATAGTTACCCCTGGATATTATGAAGCATTATTTTGGTGGCAGTTCCAGTTCAAACAATACGGGTACAGTATTGGCGCTGATTGGTGAGTAAAGAGGAACAGGGAAGAACCTGATTTGTGTAGTGAGAGATGTACAGTCACGGTAAAATTTATAGTATTAGTATTTCCCTTTTTCACGCCAAGCTGTAGGAAAACATAGGCTACATACTGTATACTTACTGTTTATTTACAACGCGCGAGCGATTGATTTTATTAACTCATCTAATGCTTATTATTTATCTCTGAGTAGTTGCATTGGCTAGTTCAATTGTAGATAGATGCTCTACTTCGTGATGATATGACGTAGACTGTTGTAGACTATATAGCTCAGAGTACAGTAAAGATATGCATAAGTTGTGAACATACAAATTTCCCTTCCTAGCAGAGTTGGTACTACTTTATACAGCTGCCGTCTCGGTATACGCGTGGCTAGGCGCGCAAATGAGCTGACTGGGTTCCCAAGTTCGAATCTTGGCGGTTCAAATGGGTATTGGAGGTGGGCCATACCTGGATATTTCGGGTTTTCTCAGGGTTCTCCCGTTTCCCGAATTTCATCCCACCAACACTCTCCATTTCCCATTCCCACCCCTTCATGTAATTTCATTTTTCCTTTCACCACATCTCATGTTAGAAAAAATAGTTTAGTTGGCATCCACAGATTTTCAAAATGTAGGTTCTAGGATCTAGTGAGGGGTCCGTCAGATGCTGCCTCATGAAAAAGGTCAGAAGGGACCAACTGGAGAGTCGAGTCCCCGCTCGCGGCCAAGGGCCCAACCCAAATGAGTCATGAGACAAAAACCTGGTATGTCGGATCCAGAAGACGATCTGCAATTATTTACATAACAGCATTGAGTAGACTTTCATTCCATTCATCCATAATATATTAATATAAAGCAATAAATCTTACAGGTCGCGGTGCTCAGGGCAGTCTCTTCATCCAGTCTGAATAAAAAACTAAAGAACTTCGTATCCAGTTACGAAAATCTATCATATTGCATTCCAGTTTTACACCATTCATGTTCATCAGGTAGATAAATAGGGAGTTTTGCATTCCTATTCTATAGATTAAATCTACTAAGATGTATTTTAATCGTTACATTTGGAATGTCTTATCATTTATTACTATCCTAATGTATAAATACCAAATTATGTTGGGAAAATAAGGCTAGACAAAATTCTCTGATACTCATCGTGCGTTTACCAAAAATAAATTATCTAAATAAACAATAATTACAAATCATCATATCATCATCATCATCATCTTAAGGCGCGACAAGTTCAAAAGTGAAAGTTTTGGCTCTTCAACAATCCTCCTCCATGCCAATCTGTCTCTTGCCATATTCCAATTAGTCACTTTCATTTTCTTTAGATAGTTCACCTCCCATCTGATCTTCGATCTTCCAACTTCTCTGCCTCCTATAGGTTTCCATTTATATAGCTTCTTGACCAGTCTGTGATCATCCATTCTTATCAAATACCAAAGCCAACCTATTCTGAGAGATCGTATATGGTTCACTATATTCTGATTTTTGATAAATTTGTTTAGTTCGTTATTTGTTGATTCTCCAACAGTTATCAGTTTATCTATTTGTTCCAAATATTCTTCTTAAAATTTTCCTTTAAAAAATTAATAATTTCTGTTCTATTGTTTCTTTTAGAACCCAAGTTTCACTAGCATATGTAACTACTGGTCTAATGAGTGTTTTGTATAGTCTTATTTTTGCTGTTTTTGATATTAATTTGCTTTTAAATAAGGTTATATTTGCAAAATAAGCTTTATTCCCATTTACCAATCTTTCCTTAATTTCCTCTTCTAATACATTATGTCCATTTACTTTGGTACCTAAGTATTTAAATGATTCTACTGTGTTAATTTGCGTGTCATCAATTTGTAGATATTCCGATTTTCTGTTGTGATTACTACATTTTAAATATTTTATTTTATCTTGATTTTTAAATAGCTTTTGTAAATAATTTGATTAAGTAGAGTGAAATGTGGTGATTTAATCTTACTCACCCTAGTAACCGAAACAACGCAGTGAACTATTCCACACTACTGCTGGTTTGATATTAGTTTTAACATTTTTTTTTGTTATAACATTTTCTTCAGAACCAAATAAACTGTTCGACAGACAGAGATGGAAAATCAATTTAACAGTAGGCCACATGTCATTTATGGGAAATCAAGAACAGTTAAGTCTCGTAGACTGTGAGCACGAATGGAGAATGAAAGAAGAGCATGGAGACTTCATTCAGGAAATCCAGAGGGAAGCGACTAGTAGGTAGGACAAGAATAAGATGGATAATTAAATTACCCATGATTTGAGGGATGTTAATTATAAAGAGAATGATTGGAAAACATTAGTTCGGTATAGGGATGTATGGAGACATTATGTCCGCGCGGCCATGATCCTTGGTTACTATGTGCCAATAAGTTAATAATTAATTAGTTAATCTATTTCTGGAAATTATTCTCGGTAATAAGTTATCAAATTATTTATTTATTTACACGAAACACACTGATGTTGTATTTTAACTTATATCTTATTTATATCCGATACCAATATATATTAAACATTCATAACGATTTGCGGTTAAAGATGTGTTATATAACGAATGTAATGAGACTTTTTTAACTTGATTTATCGAATCCTTCCAAGTATGTTGCCATAGCAACGTAAAGTGGAAATCGATGTTAACATGAGAGGATAATAAATTTGTTAAAACAATGACCCAGCGAAATAACTATCAGACCATTCGAAGCGTTACAAAACTGAAGCTCAGGGGAATAGTATCTGAGCTATAGTAAACTACTGAAATTGCTTTATACAATGTAAAGTACTTTATAAAAGTTTAGGAACTAGTTTGTATCGGCGAATATCAATTTCCATACGACTTAAAGTTAGATCATAGATTTCAAGACAGTTCGACCATTTTGAAATTAAAGTTTTAAAAGTGCTATTGTTTTATTATTGGTTAATTATGCTATAGCCTAGTTGTTTTACGTTTCTAATGCAAGATAACTATAGTGGAATTAATGGATTTCTGGAGATCTTACAGTTCAGTACTTGCAAAAGTGTGGTCTTTGTTGTCATAGCAATGCATTCAACCAACCGTTGCATGTTAACCTTTTTCCCTTTTGCTCATAAACTGGAATACTCCCGTAAAATATTTCGAAATGTTGCGCAAGTTCTACCAAATATACTCACGTGGTTTGGTTAAGATTTTATTCATTATGTTAGTTTTAACTTTTAATGTAAATATTAACATTTAAGAAAATTAAAAAATAATAAAATTGTAATGTAAAGGTAATCATTAGTTCACCGGCTCCGACAATGTGATGAGTTGATAAAACCAGAGATAAATTATTATTATTAGTCCTCTCCTGGCGCACCATTATCATCACCTATTATATATCATCGGGACAGCATAACTTCGCCTTTCAAGCACCCCAACCTCAGAAGTGGGTTACAATAACACCATGACAAGAGAGAATACCAGAATGTCGAAATGACAACGTGGTGGAATTGAATAAAAAATAGTATTATTATGGAATATTTCACCCAAATGGTTGGTACGGCCTCGAGAAGGGTACAGATACCGACTATGTATACCTTAATAAATCTCGAGTAATGCCACTGCGACTTTTTTAGCAGCTCTACCAGCAAGTCCTAATCCTACGTTCTCGTCGTGCTCCCTGACTGCAATCGTAATAGACTGTAGCTAACAGGATGGGACGAAAGGCGAGTTCTCAGCGCCTTAAAACTGAGACCTGTCGGCTAAGGGAGCAACCCCTAAAAAAAAAATAGACCAGTTCCTCCGTGTCTGGGGGTTAGGCATCAGGCTGGCAACCTGGCCCTGAAAAAAAGTATATCGCTACGTACTTCAGTAAAATATAAAAAAAAATATTTTTTCATTAGTGACACGGTGAAACCACGTTTCTTACTTTTCTGATAGTGAATGAGGGATTTTATATTTTTAGTCATTTTATCGATGTCTCTAAATAGTGATAAAACAGCGTAACTTCAAATTTTAACATACAAAATTGTATTGTTCCTCTTGAGCTCTCTATCTGTTCTCTACCTCATAACGACCTTCAACACACACACACACACACACACACACACACACACACACACACACACACACCACACACACACACACATCCATCCACACATCCACCCATAGTAATTCTGCCCGAGGGCAGGTCTTTCACTGCAATCATAACATTTTTCATGCTTTACTAGGAAATATAGGCGTGGTAACTTCCCGTTGCTTTCCACACCGGTAAAGGATGAGGATGATGATGATGATTTTTGGGGACCGTTCATATATATATATATATATATATATATATATTTATTTATTGGGAGCCCGCTAGGGTAGCAGTTCCTAAGAGGATCGTGGTCTCCATCCATATATTGTTGAACTGTCCTACTTGTCGGATACGTGCTTAAGTACTAATTTACACAATCCCATAGCTTACTATAGGCAGTCTTGAGTAACTGTTTTTTGCTAGTAACCCTGTGGTTTAACACATTTGATAATAACATTGGTAACGCACGAATTATATTTTGTAAGATTTAGGCCAGGTGTGTCCAACCTTTTTTGGAAAAGCGCCACTGTCGTAAGGTGAAATGAATTGCTGGCCGCATGATCCGATTTTTTTACCGTATTAAATAGGATCTAAGATAAATCAATTAATTTAAATATAAAATAGGTAATATACTGTTATGTTACTTTTATTGAATTATTAATCATGTACTAGTTATTTAATTTTTTTCATGTATAATCTAGTTCTAAATTCTTATTGAACAATATAAATAAGTTATGTTTAATATAAATTTTGGTCCACAGCTGTGGTCTCGAGGTAGCATGCTGCCTTGTCACGCAGAGGGCCCGGGTTCGATTTCTGGTCGGGACAGGCTCCTAGGTGAGGTTTTATCGGGGTTTTTCCTCACCTGTAAGACAAATGTCAGGAAGCTTAGGACCCAACGGTCCCCGAAAATCATCCGACCATCATCCTTATCATTATCATCATCATCCTTCACCGATGTGAAAAGCAATGGGAAGCTACCACACCTATAATTCCCTAGTAAAGCTGCAAAGCATAGCATAAAAATGCTATGATTGCAGTGAAATACCTGCTCTCGGGCAGAATTACTATGGATGGAATATAAATTTTAGTTTAAAATTTAAATACAATTATTATATTAAAATAACATGTTTCATCCTGGAACACACTTGTTCGCAAATGTACGTGCAACCGAAAAGTGATGCGAAACCAAGTGCATGTCTATTAATGCCCGGATATTTTTCTCTAGGAAAGTAGTCGCGATAGAATTGTAGTAAGGGGACCTCGTCTATTTCAATGGAGAAAGGGGAAGAAAACAGATTGAAACTTATAACATTCTCCTTGAGGTCTTGAAGTCTAACGCAGAATTCGTTTCTTAATTCTGATATAATTTTGCGTACTTTTGAGAATATTGATTATTATTTATTACACTTTTGTAGGGCTGGGAAATGCATAAAGTTATTGTTTTTTATTTGAGATTCCCAAAGTCTTCCTCATCTTCCTCGTCTTCTTCGTCAATACATCTTCCTCCGATGAGTGATTTTGGAAATAAACAGGATGAAAATCCTACAAATTAAGTTTAAGAAGAAGAAGAAGAAAATTACCAAAGTCGCAGTTTTATTTCAAAGGCCTTCACGTGATCAAACATAGTAGTGATCAATTGGTCTTTACCTTGGAGACGTGAATTAAGTTCGTTCAGTTGTGTTGTTATATCTACCAGAAAGGCAAAATTACACATGCATTCTGGGTCATTAAATTCAACAATAGGTTTGCCCTTCTCCTCCATAAATGCTTGTATTTCGTTTTTGAGATCAAACACTCGCTTCAACATTTTGCCACGGCTCAGCCATCTTATTTCAGTATAATAAACAATATCATCTAATTTTGAATCGAGATTTTGTAAGAAATTTTGAAATTTTCTGTGTCGCAAACCATGTGAACGAATGAAATTCACTACTTTTACAACGACTTTCAAAACACTTTCTAAATTTAGGGATTTAGCACAAATGTTTTCTTGGCGTATTAAGCAGTGATATTGCATTACAGAAGTGTTTCCTACTTTAGCTGCCTTTGCTTGCAGTAATTTAACTAACCCTTCCCTTTTTCCTGCAAATGCAGGAGCTCAGTCTGTTGTTACACCAGATAGATTTGTATATTTCAAGCCAAGTCGATTCAAGGTTTGGTGACACCCCCCATTAAATCATTGACTTTAAGTGCCGTTAAGAGGGACAAGAGCAGCTAATTCTTCTGTAATATTAAAATCTTTATCAATTCCCCTTAAGAAAATTGCTAATTGGGCAGTATCGCTAGCATCACTACTCTCATCGAGTGCCAGAGAATAGAACTAGAAATTTGTGGCTCGATATTTTAAAGTTCTCTCTATACTTACTTACTCACTGGCACTATCGTACCCGTAGGTTCATGGCCGCGCGGACATAAGCTCTCCATACATCCCTATCCCGAGCTAATGCCTTCCAATCATTCCCTGTATGATCTACTTCCCTCAAATCATAGTTAATGTTATTCTCCCACCTCATTCTTGGTCTACCAACTGGGCGTTTTCCCTCGCTCTATATCGGATTCTATTTCAATATGGCGAGCTACAGTCTATCGCGACAAGCTTAATTTTGCAAACTGTGTTTTTTTTTGTCAGGGCATATAATATCAGCAACACTCTCAGTGCACTCTTTAACAAAACTCGCCATCTGAAAATGGTTTAGATTTTTTTGCAATAATTTCTGCTACTGCGTAACTCGCTTTTACCAGAGATTGAGTTTGAAGTGATACATTCCTTAAAATTAACTGCTGTCCGAAAGTTTAATTTTAAGTTCAGATACCTTATCCTCACGAAATTGACCTCAAATTTATCATATGAAGACGCATGTTTAGTCTCGTAAGTCGCTTTATGTTATACTCCTTAAACACTGAAACTTTCACTGCAAATTAAACACACTGCTTTGTTTACTTCATTAAAAATGTACTGATTTGTCACTTTATTTGAAATTATCTACCTTCGTCTGAAATTTTCCTCTTCTTGCCGCTACACTTAGAAGCCATAATTAACACTTATAAAATTAACAGAATTAATTATATTCTTCAAACCTCTCACTAACACTGACACTACAATGTGAGCGAACAAATGCAAACTGGCAACTAACTTGAAATGTACAAAAATGTACGATAATAAAACATCTGGCTCACACTCGCCTTAAAATGGTAACCGCGCGGTCAACAATATACGGATAATGTTGAGTGATTCCGGGTTATGTGGCCGTGGTCCATAGTTGGTTACCAACTATGGACCACGGCCACATAACCCGGAATCACTCAACATTACGATTACCGGCCGTGAAAGCCTGCATTCAAATATACGGATACTTTAAAGCGATGCGCGGTAGCTAGGATCATAAATAAAAATGTAGGCTGGGTGTTTCTTAAAACGGATGTGATTTCTGCATGTTTTGAGTAAAAGGATGAGTAGGACGAATTTTTGCAAACACATGTGTTGGAAACAGAAAAAGTCTTGCTCTTTCAAGTTTATCTTAGGCCTATACCAAATAGAATTAGGCTACTTATTTCATAAATTATATTAGACTATTACTTACAAATATCACTGCGGGCCGAATGTGATGTGATAGAGCAAATATCATTGCGGGCCGCATGCAATGGGATTGAGGGGCACAAGCGGGCTGCGGGTTGGACACACCTGATTTAGTCAATTGATCTGCCATAATACATTTGGTGCCTAAATTAGGTGTGCATCCTCTAGGTATCTGTTATTTCCAGTGTTTTCCATGCCCCTCTATTCCTGGATTATCTTGTCCACAGCATCCCTGCTATTCTCTTGAAGGCGGCTGTTCATTTCATCCTTGATCTCTTCTTGGGTCCCATATCGATATTTACTGTGTCCATCAGATATGTTTCCTCCCCATTATTTTAAGGTGTTTCGCTCGTTTAACTGGGTCCGTCATATCTGCCCTCTTCCTTACTCTCTCGTTAGTCATCTTGACACGTGGAGGATTTTTCTTTTCAATTTGCGCTGAAGTATTTAATGTACGATCTGCTGCTTTATGTTAAGGATAAGGTTTGACATGCATGTAATAATGCTGTTAGTAGACTTAACGCATGTTAACTCTGCTCCCGATTTGCGTCTCATGATAGGTATCGGGCAACTCCACTATCCATTACAACGATATTGACCTCTTGGCCACATTAGAACATACAAAATCTAAAATATATTATATTCAGTTAGAACATTTGAACTTATATAACCTTTAAATGAAAAATATGTGATTCTAGAAATTCACATTCTTAAAAATTATGTCACCACGCACAAAGGAGAGAATTACAGAAGCATTTCTGCGTAAGCACAGAATATGTTTATCTCTCTCGCTACGCATCTCTCTCGTCCACAAATGTAGAGTTATAGTGCGCCAACTACGTAGATTTCGATTACCTTTTCTTCTTGTTCAATTTTTGGAATCTATCCTTCAGGATGAAGTTAAGACTGCAGTATTTCTTCCATATTAGGATGATGCGTCGTTTTATCTCTGATGCGGATTTGTTTGAGAAATTGTTTGGACTAGGTAGATATATTCCTTGACGTACTTTATATACAGGGTGTTTCTAAATTAGACCGACAAACTTTAGTATCAGACAGATAACCTTCATTGAAGCATATTTGTTGAGGAACCCATGGGCTGAAACGCTTCGTTTCAGGACTAGAGGGATCTTACAGGAAGGGATTGAAGGAATCTGATAAACACTACATTCTGTCCAAGAGGGGTTTGCCAGTACTACTATCGCTTGGTTTGTTTACTTCCGGAGCTCAGTAGCATCCGGAACATATTACAGCAAGTTTGTTTACATGCATTTGTACTATCTGTTGGATAGATAGGAGTGGGTCCACTGCCTGGCTGGCACACTAGCCTGCCCTAATCTGCCTAGATTTATTTTTGTGGGGCTATTGTTTATGAAACCGATATTGACTCTGTAGACGATCTTGTAGCACGTATTGAGCGCAGCGGCTGAAATAAGGGAAACCTCTAGCATCTTTGGAAGGATATGACAAAGTATGGCACATTGATGCACTGTTTGTCTGGATGTCGATGGACGTGTGTTCCAGCACTTGTTGTGATGGGACAATAAACTGGATCCATCCTGACAATACAACACTGGAGTGAGTGTTTTTTAATTTTATTTATTTATTTTAGAGTTAAGTACGTTTTGTTTCTGCTTGTCTGTAAAGTATTTGGATTAACACACAGAACTATGTGACACAGAATGACTTGGTATTAGTATGTACCTATTTCCTTCCATCCCTTCCTCTAAGACCCCTCTTGCACTGAAAAACGAAGCGTCACAGCCTATAGGTTCCTTAACAAAATATGCTTCAATGAAGATTAACTATCTGCTCCCAAAGTTTGTCGGTCTAATTTAGAAACACTCTGTATATGTAGTGGTATAATGAAATATAAGTATTCCGACAAATATCCATATTATGTTATTCATCGTATGTTACACAGGCGTGTTTTGATATGAGAAATCTTCCGGTTACTTATACAAAGTATGATCTTTGGACCACGATAAGATGGATTTTAAATCATTATAAACAATAAAAATGACTCAGCTAATCAGTACCTTTTTTTAGGTAATCGGTTTATTTATTTACTTTTAATTTTTCATAGTTCATCATCATCATCTGCATTCATGGATTAGGTCTGTTGACCCGTTCCGACTTCAGCCCATCTCTTTCTAGGTCTGCCCACATCTCGGGTGCCTTTAGTATTTTGTTATTTGTTTTGGATATCTATCTTCATTCATTCTGTCATAGTTAATCTATCAAATCCCATCTTATCACTGCCCAAAGGATATGCTACATAGGCCTATCTAAAACGCGCGCGCACACACAAGCATGCATACATTTATTCCTATAAACATGTATATACAAGGTAAACTTTTGAGAATATATAATTAATCCATATTCCTATTGGGAAATTTTTATGAGCTGTAGAAGGGACTTAATATAGACCTATAGGCCAAGGTATTAATGAGGAACCTTTGACCGAAAACCCATATCAATGATACAATAATGAAATGATCGGATCAAATCTATCGATTTACTTAGATCAATGAACTAAATATTTGGTCCACCTTTACATAACCACCTCTACCCGAATGTTTAGTTGGGATGTCAGATGACATATGAAATTCGTCTGGTGCGCCATCGTTCTGCAACCAAATTTGCTGAAGGCATATCTTCTTCCACTGTCGCCACTTGCACGAAATTTTAGTATCTTGAATCCGTTCAGATTGGGAATAAAAAACACATTTTGTAAAGTGACTTCAGATGTTTACCTTTATCAAAGTGGTTGTCTATCACCTAGTAGGAGCTTGTAATAATCATGAATTATATTAGGTAGAACACTTGAACAAAGGGGCTGATGTAAACTTAAACGCCATGTAAATTGATTATATTTTAAGTATCGAATGGAAGTTCGTAGCATTTGATCATTGAACAACGCGTGTAAGCATAGCAATTTTTATTAGCTTATTTTTGTAATCTACCCTACAATTTAAATCTAAAATTTCCATGTTAAAAATTTGCTTTAATGTTAAGTATATTTTGTATTATTTCATTTTTAAAAACATATTTACAACTAGATGTATCAAAATTTTACATTGTATTCGATTTTAAATTATTGGTATGGTTTATTGAAATAGTGAAGTAAGCGAAGTTGGGGTTGCAAATTAAAATTTATTTTAAAAAGAGAACGCGTGGAATTCAGAACATACCACACGCAAAATAGCCAACAACATATTAATTTCCCCTCCACTCACCGCATGCGATAAAATGTTTGTTCCCATGGTAACTGTATAGTCACATATTGAAAAAATGGAAAATATCTAGCAACTAAGAGATTACGAGTACATCACAGATGCAAATATCTCATTCTGATATATATATATATATATATATATATATATATACATATATAAAACAATCTCTTTTAAAACTGTCATCATCATCATCAGCAGCAGCATCAAGGATTAGACCTTAAGATCTTTTCCAATCTCATGCTAGAATTGGCCTGTATCTTTTACTGGGTCTTCAAACATTTCTTCGTAATTTTTAAAACTGTTTATTCTATAATTATAATCAATAAGCGAATGAGTTGCCTTAAAAATATGTTTGAGACTCAATGCAGGTGGTTCCGTAATCAAATAGAGCACAATGGGATGCAGTTTTTTTATCCTTTCCTTACAAGGGAACTGTCAACCATAGCATGCCGAAACCTACCTTGAAATTTCTCCCAGAGGAGCGTTGTGATGTACCAAGACCGTGTCCAAAAAGTTATCTGCCGTTTTTAATTGGAATGGACGAAAATCGAAACTAGAATCCAGTGGAATCCCTGGATCGTAGAGCGGATTGAAGTAAGGCGGGTGCGGTGCGGGGATTAAATGTACTGCACAGGAAATTATTACCGGCATAAGTAAGAAAGCGACCGATATCACGCTCGCTTCACTCATCCTCCTCTCCCCACTCCATGCGCGAGCGAACGGCTTGCAGGTAGTGAGGGTTGTATGTACAATCTAGCCGCTAGCGAATCTGCAGTTAAATTATTTGCATGTAGTTTAAATGAGAGATTTGGTGCTGGATTTTAGTATCTCGCAGTTAAAAAGGCAGATAGGTTTTTTTATACTGCCTTGGTACATCACAACGCTTCTCTGGAAGGTTTCGACATGCAATGGTTGACAGTTCCCTGTTAGTAATAAAAACAAACACTGGGTTGCATTTTCATTACTATTTGTTTAATCAACTTGAATTTAATCTGAAGTTAATTTTAATCTTAAATTAGGGGTTGTCTATCATATATATCTTGTTTTATATTATTATTATTATTATTATTATTATTATTATTATTATTATTATTATTATTATTATTAAATTAGTCCGTCACTGATATATCGGGGTATCATCGATGCCTCGTATGCCGCGGTCCCGGTCGGGACAGGTTTCTTGGGTGAAAAATGTCCTAACAATAGTTTATAAACACTTTCAAAATTATTTTGAAATATTCTTGCAGCTATTAGTAGCAACAATTTAGGGAATAATACTATTAGATTTAACATAGAAGAATTTGGATACCAAAACAAGAATTAATTCTGAAGCTTATTGAATCTTATACAAGAGAAAAGTGTAATTGTGATACGTAATGAATATTGTAGCAGCATGATTGACGATGAAATCAAATCACAAACTTTATTTATGACGCTACTCATCTTAACTTGCAATTTTTTGTACTGTAATGTGATTTATGTTACTAAATATTTGTTTAATCAAAATGTTATTCCTTTCATCAAATAATATTGACATATACAATTTCATCATAATTTATGTCATTTCGAGGTTTTAATTACTGTCATTTATTGTTAACTATGAATATGTTATAAATCTAAGCTTTCTCTATTTTCATCGTTTTATTTTTAATGCTATTTATTTTATATAGTTATTCTGGAATAACCAATCAATGATTACCCTAAAAAATTGTGTTTTCCTTACATAAAATAAGTCGGGGAATTAAGACATCGCAAGAGTATTTTTAGTCAGTATTTTTCTCGCATATTTAATATTTTATATTGGAATTATACAAACTATTTAATCAATATTAATAAAATTCATAATAATAAAATTCAATCGATAATAGAAGTAATTTATAACTTAAAAGGAGAATCACATTCTAATGATAATTTTGTGAATACATTATTCTAATCCTAATTACGGCATCTATGGTTTATTTCAGTAGGTTTATACAGTGTCAGATGCTGTGACGTGGCTCAGGTTTGGTTCCTTGTGGGGTAGAGAATTTCAAATATCCAATTTGGATCTGGGTGTTCATCTGTACAGTATGTCTTTTACCTTGTACTGTCTTCGGCTGCGGCTCTAGTCTACTGTTTAACTACATATCCTGGGATGCCCTCCATTGTATACTTGTCTAATATATGATTCAAATTCCTATTTCTTGCACTCCGGCCACCGCCTCAGAGCCTTGACTCCTAAGTCCCAGGGGATGTAAGCCTTACAAAAATAAAAATAATAATGAGAATGAGAGAGAATATTGGAGATCTGAATGTTTCTGTATTTTATTTGTTCTAAATATACCATGTTCTTCTGATCCTCTCCCTGGTGCCATCCAATCTAACACCCGTTAGATCACTGTTCTTCCGACATCCGTTGTACATGTCCATACCACTGTTCCATACCACTGTTAAGCTCTCTTTGTTATCCTATCGATAACAGTCTCTTGTGCATCCATTTCTTGTAATAATAATAATAATAATAATAATAATAATAATAATAATAATAATTTGTAAATGTAATGTTCTTGTCTTAAATATTTTTTCATTACAATACGTTCAACTTTTGTTGTTCTGTGAGTTTAATGAAACTTATTGAAAACTGTTTATTTGATCTGGTGTCGATCTATCGATGGAGTCTGTTGTTTGCTTATTAGGGTTTTCTGTTTATTTCAGGTGAGCGTAATGCACTGTTTATATGTCTACAGATCTGAAGCTCCATTATAAGGTGAGCGTAAAATATTAAATAAAAGGCTCTGAGGCGGTGGCCGGAGTGCAAATAGGAATTTGAATCATATATTAATAAAATTTTGAATATTATAACAGTACCAAAAAATATTTTAAATTGTCATATATCTTGGAATTTATTGGATCATAAAACTAGTGTAATAAACAGTTAAATGTTGTAAAGTTAATCATCAGAAAAGTTCACTCTTCTTCTTCTTCTTTATCTCAATTTAACCTCTCATCATTAAAAGAATTCATAATAATAAAATATTATTATTATTATTATTATTATTATTATTATTATTATTATTGATCATTAACATAGTAAGCAGTTAATGTATATTTCTTACACTCGTTTGATGATTGTAATAATTCTAAAAATGTATGACTTATTTCCGTAATCATATAAATATTTTCTGGACTCTGTTTCACGAACAGTTGTTAATATTATCAAATTATTAGATTATTTAAAAAACGATTTAACAACGTTTTGTTGCACCTACAGAATTAAGTTAATTAATGTATTATTTAATATCATCTTTCTAACGTCAACTACTTACATACTTTGTTTACATCAAATTACAACATATTAATATTTACCTTTCTGTATAATATACAGTTCCCTGCCTGAAATTTAACCTATCTAATATCGGTTTAATAATGTAAAAGCATCTTCTTGTGTCCAATGTTTTGTGTTAAATATTTAATTTAAATTTCTTCTGAAGTTTTCCCTATATTCAATTGTCTTTCTTCCATTCTTCTTTCTTTCGTCGTTTTTATATTCTGAATCCAAGTGGCATTTAATCTCTCGGGGCAGTCATTCCAACATTTTTTTTCGGCAGTAGTTCTTCAGTCATTCTTTTCATTTGGCCCTATCATTGCATTTGAATTTTTTTACTCCAATTTATTTTTTTATTACATTGTTTATAATCTTGCCTCTTTTCGACTTAAGATTAATAATCCCCGCATTAATGTATCTCAAGCATCAACAGTAATTATTACGAAGCATATTACGAGTATGAAAACTGACAAATTCTGTTATTTGCTTCATCTTAATGGTTTAACAGTTATCAGGTGGAAAACGAATATCACATATTTTGTATTTACTAGAAATTTGCTATTTCGAGTTACAGAAGATGATGAGCATAGGGCATCCTCAATGCGTCGCCAACGGATCCTATTCTGAGCCAATTTCTTCACTTTCTTCCAGGTTTTCCCCTCCTCTGCAATTTGTTCAAGGATGGTTCTCTTCCATGTCTGTTTCGCTGTTTCGGTCTGCTCTTCCCCTGTGTCCTTGGGGGTTCCAATGCAATTCTTTCAATCGAATCATGGTCTTTTCTTAACGTATGTCCTATCCAGTTCCATTTTCACCTTTTTATTTCTATTTTAATTTCTTCCTGTATCAGTTTTTCCCCATAATTTTTTATTTGATATTGTTTCTGGCCATTTCATTATTAGTATTTTTAGGCATCTATTTATAAATACTTGCAATTTATTTTGTATGATTTTTACTAGTTTTCCAGATTTCACAAGCATATAATAGCACCGATTTAACGTTACTGTTAAAGATTTTTAATTTTGTAGCCCTATGTCTAGAGATGAAGCTTGTTTTCCAACTGGGCAAATGCACTGTATGCTTACTTAATTCTATTTTTGACATCCTCAAGGGTACTATTATTTGTAGCAAGAACACTTCCTAGATGTATAAATTCCTCAACAGTATCAATGCGTTTACCACTTATCAAAAATAATAGCTAAATGCTTTGTTATAAGAAAGTTTTTATGTATAGAGCAGAGGCCTGGACATTAAGATACGATGACAGAAGGTTGGAAGCACTAATGATTTGGATGTAGATTAGAATGTGATATGCGAAATGGAATGGATGACCACATAAAAAACGAAATTGCATTGATTACAATGGATGAAAGAAGAATGAAGAATGAATGATAAAGAAGAAAGGGAGGGATGGCTGGACCACTGGAATAAGAAGAAGCAACTGCTGAATTATTCACTTAAAATAATAAATATAATAAATTCCCGAGAAATAATATATTATAAGATGATAGATAACATGACTCGTATCCAAATACTAAGAGAAAAGCAGAGCAAAGAATACACTGGAGAATGCTGAATTTGCAGTAAAGGACCTGCCCTTCAGCAGGGAACTTTGATTTAATTTCGAATACAATTACGATTAATTGAACTAATAATTTATGTATATATATATATATATATATATATATATATATATAGGTACAGTATTGATTAGAACCCATGCTAATTTACACTATTTTGTTAAAAAAATATCATGTTCTTTGGTTAAAAGGGGGTACGCCGTAGCGTAGTGGTTAAGGCACTGAGCTACAAGCGGGAGGGTCGAGGGTTCAAGTCCCGTTGGAGTCAGGATTTTTAAACTGACCCAAACCCTCTGGCGGCACTATGGCCCTGGAGTCGACTCAGCCTCTAACGGAAATGAGTACCAGACGCTGTTCTGGGGGTAAAGGCGGCCGTCACGCAGGGCTGACAACCCGGCTGACATAAAGTGCCGATTGTCTAGAAAAAGTGGGAGCCTTAAGCTCCTACTACCCCAAGGGCCTCCGGGCCTGTTGTGGGATCACTTTACTTCTTTTTTTTTTTGGTTAAAAACTTTAGAATTCGTTCAAATTCTCAACTATTGAGGCACTCCTTGTCGGTTATGTTTTTGTTAATTAGGCTTCAGTTTGGTGAATTACCAATATTAAGACTACATAGGAGTATAATACGCTGTTAAAATTTCGATATTCTTGTATCATTAACTAACCAAATTATTGTAAACTTTTCGTAAGTTTAACTACTGTAGATTAAACTTGTCCATTAAAGTTTAAATGAAGTTTTAGAAAGGGCTTATCATTGTCACAAATAATATTCGAAATACAATACATAATACCTTGTAGAAACTGTCATTAATTGACTTGAAGTACGGTGCATAACCTATTATATTTGAATTTATCATCTTCATCCATGACACCGTAAATTTTAATTTGGAAATATAGTTGGTAATACATTAGCTACACTCTGTAACCATCCATTTCTTAAACTGGTACGATTTTCTTCTTTCCTGTTGCTATGCGGTGATAATTTGTTGCATTGATTCCTGTTTGGTTCATCTTCCGGGCTGTGACATTTATACCGTATAAAGTATAATATTATTTTCTCACTATTTAACATAGGATAAAATCGTAAATTATTCTTATATCCAATAGCAAAAAAAAAAAAGCTTTAATTTTCGTCTTTAAATACGAATGTTTCTGATTACTTATTTTTCATCCTATTTTAGTTTTATTATAACTATAATAATTTGTGACAATGTTGAGGACGACGGCTCTGATTTAAAAAGGTGCTTTTTAACTTTATTTTATTTCATGACTATCCACCTCAACGGTTTTAAACAATGCATTTTATTAATATTGTTCTAATCTTCTTTAAAAAATATTTATAATAACACTTCAGACAAAAACGTTCTACATAACCCCCATTTTAAAGCATACATTATGAAAGTAAATGCAACCATTAAATATAATAATGTTTACTGCAAACTGAATGTAATTGAAATATTGGATTTGTTAATGTTATCTTTTGTAGTTACGTGACGTATGGACACGTGGAGATAAAACTGCATAATCTTTGTTGTTTGCTCTTGTCTACATCCACGACCAAAGCTGAATCAGCAAGAATATAATATAAAGATGACAATTCAGAAGGCACGTCTAATTAGCAGAGTGTGATATGTCACTACCAGCAAAGTAAGACTTTTCACTTCCCTTAAAAGGTGACCGGATGTCTAATAATCATTAGAATCTAGTATGGATTCGATACTGTGAGTGTCTTATTAACTTTTCCTACATTCAGATTACGGTAGGCTATATAGTTAGTTACTTCATTGTACAAAATATATTTTACAGTATATCCACTGTATAGGCCTATTAATTGTAGCCTAAATAATATATTCACCAACTACATTAAAATTGACTTTCGTGGAATTTAATATAACTAGTTGTAAATCCATTGTAGATACTACAGGTCAAATACAATATATTCTATCATATAATTAAATTCATTAACTATTAAATGTGAAAATATTAACTTGCTTTAGAAGACAATAAAAAATCACAAAAAATAATTTTAAGACCTGTAGCCGGATACATAGAATTGGATAAATTATAAAATCGAATATCAAAAGTAAATAAGGTATCTAATACATAATATATATATCACAAAACGAAATTAAACAAATTATGCGAGAATAATTGGTTGTTATAGGAAGTAGCCGAAGTTGTTTTTATTGCAGAACAGAAGGAAAATGTTAAGAGGGAGACAATGGAAGAATCGAATGAATTTGAAATGGCATAATCAGCTGACTTCGATCTTTGAAATAAAATATGATACGAAATTCTAAGTTCTAACTAATGCTTACTTCACATAGTTTTAGTAACTTATCCTATGTGCAAATTAACATTGCCTGAAATCATATATAAATAATTAAGAATAAATTAAATTTTTAATTATCTAATATAACTACATTATCCTAAATTTCCTTCATTCATGTTCAGATTCATAGTTCTTTCTCTTTTTTATTTGTTATAATTTATAATATACACATATAAAATGGGAAATTATAAAATAAGCCGTTTTAGCCAGAAAGTAAATAAATTGTTCTCTAATTCAGAACATATTTTAGTCATATAAAATAATAATATAAGGGTTGACACGAGTAGCAATAATAGACAAGCATAGACATTTATATTTAATTTTAGGAAGTTATATTTTGAGGTTATTTTAATTATATTATTTTTGGTCTGGACATCTTACCTCAATATTAATGTTGATTTGTTCTTGAACATGTTTCAAAACAATTCTGTTTTATCTTCAGCTTTCCCAGTCTGGGAAAGCTGAAGATAAAACAGAATTGTTTTGAAACATGTTCAAGAACAAATCAACATTAATATTGAGGTAAGATGTCCAGACCAAAAATAATATAATAGACATTTATGCCGAATTTTGTTTAAATTCGGAGATCTGGGGAGACGCACAAATGTCATAACTAAAACTTCATTGCTGCCTTTCTACAAATATATATATATATATATATATATATATATATATATATATATTAGTAGTAGTTTTACTATGCAAGCCTTAGTTCATTAATGTGACTATTTAACTCATGCCCCAAATGGGAGTCAATGACCAATCACGTTTCAATGATTTCTGTTTTACAACCAATCAGAGTCGTGTTTCACGAAATATTTATCAGTGTTATAATTACCATATTAAACAAAGCTCCTCCTTTTTAATATTCTGAACAGGTCTGACCGTTATTTTGCAGTGACTGAGCCTATAAGAAATACGGCTACCAGATTGTATATAATAGTGCATACATGTCAACATTTGTAGCAATTGATTATACCACCAAAAAAAAAAAGAAACCACTGTTTGCACTTTCTTAAATGTATTTTTTCCCAGGTAATAATCCAGAAAAATATAATTGTCATATTTACATCATACGACATCAAAAATGAATAATATACAGATTGATGTGTTTCATTTTTTCTCCACTAGAGAGCATTCTTACAATATTGCGTTCCTTTGGCAATAAATAGTATGATCTGGTTGCAGTGATAAACAAAAGAAGCAGTAGAAGCGTACCTATCGTTTCTCATTTGTTTTAAAACATCGCCGTTTGCATTAAATATATAAATATTTTGAAATAACTACAGTTAAATAATTATTTGTGAGTAAACAGCTTAATTTTATTCGTTAAATAGTCCTAACAAATGCCACTCTTGATTTCCAAATTCTCTAGATAAATTCGCTCCTCACTTCGTGAGTCGTGAATTTATCGATAATTTGGAAATCACTCGTGGCATTACTTATGACTATTTAACTCATGCCCCAAATGGGAGTCAATGACCAATCACGTTTCAATGATTTCTGTTTTACAACCAATCAGAGTCGTGTTTCACCAAATATTTATCAGTGTTATAATTACCATATTAAAGAAAGCTCCTCCTTATAATATTGCGATCCTTTGGCAATAAATAGTATGATCTGGTTGCAGTGATAAACAAAAGAAGCAGTAGAAGCGTACCTATCGTTTCTTATTTGTTTTCAAACATCGCCGTTTACAATAAATATATAAATATTTTAAAATAACTATAGTTAAATAATGATTTGTGAGTAAACAGCTTAATTTTATTCGTTAAATAGTCCTAACAAATGCCACTCTTGATTTCCAAATTCTCTAGATAAATTCACTCCTCACTTCGTGAGTCGTGAATTTATCGATAATTTGGAAATCACTCGTGGCATTACTTATGATAATACGTTAGTCCTTTGTTAATTCACAGGAATACAATTGTTAATGCGTACTCAGAATATCTTTAAAAACAATTCTAAATCTTTTAATATTTTTACAGCACTCAATAAATAAAAAGTAAATAAGAAGTACAAAAATGTCAAGTAAAAATAGTTGCAGGATAAGGATAAATAAAGATAATGTTTAAATAACCTATCTGTTTTATTTAAAGTAAGGAAAATTACGACAAAATACTCCATTAGAAGCTAATTTAGTACATGTATGAGATAATCTAGAAACGAAAGTTCCCGGCTGGGACAAGTTTCCTGGGTGAGGTTGACTTACAGTTGCAAGGAGCAAGGTAATGTTAGATCCTCGTAGTTCTAAAATTTCATACCTAAATATTCACAATAATTCAGCAATACATCAAAGCAAACGTGACTCGCGTGAAGAAAATAATTTGATATTTTCAGTAGAGCTGACAACCTTCCTTGCTGGCCTTAAATAAAATAAATAATGGTGCACACGAGGGTTCCACAATTCTCAGACAACGAACGAGAGAGCGTTAGGGTAGACATTATCTTCAGAAAAGTTTCCCTCGTTGATTTTATTGGATCGTCAAGTCCAGTTTGAACATAACTGATCGAATAAAAATCTCCGCACCTTCATTTCCCGGAACGTATCGGGGTCGTGTAATCTGCACTCATTTTCTCTTGCCCTCTCAGCCAATATATATCTATATCATTTAGAAAATGTATTTCCACTGATATCATAGCCATATAAAACAATACATCTGTTTAAAAATGACAACGATCAATGATCTCTGATGTACAGTGTACAGTAAATATAAGAATGCTCGCCATGCAACGGGTTTGTAAGCACAATGCGCACGTGCGCATCTCTGGCACTGTTACAATGCTTACTGCTTACAATAAAAGTTCCAGGATTAAAACCTAAAACAATAAGTGAATTAAATTCTGCAGAAATGAATTTTTAGAGATGTTCTGCTGGAATTTTTAGAAGAGATAAAATAAAACGTGTAATTAAACAATAAAATGTTTACACTTCAATTGTGATTTCAGAACAACGAAACAATTAAAACGGTATGGTAATGTAAAAAGAATGGCGGACGACAGATTCCCAAGAAGAATACTAGAATGGGTGCAACTTGGTAGAAGAAGAATAAGAAGAAGATGGAAAAATAACGTGAATTGATGGTATTTTGAGCAGCATATGGGAAAAAGGATTTGAGATGGAGATAGGAATTACAGAGACATGCGAAGGAGAATTACAATAGATTAATTGGGCGCAGGAAAATGCTGTGAAACCTGCTAAATAAATAAATGTGTACTTATCAGCTTTGTAATTGAAAATAGTACATTCATTTATTACAACACACTGTTGATGCACTTTTATCAAACTGTCACTTTCAGCTCTAATACTCTTATATTTTGTTTCGTTCGTTTATTGATTTTTTTAAAAATAAATCTGATTCTTAAGACTTTATCCAATATAACCATCCATCCATAGTAATTCAGCCCGAAGGCAGGTCCTTCACTGCAATCATAGAATTTCCACGCTATGCATGCAGCTTTACTAGGGAATTGTAGGTGTGGTAGCTTCCCGTTGCTTTCCACACCGGTGAAGGATGATGATGATAATGATGATGTTGGCCATATGATTTCGGGGACCGTTTGGGCCGTAAAGTTTTCCAGACATTTGTCCTACAGGTGAGGAAAAGCCCCAATAAAAACCTCACCCAGAAAAACTGCCCCGACCGGGGATCGAACCCGGGCCCGCTGCGTGACAAGGCAGCACGCTACCTGGAGACCACAGCGTTGGACAATATAACTATACTCTTGTTATATATCCCATTATAATCAACAAATTAAAAAAACAATGTAAACATAATAAGATATTCACGAGTATATCCCAAAGAACATTATTATAAGCCAGAATAAATCTGACCATGTACTGTAGTCTGTAAGAAAACATGTATAAAAAGTAAATAAATAAAAACATTAGTATGGTTAGAAATGGGTTAGTTATGACTTACATACAGGTCACTTTTTCACCCATCTGAACATAGGACGCAAATTGTACCCGCTATAACATTGCCGAAGATGTGTCCTTGCGCTTAGCGGTAACCAACCCTTTGATTGGTAGGGTTCGTCTCACACGAACTTCCAAGCGCCCTTAACTGGGTTCCCTTTAGTAAGCACTACGTTTAGTGCCTTAACCGAGAGATCTAAGCATCGTGTCTTGGCGCAGAGATACGAGACATGCACTGGTTCAAGTCCCCATCCCCATGGGGGAAGAAATTTTGTCATATACTTTTTATCCGTATGGGACTGCATTACGAGGAATATATACAGCTAGAACAGTAGCGGCTCCATAATGAGAAAACGGCTATAACGACTGTGGGAACCATCATGCTAATAACATTTCGGCTGTACTGGAGGAAAGTAAATGCGCATTGGATGTAAAGACAGTAGCCTTCTGGTAGACTAGTGACATTTTAGACCTGTCGTCACGGAGTTTGCTGTACGTAGTGATAAACGTTAAATAATACTTTAAGAATAATTAACTTAATTGTAATTTAATTAATACATTTAATTCCGGTAGTAGTTTTTTTGTGAATTTTCAGAAAATTGCAGTTTTGTTGTCTGCATATTTTCATTTACATGCAGTAGTTTGAAGTTTGTAGTTCTGTATGGGCACCAATCGATTATTAGAAGCACCAATAGCGACAAAGTGACAGGAAATGAGGAAAGTGGATTGTTTCATGAGTTCATTATAGTTGACGATGAAAGAAACTGTGTGACATTTCATTCTGGCACGTGTTCAGGACTTGGAGCTATTTCTCTCATATTGGCACGTTCCTTCCCAGGAGACCAGACACTTCAGTTCCGCCAATCTGCCATGCCCTATTTGGATACTATCTAGTATCAAATTGCTTAAAGTATCGAACAAACATTTCCTTACACCATATAATTTGACTTGAATCCAAATTACATGTTTATTTAATTTTAAAGAAACTTTTTATTTTATTTTTTAACAGCTATTACTATATTAATGGAAACTCCATGGCGCGACAGATCTAGAAGGCCATTCGCTTACCAGTCGGTTGCTGGTCTCACATCCATATATATTAATCACAGAGATGGACGATCATCCATCCTGTATAATAATGAACTGTGGTCATTGTGTCGGACCCCAGCCGTTATAGCTAGTTTTCTCAACCTGGAGCCGCTACTTATTGTAGCTACCCAAATTCCTCGCGATTCTGGGTGGGCCCTGTCCCATACTGTCCGAAATTTCATGAGAAATCTTCTCCCTTTGGGACTCGAAACCGCTCTGCTATAGACATATGCCTTAAACTCTCGGTGCATATTTGCAGATGCCGTCTAAAATTTTACCTTAAATCGAAAGAATTATCTATTTTTTTACTATTTTCAATTTCAGGATTTAACACAATTAAATTAAAATATATGAAGCTAAAATCAGATCATGCTTTATGGGTCTACTATATGATCTGAATATGTTATGTTTGAGAGATATTATTAGATACAAAAAGTTAGAAAAAAATAGCTGTATATATTGTGTTTCAGTAAAAAAAACTGTGGATTTACTCGTTTGAAAATCCAGGATAAATGGAGGATAAGTCAATAAATGTGATATAATGAATTATCATAAGTAATGCCACGAGTGATTTCCAAATTATCGATAAATTCACGACTCACGAAGTGAGGAGTGAATTTATCTAGAGAATTTGGAAATCAAGAGTGGCATTTGTTAGGACTATTTAACGAATAAAATTAAGCTGTTTACTCACAAATCATTATTTAACTATAGTTATTTTAAAATATTTATATATTTAATGTAAACGGCGATGTTTGAAAACAAATGAGAAACGATAGGTACGCTTCTACTGCTTCTTTTGTTTATCACTGCAACCAGATCATACTATTTATTGCCAAAGGAACGCAATATTGTAAGGAGGAGCTTTCTTTAATATGGTAATTATAACACTGATAAATATTTGGTGAAACACGACTCTGATTGGTTGTAAAACAGAAATCATTGAAACGTGATTGGTCATTGATTCCCATTTGGGGCATGAGTTAAATAGTCATAAGTAATGTCACCGAGTGATTTCCAAATTATCGATAATTTCACGACTCAAGAAGTGAGGACTGAATATATCTAGAGAATTTGGAAATCAAGAGTGGCATTTGTTACGACTATTTAACGAATAAAATTAAGCTGTTTACTCACAAATTATTATATAACTATAGTTATTTTAAAATATGTATATATTTAATGTAAGGGGGGCACGCCGTAGCGTAGTGGTTAAGGCACTGAGCTACAAGCCGGAGGATCGAGGGTTCAAGTCCCGTTGGGGTCGGGATTTTTAAACTGACCCAAACCCTCTGGCGGCACTATGGCCCTGGGGTCGACTCAGCCTCTAACGGAAATGAGTACCAGACGCCTGTTCTGGGGGTAAAGGCGGCCGTCAACGCAGGTGCTGACAAAACCCGGCTGACATCCAAGTGGCCGATTGTCTGAAACAAAGTAGGACAGCCTTAACCTCCTCCTACCACCCCATAGGGGTCTACTCTGAGAGCCTGTTGTGGGAGCACTTTACTTATATATATTTAATTGTAAACGGCGATGTTTGAAAACAATGAGACACGATTGTTACGCTTCAATTGATGTTTCAACATACAATGTCAACCAGATCATATTATTTATTGATGCCAAAGGAATCGCAGTATGTTGTAAGAAAGCACCCTAGTGGAGAAATTTATAACCAACATTATAGGTTGATTAATTACATTTCTGATATCCCTATGATGTAAATATGTTAATTATGTTTTTCTGCAACGATTTATTTCCTGAGAAATAATATTCAGTTTAAGAAAGTGCAAACATTGATTTAAAAAATCTATTTATAGAGGTATATATCATATGCTGCAGGAATTTTTTTATAATGTATCCCTTAGCACTATGTGTTAACATTCGTGCGCTATATATAACAATCATGAGTCGCCCACAATGGTGCAGTCACTGGCACAAATATCTATTCTATGAGACCTGTTGGCTGGAATGTTTAAAAAGGAGGAGCTTTTGATTTTATAAAGTGATAAAATTAAACTGATAAAATCGAGGTGAAAAACGACTGTGATTGGTTGTAAATAAAAAAATCATTGAAACGTGATTGGTTATTGACTCCCATTTGGGGAATGAGTTTAAATAGTCACCTTGAAGTAGCTTGGTGACATAGTTTAAATTGCAGAGTAAATGGGAATTTAGTCACTAAAAAATGACAATTGAATTTTTCCCATAGAAGGAAATGTTCGCTTTCGAACATTAAATTTGTTGTTTTGTAAAACAGTAATTTTTTTTTTGCACTAGGTATTTTATCGATAAAACCAGGAAATATATTTTTCTATTTTATATCTCCTAAAATGCTAAATGTGGAGAGCGTATTGTGGGTTTGTTAAGACGGTAACACTAATGTGTATGGGGAAAATAGTAAGAAAATATGATAAAATACTTCAAAATTTATATAAGATTCAAGAATATTTAGAGGAAGAACAAGAGGATGACCAAGATAAAGATGGATGAACAACGTTAAAAATGACATTACAAGTATAGGATTGAGAACTGGAAATAAAAATAAAACTAAGGATAGGAAGGCTGTTGTGAAGGAAGGCATGATTTACTTCGGACCGTATATTTAAGAACAAGAAGAAGGTGCTATGTGAAAACAGGTCAATATGCTCATTACAAAAAATGGACAAATAAACGTTTGTCACCTTTTTTTCTTATAACATTATATTATACATATATTACAAGTCTATAAGGTATTTTTAATGATATCTTTAAATTTGACATTCCGTTTAAGCAGAAAATAATATAGAATGAAGGTGAATAATTGCATATTTCAGTTCTGAAACATAATAAATAGGTAAATTATTGAATATGTAGGCAAAAACATCAGTTTTGTGTCTTTGAGCAAGTTAATACTAACATTAGGACCTATCTTTATTTTCAAATTAACGGCGCTTTTTTAATATAGTGTATTTTCTTTTCTTCTCTTACACATTCAACCTTACTTTGATTATGGTTACCACTTTAGAAAAGTATCAATTAAAGAAAAATAAAAAAAATATATATTGCCCCAACAAAACATCATTAACTTCAAATGGTTAGATTGGCGCTTATCATTAACTTGATCCAAGACGTAGAATTGTTTGGCGACAATGGCATTTTTAATATTTATTCCTTTTATAGACGCTTTAATACGTATGATGGTAATATTTTTAGGATCTTCAGGTGTATCCGGTAGGCTGGAGTTTGTTGTGTTTTCATAGATCGGTGATTAATTTAAATATTATTAAAAATAGTTATAACGAAATGGATCCTGGTAGTGAAATTCCAACGTAAGATTTGCCTTGATGACTGATAAATGAAGAAAAAATTCTAATCAGGTTGGTCGTTTGTGGGACTTGAACCCAGAACTTCCCTATTATGAGTCTCAGATTCTATCGTCTGAACCAACTTGTTCGGAAAATTAATTTTAATCATATTATGAAATGGTGACGCTGGGGTCCCGAGATCGAGTCTCGATCACTCCATGTGGTTTCGTGGTGGACGAAACGGAGCGTGGGCAGGTTTTTCCCGGGGTTTCTCCCGTTTTCCCCTGCCATAATTTCATGCCACCATTTCTCCATACTCGTCTCATCCACTTCATTTCGTTCGTGGTGCGTCAAGCGTGGTCGGCCGGCACCCTTGTCACTCACAGACCTCTCTATATAGGGATTCATCTCATCTCATCCCTCGAACCGATCCGTAGTTGGACACGAGTTGAGGATATTTATTTATATTTATTATGAAATGGTGATTATGAAAAAAATGTTTTTTTTATGGCGAAGATAAAGCATCGCCCAGTGGGCTGGAACCAGGTGGGTAATATCTTAATAACTACCGAGATGGAGATTAGTCACTTAGCCTTCGCATATTTACCGGCGTCGACGTTCAGCCGAAAGTCGGTATGAATTAGAAATAGAATTATATTATAAAATGGTGACTATGATGGAATTGCGTCTGGTAATGAATTTCTAACCCACTGCGAAATTTGAACTTGGGACTCACACAATAACATCTGAGCCAGCTCTCTCGGTGACAATTAACTGTTTCCGTTTATTTCTTGTTAATACACTGCCTAGAACCAAGATGATGTGATATTTTAAGTTGTTAAGTGTGTAAATTATTTTTCTGGTAGATGTAAAACAAAGATGAGATTTCATACTCTGTGATTTATATGTGAGATACTGGATGAAATCCTGTTTGTGTTGTATTTAATTTTGTTAAGTATGGAGTTCAAGTAGCGGATAATATATCCGGTTATTTCGAGATCTCATTTCATGTGGAAAGCGGATACGCTACGCAGACTAAGAAAAAATAATAATGAGATATGTCATGTGGCAGGTGTTGGTAAACAGTATTTTTAAATGAAAGAGAGGAAATAATCTGAATATCCTCTTGAACGCTCTCAATGTTACAGTGGCTGATGCAACGTTGATGTTACATTTATACTGCTTTATCATATTACAGTATGTGCAGAGCAGCTGGCGAATAACACAATAACAACATAATTAGACTTTGTAAGGCAATTCAAAACATAAGCATCTACAAGATAATGCTATACATATCAGATGTTATACCTCTTCCGAACTAAGTTTTAGCTGTAATTTAAACAAATCAGATGTAAAACTGCGTTTTCATTGGTCGAATAACGATTTTACCTTTAAGCATGTAAAAAATGTTGTTCTCTCTCGGACACTCGAAATAGAGAAAATAAAAAAAAATGTATTATCTAGCACACGTCTATATAAGTTATATAGGATAAATTTAAAATATATAATTACAGTTATAATAGATTAAATGAACATTCTTAAGGCATGCGCAATGTAGATACGTTGGAATTTCAGTTGTCTAAAATGGTCACTTCTGTATCATTTAAGATCTTCTAAAGGAAAGTATTTGAAAAAAACGGAGAGAAACAAATTATTTTGAATGTTTTAAAACTGTTTAGTGAAAAGTCACACATTAGCCATTGATGGTATGGTGAAAATAACAGCAGAATTTGCTGGTGGCTCAGCATGCACATACATTCTGCTCGCAATGAAATTGTAAATAAAGGATATCTGTCGACATCATGGATAAAGCGAAAACACCTGATTAGGTAGACCCATATATAATTTTTTGTTATAAATAAACAAGAAATGGAAGTTCCTAATTGTACCATCTTACTTTGTATTTAATCTTATTTCTCGTAAAATACAATGTTGCCTAAGAACAATGTTTCTATCGATGACAGTTCCGTATACAATTCAGACATATCGCAGGTAAAAGTAGCACCACAGTTCCTCCAATAGACGGTGTCGGCAAAGTAATACCTTATGCAAGTTTGTTTACAGTACAACTGGAACTTAACTCCGAATTGGTATAGACGTATATACTAAATCCAAGGTAGAGAGATAAATTGAATTGAATGAATGGACTTGACTCGGATGGAATCATTGAGATCCTTATTAAGGATGTCATGTTAACAAATACCGGTGCTGCTGACTATCCTTCTTTATTATATATATATATATATATATATATATATATATTACTTTTTCTGTCATCCAGGCAAATTATTTCATTATCATTTCACCATTAATAATAATTTATAAATGAAGATAATGAACTTTTTGAAGATACATAACAAAAATAATGCATAGTAAATCGAATCAGGTAGTAGTACTTGATTATAATTATCGTGTTGAATTTTCTTTACAGACATATTTACCAACACTGGTTTGAATTTTCATACCACAAATGAAATCAGCACACACACACACACACACACACACACACACATATATATAACTTATATAATCACCTTACTTCTAGAACCTGTAGTTTAACAAATTTTTCAAGAGCATAAAAACATGTTTGACATTGCTTATCATTTTGTAATTATGTTAAGAAATAAGAACTGGAATAAGAACAAGAGAACTGGAGAGCATGGAGTGGATGGATAGGAACGAGTGGAGAGGGAAAAATAAAACTTTAGGGACAGAAAGATGTGTAAACATTGAAAATCTGTATATAAATAAAATTTATTAATGTCTTATTTTGAATGTAAACATTCAAAATAGGACATTACAAACATAGTTACAAAATAATAAACACTGTTAAAGAATGTTTGTAAGCTTTTCTGAAAATTTTGTTAAATTAGACGAGGTTTTAGAAGTAAGGTAACGATATATTCTCATTGGGAGGCTATGACGACCACATGCTTCTCATGACATATGTAGGGAAATAAGCGTAATTAAATTATCTTGGTCTAGAAACTCCTAACAAAAGGAGAGGCTATGGCTAGATTCAAAAGGGCGTAAAGCTTATAGTATGTAGGCCCATATATTATATCATTTCTATCCCACTTCTGAGATGGTTCCGGCATTGAGCTGAAAACTTATCCTGGAATGTCTTGTGATCAAAAAAATAAATCTTGTGAACTTGTATGATCAAACAAATAAATAGTAATGATCCACATTTAAAACTCTTCTCCTTATAGAAAGAGAGAGAATAAAAATAATTCAGTTTTACTTACTGTATTTTCCAGCCGGGGTCGTTGGATTTTTAGGGTGGAAAAATAAAAGGGACATAATCCGGGAGCGACTTCAAACTGTGAATCCCGAGTCTGATGATTTTCAGCCTCGTAGAAGAACTGCAAGCCTGAATAAAAAAGTCTTTGTGCAAAATATATAGCCCTTCATCTATCCAAGTAGATCTAATACCTTAGTTGCCTACTGGGTGTCTCATTGAGGTGATGTACTAACCATATGTCACTCATTGGCAGCTGTAGGTAAATGAGCATAATTAAATTACATTGTTTCAGAAACGCCCGCTAGGGAGAACCTATATTCTCACATGAGATGTACGGGATATATACATGCATATAGACTACACTTGCGGTATTTAGAGCTTAAATAAACAAACATCTTAATGTATAGTGGCATAAATGACAATATTCAAGAAAAGATTATTTAACTCATAGACCGATAATTTTGCCTCTTCCTGATGATAATTTTGCCTCTTACTGTTCGTAATGAGAGATATTTCCTCAAATTAACTTCTTTGACAATGATATTGATTCAACAATGTACGATCGATATGGTACAGCAAGAAATGCTAAAAAGAAAACAATTTCAAAAATTACCAAAAAAAGTTAGTTCTGTTGCTCTAAAAAATATTAAATGTTATATAATGAATCTGCATAATTGTTAATAGTTATTTCTCATACAATCATCTGGTATTGTTTTTTCCTAAGCCCCAAGAGATTCAACAGTAAAGATATGCTATTTATATCTATACAGCCGGCTTAGAAATTGCCTGGAAATAAGATCGGAAAATACATAACCTCACATTTGGTAAATATTAAACATTATAATTATTTTTAGCTTTTGATGTATTTATTATTCGCTAAATATTCTCTCCAAATTCAACGCGAGGTTGAGTTTTTCATTAGACAAAATCGACTTTGTCGCTCGTGATTTTTTCAGAAAAACACAACCTGTTGTTAGATTACTGTTGATAGATTAGTTTTTACACGCTCTATATTAGCTTGACCTGTATCTATCTATCTATCTATCTATCTATCTATCTATCTATCTATCTATCTATCTATCTATCTATCTATCTATCTATCTATCTATCTATCTATCTATCTATCTATCTATCTATCTATCTATCTATCTATCTATCTATCTATCTATCTATGTATCTATCTATATGTCTATCTGTCTGTCTGTCTGTCTATCTGTCTATCTGTCTGTCTGTCTGTCTGTCTGTCTGTCTGTCTGTCTGTCTGTCTGTCTGTCTGTCTGTCTGCCTATCTATCTATCTATCTATCTATCTATGTAACTGAATCTTTCAACGCATTTTTCACCCACTTAAAATAATTGGATCTACTTGAAATGTTGTATACTTGTAAAGGACCCGTGAGAATACAATAATTTCATATTTATTTTCTAAAATCCTGGCCAGAATCATCAGAAAATCAAAAAAAGTGTCTTTGTATTTATGTAACGGAATCTTTGAACACGATTTTCACCCACTTAGAAACATAGAATAGACTTGAAACTTTGTATACTTGTAAAGGACCCGTGAGAATACAATAATTTCATATTAATTTTCTAAAATCCTGGCCAGAATCATCAGAAAATCAAAAAAGTGTCTTTGTATTTATGTAACGGAATCTTTGAACACGTTTCACCCACTTAAGAGACATTGGATCGACTTGCAACTTTGTATATTTGTAAGGGACCCGTGACAATACAATAATGTCATATTTATTTTCTAAAATCCTGGCGAGAATCATCAGAAAAAAAAAAGTGTCTTTGTATTTATGTAACGGAATCTTTGAACACGATTTTCACCCACTTAGAGACATTGGATCGACTTGCAACTTTGTATATTTGTAAGGGACCCGTGACACTACAATAATTTCATATTTTATTTCTAAAATCCTGGCCAGAATCATCACAAAATAAAAAAAAATTAAAACTGGTATAATAGGTTACGGACTTGTTGACTTTTTAGTCAATCGTAAGAGCTCAGTTGGTAGAGCGGTTAACTAGTGGTGTATAATTTCAGCAACCCACAAGTCGCTGGTTCGAATCCGGCTGGGGAGGTTTTTTTTAGAAGAGTAATACTTTTAGCTCATACTACAATAGTATGGGATTTAAAGATATTTACATTCTTACCTTATTCTGTAAAATATTAAAACTAAAAAATAAAACAATAAATAATAGTTTTAAAAAACTAAAACAGCACGCTTTATTAGAAAACCGAACTCAAAAATAGAAAATAATTTTTATTTCCAACACGCTTGGGATAAATTTAAAGTGGTCAACAAAAAAAAATCATCTCTAACACATATAGAATGAAACTAGAATTATCAACAAAAAGAAAATAATTTTACCATCAAAAGCGTGTGGTGCTTTTTATGATTTTTACATGTTCTTCTTAGAGACTTTACTTTTACCAATATCTCTTTATTATCAAATATATTAATTGATATAAAGCACCCCACGCTTTTGATGGTAAAATTATTTTCTTTTTGTTGATAATTCTAGTTTTATTCTATATGTGTTGGAGATGATTTTTTTGTTGACCACTTTAAATTTATCCCAAGCGTGTTGGAAATTAAAATTATTTTTCATTTTGAGTTCGGTTTTCTAATAAAGCGTGCTGTTTTAGTTTTTTAAAACTATTATTTATTTTCCTTGCGCTTAGTATTAAAATAATCTTATTCCCCTTTAGTACGAAACCAAAGTTATGGAGAGTACAAAAAATCCTTACAACTTTCTTCCAGATTATACAATTTTTATTGTTCTTAATTCAATGATTGAGTGTCATTTTCGTGCAGAACTAGTGACCATTCATGCATAACTGCCATTTGTGTTGTTTTAATTATTAAGAATGGATGTAACGTCTCGGGGAATTTAATCCGATGACCCTAATTCGGTTAATTTCTTGAGTTGACATGAATTTAAGAAGAGCTAGACTTCTGTGTTTGGATTATAGCCCAGTTATTCGATGGGAAAACTTTAGCTGTTTATATTTTAAATGCAGAGAAAATATATTAACTATGCAAATCCCTGGCATCAAATGTTATTTCATTTGAAATTATGTCTTGTAACATTCAGAAAATATGATTTGGCGTACATCAGTTGTAATGCATAATGTTAAGAAAAAATGTGAAGATCCAGTTAAAAACTTAAAAACCGTAAATCAAACTTCACAATTCCTATTTACAAGGAATAGCCTATATTGTTTGCATATAACTGCCAAATACAATAATGCCTCGGATAAAATAATAAAGGAATATCAAATATTTTATTGTTGGCGCCTCAAGGTATAGTATCAGTCTCTGAATTCAAGGGTCACTGGTTCGATTGGAGTCAAGATCATTTTAATTTTTCGAATTAGGGAAATTCGATGACTTTTTTTCTTGCTAGTAGAAGGTAAATTACATCGATCGCATATCAGACGTCAATTCAAGAATCCAGATATTGATAGGATATCATTTCATAAGTAAATTTACAGGGTACAATAGGTCACTCATTGATATAACGATGAATGGTTCTTACAGTTAGTCAGAGACAATAGGAGATAGCTAGTCCTGGATTCCGGCGACTTTATCTCCGTTTTATGTGACATTGAGTGGGTCTCAGAGACAGTCTGGACATGAAGAGCGAAGAAAAAATATAGGCTATTCTATACTACCGTGCCATCTTTGAATATTCGATCGGAGAAAAAGTGACTTCTAGCGGTCTTGTTGGTAAATGTGACAACACACGTTGCCGCTAGAACCATTTGCCAACATGTTTACTCACATATAAGAGGATTCTATCACAGTAGTCCACTTTTATGAGTGGACAAGTTAGGGCAAAAGATGGGCAAATGAGGGTGTGAAAATGGGCGAGTTAGGGTACACCAGATTAATTTAGCGTTCACTTGTTTGTTAGCGGGTTTTTGCGATAAGTTAGCTATGCTTAATACATATTTTACATTGTAAATGTGGTGATTTTAGGTTACTTTGAGCTGAACGTTTCATTTCACTTTATGGCATTTCCCATCTTTGTTAAAAAAACAACATAACTTATATATTTCTCTCAGGTAATTATTTAAATAATGCAACAATAAATATTGTGTATTTCCGTTTTTCTATTTGAATTTATGTGTGTGTCATGGTAGCATAGAATTCCTAAAATATTCAGCACTCTATTGCCTGAGATCGAACTATGTCATCCACTCCGTAAAGTTCAGCATTTTAGTTGGGATCTTGTTAATAAAAAACTTCTTATAGTTGATTTAGAACCACAAAACTTATTCAGTTATATTTATGTACGTATACATCCCAGTTACTTTGTGATTATTACAAAAAAAAACAAATTTGCAATAGTATTGCAGTGTATCTTTGTTTACGGGTTTAATCTTTACCTTTGTAATTACTTTCCCCAGATCTTACAAGGGACGACTAGTCTGGAGAGGATTTTTAATTATGAATCCTGTAGGTGCATATTTTTTTTAACAGGACAGGAAGATCGATGACTTCCTGGAATGTGTGATAAAACTCATTGCTGGAGTTCCTCCTAGACAGTACGAGAATTTAAGTTTCATACATCCAAGTGTCGTATTAAATATGGCGAATATAATATGGGTGGTTTTATGGCCAGAAGATGTAAAGGGAAATTTGGATGTTCACTCTTCCTGATATTTGTCTTGCAGATGAGGAAAAGACCCTCATTCAGGAAACTTCTCCCGAACCGGTATAGAACTTGAGCCCAGGCGTGGCAAATAAGCTATGAACTAATTCAGTGTATTATGTATTAAAATGTCCACCGCTGTGGTCTCGAGGTAGCGTGCTGCCTTGTCACGCAGCGGGCCCGAGTTCGATCCCCGGTCGGGACAGGCACCTGGATGAGGTTTTTTTCGGGGTTTTCCTCACCTGTAAGACAAATGTAGGAAGCTTAGGGCCCAATGGTCCTCGAAAATCATCCGGCCATCATCATCCTTATCATTATCATCATCATCCTTCACCGATGTGGAAAGCAATGGAAAGCTACCACATCTATAATTCCCTAGTAAAGCTGCAAAGCATAGGATGAAAATGCTATGATTGCTGTGAAAGACCTGCCCTCGGGCAGAATTACTATGGATGGATGGAGGTATTAAAATAATATTTACAAGACTTTTGATATAACATGTTTTGCGTTTGTAATTCTCTGGAATTGCAGAATATTTTTTCAGTAAAAATCATGCTTTATCTGCAGATCTCGCCTTCTACGTTTTCAACATTCTGAAAACCTGTAATTATAATTGTGATCAGTTCCGGTGGATCAATGGTTTTCATATCAGCATCTGGTTCCGAAGTTGAACACGACTGGGTCGGTGGATTTTTCAGGGCGAAAAATCCTGAGTACTGACTTCCTTCAGAAATAACGGTTCTCATGTCGTACATTTTTCGACAGGTGAAAGAACCTCAAGCTTAAAATAAGAAGCCTTTGTGTAACACATGTCGGTTCTTGCAAGCAGGATATTGAATTGTGATCCTAATGACCACAGTTTATAGAGAGCGTCGTTAAATAAAATACATACTACCTCTAATTTTGTATGTTTGTTATTACACAAAAGTTTACTTTAAAACTTTTTTTCTTTAAGAACTGTGGCAGTTATTATTCCACTTTTTCCCCCCCTCGTTCATTTGAAATTATAAATGACTCGAAAAAATTCTATACTCTACTTATCTTGAGATGAAATTCAGTTTCAAGTAGCAAAGTGCAGTTTCCAATTTTTTACATGCGTTTCAAACTCATATAAAGAAGTTATGTTGTTGAAGGAAATAAAAGTAAATAAACCTAGCAACAGACAAAAGCCTTGGCCGCTGAAAATACATGACCTACTTCGCGAAAAGTCGTGGCGTGATCTTTAATGTGGAATATAAGACAAATGGACATGTCTTTGAATGTCAAGCCATTTTTACGCCCCTATAACAATCTGCTTCTTTTTTTTTTAAGGCATTTAAAATACGTCACGGATTATGTACAAAAACATGTCTCATGGCATAGCATTGCGTTGGTCTGGTTCACCTCTTCTGAGAAGTCAATGACTCGAGTTTATTTAGTCATTCACTTGATTTTCTCTACTCTCTCGAAGAAAATATAATATCGAAAATCGTATTCAATATTGTATTATTCTATAAGCATTTCTTCTATTCCCGGTCGGAACAGGTTCCTGGGTGAGTTTTTTTCGGGGGTTTTCCTCACCTTTAAGACAAATGTCAGGAAGCTTAGGGCCCAACGGTCCCCGAAAATCATCTGGCCATCATCATCATCCTTATCATTATCATCATCATCCTTCACCGATGGAAAGCAACGGGAAGCTACCACACCTATAATTCCCTAGTAAAGCTGCAAGCATAGCATGTAAATGCTATGATTGCACTGATAGACCTGCCTTCGGGCGGAATTACTGTGGATGGATTGTAGAAATCATGTTCATTTAACTTTGAGTTAAATAAATTAAAAGTTGACCCTTAATTGTGTGTCTGAGAGTAACGTAATTTGTTAACTACAGAGCGTGAATCCTGAATGTCAATTGAGAAGAAAATATTACTGAAAATGTTTAATTCATCATATAACAATAATTAACCGGCTCGCATGACCTTTATTCGTTACTACAATGCCCTATTCGCCAGATCGTTTTACCTCAATAAACCTAGGGGCCTATATGGTTAGCTGGTTCCGCGCAAGCCGAGTGGTCAAAGCATAATGCTTTAGCGCAGAGTATTTACGTGTCATGCGTTGGTTTGAGTCGTCATGGGGGAAGAAATTATTCATCGAATTTCGGAGTGTATGGAACCGGTGCGCACCCAGCACCGTGAGGAATTGTATAGTTATAATAAATAACAGGTCCAGGTTGAGAAAACCAGTTATAATTGCTGAAGTATCCGAAATGCTGGCCCATGTCATTTTAATACTTTGTAAATGTCATATGTGGATAGCAATGGGGTGATATGTAAAGGTCCCGCGCCGTAGCCGAGCGGTTAAGGTAGGAAGCCTTGGCGCAGAGCTACGGGACTTGCGCTGGTTCGAGTCTCCATGGGGGAAGAAATTTTCTCATGGTATTTCGGCCAGTATGGGACCGGTGCCCACCCAGCATCGTGAGGCAATTGGGTAGCTACAATAAGTAGCGGCTCCAGGTTGAGGAAACCAGCTATAACGGCTGGGGGACTCGACATGCTAACCACATGTCACCCCTACACTGGCTGCTGATCATCTACTTCTGTGATTCACACATGTGGATGTGAGGCCAGCAGCCGGCTGGTAGGCTAAGGGCCTTGTAGGCCTGTCGCGCCAGGAGTTTTTTGATATGTAAAGGGCTTCTAGTTTTGTATCATGGAATCAGTTTATGTCGTTAACTGAACAAGATTTAATTAGAAAAAGCGCTTACCATTATCTTTAGGCCTATATATATTATATTATATTATATTATATTATATTATATTATATTATATTATATTATATTATTATACAGATTCTTACTCTCATATTAGTAGGTATTTACTTATATTTTCATTTGTTTAAATGTTGTATAATCGTAAAATTAGTTTTCTATATCTCATTTTTCTTTGTTTTTTTTATATACATTAGACGGAGACAGCCTACCAACAATTTTATTTATTTGCTTGAATACATTTTATTATTAGTTTTAGTCTTAATCTCAACTATCATTAACATGGTTGTATTATAGATCGTAAGTAATATAATATACAGTATATTATCTTATTTGTCCCGCGCCGTGGCGGAGTGGTTAAGGCAGGAAGCCTTGGCGCAGAGCTACGGGACTTGCGCTGGTTCGAGTCTCCATGGGGGAAAAAATTTTCTCATGGTATTTCGGCCAGTATGGGACCGGTGCCCACCCAGCATCGTGATGCATTTGGGTAGCTACTATAAGTAGCGGCTCCAGGTTGAGGAAACCAGCTATAACGGCTGGGGGACTCGACATGCTGACCACATGTCACCCCTACACTGGCTGATTATCATCTACCTCTGTGATTGACACATGTGGATGTGAGGCCAGCGGCCGGCTGGTAGGCTAAGGGCCTCGTAGGCCTGTCGCGCCAGGAAATATTATCTTATTTATCAAATCTTCATTTTTAGTATTTAATATTAGAGTTATTGCGATTGTTATATTCTGTTGTTATATGTTTGTCCTGGTGAGTGGAAGAGAAGGCCACGTGTTCTTAACTCCACCAGGCTAAATAAATAAATAAAAATAGAATACACCAAATTGATGTAAAAAAACACCAGAATTAGTATTCTATATATATATATATATATATATATATATATATATTATATATATATTTATTTATTCATAAAGTTAGTATTAGTATTATTTGTCCGCTTTTCAATCGTTCTCACTTTCATAAGTTCAATATTCTATGAAATATAAGGGTCTATATTTTTTTCTTGTTTTAACATACGTACTTTTATAATATTTCAATAATAATTACTGTGTGTACTTACATGTAATTCAGTAGGCTTATTTGGCACTCCATGATAAAGATTGTGGCCCCTCCTGCTTTCATCGCATTTAAGAAACTAATTTGCATTTTATAGACTTAATTATTTGGTAGAGTAGTATGTTTTTAGGATTACAAATTAATTAAAATAAAACAAAATACGAAACAAAAGAAATGGTAGTGCTATCCTGGGATTATATAAAATGTAGATTAAATATTTTGAAAACATTCTATATTTGAGTTCGTTATTGAACCAACATAATGTAATATCAGAATAAATATTGTGAAGAGAATGCAGGCAATTAAGCATTTATCTTGTTATCTAAATGTACTAAATTTAGAGTGTGTACTGTAGAACATTGATAAGACCTGTCGTGACATATGAAGCAGAATTTTGAATCCATATTTGGTTCGTCTTCCGGGCTAATAGGCCGTGGTCCGGTTGTCTTCATACTCTACGTTTCGTCTACTGCTGCGGTAGACCTCATCAGGAGTTCACAGAGAGCACGCAGTATCTCCTGATGAGGTCTACCGCAGCAGTAGACGAAACGTCGAGTATGAAGACAACCGGACCACGGCCTATAAGCCCGGAAGACGAACCAAATATGGATCAAGACGCCGGCCGTGAAAGCCTACAATTATATAGAATTTTGGATGTTACTTAAAAATGACGAAGACTCGTTAAATATCTTTGAGAGAAAAATCTCGAGGAAGATTTATAGACAAGAAAAACAGGGAGAAGATTGGAGGATGAGAATGAATTAATAACTTGATTCATTTAACAAGGGATAAAATATTTTAATATTTTATAATTATATTGACTATTATAATTTCAGGGCCATTTTGAAAGTATGTCTGAAATAAGTACGCCCTTTAAGGTTCTTCACGAAGCAGTAAAATAAGGAAAGGCGGAAAGCGAATAAACCAAGAAAGATGGGGGATGTCAAAGAAATTAAAATTGATAAGAGGTGGGAGAATATGACGAATCGCAATGAATGGATGCAAATTGTTAAGGAGTATAAAGCTCTCCTTTGGGTGTAAACACTTCGAAGAAGAAGTAGAAGAAATAGGCTTGATCCCTCTTAAAACTTCCCTCTACCCATCCTTTAAAAATGTTTATGTAGCTATGTTTTCCTTTACATTCTTAACTCAAAACGAAGTCCTAATTTCAACTTGGAAACATATCTTAGTATAAGTATTCAGTTTTTATCTTTAAATTAGAAATTATTATTATTCTACGTATTTGCTTACTGGATTTTCGCTAATTATTTGTGCAAAATTTATCTTATTGGAATCGTAGACCTAACATTAAAAGTTAAACCCGATATCGTTTTAGAATTCATAACTCTGCATGTTACCGGTATACATGTATTCATGTTTTGTTGGTATATTCGCCGAGTTTAGTTAGTAACACCATCTATTATTTGTGAGTTCAGAAATAGACTTGGTCATTGCTGAGGTTTGGCATGTGCGGATCGCACTCGGAAGGTCTGGATGTCTAGTACAGGCGCCAGATATCCTGCTTACGTATTCTTCATAGTTACTATGACTCACTTCACATCGCCTTAAATTTATTCAGGATGTTTGAACTACTGTATTTGAGTTTGAAGAATATATTTCAACTTTTTTCCGCCAATATACAGTATATTTAAATCGATCCGTCACTTATTATACACATTTTTAATATGTTTCAACATTTTAATATCCAGGAAATATCGTTTACTAACGGTATAATTTGTTTTTTCTTCTAAAGAGTTACTAATTGCAACTGGTATTTTTTTTAACTTCTCAATTACTTTCCTCGAAATCTGTGTTATATGATATTCTAGTAAATTGCATGTAACAGGAATTACATATATGCACTGTAAATACTTTCTGAATCTTCGCCATGATTTGAAATTCTGTTAAAGTGTGATAAATAAAACATATTCCCCATGTACTATCCACTGCATAATTATAAAAATATGCATTTGTGTTTCAAATGAAATACTAGAGCTTCCTATGATTTTAAACAAATTAGTTTTTAACATAATTTGGCTAAAGTAATATAACATATAATTACATATTCACATATACATATTTACAGAAGTAATTAACATTTCCAGGAATCTACTTCAGCTAGGCAATAAAATAATAGTGAAAAAGTGGAATGGAATGTAGGCAATAGTATAAACAATACATTTTTATTCTTGGTTTCTCGCCATAGCTTCATCTTCTATATATTTGTGTAACGATGTAAATAAATAAAACGTATAAACATTCTTTATCCGCTTTCAAAAGTAAATACACGTACATTGTATAAGTAAATAAAGTTAATGAAAATGTGTTAATTGTGATTGAAGAGTAGAAGAATACATAGTCTATTTACTGTACGTTATTATACAGTACTTAGGTGTGCTGATGATTTTATCTCTAACAAATCAGAAGTCTTTAAAATAAATTCAAATTGGAAGAATGATTAAATGTAGGATTTTAAGTGCCATATGTAGGCAACTTTTAATACTGGAAAAAGGAATCGAACGGGGGATACATTTTAATTGTATGTTTACACGATCGTAACATTCATAAGATTCATGGGATTAAAACCTATGATGTTTATTAATTTATTATTACAAATACCAAGTAGGCCTTCCTATAGATTTCTAATCAATTATAATGGAACATTTAAATTTAAATCTTACAGTATTTGGTACATTATTTATACTTGTGAATAAATTCATTCTTTAACATGTATAAATTTATTGATGTTCTCCTCTTGTTGACTGTCAATGACTTTTTATATTAAACTCGAGTCTGGACTAAATTATGACATATATTTAATTTAATTTCCTATATATTTTGAAAAGCATACATGCGCACTAGCCTCTATTCTGCAGAATATTGTTAGGAATCACAGCGTCCGTTTTCTGCCAGTTATTGTCTGGCAGTTACAGCTCATAAATAGAAATCTGGCGAGGTAAGATCAGGCCGACGTTGGTAAATTATATGATCTTCAAAGAGGGGACAGTTCTTTCGTTCTGTGTTCAAAATTATTGCAAGTGGCATAAGACTGCTGAAAAACCAAAATAGCGTCGTCCAATTATTTCATAAAATATATTGAACACATCTCATGAGTGGGGCCATGGCAAATATGCTCGGTTTGATTACCAGTTGATTGTTCAGAAGATTTTTGTCGTATCTGTACCAAGAGCTATTTTTTTCTTTCCTTATTTTGAAAAAAAAAAACTAATAAGTAACGCGTAGTATGCATCTCAGACATTGAACTAGATCAGTGCTTCACTTTTTTATGATGGATCTCTTTGCACTTAAAAATATATTCACGGATCCTGAAATTAATCTTATTATAAAAACCTCCATATTGTATTATGTAACATGAAAATAAATATTTACATTTGCTGATATAGGCTGTTTCGCGAATGTATAGACTACATACGGTCTAGTTAGTTACTTGGCATCGAAAAAATTGTAGTGTTAATGAATTATTTATTTAAAGAACTTGTGATATATATATATATATTTCGTTACTCACTAGAAGAGTGCGTTCGCGGGATTTACTATTAGGCCTCCCTATGTGAACAAGTGCATCTATAGGTATAACCATTGAGGAAAAATTCGCCCCCATAAATATTTCCTTTACTTGTTGTCTTTGCCCAATTGTTTAAATACGTACAGTTAGCATGTATAGTAACGTCATTGTTAGGGAACCCACAGAGTGGTGTTCTTTGTACTCGTAAGGTTACATTCTAGCTACTAATCTTCTTCTGTCCTCCATAGTATCTTTACCTTGTCGTAGTGGAGTGGCTTGCGTGCTTAAATGATCCTGAGAGCTATGCCGACGGTAGCATTGCTGCCGATAGGGTTACCCATGCCGGACTGGTTGAAGGTGATAAGCCAGACGAAAAAAGTATCTTGGTCGAAAGAGTGACGATATTTCACCGTAAAAATACAACCGTCAAGAAACGCGGACATGAGTTCCAATGGAGTAAAATTTTCCAGAGGTAAAATAGTACCCCATTCGGTTTTCCGGGCGTGGACTACTTCAGGGAATCCATGCCAAAGGCTCAAACACAGGGACTCTTAAAGTCCCAACTACTTTCAAAAAAACATTTAACTGAAAATATATAAAATTCTACCGGTTATATTATATGGATGCGAAACATGGACTCTTACTTTAAGGGAGGAAAGGAGATTACGAGTATTTGAGAGTAAAGTTCTTAGAAAAATGTTTGGGCCAAAGAGAGATGAACAGACAGGTGAATGGAAAAGACTTCATAACAGTGAACTGCATGGTCTTTATAGGAAGCCAGATATAATAACAGTTCGTAGACTGCGATAGGCAGGACATGTGGCACGAATGGGGAATTAAAGACGTGCACGGTAGCTTCTTGTAGGAAAACCAGAGAGAAAACGCCCAGTTGGTAGACCAATAATGAGATGGGAGAATAACATTAACAATGATTTGAGGGAAGTAGATTATACAGGAAATGATTGGAAAACATTAGCTCAGGATAGGGATGTATGGAGAGCTTATGTCCGCGCGGCCATGAATCTACGGGTTCGATAGTGCCAGTGAGTTAGTCAGTTAGTTACTCTTCTCCTGAGTATGTGGATCTGCGGAGCACAGTTTGTAAATCACTATACACAACTAGATATCCACTTTCCCAGTGGTAGCATATTTGTCACGGCCTTACCCATATCACTTTACATCAAGATGCGTTTGCAGAATCCTGTTATCATTTTTCTCTTACATCGAGAAAAATGCCATTAAATTGTGACCATTCCTCTACTATCAATTTATGAGTAATATTAGTACCCAGGAGCGTGTAATATACACTTATAACAATACTTGAAAAAAAAAACCTTATGGGCTAATTGTCCACCGCTGTGGTCTCGAGGTAGCGTGCTGCCTTGTCGCGCAGTGGGCCCGGGTTCGATCCCCGGTTGGGGCAGTTTTTCTGGGTGAGGTTTTAATCGGAGTTTTTCCTCACCTCTAAGAAAAATGTCTGGAAAACGTTAAGGCCCAAACGGTCCCCGAAATCATATGGCCATCGCAATCATCATCCTTATCATTATCATCATCAACAACGGGAAGCTACCACACCTACAATTCCCTAGTAAAGCTGCAAGCATAGCATGAAAATGCTATGATTGCAGTGAAAGACCTGCCTTCGGGCAGAATTACTATGGATGGATGGGCTAATTACATGTCATAATAGGCCTAATAAAGACCTTCATCTAGGGATAAAATTTAAATTGATATAAGGTAATTATGAATTTTAAATATACTGGTTATAGAATTCTAGTCAAAACATCGCTATGATATGGGATTTTGCGAGAAATTCTGGAATATTGGCAACTCTACTGCTCAGTTATTAATTCAAAGAAGAATGTGTCACGTCGTTATTGTTTAAATATTTCAGAATGTACAAAGGATTTCCTTATTGTGTTGTAATACCCCTTTTCTTCCTGTTTATCAATACAGACGCGATAATGATGGTATTCAGGATATCCGACATTTAAGCTTTAAATTATTTTACTGGAAAGAAACAAGTTACTATAAATAATGTGGTTTCCTTTGCTTACAAAACCATGAGGTCAAGTACAACTTTATAATATGGAGTCTAACTTGTTAGGACTAGATTAAAAGCTTGTGTTACCTATCTGTGGTCCCGAGGTAGCGTGCTGCCTTGTTACAGAACAGGCCCGGGTTCGATCCGGTCGGGACGAAGTTTTCTGGGTGAGTTTTTTTTGGGGGGGGGGTTTCCTCACTTGTAAGACAAACGTCAGGAAACTTTAAGGCTGAAACGGTCGCCGAACATCAACTGGCCATCATAATCATCATTCATATCGCCTTACATTAAGCTTAGTATTAAGGATTCTCCTGGCGCACCACTATCATTATCATCGTCTAACATATCATCGGGGCAGTCATAATCCCGCTTTCCAGGAAACCCCAACCTCATAAGTGGGTTACAAATTACGCTAATGCCAGGAGAGAACCCACTTCGGCAGACTATATTACGTGTACTTGTGTTGTGTACGGAGAGGAAGTGTAGGATGAGTGTATTTTTTATTATAGGTATAGTGCAAATGTGATTGGATGAAGGATGATGGTGAAGAGAAGGAGGAAGTCGAACCCCGGTGCCGGCACATAGCTTACCTCCAACTTAAAACATCAGGGGACTTCCAGACTTATTTATCCAAGGGACGAATTGATATCGAGAATACCACATGTCTTCTCAACATATTTACCACGGAAAGATTTGGAATTTAATCTAGACATTCTGTGCACAATCTAGTAATTAAAAAGTGTACAGCCATTATCGCATATCTAATTTTACAATTCAAATTTCCAACGCTGAGCGCCGCCGAGAATCAAATCCGAACCCGAGGAGGCAGGCGTGTTGCCCCCTGAGGTAGCGCAGCAGACTTATAGGTCTATTGTAGTAATGTAAAATTCGGATAGACGTTTTCCTGATTTGACATAAGAGGCATAAATGAAAGTAAATTGGTTTCTAATCCCATTCGTACTCCTAATCAAGAAATTGAGGAAACTGTAATAAGTCCGCTAATTCAGCTGCTTAATTTCCTTAATTCTTACAAATACTTCGGATCTTCAAAATGCAATAAGATTCAAAACGAATGGTCTGACAATATAAGTTTCATAAACAAGATATCACTTCTCCTCATTAAAGTCCTAAATCACTAGGGGCAAATTAAATTTTTTTTACTGTGATGTTTAGCTAAGATGTATAATGTTTTCTAGAAGGGTGATTCTAGCAGAGTTTCTGAAGAGAGAAATGATGATGATGATGATGATGATAATAATAATAATAATAATAATAATAATATTTGAAGAAGGGATACAGAAACAAAGAAAGAAGTATTGAAATGGATACCTCCTGGAGAAGGGATACGTAGTAGACCAAAGCCGTCGTGGTTAATGGGAATACAAGACAACATGAAGAAGAGAAATATGACAGAAGCAGACAAGCAAGACCGAGAAGTGAGGAAGACAAAAAATTGTATATTTTGGTTGAGGATACCTGGGTAAATAACAGAAACAATCTTGAAATAATATATAATAATAATAATAATAATAATAATAATAATAATAATAATAATAATAATAATAATAATAATAATAATAATAATAATAATAATACTATTTCTTTAACTCAGTTGAACCTCTCACCTTGGAGGTGCTTTTACATGGCACACGCCACCGGGCCCTACAGTGGCACGACCTGTTGGAAAGGGATTATAACTATGAATCACACACATACTTTTTTGACCACACAAGGACATGTAGTGACTCACCGAAAGAGTGATTAGCTCAATGTCAAGTCCGAGACAACACAACATTAAGACGAAAAAAAACAATAACAGTAATAATAGCAATAATAACAATAACAATCGCAATAACAATAATAATTTATTTATATACAGATTTTCAATGTTTGCACATCTTTCTGTACCTAAAGTTTTATTTTCCTTCTCAACTCGTCTCTATCCATCCACTCCATGTCCTCCAGACCTCTTGTTCTCATTCCAGTTCTCACTTCTTGCATCCATGAGTTTCGAGGTCTTCCTTTCCTACTTCTTCCAGGTGGGCACTATTCCAATGTTTTTTCTGGGTAACCTTTCTTCTTGCATTCGTCGTACATGTCGTATCAATTTAATTGCTTGTATCTTACATAATCTACTGTTGAATATTTAATTCATTTTTTTATCGTATGTCAGTATAATAATAATAATAATAATAATAATAATAATAATAATAATAATAATAATAATCTATCCATAGTAATACTGCCCGAAGGCAGGTCCTTCACTGCAATCATAGCGCTTTTTTCATGCTATGCTTGCAGCTTTACTAGGGAATTGTAGGTGTGGTAGCTTCCCGTTGCTTTCCACACCGGTGAAGGATGATGATGATGATAATGATAATGATGATGATGGTGATGATGGCCATATGATTTCGGGGACCGTTTGGGCCTTAAAATTTTCCTGACATTTGTCTTACAGGTGAGGAAAAACCCCGATAAAAACCTCACCCAGAAAAACTGCCCCGACCGGGGATCGAACCCGGGCCCGCTGCGTGACAAGGCAGCACGTTACCTCGAGACCACAGCGGTGGACTCCTATTTATAATAATAATAATAATAATAATAATAATAATAATAATAATAATAATAATAATAATAATAATAATAATAATAATAATAATAATAATAATAATAATATAATAATAATATAATAATAATAATAATAATAATAGTAATAATAATAATAATAATAATACAGTAAAACTTGTTCAAAGCGGAATCGCACGGGGCCATTTTCTTTTCTCCACATTAGACAACATTCTGCATTATAAAAAAGAAACAAAAAATATTAACCAATCTTATATTATAGAGCACCGTATATGTATTTTTATGTACCTTGGATTAATTGTAGTTCTGCTGCCGTTGGAAAGTGTAGTATGTAGGAGCGACTTCGTCAGTAACGCGCGAATAAAAATGTCTCTTAGGCGCGTACCCTGAAAATAAAATATGCAGTTTCGGTTTACGCTCACTAACTACACTTTTGTCCACATTCTTTGATTCCCCGCAAATTTCATTCCACACTACATTGTGTCGTATTTTAAAATTGTCCGCAACCAACCTGAAGATGCCTTGAAATCGTTATTCCGTAGGGATATAGCAACAACTAGATCTTGACTTTGGACCATCGGTCAGGAAATTTGGAGATTTTTAATCATGGACTTATAAAACACATCTCAACTTTTATAAGATTCGAGATGTGTTCCGTTGAGGTATTATTCAAAATTAAAATATAAAGTTTTGGAATATTCACCTGTAAGGTCCGTCTCCTCAACTTAATTAGTTATTTAACTGTAGCGCTTTCGGGACTTGTCTTATCATCTGCAGGATTCAAAACTGGTGTGTCACTGTGAAACACCAGTTTTGAATCCTGCCGATGATGGGACAAATCCCGGAAGCGCTATAGTTAAATAACTAATTAAGTTGAGGAGACGGACCTTTCAGGTGAATATTCCATAACTTTATATTTTAAGTGAAACACCAGTTTTGAATCCTGCTGATGATGGGACAAGTCCCAAAAGCGCTACAGTTAAATAACTAATTAAATTGAGGAGACGGACCTTTCAGGTGAATATTCCATAACTTTATATTTTAATTTTAAAACACATCTCGTTGATTTCTTTTTATATATATATGCTCTTCATTTTACCATTTTCTCTTGCATCCATTCATTCGTTATTTTTTTCTTTGTGTTTTAAAATCTCACATACTTGGGTTTTTCCATATTTATTTCGCGTACCGAGAGTTTGTTGTTCTTGATCTTCAATCACTTTCACTTTTTCGTTTAATGACAATGATACATATAATTTAGCCATCTTTATTCCGTAAATTCAAAACGCTACCTGTGAAAGATACGTACACAATCAGTCTCAGATCTTAAACAAATTTAAGATTTTACAGTGCACTGGTTATTATTTGTAAGTCAGATGCCACACGCCAAATATTTGTTAAACGAACCTGTATTTGGCAAAACGGATATGCAGTGAGGCCGAAATAAAATTGCAGATACAGATACAAACTCTACTTCACCCGGCGCGAGCGGCAGAAATCATCACTTATTGTTAATTCGTTTAACGCGAATTCAATAAAGTGGAAACTAATTTATTTCTTTCTCTCTCTCTCTCTCTCTCTCTCTCTCTCTCTCTCTCTCTTTTTTTTTTCCGCCTTATAAACATTTTTTCATGAATTGTGTAGAAATATCCTTCCGATTCCGCATTGGACAGATTCCGTTTTATACTAAATAAATTCACGTAAAATTACTTTCATTTTGTCGGGACCAATAAATTTGTTCACATTGGACAGATTTCCGCATTATTCGAGTTCCGGATTAAAAAAAGGTTTTAGTGTAGTAATAATAATAATAATAATAATAATGATAATAATAATAATATCTCAACATCCTACTAATATCTTTGTTACCTGCTAGATGTCTCAGTGGGTCGGTATGTTGACCGTATACCATTTATGACATCTGTGGGCAAATAAGGTAACTAAATTAACTTGGTCTGGTAACTCATAAGTCATAACAAAGAAGAGGCTATGGTTCAACATTGGGCAACGCCGTTACAGATCATTATCATATTCACCTTTAGATTAAGTTAAGGATTAAGGCCTCTCCTGGCGCATCACTATCACCATCAACATCATCATCACCTATCACACGTCATCGTGGCAGCGTAATTCCGCCTACCAGGCGCTCCAACCTTACAAGTGGGTTACAATAACGCTAATTCCAGGAGAAATTATTATAATCTCACTATGACGGTTGTCCAGCGGCTCGCTTTGTTTCCCAGCAGCTGTTATGTATAATTAAATACAAAGATGCCGATTACCGCCACTATAATAATTCCGCATGTTAATCATTGGCAAGCATTGTCGCTGCACCCGGTTTTATATAAATGGACAACCATCGTAGTGAGGCGATAATACCACAAATGTCGTAATGACAAACCTGGTGGCATTGATTTAATATATATATATATATATATATAATCTTACTTCACTGGTTAAATGGCAGGTAAGGCATGATCATAACGTTGTCAGTTTAAATAAAACTTTTATTATTATTATTATTATTATTATTATTATTATTATTATTATTATTATTATTATTATTACTTGTACAATAAGTAGAACACAAACCAACAAGCTGTTAGAAGTAGAAATAGATTTTTGGAGGCGACCGACAAGAATTTCAAGAAGGGATAAGGTCAGAAACAGTACAATAAGGGAAATTATGCAAGTTGAAAAAAAAATTAGAAAAAATAGAAGGAAAACGTTTGAAATGTTATGGACACCTCATAAGAATGGAAGAAGAGAGGATACCAAAGAAGATCCTTAATTGGAAAGCTAATGGTAGAAGTGGAAGAGGCAGACATATAGAACATTGGATAGATGGAGTGAGGAGAATTATGGAAACTAGAGATTTGAGGGAAGAAGATGCTTTAGAGAGGAACCTCTGGCGACAAATCACTTTGGGTTGAAGGAAAAATACTGTATATTGTGGAAAAATGCTAATAAAAAAATATAATAAATTACTTGATTCTAAAATAATTGAATGTGGAGGATGCTGCGCCTAACTTCACTTAAGAGTACATACCGGAATGTGTTGTCATTCTGTATAATTTACGTAATTAAATTAAACTGTTATAGAGTTATGGTGAATTATATTTTGCTCAGTGTGCAGTGTGTATTTCTTGGTTTCAAATTGATACTGTTTAGTACGATGTCCTCAGCATCCTGTTCTCTGAAAATTGAACGAACTACTGTTACGTCTTCTGAATACTAATTTCACGAACTTCCTAGGGAAACTGTAATATAATCATGCACATTGCGCAATTTTAGCATGTTCGTGATTCAGAAGCCAACAAGTACTAATTTCCTGATGCATCAACATGCATTCAAATAATGCTGCATGTATTAGAGTGCAGTTATGTAACATCTGAACCTGAGACAAAAAAAAAATATTCGTGGCTTTTCTTTTTTAATTTTAATGTAAGTCTACAATAAATCTGTTATATAAATATGCGATGTTCAGAACACCGAGTAATATAAATTTGAAGATAGTACTATGGGTAGGAAACTGGCATCGTAAAACTCTTGTAGGTTAAAATATGTTATTTAAAATTCATGTACAAAACACGGAATACGTAATAGAATTTTGAAGATAGTCCTATGGGTAGGAAATTGGTATACAGCAAACCATAAGTCGTAGGATAAAAGATGTTATTTGAAATTTGTTGTAAAGCGTTTGCTCTAAACCGTTATAATTTCTCATGTTGTATTTGAATTATATTGCTGCTTATTTTATTAATATAAGATCTAGAGTACAATTTTAAGCGGCTAATTGTACGACTAATATGCATAGTTATTGTATTATTTTTATCTAATTATTACTAATATTATAATTTATAATTTGAATTTTATTTTAAAATATGCGGACTGATCTTATACTAGGTGTTTTTACGGTGAAAGAAATTTGGGTCTTATTCACTACGGCCCAAATATGTAACGCTTAATTCAATGTTGCAGTTTTATGAAAATTTGAAACAAAACTTTCTAGACGATGTCTGGTTACCATGCTCGCCTCTGGTTCCGAGGTTCGCAAGTTCAAACCTGGCCGAGGTCAATGTATTTTAAAGGGACACAAACAAAAATCCTGAGCGACTTCCTTAAGGGGTATGAAGCCTTGGTCCCGTATCGTATATTTACGCCACGTAAAATAACTTTAAGCCAGGAACAAAATATCTCTGTACAAAATTTATCGGCCCTTTTTCGCCCAAATTTGATTTCGCCACGAATGACCTGAAAGTTATAGAGCTTCGTTAATCGTTTTAAGGAATAAGAATAAGAATAAAACTTATTCAGAATTAATTTATCACAGTATTCACGTCCGTATAAGCAAAATAAGGCCTATTCTTAGATTGGAAATTGTCCACCGCTGTGGTCTCGAGGTAGCGTGCTGCCTTGTCACGCAGCGGGCCCGGGTACGATCCCCGGTGGGGCAGTTTTTCTGGGTGAGGTTTTTATCGGGGTTTTTCCTCGCCCAAACGGTCTCCGAAATCATATGGCCATCATCATCATCCTAATCATTATCATCACCATCCTAATCATTATCATCCTTCACCGGCGTGGAAAGCAACGGGAAGCTACCACACCTACAATTCCCTAGTAAAGCTGCAATGCATAGCATGAAAATGCTATGGTTGCAGTGAAAGATCTGCCCTCGGGCAGAATTACTAAGGATGGATGATATGGAATGGGAAATTGCATATACTACGAGAAGAGAAATGCGTAAAAGTTTACGCGTTTCTGGGTTTGCCTAATTAAACTAAATTCCATGGCCTACCAGCCGGCTGCTGGTCTTACATTCACATGTGTAATCACATAGGCGGATGACCATATAGCCAGTAAGTGGTAATCATCAGCCGTTATAACTGGTTTTGTCAATCTGGAGTCACTACTTATTATAGCTACCCAAGTTCCTCGCAACGATGCTGAATGGGCGCCGATCTCATACTGGCTGAAATTCCGTGATTTTTCTGCCCTTGGGGACTCGAACCAGCGCAAATCCTATAGCTCTGCACCAAGGCATCATGACTTAAATTATTCGCGACGGTTTTCCTAAATCTTAAATGTCATTGTTTCCGCCCCAGTCTACTAATCAATTGGAGGATGGAGCTGTTGTTTCGAAGATCATGTGGGGATGAGGCGGAAAATCTTTTTCATTGCTAGTACATGGAAGATTCTATCCAAAGTAAAAATAAAGCAATTCGAATGATACGAGGGTGTATTTTTGTTTAATATCTACTAGAGGAACAGTCGCTGGGTACGACTTCCACAATTGAAAAAGGCATTATTATGTCGATTTGTATACGACATTCACAATTTAAAGAAACAATATTCTATCGATTTGATTACGACTTCCATATTTGTAAGAAGCAATTTTCCGTCGATTTGCGTATTGGACAATATTAATTGCGCAATAAATCTAAACTTGGAAGAAACCTAAATTATTTTCTAATTTCTTTGTTATTGTCTAGTCTCAGTATTGTATTATAAAATATTCCCAATAATGAAATGTTAAAAACCAAGATTTTTAATTCTAATTTATTCTGTAAGACAGGTCTATGTTTTTTGAAAGCTTATGTTCATCCACATGCGGGGAAAATTATTAAAAACTGCCCGAAATATATCAACTTTTAAAATATAATTTAAAAAATTGCAATTAAACAACGAGGATTTGTCTACATAATTTATATTGGGTATTTTCACTTGTTTACTACTGTATAATATAATTTATAGCTGAAGGAGACTTTATGTATTTTTTAGCTTCTTTAGTCGTACTTGTAGAATTACTAATTTTTTGCCATTGTTATTCTTATGTTGACGTCATTGGTATCCGTTTTTTATATATTTTATAATGATACTGTAACTTTTCACTTTCCTGCTGTCTAGTGAAACGGTAAAGTACTGAATTGAGATATAGTATGAAATAAAATAAATCATCATTTTTAAACTTCATACAGTGTCAATACTAATAAAATGTACAATAAAATTCTTTTAACTCACAATAGAAAATTATAAAGTTAAGTACTGAATTGAAATATACAGTAAAACTTGTTTAATCGGAAACGCGAATAATGCGGAAATCTGTCCAATGTGAACAAATTTATTGGTCCCGGAAAAATAATAGTAATTTTACGTTATTTACTCTGTATAAAACGGAATCTGTCCAACGCAGAAACGGAAGGATATTTCTACACAATTCCTGAAAAAAATGTTTATAATGCGGAAAGATAGAGAGAGAATAAAGTAGTTTCCACTTCACTGAATTCTCGTTAGGCGAATTTACAATAAGTGATGACTGATGATTCCTGCCGCCGGGAGAAGTAGCGTTTCTACCCTATCTGGTATTTTCTTTCGGCCTCACTGCACACCCGTTTTGCGAAATACAGATTCGTTTAACAAATATTTGGCGTGTGACATCTGTCTTACAAATAACCAGTGCACATTAAAATCTTAAATTAGTTTAAGATCTGAGACCGATTGTGACCGTTTCTTTCACAGGTAGCGTTCTGAATTTACGGAATAAAGATGGCTAAATGTTATGTATCATTGCCATTAAACGAAAAAATGAAAAGTGATTGAAGGTAATGAAAAACAAACCTTCAGTTCGCGAAATAACTAAATTTAAATGTGGAAAGACCCAAGTTTATGGGATTTTAAAACACAAAGAAAAGATAATGAATGAATGAATGGATACAAGAAAATGGTCAAATGAAGTGGAAAGAAAGAAAAAAATGAAGAAATAAACAAGGTGTGTTTTACAAGTCGGCGATCAAGTAGTGTGGAATGAAATTTGCGGGGGATCAAAGGATGTGGACGAAATTATAGTTAGTTAGTGGAAACCGAAACTGCATTCTTTAATTTCAGGATACGCGCCTAAGAGACATTTTTTAATGCTGACGAAACGGGACTGTTTTTTCACGCTTTACCGTCGAAGTCGCTCGTACATTCACTTTCCAACGGCAGCGGAACTATAATTAATCCAAGGTATGTAAGAAGACATATATGTTGCTGTATAATGTAAGATTGGTTTTTTTATAATGCGGAAAGTTGTCTAATGTTGAAAAAAAAAAAGAATTGGTCCCATGCGATTCCGCTTCGAACAAGTTTTACTGTTGTATGAAATTGAAAAAAAAAAAAAAATACTATTTTGAAATTTCATACAGTGTCAAACTAATAAAATTCACTATAAAACGCTATTTATCCACAATAAAAAAAAATTGTAAAATTGCATGCCTATAAGGTTCAATCTCCTCAACTTGGTTAAGGCTTTTTAAAATTCTCAGAACTTAAGTTGAGCTGAATCTTAGAGGTATTCAATTTTATATTCTGTCCATACAATGTATAAGAAGGATAAAGTAGAATAAAATTAAATATACAAAGTTACAATTTGCTGAGTTATAAAATACTAAGTTGTTACGCAGCTAGGTCACAAACAACACGTGACTGCAGTCTGCGTGTTTTCTCGCACATGCTGGTGCGTGTTGTGATTGCAGACAAGCACAACAAAAACATTTCTGCAGCTGCTGGAGCAAGGTTTTGTTCAGGCAGGTGACAGTTTTAACTTTTCTTAAGTCATTATCTCATTAAACCAATTATTAAAAATGTATAATAATTTCATAGATTATCTGCAGCTTCTTTTAACTTCTAGTTATTGTTACTGCACATGTTTTCACAGAAGAGATCAGTTTCAACAGCTTGCTCTATTGCACACGACACGACGTAGAGGGTTTATAACACCGTATCTGATGTATTAATACAATCTTCTGTACTATCACATTTTAAACATATATTATTGAACGTTCTGTTTTATAGTAGAAAAACTTTTTTTATATTGTTCGGGCGCAAGTTAAAATTAACTGGCTCAAAAATTATACCTAAAAATAAACTACCAAGAAAAATGCAATGTTATAAATTATAATTTAGAAACCTACGCTAAATTTTGTTGACGAAGTGATATTCTAGTAAGGATTCGTATAAAAAATCATCTGCGAGTTACCTCTGAATAAACTTAATTTAAGATAAAGACCGGGATAATTGTTGGACCGGTATGGCAGCTCGGCAGTAATACTTGAACAACCGCACACGCTATTATCTCCCGCACTAATTTCTTCTTGTAGTAAGGGTGTCCAAGCGTAACATTTATTTTTTTTATAAGTTGAATTCTTGATTTCGGTTACTTACACTTAAAACTCGTCTTTTTGACTCAAAACATAAAGGAGATCCTGTCATAAAAAATCAAGAGAGGTTTTAATATGAGAATATTGTATGTTACCCTAAATGCATTAGCCTAATGAGTAGAACCTACCCTAATGTCAAATATTAGACCACCGCTATGATCTAGGGATAACTTCCTTGGCTCAGATGCAAAGGGCCCTTTGGGGAAATTTCCAGGGTAAGGCTATTTTTTTCGGGATTTTTTCTCAACTGTGAAACGTGTGTCAAGAAAGTTAGAGCACAAAATATCCACAAACACCATCATACCATATCGAGTGGTAAGTTTGAATGTATGTTTCTAGTCTAGAAACGGACACGGGATTGAGCTAATCTCTCATCCGCGGTGGCTCTCCATATCCATTCGTTGTCAAAAACAGGTAGGTCTATTAATTTAGAGTTAAAAACGTTTTCTCGACAGGTCAATATCATTTAGACCTATATTAAAACAATTAGAGCTTAATTTATTATATTTGCATGTTATTTTATTAAATTTGTTCATGAACAAGAGTTTTAATTTTTCATCATCATCCGGTATCATGGCAGCTGTCTTCCGGAAACCAAACGCCATTCCTTTCTGTCCATCCATTAATCTTTCTCCAATCCTCTGATATTCATAGCCGCTTGTACCCCTTCTATCCAAGTTTTCTTCGGTCTTCCCCTCTTCCTCCTTTTCATTGTGATCCATTTCATAACATGTTAGGAAATCTTTGCTCTGGCATTCTTCTGACATTGCCATACCACTGTAATCTTTTCTTTTCTATAATGTCTATGGTGTCCGGCTCCTCTTGTACACCCATAATTTCCCTTATTTCTTTATTTCGTATTCTATCCATTCTAGATTTTCCAGCTGATATTCATCATCATCGTCACTCCAGGGATTAGGCAATTGCCCGTTCCGACTTCATAATGCATCAGCCCAACGTCTTCTAGGTCTTCCAACATCACATCACGTCTTCCTCTTGCTTGATAATTTCTTGCTAACAATGGATATCTCTCCTTACTCATTCCATCCATATGATCAATCCATTTCTGTCTGTAATTCGTGACCTTATCCAATAAAGGCTGTACTTTCAATTCTTCTCTTATATCCTCATTTATTATTCTATCAAGCCTTGTACATCCTTTTACTTGTCTTAGGAACCTCATCTCCGCCGTCTGTATTCATAAAACATCAATTTTTGTACTTAAAATTCTTTTCATTTCCCTGGTAGGAATTTGCCAGACTTCAGCACCACATGTTAAAATGCTCTGAATTATGGTTTGATATATTTGTAATATTCTTTTTTTTTTATATTCTTGCTCCACCAAACAGAGTTTAAAGCATTTATTGCTTGTTTTGTTTGTGCGATTCTATTTCTAATTTCCATTGTGTTTATAATTCTTTAATCTTAATTTTATACCAAAACTATGGCTTTCAGAATATTGTTTATTTCGTTAATATAATTGGATGAAGAATTTGTAGAACACTACGAGCCATTATACAATACTGACCGCAACAGGATGTTGTAAAATACTCTATTGCGATTCTGAATTTTACTGACTCTGTTGAAGAATTACAACAAAATAGGGTATATACTGTACTGAACAAGCTACCGTATATTAATGTCATAAATATAAACATTAACCATTATATGTTTACTGTGTTTTAATCTTTAGATATTGTATTGTATTGAATTGTATTGTATTGTATTGTATTGTAAGCCCATGCTTTCCCTTTACAGAGATTTAGGTGCTCTCCCCCTACAGGGAAGAATTTGAACCATACTAATTTAGTTACTTGTTTCCGTATAAATGTCATTTTGAGTGGTCCGTGGTCAGCGTTCCGCCTCATACCGACATCTAGGAAACCAAGGTAATACTAGGACGAGAAAATTCGGTAAATCTTTAAATATATACTGTAACTTCTACAAATTTATCCCGTTTCTGGCTCGTACGTAGCGGGGGGCTGGTTCGATCCCCGGTCGGAAAACGTTTCCAGAGTAGGCCTAATTTTTTCGGGGATTTTCTACATATGCAAGACAAATATCAGAAAACGTAAGGTTGACGGTCCCCGAACAACATTTGACCATCATAATCATCATCTTCTTCTTCCTCTCCAGGATTAGGTCAATGCGACCTTTTCCGCTCTCAAGTCCATTGTTTCCTTGACCGTCCCAAAGATCTTTTTCCATGGGGTTTGTAGATGGTGATCATTATCATATTCGCCATGTTAAGTATGACGTGTGTGTGAAAGGTGTGTTTCGTCTTAAAATTATGTTACCTCGGAGGAGGTCCTGGCATTGAACTGATCACTCATTCTTGTGTGGTCAGTAAAGTATGTGTGTGATCCACAGTTTAAAATACCTCTCCTGACAGGTCGTGTCATTATAAGGCCCGGGCGGCGTAAAAAGTGCCTATAAGGTGAGAAGTTAAACTGATATAAAGAAGAAAAAGATATTTGTGCAAGGATGCCCCTTATAATTATTCATCATAGATGACTAATTGACGAACTTATAAGTTTTCGAAGTTAGATTAAATTATACAGTTAGCTGTAAACGATTTAAATATTCCAATAGCACAGTGGATGTAAACAAAGCTTTATGGAGCAGTTTATTCTTCTCTTCTTCGTCAGGCTCTACGACTTCCAGTGGAATGTCTTGGCCTTCTCAACCAGTTTACGCCACTTCTTCCTATCTTGTGCAGTGGATTTCAAATCAAAAATCCCCATCTCTCTCAAATATTCAATTACGTCATCTTCCCATCGATCCTTGGGTCTTCCCCTTGGTCTTGTTCCTTGTGGCTTCCAATTCAAAATATCATTCGGCAATCTTCCCTTTGGCATTCTTAGTGTATGTCCAAACCATTGTAATCTTGGAGCAGTTTATTACGATCATATATAATATCGTAATTATCTTTATTTTTATTTTTAGCTAATTATAGGTATAATATACTATTTGATAATGTGACTTAATTATAGCATATGAAAAGTATGAATTGACTTTTTAGCAACATCTGCTTATTCAGTACCTAATCGTTTTAGCAACTATGGATAAGTAAGAAAAGTTGCGGCAAAACGAATAGCCCGAGCAAAAATAAAAATACTTCATATATGATAAATACAATAGTTAGCACCATACGGTCAAAATGGTCACTATTTCGACGTCTATTCTGCTTCCAAGGAAAGCATTTGCTCCTTTGTGAAATATTAATTTTCTTTGTGAGAAGACATTTTGGTGTTCACAGTTTTGTTAAAATATTCCAATGTAAGTATATATTATTTTTTATTAAATCATTGTAATATCTTCTGGAAATGTTTTATTTCACATTAATCTTTATTTATTTTGTATGCTCGTATATACGACATTCCAACGCCGGTGTATTTTATTTCTATATTCGTCCCCTCTTCGATCTTATTAGTCGCGCACCGGGCAAAACGAACAGGGCAAAGCGAATAATTATCATTCATTTTACCCGGGTCGCTGACAAGAAAGGTGAATGTTAATATCAGCTTTGGTTGTTCAAAATCGTACCTGGTTTTGTCAATTATTAAACTTATTTTTTACACTAACTTTATTTCAGATGGTGTAAAATTACAAAAAAAAATCAGGCAAACTGGGTTAAAAATTATACGGAAAAGCTATGCCAGAAGCTGCAATAGGATGCTTAAACGCCCTTCATACGGCATATAAAATGCAATCATTGGATATTGCTGTATATGGGATTTTAAAAACTATTTTGAACAAGAAATTTGTACATTCCAAAGAAATCATATGGTAAACATTGTTCATGAATATATTGGGAAATTGTTTAAGCCTTCTTACTTGAGAGCGACATCTTCTTAAAAAGCAAGTAGTACAGTTCTTCAGGAATTTGGCCTTATCTCAATTTTTTTGTAATGTGTATTATGCACTAGTTTTAATCACCGATCGTCCTGATCCTGAATTCATACCAGAAAGTTCTCTCCCAGTTAATGTTTCAGCTTTCTTTGATAGTCCAAGTCAGAACAATCAACACCTCTGCCTTTTCACCTGTTCTTATAGTTTACATTATATTTGACTTTGTCCAATTGATCAATCTGCTCACTCAAATAGATGGAAAATAAAATGTGGCCAAGTTGAAATACACACTAGTTATCCAATCGGGGAAGAAAAAAACACCAAAGAAAAAGACAGAAAAGATAAAACAATGATTGAAAATGGTTGTAGAAACCTGCAAAAATCACATAAAGAAAACGTTACTAAGGGAATTTTTGCCTGGTGTGCAGAATACCCTATAGTGACCTAACGAAAATAGAAGGGATTCACTGTTTACAGTGTACCTTGTAGTGTCATGAATCATGAATCTTGGACAAACTACAGTGGTCGCGGCTCCTTCTTCTGTTATGATTGCTTTGACTAAAATGATTATTCGTTTTACCCAGATCAGACACTAAAATTAATCGCTTTGTCTGAACTTCTCCTAGTGCATGATCCTACCATTAATACAGGATGACCTATTGGATCAATTGTTGCGAAAAAAATCTTACGGTTAATAAACAAAATTAACTGATTTTTACCATGTAGTGATTTGTGTAATATGACATTTCAATTAAACAAAATAGTCTGCGTTTTAATTACAGCATGGTTTTTATTACAAGAGAAGCAATTATGAAATTATAAATAATAAATTTTTCCATTGACATATTAATTTGTTTATTTACTTCTTCTGCCATATGATATATTTTAATATTTCAGCAAAAAAAATATGTTTTTCATTAAAAGACAAATTAAATTAATATTAATGATTATATAGAAAACTGAAATTGTCTGCCTGATATCAATTTTAGCTTGAAACCCGATATGTCAGACATAGTATGTTGTTAAAAATGATTAGGATATAGTTATTAAAAAAATAAAAACAATTCTTAATCAGTAGAAGTAAAAGTATTGGTTAGAGGAACAGGCCCTTGGTGGCGTGATCGATTCTTAACCAAACATCTAAGAAGAAAATAGTGTTCTTTCTATGTTCACTCTATATAATATACTGTACTTTAATTGCTGTTTGATTATGCCAATTTTCACTCTTTTATTATGCAATTCTGGTTCACATGATAGCTTAGGCCACTTCAAATTGAAATTAACCAATGCTATTGATGATATTTAATTTTCTGAATTACGATCATTTTCCTGTTATGTCCATTGCTGATCAATGTGTGACTAAAAGTGAAACGAATGTAATATATGGGCCTATAGCCAAAATGAATTATATTTTTCATACTTATTGTTTCATCATATGTGGTTTCAATTAAAGATTAATGGCTAATCATGCTGTGAAACCCGGTGGAAAGATTATTTGGGAGTATGTTCTTAATGTTTTTCGGTAAGCGTACTTATTTCAATATAATTTTTTTGTATTGTTTCTTTGTGTTTCTTTGATACACCTGCATAATTGTGTTCCCTCTAACTTCCTTTCAATAATTTATTACATATTTCTTATTATTTTTTATATAACTTACCCTTATGCACCTCATTGAGACATTGCCCCCTATCGGGAAGTATTTTAACCATGATAATTTATTTATACTTGATTCCCTACAGATGCCAGTAGTGACACGGAATCAGCGTTCCGACTCAATGAGACATCTAGTAAGCAACTAAGGTATTACTAGGATGGATGAAACTCGGTTAAATTTTGGACAGAGGCCTTTTATTTAGGTTTGTAGTTCTTTTACGAGCCTGAAAATATTCAGATTCGTGACCCATGGATTAACTTCCTTCCCGGACGACATGTCCATTCGATTTTTGTATCATAAAAGTCCATCACTCCGGCCGGGTTTGAACCCTTGACATTTGGGACCAGAAATAAGGGAACATAACCACTAGATTCATGACCTACTTTATCACATACTAATCGTACATAAAAATCTTTTCCGGTAATGTGTAATCATGTCAACGCATTATGAAAACTACGAAAAGCACTGTTAACACACGAAACTTATTCAGACTTTATCGTAGTATTTTGTCTAACGATACTCTAACAATTTAGATTATTAGTGTCTTAATTTAAATTTGGATGTGAAAAGGTTAACAATTTTTTCAGAGGCTCTTATTTCAGATTTAGAGTTATTTTGTGTGCCGTTAATTTATGACAAGGGATCTATGGCTTTACTTATCTTTCGAAGGAAGACTTTTACGCTCTTAAAATCCATTAACCTCTCATTACCAGCTTCGAAAAAAGTGGCAAGCATGGTAGTAATTAGTTCACCGAGAATGCCATTTTATTAGCATGGAACATGAACTCGATATTGATTTTAGTTTAGACTGATGTCATAAGACAACCTTTGTTCTCATAACTGGCCTTTGCGTGACCAATATATCACGGACACCACAAATATAAAAGTCATTGTATTTATACGAGTATGATGGTAGTTATGTAAGCAGAAAATATGGTATTGCTACGTACAATCCCGTGTTAAATGAATGTACATACGTATCTACTTAATGAGAGAAATTACTCAATTACTTCAGTTGCTTTATTGAATATTCGTTTACGGGCCACATGGTTACAATGTTATGCAATATATAAAAAATAAAAAATAACTTTTTTCTAAAAATGATTGTAGCCAATTGTAAGATAAAACGGATATTGTTATAAGCCGATTTTGAGAAATTTAGGATGTTGCTTATTATTGCAGAAAATGAATTATGTCTCTAATTTACTTGTTTCTTGTGATAGCATTTACTTTCTTCACGATAGATAAATGTTATATACATAAAAAGCTGAAACTATGATATAAACATAAATAAAAGGTCTACATTATACGTTGTAACCGCGCAGGCGGTGATTTCACTCCCTGCTATGAAGTCTGCATTAGCCGTATTTGAAGCGCGCGGCTTCCCTGTTTTAACTGTACAAAAAATATGCTATGCTGTGTATAACTGAGAGTTTGTTATCAAAGCTGAATATGAAATTAAAACCACAAAATTGATAAAAAATTAAACTGCAGTAAATTAAAGAAAAAGTTGTTTTGTCAACCAAATAACAAACAATATACCTCGGCTGAAATCTTAAATCCTACTTCCACAGTTCATACAAAATGAAGAAATAAGTAAGATATTCTCTATAGACACAAAATCGCTTGCCTCAATTACAAACCCATTATAATATATTGGTATTAAGGTAACATTTGAAATGGAAAATGCAGTTAGTAAAACTAATGATTCTGTTGAGTTCCTAAAAATGATTGATAACACTCGATACCTTAAAAATATAACTTACTAACAACAGATGGGTCACATAAAAACAAAAAAAAAATGGGTTTTGGAATATATTGTGTCGATGTACGCCATAGGTCAATTTACAACAACTTTGATGGGGAAATTTCAGTCATTAAAGCTGCCCAAAAAATGTCTTGTGTAGACTAGAAATAAAGAAAAAATCGTAATACTCTTAGACTCAAGAGCTTCCCCACAGAAAATGCAAAACTGTACAGCTATCATGATACTTCAATAGTACAGGATATAAGAAAGCTATGCAGAGCAATCTAAAATATAAATTCTGAAATAGTAGATCAATGGATACTTGGGCAAATTGGCTTGCAAGGAAATGAAACTGCAGATATCCAGCACTAACAGTTAGAATGAAACCAAAATCTAAATTCCAAACTCAAACTAATCGAAAAGTAGTTAATGCAACAAGAGCAAGAAATAATAAGATAAGCACCTATATGAAGTGAAACTTTTATGAAGATTTACATAGATATACAACTCTGGTGTTGAAACTCAGAAAAAATGGAGTAGCTCAGTTCCTGCTAATTTTAAGACTTGACTGCCTTCAAGAATACCTCTTAAGGACGAAACTGATAGTGGAAAGATGCCCATTCTGTGACAACTGTAATGTGATTTTTCAACAATGAACTTTTTTTCAACTGCAACACTAGGTGAAAATAAACAGAAAACTGGAAACTTGGAAGCTCATTGGAAAACTAGGGGGGGGGGGAGTGACGGTCAATAATCCCGGAAGCCACTATCAACAAGAAGTAGCTATTACATATAATGCTACCTTGGTTATAACATATGTTGAATGTGTCGTCCTTCCTGGGTTATATAGACAATATACAAATCTGGAAACCACATTCAGGCTGACGCTAGTTCTTGAAGGTGGGATTTCAGCAGGAGATTCATCACGTACCCATCGAGCAGACTCGTACTTAAAATAGTTTTTACACACGAAATTACGATGCATCAGCGAAATTTGTTTCACCATCTTGATAACTTAAAGCTGACTAACTGCTTCCACGTGCCGTGAAGAGTACACCAGATCTCTTGGGTCCAAATAAACACAGATGGTTGTAGAGTTAACATTTTGTATCTTGAGATAGGGAACTCATCTGAAATACCCTCTCCAAGTTCGACGAAAATTTGAATAATTAATGAACATGAGGTATGACTTTGTAACGTGCTTTAGAGTTTGTACTCAAATAGGAACTCTTAGCAATCTTTGAAGCAGCGACAATCAATTTCGAATCTATAGTATGACGACACAAAAATTTTTCAAATATCTCTAGTTTCTGGTTTACAACGGGATAGGCAGCTTGATACCCGAAATCAGCGTCTCTTCGGTTTCTACTGGAGTTTCATATGCTAACAACTTATTGTGGTCCCATAGGGAAAAAATCCTGAGGGATGTATTAAAGGGTTGCGGATATTTTAGAGTATGCAGCAGAATGACATTTGCATTGTACGGCGTATACAAATTATTTTAAACAGTTGCTAGAAGTGTTAAACTGCAAACCAGAAGACAAATCGGCTCAAGGACCTCGACTGTTTTTCTCGGGTTTTAAATATCTATGCCGTGTTGACGGGTGTAAGGAAATCCTCTACAATGATGCTCCATCACGTTCATCATCATCATCAACAATCACGGATTAAGCCCATGTGGCTTGTTCCGGTCTCATAAATTCTCATTCAAGAAGTTGAATCCATCTATTTTTCGATCTACCAATATTCTTGGCTCCTCTTGGTTTGTAATTACGTATAATTTTTGGAATCCGATCACCTTTTATTCATTGAATCTTTCCAGTTTTTTGTAGATTATTTTATTTTATCTAAAAGTTTAAAAATATTTAGCTCATTTCTAATATCTTCACTTCTTCTTTTATCTAGAAGTTTGCAGCCAGCCACACTTCTCAGAAATCTCATTTCAGCTGTTTCTATGATACTCTCTTCTCTTTTAGTTAAAACCCAAAATTAACTACCATACAATAGTAAGGGGACTGCCACTGCTTTATAAAATTTTAGTTTTGTTTCCATTCTTGTGTTTTTAAATATTCTTTTAATTGTTCCACATATATAATCAAATTTATTAAGTTTGTTAAACAGATCTTAATTTTTAAAATAGGAGATTTCATAACCCAGGTATTTAAAATGGTTCACTTGTTCAGTGGATTTCCCCTCCAGAATTATTTTAGCTCTCACGCTATCTGATCCCTTAAAAGCTAAGTCCGTCACGTTAGTAAAATAAAAATCCAAAGTTAGCTAACATATTACGACTGAATCAAATCTGCAACTTTGCATTGACCTTGGAGTGAATTTACAATTAGTGAAGATTACACGTTAGTTTATGGGTATAGTACGTAATCAAAGCGTAACAACATTTCTTGATATTTATTAAAGTTAAATGCCCTATTTAGATAACATACTGTTTATAAAATGCACTCTTCTCAGAAACTATTCACAGATAGAAAAATAAACTTTTTCGACAATAATTTTATTGTGGAAGGTTTGATTTTATTTAATATTTATTTAACGCGATACAAACTATTCGATACTCATCAATTAACTCGATAACCTCTACCTAATGAGGGTTGAATACTTCCACTAGGTGCAATATTTTACGAATAGAGTGCGTTATTTTTTTTTTTTTAGCTTTTTAAGATCATATACAATTCCAGTAAATTGCCAAATTTTTTAACTAACAAGATATCCGTCAACCATTACATGCTGAAACCTACCTTGAAATTTCTTCCAGAGAAGCGTTGTGATGTACAAAGGCCGTGTCCAAAAAATTATATGTCTTCTTTAACTGTAATGAACTAAAATCTAGCACCAAATCTCTTATTTAAACTATAGCGAAGTAATAAAACTTCTGTATTGCAGACTGGATAACCCTCACTACCCGCCGTCCGCGCCACGTCCCGCCTCACTTCATTCCACTCTTAACTCATGCAGGGATGTACGTCTGTTTCGCACAGTGGATTGCCATTGCTGGAATCTGGCTTCGATTTCTGTGTGTTGTAGTTAAAAATGGCAGATAATATTTTGGACGCTGCCTTCGTAGGTACATCACAACGCTTCTCTGAGAGAAATTTCAATAGGTTCGGCATGAAATGGTTGACAGTTTCCTTGTAAATATTTTCTTGGTAAAGCTACGTTTTGTTGCCTTGTATTTCCTCTAGAATACCTCCCGTAAATTTGTAATCCTGGATTATCCATAATTCATAACTATTGTTTGTCCAACGGATCTGTGCCCCCGTAAGATATGCGAACTAAAGCCAACTTCCTTTTCTGCCTCGGCAAATCATTTCCCTTCCTGCATTCCTATCTCTCTCTTGCACTTGCACTCCAGTGTTGTTAACTCAACTCCAACCTTGCATTATTCAATATTCGGGAGCCATGATACTGGGGAAAGTTTGGCAATATCCCTACTCAATGGATGCTGTTTGACGTAGTGGGAGGGGAGTGTGGTGAAATGGTGTGAGTATAGACGTGTACTTTTCTAGGAACGATGTCAGCGCTATAGGGGCACAGATCCGTTAGTCCGTGTATATATTCCATCACTGTGTATTGTCAATATCGCATTTTTAGGTCATTTCTACCTCAACTGTCATCTTTTTTTTTTTCGTTATTTTTTGTTTAATTTTTAGAACAGAAATTATATATATAGTAATTCTGCCCGAGGGCAGGTCTTTCACTGCAATCATAGCGTTTTTTTATGCTATGCATTGCAGATTTATATATGTGTGGTAGTTTTCCGTTGTTTTTCACGCCGGTGAAGGATGAGGATGATGATAATAAGGATGATGATGATGGCCGGATGATTTTCGGGGACCTAAGCTTCTAGACATTTGTCTTATAGGCGAGGGAAAACCCCGAAGAAAACCTCACCCAGTAGCCCGTTCAGACCGGGGACCGAATGCGGGCCCGCTGCGTGACAAGGCAGCACACTACGTCGAGACCACAGCGGTGGAATTATATATATTTTGTTTATTTATTTATTTTTTCCTGTTCAGAATTCAAGTGTCCAGATTTGTGCTACAATCCCCTGATTTTTAATTAATTGTTTCAGTGATTTTTTTGTATAAACTTTTTTTTTAGCAGCAAATGTTTTTGTTGCTTTGTTAGCATTATTCTAGCACTGTAGGTAAATCGAATAGTAAGCATTTTAACAGCACTTTTTGTGTTAATTGTGGTTAAATGTTTCAGAAAATTAAACAAAAATTCAGATAGTTAGAGAAAGATGGACATTATAAAATAAATGTTAACATCATCGATACAGAACATTTGCTCAAGTTCTCCTAAGGCTTGAGGTAAAAATTATGTTCTTTGCATACTGAGCTTTCACGCCTGTACCACCTTCGTTGATGGCCCAGGTAGCATCTATCCTGTATATGTAAATCTGTGACGGAAGCTATGTAATATTTGTGATTTTTCTGGGCGCCTAAATATCAAAGGCCATTAGCGCCTTTTCAGTGTTATAAAATAATTTACAAGGTTAAAATATGTAATAGAAGTATAGAGTATACTGTAAACTATATCGAAAGCCTTGTATTTTGGTATCGAACTTGGTATTATATAACAGTAACTGGAGTACAAGGCCGCGGCATTGGTTACGTGGCGACGGGAAATATTACATCATGTAAGTTGGATTGTCATTGTACATTTCAAATTTGACGTCATAAACTGAGATTGAAATTTACTTGATTATTGACAAAGCATTTTGTGAGTTTCAGGGCAATAAATGACATTCATATTCATTACTCGTTTGAATGAAATTAATGCACCGAAAATAATATGAATATAATTTTTATTTGAAGGATTACAAACTCTTATTCAGAAAAAAATTAATAAAAAGTAATTTTAAACAGAAGGCATGGCATTATAGGCGTAATTCTATAGCATATTGAACTAATACCATAAACTGTTGATGGATAATTGTTTTAGAGTATGGGAGTTTCATTCAATTTCTAATTCAGTTTGTTTTTTGTCTCAATCACAATAGGGGATCTAAAGTTCGGGCATCCATTACCTGTAGTTGACGCTTCCAGTTACTTTACAACGCAGAAATTAATCAACAGGCAGCGTATTTTCGTTTTCGTTCCGAAAAAAAGTATCTACTTGCGGTTGTAAACTGCTTATACGAATGACAAGAAAAATCTCTCTCTGGTATTCAATATATATATACTATACTTGTCTCAAAAGTAGGCCTATACTATGAAATCTATTTGTCACTCTACTCTATTCCATTGTCCTCATAAGTGGATCCATTCCAGACTTAAAATAAATTAAAAATAAAGAAATAAAATGTGGGTTCTGTAGCCAGAAATTTTACCCGCATCATAGGATTACATTCAGACACGCTATCCATCACAAAATTGAGGATAGCAATTAAACCTTTTGTTACTTTTTTTAATGTCTAATTTTGATGAAATATTTTAGTACGTAAACATAGTTAAATGAAATACTATTTGTAAATAAAGTTTTCATTAAACAATGTTTTGTGAAAATTGCCTTAGGGATATACTTGGAAACTGTTTTAGAAAAATAATGCGTAAGAAATTATATATATATACATATACATAGGCTACTAGAAGTCCCGGCCACGCGTTGCTGTGGCTAAGGTATACGTTAAAAAATTAAATTAAGTTGCTGTCTTTCAGCCAGATTACTTAAAACTAATACTTACACACGAAATTAATAATATTGAAAATAAAATAAACACTGAACACACTTAAATTATGAAATAATCAATATTTGTAATTCAATTGAAATTCGCGGTTGCAACAAAAAGTACAGCCATCTGGATCTCTCTTTGTTAAATAATAAACCAATTACCTTACCAAATTACCTTACACCGCCACCTGTTAGAATCGTATGGAACTCACAGACAATTACACCGCCTCTGTTAGAATCGTATGGAACTCACAGATATTTATAACTCTTTGTTAAATAATAAACAAATAATTTGCAATAAAAAATAATGCGACTATAAATTTAGTTATAAGCTACCCTAAGTCTCAAGTTGGATCAAACTGCACACCGTGTGCAAATTTTTATTAAAATCGGTTTAGTAGTTCAGGATTTCATCGCGGACAAACAACGTGACACGAAATTTTTATATATTAAGACATATGGCTTCATATCGTCATGTGATAATTATAAATGTGAAGGATCATCCAGCGAGTTTAGAGGTGGACATGTGGCTAACATGTAGGTTCCCAAACTATTTAATTTGGTTTTCTTATCATGGACCCGCTACTTATTGTAGGTTCCCAAATTCCTCACGATGCTGGGTGGGAATCGGTCCCATATTGGCCAAAATTCCAAGAGAAATTTTCTTGTCCTATGGGGACATGAACCAGCACAAGTCCCGTCGTTCTACATCAAAGTACATTTAGATTTGTAGAAATGGAAAACAAATTTAAAATGCTCAAATGAGGCATCCATATTGCACCCCTGCAAGAATAACGTCACCACTCAAAAATGGACGAATTTGAGTTAATCCCCAATTCAAAACAACACCATTTATTTGAACTGTATAAAATAAGTCAGCAACTCAATTCCTAACTAATCAAGACACAAATTGCACATATAGCTATTCCTAAACTATTTGAACTGTGATCTAAGTGAACTTTCTTTTTGCTGTACTGGACAATGAAATTTTTTGAGTTGTGACGTTATTCTTGCCGGGGTGCGATATGTTTACATAAATTGTATGTGGATATTACATACTTAAAATGCCAATATGTCCTTCTTTTCTTGCCGGTGTACTATCTTTCTCCAATGTATTCTTACACTGTAGGGTATAATACAGTTGGGACGAACCAATATGATAATTGGTAATCAAACCTCCATTCTACTGGAGCAGAAGGTAAACATAGGCCTACTACCGATCACACGATAGATGATGTTTTAGTCAGAAGTCTGAAATCTCCAGAATATTCATTATTTCGTAATATATTGTGACTGTATTAAAATTTCAATTATTGTGACTTACTCTTAACTGACATGAGTACCATATTCGGACAAAGACTGCAACGAGTTCATAATGCTTGTGCACGTTATTTATATGCAACCTCCGTAAATCAGACCACATAACTCCAGTATTTGAAATGTTGTATTGGCTCCGATTGGAAGACAGGCAAAAAATACATTGCCTCTGCTTCTTATACAACACTTTGTCCTCCTTATCACCCCTTTATATTTCTACTCGCTTCCATTCGCTATCTTCCCATCATAACTTACACACGATCGAGAGAAAATTTAACTCTAGCTGTTCCTCTACATTGAACATCTCACTATTCCTCATCCTTCCTTGTTTCAGCCACCAGATTCTGGAATTCCCTCTCCTCTAATATCAAGGACTGCCCGACTCAAAAAAGTTAAAGAAACTCACTTCATATTTCCTTAGACAATATAATAGTCTATGTAACAATATAATATGTATCCATGTATACTTTTATTATTCCTTTATGTTTTAAACTTTCTCTACTAAGCCATTTACTTAATCAAATTATAGATATTATTATTGTTATAACTATTATTATTATTATTATTATTATTATTATTATGTCTATGTTTCTTTCTTTCCCTTGTCAACTTTATATTGTGTAGCCCATACCTGTTATGTATCATTAATCAACATGCAGATAATTCATAATAATTATTATATGTATAATTCAACCCTGGTGAAGTGAACAGATGACCTTACGGTATTAAATCCATCAGGTAAAATAAATAAATAAATAAAATAAATTAATAGTCGGGTAAATAATATTGACCATGGAAATATCTCTTTGCTCCCATGACGACATGTCTGATTTAACGCGTGATTGGCTAAGCTGGTCAGTAAATGCAGACTTCCTGCACTTAAAATACCAGGTTTTTATAAAACACTGTGTTGCACATTCTCATAAGGTTGTGTGTGCAATCTCACGCCTCTCGTGTTTCCGTGTGGGCAGGGGAAGGGTCATGCGAAAGCGTGTCCGTTCCGCCTTCCATCCGGTGAATGTGTTGCGTCACATTCACGATCCAGTGGCGATTTTGGTCCAGCAAATATTTCATATTTTCTAGACATTTAGTTAATACCAGCGACGTAACGTAAACACCAAGGCCTTTTATATTATTATTTTTTTATAACATACAATTATGAATTTGGTGGATCGGACATGTTTACCTGAAGAAATAACAGTAAATGGAGAAAATCTGTCTAGAAAATGATCATTAAGAAAACCTAGGATAAGAAATTTAGTCCACACTAATGACATAACGTAATAACGAAGGTCTTTTTTATTATTCTTTTGTATTATTATATAAACTTATTAATGCAATGGATAGGACAAAATTAGGCTACATGAAGAAATAACAATAACTAACTAACTCACTGGTATTTTCGAACCTGTAGATTCATGTTCGCGCAGACATTAGCTCTCCACACATTCCTACCCTGAGCTAATATTTTCTAATCATCCCCTGTATAATCTACTTTCCTCAAATCATGGTTAATGCTATTCTCCCAGCTCTGTCTTGGTCTACCAACTCGAGGTTTTCCCTGTGGTTTTCTTGCAAGAAGCCTCCGTGCCCCTCTTTCCTATGCTGACCAACTGGAGTGTGACGTTCTTTTAACTTCTAGGCAAATGTTGGACTGGAATTAGCGGATTTCTAGGTGTTAATGTTAAAATTGCAACATAGTTATAGGGAACTAGGATATTATTTTTTCAGTTGTTAAAAATAACCAAAGAAAGTTCCCTGTGTTTATTTACTTACTTGGATTATAGTAACATTACCTTCATATTATATAAGTTTTTAGCGTTATATAAACATAATATATCTTAATATTAAGAGCCTCGCCGAGATTTGAGGTATAAACGCAGCGGTAAAACGGACGCCATTTTCTGTTGCAAAGAATATTTCCATGTAGGCCTATATATCCACTGCACGATAGGCCTAGAATACTATTTGTTTACCAGCCGACTGCTGATCTTACATTCCCTTGTGTCATTTACAGAGATGGATGATCTTCTAGCTAATATAGGGATGACATTTGGCCACCATAGCGAATCCCCAGCCTTTGTACCTGGTTTTCTCAATCTGGAGACTCTACTTGTTATAACTACGCCAATTTTTCACGAAGTTGAGTGGGCACTGATATATATATTATTGTAATATCACAATCAATATGTACCTGGTAAATTGGAAGAGAGGATCCTTCGGTCTTAAATCAATCAGAGAATAATAATAATAATAATAATTATTATTATTATTATTATTATTACTATTATTATCAAATATTAACAGACTTTCAGAAAAATTCCAAACATCAAAGGTCTACTACAAGGATGTTGCTTATCACCAACGTTATTCAAAATATATATTGATAATTGTACAAAGAATTGGTCAAGACACTGCAAATATATGGGAATTCAAATAGAAGATAATTATTACCTCCACCATTTACTATTCGCAGATGAACATGTGGTAATTTCTCAGGATCCAGATGATGCATCTTTCATGTTAAGGAAATTATAATAAAACAGAATATCTTTCATTGGAAACAAGAGATGAGCTAAAATGTAATTCAGGAAGAATACATATTGTTAAAAAAATTAAATAGTTAGGATCTATTTTAGATAAAAGTGAGAATTCAACTACAGAAATTGAAAGAAGAATAACTGATAGAAGAAGAATCATCGGTATGTTGAACTCAGTGCTTTGGAATAGAAATATAATAATATACAGAACGAAGAAAACTATATTTCAAGTTCTGTTACAAAGCATCTTATTATATGGATCCAAAACCTGGACAGTAAGTAGAAAACAAGCCAACAAGCTGTTAGCAGTAGAAATGGATATTTAAAGGCGATCGACAAGAATTTCAAGAAGGGATAAGGTCAGAAACAGCACAATAAGAAAATTTATGGAAGTTGAAAAAGATATAGCCTATTAGGAAAAATAGAAGAAAAACATTTGGAATGGTATGGACACCTAATAAGAATGGAAGAAGAGAGAATACCAAAGAAGATCCTTAATTGGAAAGCTAATGGAAGAAGTGGAAGAAGCAGGCCTAGGGAACGATGGATAGATGGAGTAAGAGAAGTATGGAAGCTAGAGATTTGAGGGAAGAAGATGCTTCAGACAGAAACCTCTGGCGACAAATCACTTTGGGTTGAAGGAGAAGCACTGTATTGTGGAATATTCCTAAATTAAAAAAAAATTATATAAAATGATTTCTCAATATTGGAATATAGTCTAATGTATGGCAATGTTTTGCACTCGTAACGTCATAAGGTAAAGAGATCCTACTATAGGCCTTAGGAGATCTTTGGGGTGGTAGGTGGTTAAGGCTCCTACCTTTCTAGACAATCGGCATGAGTTGTCAACCTGCGTGACGGTCGCCTTTACCCCCAGAACAAACGTCTGGTACTAATTTCTGTTAGAGACTGAGTCGACATGGCTATATGGTCAGTCGCTGTATAGTTTAGGCCATTTTAATAGCCCTAATCCCACCGGGGCTCGAACTCCCGATCTTCCGGATTGTACCATATTTCCTTAACTATCTACGCTATGGCGTATACCTTTTACATGCATAGTCCTTATAATACATAATACAGTAAAACTTGCTCAAAGTAGAATCGCATGGGACCAATTTTTGTTTCCACATTATACAAAATTCCGCATTATAAAAAAACTAAAACTTATTAATAATCTTAGATTACAGAGAACCGTATACCGGTATGTCTTTTTATGTACCTTGGATTAATTGTAGTTCCGCTGCCTTTGAAAAGTGAAGTATAATATGTATGAACGACATCGGCGGTAATGCGCGAAAAAAACAGTCCCGTTTTGTCAGCGTTAAAAATGTCTATTAGGTGCGTATCCTGAAATAAAAGTATGCAGTTTCGGTTTCCGCTCACTAACTACACTTTCGTCCACATCCTTTGATTCTCCGCAAATTTCATTCCACACTACGTTGTGTCGTCTTTTAAAACTGTCCAGTCAATATGAAGATTCCTTGAAATCGTTATTTCTAGGGATTTAGCAACAGCTAGAGCTTGACTTTGGAGCATCGGTCCAGAAATTTGGAGATTTATCTTCAATCACTTTCACTTTGCATTTAATGACGATGATACATACGTTTTAGCCATCTTTGTTTTGTAAATTCAGAACGCTACCTGCGAATGATCGGTGAACTTAAACTAATTTAAGATTTTACAGTGCAATGGTTATTTGTAAGACAGGTATCTGTATTTCGCATAACGGGTGTGCATTGAGGCCGAAATAAAATTTCGGGTACAGGTAGAATCTATACTTCACCCGGCGGCAAGAATCATCCCTTATTGTTTTTTTGGCATAGTGGAAATTAAATTTAATGGAAACTAATTTATTTCTATGCCTTTCCGCTTTATAAACATTTTTTCATGAAATGTGCAGAGATATGATTCCGTTTCCGCGTTGGACAGATTCCGTTTTATGCAAAATAAATACACGTAAAATTACTATTATTTCGCCGGGACAAATAAATTTGTTCTCATTTGCAGGTTTCCGCATTATTCACGTTCCGTATTAAGGAGGTGATGGGTGAAATTTTCGGCATTTTCGGTCAAATTTAGCATTTTTTTGTTTTTTGTATTAAAAAATACCACGTACCTTAAAGTATAAGTTGGCGAAGTTTCAGTGTCCTGTGACGCTTATAAGTCTCCCTAATGACTGTAGGAGGGCATGTATGCTACATTCTAATTTAACTGCATGCAAACTTTCAAATTGGCTTTTCCACATTTTTATTGCATTTCAATACATTCAAATCAAAATAGCATTGACAAATTTAATGATAGAAGCACGAAATTTTAACTGCATGTCCTACACACTATGGCTAATAATGCTGTGCATGGATTTTAAAACAACGTTGATAGTTTTTTAAATAAAAAATAAAATATGTGTAGTAATTTAAAAAAATAATAATTTTTCTTATGCAGAGGTTGTATATATTTTTTTCTTCCTTTATTATAATGATATAGAAAAGTTAATGCATAGTGTTGTTCTAAATAAGACAGTGATCATGTAGAAAAAATTCAAAAAAATTACTAAAAAATTATGGGACTTGTTAAAAATTGTAATATGCAAATTTTTAAATGGATTTTCTTCGATAACTCAAAAACCTTTAAGCCTAGAAGGATGAAGCTTTAATAGAATATTACCAATTATGGCACGTATGTGTGTACAAAACATATAGTATGTAGCTTAAAGACTGTAGAAAATAGAAATTTCACCCACCACCCCCCTTAAACAAGTTTTACTGTATTTTGTAATTATAGTGATATTTCGAATTTTGCTACGCGCTCCTTGAAATTAGTAGTAATACAGATTTTTTAGTGTATCGTAAGGGAAAGATAGGATGCATAAGTTCAACTAGGATCTAGGATCTATCATTAACTAAGATAGAGTTAAATAAATATCCTCAACTCGTGTCCAACTCAGGATCGGATCGAGAGATGAGATGAGATGAACCCCTATATATAGACCCTAGATGTCTGTGAATGACAAGGGTTCCGGCCGACCACGCCTTACATACCATCACAGGGGTAGATGAATAAAATTAACTGAAATTGATGAGATGAATATGGAGAAGTGGTGGAATTAAATTGTGGCAGGGGAAAACGGGAGAAAACCCCGAGCAAAACCTGCCCAAGCTCCGTTTCGTCCACCACAAAACCCACAAGGAGTGACCGAGATTTGATCTCGGGACCCCAGCGGTGAGAGCAGAGCCTCAAACCGCTTGCGCCACGGAGCCGCTTTAAAATAGAGTTATAGCTACCAATTACCGAATTATTAATAAAATTCCAAGTACTGTTTGACTGTCTTATAAGTCGATTGCTCATTAATCATTTATTGAAAAATTCTTTACGGATACGATTTTTCAATATGCTAACTTTTTGCTCTCATGTGACCTCCCTTTAATGGAGGCATTTTAAACTGCGCTATGGAAATTAAAATATAAATATTAAATCTTTCATCATCATTCATGCAAGTATTAGGCCATGTTGCCTGTTACGGGCAGTAACTAAGCATGGATTTTGGAATTCTATGAGATGGCTTTCGTTGAAGATGGACTTTCCAGTTGTTCTGGTAGTTTTGTATATGGTGGAGAATGGGTTCTACATCCAATTATTCCATAATTTCCTCATTTATTTTATGGTCCCACTTTGTATAGCCTGCTGTACGGCGCATAAATCTTTTCTCATTTGTGTTAGAAAGAATAAGTAATGGTGAAAAATCGATTGCTCATTAATCATTTATTGAAAAATTCTTTACGGATACGATTTTTCAATATGCTAACTTTTTGCTCTCATGTGACCTCCCTTTAATGGAGGCATTCTAAACTGCGCTATGGAAATTAAAATATAAATATTAAATCTTTCATCATCATTCATGCAAGTATTAGGCCATGTTGCCTCTTACGGGCAGTAACTAAGCATGGATTTTGGAATTCTATGAGATGGCTTTCGTTGAAGATGGACTTTCCAGTTGTTCTGGTAGTTTTGTATATGGTGGAGAATGGGTTCTACATCCAATTATTCCATAATTTCCTCATTTATTTTATGGTCCCACTTTGTATAGCCTGCTGTACGGCGCATAAATCTCATCTCATTTGTTGTTAGAAAGAATAAGTAATGATGAAAAATGCACATTTGTAATTAATGACAGTTAATAGCTAATGTCTGACACACAGGAAGAAGTGCTGTCTCCTCTTTTTTATCATTTAACGAACGGGATATAGTAGCGGTAGACTAGTACTTCCGCTACGTTACAAGGAAATTCTCGTTTCGCACGACCCGCTTCTTCCTTACACATATGGTGCAAAATTACAACACAATACGCAAAAACGAATTCCGCGCAGAAAACTAAGTTATTTCCGCAGCAAGGTCGTGGTAAATTAATCTACTGTTTTGTATACAGTTAACCAGAAATAATGCAATATAACGCTCTACAGCTTAAAATAATTAAAAACGTTTAGCTTGGATTATTTTTCTTTACGAACAGTCAGTCTCTATGTTCTAGTGAGTAGCATGCTTTCCTCAAGATCTCAAATTCTCTAGTTGAAATTCGGGCGGAATGAATGGACCTTTTTCAGGACATAAAAATCTTGAATATACCAGTAACTTTTTTCGGTGAAGTAAAGTCGTGGGTCACGTAAAATGTGCATTGTTTTTTAGAAAATTTGAACATTTTAAGAAAAGAATTTAAAGATCAACAAAATTGAATTTAAAAAATATGTAAATGTTGTAAAAACGAAATTGGATATGATAATCCATTAAAAACAATATATGCAATTTTTGTTTTAATCTAAAATACAATAGATTTCAAATTTTTCATTCTTATGTTACTTGAAAAAACTACATTAAGATAATCGTAAAACTTCTGATAATCCTGCACTTTCTGTTCCTATATACCTTAATTTACTTTCATATTCAAAACCAAATGAAGTAGCGAATAAAGTCTCCTGAAGTAAAATAAATAGGCCTAACAACATTGGATTTATTTTAATAATGTCTTTCATCATAATAATGAGAGGTGGTATTTTTACTTAAAACAAGTAAAGTCTAAAATTGAATCTCAACCCTAAATAAGAGACCTCGTGGGTACGCCCTAAAACTCTTCGCCACTTTCAGTCCTAGATTTTAATCGCTTCAGTAATGACCTATCTGGAACTATGTTTAAATGTTATGATACAATATTAGATTGAAGAATCTAATATCTAGCTTGTCAGTTAGTGAAGTTAGTGGAAGAGTTAGTGACATACGCTGGATATCTTTACATCCAACTGTATGTCACAATTTATAAGTGGAATAAACTAAAGTTACATTTATAAATAATTTGATTCAACGAAAACTGCTACAGTCTACTGAAGAAGTTCTGTTTCAAATGTATTAAAATGTGAGCAATAAATTATATCTGACCTATTTTCTATTTTGAATTAATTCAGAGGACGACAAAAGCATTTGAAGTAGAGCAATGACGTCTCTATCCGTCTGTTGGAAGACAGAGGTCAGTCTTAGGTCTACTATTTTTAAAATAATTTTGTCAATAATAAGATTTTCATTCCCAAACCATTCCCATTTAATATTGTCCTATTTAATGAGAATAAGCTCTATTGATCCCAAACCCTAATAATAACTTATACTTTAATTTGAAATATTGACCAAGGAGGTTAGACTGTTGCAGTTGGAAGCATAAGCCTACTTAAACCATGTGTGGAATTCACAACAAACTTTTGAAGGAACCAAACCAGAGACTGCCTAGAAATTTTGAAATTTTTAAGAATATGCCATTTCTCTCTATAAAATTGTCTATATTTTATCAAATACCTCATCTAAGATTGAACGAGAAAATGTGTACACTCCTTTATAAATCGGTGTCATTTCAGCATAATAAAATACAATAAACGTTCAAATATTTGTGACTCTCTGGGAAAGATGTTCATGGATGTAAAAACTCTTGGGAACTAACCCTTTCAAAGAATTAGCCTATTTTGATCTTCGCTTTCCATCTCTCCCACACACAAATGCTAAAATTAAAGTAAAGTTTAGTTAGATTAGTACAGTGAAATAAACATTTAAAGAATAGATTGCAGTGCGCAGCAGTTGAAGTAATACTTCGTTGTGGAAATACTTTAGAAATAATATCCTTACTGTATTTACGAGCTATTTTCTAGTTGTTTGATTTACTTGTTAACATTGATTATACTGTAGGTTCTGACTGGTATATACAATTGTGAGCATAATCCTTTCAGAAATTTGTAAATTAGACGTTACAACACATAACGATATCAAGGTTTTTACCTTATTTATATATAATTCTTAACAATTATATATAAATTAATTAGTGTATAATGCTATTGCGTTATTATTTAATTGTAATATTATTGTGTTTTGTTTATGTAATTGTAATGTTAATGTTTTTTGGTGTATAATGCTATTGTGTTATTATTTAATTGTAATATGATTGTGTTTTCTTTATGTAATTGTAATGTTATTGCTTTTTTTGTTGTTTATTTTTCTTTACACTAGTACCAATTATTACTTTATTGTAACGGACTGTCAACAGCACGTACGGCTTACTTCCCGTGCGATCCATATTTGTAAATAATATTGTAAATATCTTACTTTTTGTCTAATAAAGTCCTACTACTACTACTACTACTATTTATGTATGGTTAAAATTTAAACATTTTTATTTATAAAATATGAAGATGGCCATGGATAATGTCTATAACATAAGTAAATAACAAAATATTTGTTATTGTTCAGTCGATTTTGATTCGGAAATAAGATCAAATGGGACAAATGAAGATAATTCTGATTAATAGGAGCTTATTGCAGTAAGAATAATATTAGGGCCTATTGCAAAATAAGACAAAATATGCAGGAAAAGTACACATTTTTGTAACTTCTGTTAATAGGACCAGTCGATTCATTGATCCAAGATAATGTCGATACTTTTAAAATTCTGGATATTTAACATAATTATATAGTTGAGGATGACTAAGATCTCAGGAACCAATTTTATCTTTTTTAACTTTTTTCAAGAAAATGTATACTACTAAAGATAATCCGCTATAATTACTCACACATGGAAAAGTTTCATTTTTATATCAGCAGTTGGGCTGTGAATCACAAGTTAATATATATATATATAGGCTATATATGTTGACTAACTATGTGTATGAGTGTATACAGTGTATGGTACATTAAATTGCATGAAAGTAATTAACGAATTATGATTAAAAGACACACAGATAAAACGTAAAATGAAATAATCGTGTGAGAACATATCGATTTTCATTGTAATATGCCTATAATAAATAGTGGAGTAGGCCTACTGTATGGTTCGACATCTCCCGGAGAAATACTGATCTAATAAAACAACATCTGACTTTATAATGTTTTGTGAATTATATTTCAATACTAATTTATATGGAAGAAAACTCTCAAATTATATTTAAAATTCACGTAAGCTCTCGCATTTTACTTATATTATTTTTACGCTTTGTACAGTGATGCTGTAGGATCGAGGCACATAGGCTAATTATGTCAGAAATATGATTAAAAACTCTGAAACAAGGTCAGACAAATACTTATATAAATTAAAATGCAGCGTGAACACCATTTAGGAAGATAGTTTTCTTTGTATTTTTAATTAAGTTTTAATAATCCTTTTACCACCCTTATAAATAAAAACATATACGAAGGTACTTTATATCTATCTACTGTTCCTAAATCTCTTAAAACTTACGATCGTACCTCACTAATTTCCAATATATCTAATTTATATTTCTAGGTCTATATCACCAGTCCCGCGCCGTACCCGAGTGGTTAAGGCAAGATGCCTTGTCGCAGAGCTACGGGACTTGCGCTGATACGAGTCCCCATTGGGGAAGGAATTTTGTCCTGCTCACCCAGCATCGTGAGGAATTTGGTAGCTACAATAAGTAGCGACTCTAGGTTGAGAAGCCCAGCGATAACGACCGGGGGATCCGACATGCAGACCACATGTCACCCCTACGCTAATTCGATGATCATCTACCTCTGTGATTAATACATGTGGGTATGAGGCAAGCAGCCGGCTGGTAGGCCAAGGGCCTTCTAGACCTGTCGCGCTTAGAATTTTTTGGAGGCAAGCAGCCGGCTGGTAGGCCAAGGGCCTTCTAGACCTGTCGCGCTTAGAATTTTTTGGAGGTCTCTAATATCAGGTCTCTGTTATAACTTCCTTCTCTCTCTTAAAGTTTTAACATTCAGGAAGCAGTATTTTTATCCATACAGCATTTAGAATTAGGTTGTTAAAATTTTTTAATGCGAAAATTATTTTAAAGATAAGATACCGATGTTCCAACAAATATGTGATACAATGAACAGAAGCATAAAAACTGTAATGAATGAAGTTCTGCAAAATAGTATCCGTACCTGCTTTTCTTTATGGATCTGAGGCATGGACGTTGACAATTGATAAAAATAAGATACAGGCTGCAGAAATGAAACTTTTAAGAACATTAAAATGATGTATTCTTTTAGACAAAATCTCAAATTTAAAAAAAGGGGGCAGGAGCTAGAAATAAATTCTTTGGAAGAAAAATTTATAAAGTATAGAATGAATGGAGACAGCGGGTTGATAGAATGCCGGAAGAGAGGATCCCAAGAACAGTATTGTACTATAGGCCTAAGGGAAGAAGACATTCGGGAAGACCAAGAAAACGATAAGAATGTTTAGAAGTAGTGTAGAATTAGAAGAAGAAATAACTGAAATAGTCATAGTATATTTATCACAATTAGGCAAATAGTAATAACGAGTTTCTGCTGTCAATGAAGTTCAAACTAACGACTATTTTTTTTTTTAGTTTGGACTTCAGTTGTGTTTTGTTCTTACAAATTAGTTAGTTTTTTCCCTCCTCTTTTCGTTTTACACTGTTTTTCCTTGTTGTTTTACTTTTTTGTTAACTTTGTTTTATCTCATATTTAGACACAAGGACAGGACATACATCCAGACCCAAGGTGGAGATTTAAAATCTCCTTCCCGCCGGGAATCGAACCCGGGTCGCCGGAGTGGAAGGTAGGGACTCTACCGACTACGCCATGGCGACAGACTCTATAAAGCACTCATTTTAATTACAAAAAATAGGCCCTACAAAGAAAACTAGGCCGATTTTTTATAATCTTCTGTGCAAGGAATAACATCTTAACTATAACATGACATGCCTCAAGGCCAGTTATGTTATGAGAAATCATACATGGACCCCACTACATGGATTTTTAAATTATACGGCCTTTCGGTAAGCTCCCACTCCTAATGGTAGGATTTGGCTGATTTTTAGAATGCCTTTATCGTTTATTTCAATTCTATATCAAGTTTGGTTGTGAAATATCGAAAACTGTGTCGCTAGAGTGACTTTTAAATATTCACTTCAGGTGAACCTACTCCTAATGGTGGAATTTTACTGGTTACAATCTCAACCTTACTTCCCTTAATTGATTGCTATATTCAGAGTTTGGTTCCGAAGAAAAACTAAAACTACGGTCACTAGATCGTTATCAGGCACGCGCGCGCACACACACACACACACACACACACACACACCCATACACACAAATAAAAAAACTCCATAACACCACAGGTCTGGAAAGCCTAGCCTACCAGCCGGCTGCTGGTCTCATATCCACATGTGTTAATGACGAAGGTGGACGATCATATAGCTAGTACAGAGATAATACATCGTCAGCATATCGGGTCCCTCAGCCGTTATAACTGGTTTTCTCAACTTGGAGCTGCTACTTATTGTAGCTACACAAATTTCCTCACGATGCTGGATGAGCATCCTCAATTGGAGACTCGAACCATCGGAAGTAGTTCAGCACCAAGGTATGATGTCGTAAACATCTTTGCTAGGGTGCGGGACACTGTCTTAAAACGAAGTTCAATTAAATAGCAAATGGTGCCACATGCTTAAAAGTGTGCCAACATTTTCTAAATAGGTGAATATTGCTTAGACTGTATAACAATGAATATTGCATTAATTTTTATATGTTAAAATAATATTAGCACAAATTGATGCTCACGCTCTTTTATGAGTGAGATCTTCAATTATTTGTCATTTTAGTCTACAATCAGGTCTGAATTCGGATCCAATTATCATTGTATTAGTTTTAAATCAAAACTTGATTTAAATTTTGAAGTTTTAAATATATAGAGAATAATTAACATTTCAGGAATGTTCTGACGATATCCAATTGAAACAATGAGGAAAGACCTTTCGCAGCGATATCAAAAGGAATGTCATTAGTTAAATCAAGCAAGACGTTATTCAAGCTGATGAAAAAGGAATTGTAAAAATAAGCATATATTCTCGTAATTCTGAAAATTATTAAATACCGTAGTGTAAAAATGTGGCGGCTCCTTAGCGCAAGCGGTTAGACTCTGGCCTTTAACGCCTGGGGTTTGGAGATCGAGTCTCGGTCATTCTATGTTCTTTTCATGGTGGACGAAACGGGGATTGAGTAGGTTTTTCTCGGGGTTTATCTCGTTTTCACCTGTCACAAATTTATCATCATCATCCAGGGATTAAGCCTGTTGGCTCGTCCCGGTTTCATGAATGCTAGAGTTGTTAAAATTGTTCAGACCATCTTCTGTGTGGACGTCCAACATTTATCCTTCCGTATAGTTTATAATTTAGCAATAATTTTGGAAATCTACTATACAACCTTTACACCATCAACCATCAGTTCCAGTTAAAACGCAGAAGATGAATCATTGATTTCGAAAGACCTCCATTTTAGAACAACTTGATGAAGTTTAATAACTTAGTTGAGGACGACAGAATTACCAGGTAAAAAACTTATATAATTAACATCTTCTGGCATTCTATCAACATGTTCTTTCCAGGCGTTCCTATATTTAATTATTCGGTCTGTAAGTTTGAAAATATTTAGTTACTTCGCCACAAATTTAATTCCACCATTTCTCCATAATCATCTCATCCATTTCATTCATCGACTCCTGTAACGGTGCGTCAGGCGAGGTCGTTCACAGAATTCTAAAAATATAGGAGCTTTATCTTATCTCATCCCTCGACCCGACCTCGAGTTAGATACGCGTTGAGGATATTACTATTGTTGTTGTTATTATTATTATTATTATTATTATTATTATTATTATTATTATTATTATTATTATTATTATTATTATTATTATTATGTCGACCGCTGTGGTCTCGAGGTAGCGTGCTGCCTTATCACGCAGCGGGCCCGGGTTCGATCCCCGGTCGGGGCAGTTTTTCTGGGTGAGGTTTTTATCTGGGTTTTTCCTCACCTGTAAGACAAATGTCAGGAAAACTTTAAGGCCCAAACGGTCCACGAAATCATATGGCCATCATCATCATCATCATCATCCTTCACCGGTGTGGAAAGCAACGGGAAGCTACCACACCTATAATTCCCTAGTAAAGCTGCAAGCATAGCATGAATATGCTATGATTGCAGTGAAGGACCTGCCTTCGAGCAGAATTACTATGGATGGATCATCATCATCATCATCATCATGAACATCATCGTCATAACCATGATCATCATCGTGATCGTAATCGTCATCCTCATCATCACCATCATTATTATTATTATTATTATTATTATTATTATTATTATTATTATTATTATTATTATTATTATAGTAAAAATGAAACTTTAACTTTCAAATAAATAAACGATTTTAAAATCATTAATGTCGTAAATTGGCCGAGAACCATTCCTTCTTGAACGTAAAGAGATGTTATTCATTGAAGATTTTCACGAACTCTTAGAATACTATAGTGTAGTAAACATCGTTACTTACATACACATCATACGTTCCGATATACTCATTTTTAAATGTCCTGGCACGAAATATACAGTACATGTTTATTCTGAAAAGGTCAGAATTAGAGTAGTGAATGCATGAAGAAATATTTCAGGGATGTGAGGTCACTAAACTCCTGGCACGTGATCACATGGATCCGCCATAAGGTCAGAGTAAATACAGTCAGTCGCTACACTCTCCGACATTTTATCAAAATAAGAAGGGTCAAATGCACTATTTCTTCTGTCCTAAATAATTAAAAGGTCATCATCATCATAGTACATTCACGAATTTAGGCCATTTGTTGACCTGTTTCGGCCTCAAGAGAAACACCATCCAGAAGTCTTTTGAGTGGACGTCCTGGTCTTCTTCTTCCTGCAGGTTGATATCTTAACATTAGTTTGGGTATTCTGTGATCTTCCATTCGATGAACATGTTGTATCCATCTTGACTTATAATCAGAAATTTTGTTTTCTAAAGATTCCATGTGTAATTCTTCTAAGATGTCTTCATTTTTTTTTGTGATCTAGTAGTGTGTATCCTGCAGTCCTCCGAAGATATCTCATTTCAGCAGATCTAAGTCTCTGTATATCCTTCTGTTTCAACGTCCATACTTCGCTACCATACAAAAGAGTTGGAAGAGCCAGTGTTTTATACACTTTCAGTCTTGAATGCTTTTGGACTAACTGTGGCTTGAAGATAGAATTTATTAACCCTAAAATTCTTAAAAATTTAGATATTTTTGCATTTACATCCTTTTCTTCTTCATATGAGATATTGCATCCTAGATATGTAAAATTATTCACCTGCTCCAAAATTTTATTGTCCAGTACAATTTTACTTCTGACAGGATCTACACCTTGAAATGCCATAATTTTTGTTTTTTTCTGTAGATATCTTTAATCCATATTCTTCTGTAATTTTGTTAAGTTCATACAGACCTTTCTGTAGATTATCTTCGGAATTTGCTATTATTATTTGGTCATCTGCAAACAATAGGGTGTTTAATTTTCTATTTTCTGATATTCTTATTCCAAATTTATATGTTTTGTTCCAGCAACATATTACTTCATTGATATAAATTGCAAAGAGTGTTGGGGATAGGGGGCAGCCTTGTCTCACACCACGATTTATAATTCCTTCTTCAGAAAATCTGTTATTTAATTTAATCTTTATGGTGTTGTCTTTGTAAATATTTTGTATGTTCTGCCGAAGTAAATTTGGTATATTTCTGTCTTCCAATATATTTAAGAGTTTTGATCTTTTGACTGTGTCGAATGCTTTTTCAAAATCTATGAAAGCAAAATGTGTTTCTAAGTTGAATTCTCTTCTTTTTTCAAGCAATAGTTTAACAGAAAATGCTGAATCAATACAAGATCGTTCTTTCCTAAATCCATTTTGACATTCCATAAGGAATTTTTCACTGAAACTTTTCAATTTTCCATTTAAAATGTCTGCATAAATTTTGTAGCATGTGTTTAACAAACTGATTCCCCTATAGTTGTCCATTTTTCTCTTGTCTCCTTTCTTGAACAGGGGTATAACAATGCTTGTCTTCCATTCTTGTGGTATATCTGCATTTTTGAATACATTATTAAAGAAGGACAACAGTCTTTCATGGAACTGTTTGCCTGCATATTTGTACAATTCAGAATTCAAGCCATCTGTGCCAGTTGCCTTCCCATTTTTTAATTTCTTTAAACTATTGTTCAATTCTTCCAATGATATTATGGAATCTGTCTCATTATTATTTCGGAAAATTGTATCTTCATAGCTATTGTCAGTCCAAAGACTTTTATAATAATTGAAAAAATCTTCTTTTGTTACTCCGCAATTAATTTTGGTAGATTCTTTAATATCTTTATTCAAATGTTTTAATATTTTGAAGGCATTAGGTTGGAGCTTATGCAAATCTGATTCTAAATGTGTAACAAAATTTAACCATGTTTTCCTATGTCTCTTTCTTATTTCCCTCTTAACAATAGCTCTACAGCGTTTGAATTCTATTTCATTTTCTACTTTCTTTGTGTTCAAATATTTTTTATAAGCTGCATTTTTTTCTTCAATCAATTGTTTTATTTGATCATCCCAGATTTTTAGAGTTCTATTTCTTCTTTGTTGTATATTTACTTTTCCTAAAGTTTCATTAGCTGCATTTTGAATTATCATTTTAATGTTTTTCCATTCTTCTTCGACATCATTACTTTCTGGAGTTGTAGCCATATATTGCTGAATTCTTCTCGAATATAACCATTTAATGCTGTCATCATAAAATAATTTTACCTTGTACTTTTGTTCTATGCTCTGTTGTTGTTTCTTCTTTTTTAACCATCTTGGTGGAAATCTTATTCTTGCTTCTACTAGGTAGTGATCTGAACCAATATCATATCCTCTGTAGGCTCTGACATCGAGAAACAATTTAAAAATCTTATTATTTGCAATGAAATAATCAATGATTGATTTTGAGTCCTGACGATGCCAGGTATATTTATGTATGTTTCTATGATTGTAAAAGGTATTCGTTATTTTCAGTTCATTGTAGATAGCAAAATCTGTTAATCTTGTCCCATTCCTATTGCTGGTTGGTTCGCCAAATGTTCCAATATTATTGTTGACTTGAGCATTGCCCACTCTGGCATTTAAATCTCCTATTATGAGAATGTAATCATTTCTATTAATTTTGCTATAAATTTCTTGTAATATTTTATAAAATTCTTCATTGTCTTCTTCACGGCCTTCCTCTGGTGCATATACACCAAGAACTGTCAAATTACCTCTATTTATTTTCAGTCGAAGCTCTAATATTCTTTCATTCCAGTAAGTGTAGTGTTGAATTTTATTTCTTATGGTTTTATTAATCCAAATCATTACTCCAGCTTGTCCATGGGTTTTCCTGTCGACACCCGCTATATATTTGTACATAATTTTGTGTTTCTTTCGTTCCTTTAAGTTTCTTCTTAGTCTCTGTAGTTACTGCAATATCAATGTTTCTATTTTTAAATATACTGTCTAGTTCCTCTTCTTTTTCATGGATGCTTCGGACATTCCAGGTTGCATATCTTACAATATCATTGTGCCGTTTTCTTTTAACCATATTTCTTTGCTGTGGGTCGTCATATTTCAATTCCTTCTGGCTTTTTTCGTGTTGAGACTTGAAAGTAGTTTTGAAGTTCCTTAGGACAGGTTACTGGCCCGACGCTAAGTAGTCCAGTGGTAGGGCTGCTACCTTTTAGTCTCTGGACAGACATTAGGATACCGCATTTACTCAGTACCTGATGGAACGGTTATACCGCCGTGACTCGGTCCTCAGAGCCTCGTTTGTGAAAACAGGTTGTACCACGAGAAGGTGAGGATGAGAATTGGGTAGGAGAGGTTATACACACGTCACTACCCCTTACAACCCAATAATTAAAAGGTTCCCAACAAAACAACCTACAGTATTTGCATTGTGTAACTACATCCAATAACGAAGGAATTTAACTTCTTTGTAAAGTTCAATAACGTTTAATGACATTTAATTAATTTGTTCAAATCTTCTGTGTTGCAAGTTGTATTATCAGTTGGATATTTTAATAGTTTAAGCAAAAATGTCACTTCTACAATAGTCATTTAAACTTTACCTTATCCCAAATAGAATTTAAATCATATAGAAGAGGTTACATAATCCAAAAGCTAATAATAATTCCATTCCACTCCATTCCCACAGTTTATCCTCTTACCTTTTAGGTACTTCTACGTGCCACACGCCGCCTGGGCCTTGTAGTGACACAACCAGTCGGATTTGAACTACAGTATGGATCACGCGCATACTTTTTTGACCACACAAGGATGTGGAAGGTCTCCCCGAATGAGGGATCAGCTCGATGTCAGGGTCTCCAACACAACATTAAGACGAAACACACAGTTCACACACATTCATATTAGATATGGCGAATATGATAATGATGATTATAATACCCAGATGATGTTCGGGGACCGTTTGGGCCTTAAGGTCTCACATTTGTCTTACAGTGAGGTAAAACTCCGAAAAAAATCACGCAAGAAACTTGCACCGACTGGGGATCGAACCCGGGCCCGCTGCGAACGAGGCAGCAACGCCATTGTAGAGATATGTGCATGTGCCAGCGTAATTATCGATCACTTGCACAAATTTCAATCACTTTTTTATGCATATGCATTATATTTTGGACTATTTAACTCATGCCCCAAATGGGAGTCAATGACCAATCACATTTCAATGAATTTTGATTTACAACCAATCAGTCGTTTTTCACATCGATTTTATCAGTTCAATTTTATAATTTTAAAATCAAGCTCCCCCTTTTTAACATTCTGAATAGGTCAGAACGTTATTTTGCAGTGACTGACTCTCTAAGAAATACGGCAACCAGATTGTATATATAATGCACTGCACGAATGTAAACAGATACTCTTTGGGGGTATTATAGAAAAACAATTCGTAGTAATTGATTATACCACAATAAAAAGAAACCACTGTTTGCACTTTCTTAAACGTATTATTTCCCAGGAATTTACGTTCCAGAAAAATATAACTTACATCATAGGACATCAGAAATAAATTAATAACCTTTAATGTTGGTTATAAACAGTTTGATGTGTTTTATTTTTTCTCCACTAGGGTGAATTCTTACAATATTGCGATCCTTTGGCAATAAATAATGTGATCTGGTTGCAGTGATGAACAAATGAAGCATAACAAACGTTCCTCATTTGTTTTCAAACATCGCCGTTTACAATAAATATATAAATATTTTAAAATAACTATATTTAAATAATGATTTGTGAGTAAACAGGTTAATTTTATTCGTTAAATAGTCCTAACAGATGCCACTCTTGGTTTCCAAATTCTCATAAGTAATGCCACGAGTGATTTCCAATTTATCTAGAGAATTTGGAAATCAAGAGTGGCATTTGTTAGGACTATTTAACGAATAAAATTAAGCTGTTTACTCACAAATCATTATTTAACTATAGTTATTTTAAAATATTTATATATTTAATGTAAACGGCGATGTTTGAAAACAAATGTGAAACGATTGGTACACTTCATTTGTTTCTTTTGTTCTCACTGCAACCAGGAACGCAATATTGTAAGAATGTACTCTAGTGGAGAAAAAATGAAACACATCAAACTGTATATTAATTAATTTCTGATGTCGTATGATGTAAATATGACAATTATATTTTTCTGGATTATTACCTGGGAAAAAATACTTTTAAGAAAGTGCAAACAGTGGTTTCTTTTTTTTTGGTGGCATAATTAATTGCTACAAATGTTTTATATTAACTCTCACATGCGCTATGTGCTGACATTCATGCACTATATATACAATTTGGTAGCCATATCTTTTAGGGAGTCGGTCACTGCAAAATAATGCTATGACCTATTCAGAATGTTAAAAAGGAGTCGTGAATTTATCGATCATTTGGAAATCACTCGTGGCATTACTTACGATAGGGAGTAAAATAACCCCACTCCATTCGAGGATACGGAGGGGGGGGTGAATTGTAAGATACTATGTTTCCATATAACTCTGAAATTCCTGGAGCAATTTCAGCCCAAGTCGGTGCACTTAGTCTACTGTATCACCTACAATCTGGAAAAGATTGTGTGGAGGTAAGAGACACGTCGCACCTCTATGATAGAATAAGAGGTGGTGACAACTAAAAATAACATAAAGCGATAAATATTAGAGTCGAATTGATAGTTTTTGGGGGCGTTAATCAGATTGGAGACAGTCCTGATAAAAGTAAGCCTAAGCTTGACTCCTATCAGTCCTAAGGGGTTTGAGGGGGTGAATGAGCTGATAAATAAAATAGAAAACGGACCGCGATTTGTGTCAATTCCATATTTTCGGGTTGCTATATTGATTGATGACATTCCAGATACCATTTAATTCCAAGTATGATCATAGTACTCATGGTTGAGTGGGACATGTAACAAATCATAAAGGACCGACATTAGTGCCTATTCCACAGTTTTGGGTTCACTGAGATGACACTTCCGATGTCCTTTGAGCCCAAGTTCAGAACCCAGCTGCAAGGGGGAATGAGATGGGTTGAAAAATAGAATGTTAAAAATGGCCGAGATAGTGTCGAGTACCGACATTGGCCACAACCTGGTTGGTTGCAAGAACATTGAGATAAATAAATACTCGAGCAACGGAGGTCAAACAGTTACTATAAAATAACTTTGATACCGGTATATCTATCGTATTATAATTTTTATTTAATTTTAATAAGTCTAGGTGTTTTTAACCCCTTGTTATGGGGGTATACCTCAGCTGCCAACATCTGAATGCATCTCACTTATCAAAAGTGATGCATGTCAAAAAAAAAAATACATATATTCCTAAAATATTTTCAATTTATTAATTAACTAGCTAATATCCGGCGTGCGCTGCTACACCTAAATAAATTATCATGAGGTTTTGCATTTAGTTAAATAAGTAAAAGGAAAAATAAATATAAATATATTACGTTATTTTTAGATACCCCGTGCTGAATACCCTGCGTTGCCCGGAAATCTACGCATCCCGATGTACTTGGCATAAATGAGCTGATAGACAAAATTCGTTATTTTGAGTTAGGCCCATCCATAAAAGAATGCCCGTCTGCTATGCTTGCCCGGAATCTACTTATCCCGACCTTCTTGGCATCAATGAAAGACAAAAATGGTTACTGTGAGTTATCCTTAAAAGATAAACATATGCTGTCGCGGACTTTTTTGTAGAGTTTTTTGAGATATTCAATTCTATGTACAATAATTTTGTGTATTTGTTACGGTTTAGGGAGCGTAAGCCATTTAAGCTTACAAAAAGCGACATTTTTTCAGGTTTTTTCATTACAGAAGGTGATTTTTAAGGGTGAAGAGGTTGAGCATTAAAACACTCTTAACCTATAACCTTCCCGGGAAAATCCTGAACATTTTGCAAAAAGCACCATGACAATCGGATGAATGGTATGGCAGCACATGCTTGCCCGGGAATCTACTTATCTCGATCTGTTGGCATCAATGAAAGACAGAATTGGCTATTCCGTGTTTTTATCTGTAAAAGATAAACATATGCTGTCGCGGACTTTTTTGTAGAGTTTTTTTTAGATATTCAATTCTGTGTAGGCTACATTAATTTTGTGTATTTGTTATGGTTTAGGCAGCGTAAGCCATTTAAAGGGTAAAAAAAAGGGACTTTTCACGTTTTTCACTACAAAGGATGTTTTTAAGGGTGTAGGAGTTGAGTATCTCAACTCTCTTATAGCCTATGTTCATCCCGGGAATCTCCTGAACATTTTGAAAAAGAAAAACCCATCACAGTCGGATCAACGGTATGGCCATAAATAAAGTACGAACAAACAAACAAACAAACATTTTTATATATTAGTTAATGGAAATATGTGTCTTCCGTCGAGTTAATTTACATTATCAATAATATTAGTCTGTGTCAATTCAATATCATGATATAATCATATTAATAGTGGACATTTAATATAATAAATATTGTATAATTATACTTTTTATTAAATTATTTAAAATCAAGAAACGTAATTAGTTATTTCGAAAAAAAAATTGTGCAGAATTCATATGTGTTCAATTATAAACATGCTTATTTATAATACGGTATGGACCTTATACATTTTAGGACCTTTATTTCAGCGTTCTCGCGCCTGTCATAAAAATGTTAGACGCCCCTTCCCCGCATTGTTTGAAATCCAATGTTATAGATGCTTTAATATTCAAAGACATCTCGCTTCTAGTATTGGATTTTATTCAGTAGGCTCTTTATCGTGAGCATTTCTGTACAATTCAACAATGTAATTAAATGGCCTGTTATCAAATGGTGATTATAATTGATTCCCGGAAATGACCAGCATTTCCTTGATAACTGAGGAATATCAGGAAATAAACCTCGATCATTTTGGTCGGATCTAGGATTTGAATCCGAAATCTGCTAAAATGAATTTCTAACGCTACTCATTTGATTGTAAGCCACTAAAGCACATAAATAACATTTCCCTAATAACGTATTCATACGGTAGTTTTAATTGTAAACACGATTCTTTAAATTCTACAAAACGAAAGACGTGTTTCTGTGTTGGTGCAAAAGTAAAATACACATTGCTATTTTATGTACACACTAGGCCTAACTGTCAATTATGAAAAATCTTTTAATATAGCGGTTTCTAGGCAACTGTGAATGAACATTTATTTAATTTAAGGGGACCGACTGGTGAATTTCAAATTTCTTTTAGTTTTCATCTGATTGTTTTGAAATTTTTATCACATTCATTATGTGCTTATAGAAGCGTTTCTGTAAAGTTTGGTGTTCATAAGTAGAATAGTTTCAGAATTATGATTTTTAAAACTATTTTTTTAAATATTTTCTAAAAAATGCTCCTTACAATGCATTTTTAAATATTCTCCGTTGAAATTTGATATTCAGAGTCTTTATTATTCCACTAAACACATTTGCTATGTTCATAAAGAGAGGATACTTCTTATTTTTCATTTTATATATCTTCTTCTTCCTTCCAAGTATTAGGCCAAGGCCTGTTACGATCCTATAGAAAATTTTCCCTCCAGCGTTTCATAGGACGGCCCAGTGATCTTCGTCCTCTTGGTATATAATTATAAACAGCTTTGGGGATCCGATTTGAACTCATTCTTTCAAGATGGTGTTTCCAATTTAGTTGGTACTGTTTAATATATTCCAAAATTGGCGTAGTCTTCAATTCTTTTAAGATATCGGTGTTCCTTTTCCGATCCCATCTGGTGTAACCCGCTGTTCTGCGCATGAATCTCATTTCACAAGGATCATTATATATATATATATATATATATATATATATGTGTGTGTGTGTGTGTGTATAGTCAGTCTTATTATTTTTTCCATCTCAATTCAAAAGAACACTTGTGTCTTAGACTACATAGTAACTGCATAGCAAATTCAAATTAGTATTTGTTGGAGAGTCTAACCACACAATTTCGCTTTGATATCAAAAAAGTTGCATCATAAGGAGCATTTTAAGTTTTGGAAAATGTCAAAAAAATGGAAACAGAAAAAAACGCTTATTAAATTTTAAGTAGTAATGCTGACCATACGTGGAACGGTATTTAAACTCTTACATCACGGAGAATTTTGCTCCTACAATAACATATTTTACATGAAAATGATCCTAAAGAATCGGAGTTATCAAAAAGCAAATAAACAAAAAAATAATTTTTTGCCGTTTTTTCAACATTTTCACCAGTCGGTCCCCTTAAGGTCGTTGTTAATGGCCGTGCGTACATAAGCTCTCCATACACCTCTATCCTGAGATAATGCTTTCCAATCATCCCCTGTATAATCTACTTCCTTGAAATCATGGTTAATTTTATTCTCTCACCTCATTCTTGGTCTACCAACTGGGCGTTTTCCCTCAGGTTTTCCTACTAGAAGCTTCCATGCACCTCTTTCATTCCTCTTCCGTGCCACATATCCTGCCTATCGCAGTCTACGAGACTTAGCTTTTCTTATTATTCTGGCTTCCTATAAAGACAATGTAGTTCACTGTTATGCAAGTTTTCTTTAATTTATGGGCAGAAATATTAATCTTATATTACTTACTTACTTACTCACTGGCACTATCGAACCCGTAGGTTCATGGCCGCACGGACATAAGCTCTCCATACATCCCTATCCTGAGCTAATCCTTTCCAATCATTCCCTGTATAATCTACTTCCCTCAAATCATAGTTAATGCCGTTCTCCCACCTCATTCTTGGTCTACCAACTGGGCGTTTTCCTTCTGGCTTTCCTACAAGAAGTTTCCATGCACGTCTTTCATTCCCCATACGCGCAACATGTCCTGCCCATCGCAGTCTACGGGACTTAACTGTTCTTATTATATCTGGCTTCCTATAAAGACCATGTAGTTCACTGTTATGTAGTCTTCTCCATTCACCTGTCTGTTCATCTCTCTTTGGTCCAAAAATTTTCCTAAGAACTTTATTCTCAAATACTCGTAATCTCCTTTCCTCCCTTAAAGTAAGAGTCCATGTTTCGCACCCATATAATATAACTGGTAGAATAATAGTTTTATATATTTTCAGCTTAACGTTTTTTGAAAGGAGTTGGGACATCAAAAGTCTCTGCAATGCATAATAGCATGCATTTCCAGAATTGAGCCTATGTTTAATTTCTTTGTGCATCTCATTCCTATTTGTGATTATTGTTCCTAGGTATTTGAATTCAGCCAATTCCTCAAAATTTCCCTCATTTGTCATTAGCTGTCCATTTCCATTATATAATGTATTTCTACGTGTGACCATATATTTAGTTTTACTGATATTTACTTCCAGTCCTAATTTCTTAGTGTTACTCAATAGTGTGTGCGTGTTGGCCTTTAGTATCTCCTCGCTATCGGCCAGTAGTACTACATCATCAGCATAAACTAACAGCTTATTAATACCATTGAGTTGTAGGCCTTCCTCATTCTCTAAAGATTTAATGGCATGCTCTAGTACAAAATTAAATAGTAGAGGAGATAGTGCATCTCCTTGCTTCAACCCATTCTGGATTTCAAAAGTGTCTGAAAACTGTTTGCCTACACGCACCCTACTCGTTGAGCCATTTAGACACATTCGTATAAGTCTAACTAACTTTTTAGGAATTCCGAACTCCAGCAGGATACTATATAACTTCTCCCTCTTAATTGAATCATATGCTTTTTTGAAGTCTACATATAGTTGATGTACAGTACCATTATATTCCCATTTCTTTTCTAAAATCTGTCTTATACTAAAAATCTGATCTGTTGTAGACCTGTTTCTTCTAAATGCACATTGATGATCTCCTAGAATGTCATCAATATAGGGAGTAAGTCTGCTTACTAATATATTTGTTAGAATTTTGTACGAAGTTGAAAGTAATGAGATGCCCCTGTAGTTGTTGCAATCAGTTTTATCTCCTTTCTTATAAATTGGTACGATAATTGATTCCTTCCATTCATCTGGAAGAGCTTCTTTTTCCCAAATCATACTAAGCAACCAGCGTATCTTGTCCATCAATTTTTCTCCCCCTGATTTTATCAGTTCTGCTGGGATCTCATCTGAACCTGATGCTTTATACATCTTCAATTTTTCAATTGCCATTTCAACCTCTAATGCACTTGGCTCTGCGACTAGCATTTCTGCTGTCTGTAACTTATCCTCCTCAATGTCCTGTTCTGTATGTACATTTAATAGCTGATTAAAATAACTTTTCCATCTATTTAATATACTCTTGGAATCTGCAATCATATCCCCATTTTCATTCCGAATTATGTTTGTTCTAGCCTGAAACCCTTTCTTCTCTATACTAATTCCCTGATATAATTCTCTAATGTTCCTATTTTTTGCATTCATTTCAAGATCATTAATCTTCTCTCTCAAATATTCCCTCTTCTTACTCTTTAGTAACTTGGTGGTTTCCCGTCTAACACTACCCAATTGCTCTAAATTTACCTCATTTGGCTCGTGTAACCATTTCATTTTTGCTAGCTTTCTTTTCTTTACAATGTCGGCACATTCCTCATCAAACCATTTCTTGTTTTGCCTCTTTTTTAAACAACCAATGCTTTCTGATGCTGACAATTTAATAGTATCTCTTATAGCCTCCCATTCTTTATTTATATCAGTTTCTTCTTCGTTTGCCACATTGTCATCTGAAGATTCCAGTACTTCAAATCTATTAGCAATTTTGATTGGTATTCTTGCCGCATTTCATCATTTTTCAAGTTTTTTAATTCATATTTTACAGAATCATCTTTAGCGTTTGTTCCTCTCATAAGCGATAGCCGTTGTCTGATTTTCACTCTGACCAGATGATGATCCGAATTGCAGTCTGTCCCTCTAACTGATCTAACATCAATGATGCTACTGTGCCAGCGTTTATCCACTAATACATGATCTATCTGGTTCCGAGTTTCTCCATCTGGGGACGTCCAGGTGTATTTATGAATATCCTTATGCTGAAATGTTGTGCTCTTAACAATGAGATTCTTTGATGTGGCAAATGTGACTAATCTAACCCCGTTGTCGTTACTATCTTCATGAAGACTGAATTTGCCTATTGTTGGTTTGAATATATCTTCCCGCCCCACTTTTGCATTTAAAATCTCCTAAGACAATTTTCATATGATATCGTGAAAGGCTATCAAATAAGCATTCTAATTCTTCATAGAACTCATCCTTGATCTTGTCATCTTTATCTTCTGTGGGGGCATGTACATTTACAATTATAAAATCATGTCGTTTACCCTTTAGAATTATGTATGATATCCTATCACTAACAAACTTAATATCTCGGATAGCGGATAGGATCCTCCTTCTGACTAAAAAACCCGTTCCAAATGCAGGTCTTTCTGCACCCCCATAGTATAATGCAAAGCTTCCTGATTCCTGACTACCTTCTCCTGGCCACCTAACTTCCTGTAAAGCGACTATATCCAAGGGCGATTTATCCAATTCCCGCGTTAATATCTCTAGTGCCCCGCTATTGTATAAAGTCCTAACATTCCATGTTCCTAGGAACATGTCCCTGTGTTTGAGCCTTTGGCATGGGTTCCCTGAAGTAGTCCCCGCCCGGAGAACCGAATGGGGGACTATTTGACCTCCGGAAAATTTTACCCCAGTAGAACCCATGTCCGCATTTCTTGACGGTTGTATTTTTACGGTGAAAGATCGTCACTCTTTCGACCAAGGTACTTATTTCGTCTGGCTTATCACCTTCGACCAGTCTGGCATGGGTAACCCTATCGGCAGCAATGCTACCGCCGGCATAGCTCTCAGGATCATTTAAGCACACAAGCCACTCCACCACGACAAGGTAAAGATACCATGGAGGGAATCTTATATTTTCGTTACATATTTTATTTCCTTCAAATTATATAAAATAACATTGAACGTGGATAAAACATCTTATACAATTCATGGACCTTCAGATATATTCATTATTTCATTAACTTAATACTTAATACAGGCTTTCCACTTTACAGCAGTTTACCTTTGATTCCTGCTTTCCAGAGATTCCTATCTTCCCATTGTCCATCTTCTATACCCCTCTTCATCATGGCATCATATATTCCCTCATACCATGCTCTTCTACTTCTCCCCCTCTTCCTTCTGCCTGGTACCATCCAATCCAACACCTGTTTAGGCCACTGGTCTTCCGACATACGTTGTACATGTCCATATCACTGTAGAGCTCTCTTTGTTATCCTATCGATAACAGTTTCTTGTGCACCCATTTCTTGTCTGATATATGTATTTCGAATATGTTGTAGCCTGGATATTCTCATACTTCTCCGTAATCCATCCATTTCTGTCGCCAAGATTCTTTTCTGCATCCTTTCATTTATTGTCCAACTTTCTGATCCATATGTAAGTATACTTTCTATTATTGTCTGTATAATCTCTTTTTTTTTTTCTGGTCAAATTTCTATTCCATAAAAGACCATTCAGGGATTTAATTGCCTTCCTCGCACAATTTACTCTGTTAATAATATATTTTTCACAAGTACCAGAGTTAGCTATTATAGATCCAAGATATTTAAATTCTTCAACACGTTTAATTATCATATTATTTATTTGTAGGTCTTCTGAATTTGCTCCGATTACCATATATTCTGTTTTAATGTAATTTTCTTCAGTCCACCTACCTCGAATGCATCTACCAACTTTCTAATCATATATTCTATGTCTTCTTTATCTTGTCCTATTATAATCTGGTCATCAGCGAATAATAAATTGTGCAGAAAATGGCCATTAATGTTGATTCCCATTCCCCTACATGACTTATTCCATTTCATTAATACATCTTTTAAATTATTTCATACATAAATATATAATATATTAATGTTAAAATGTTAATAAAATGAGGTGACACTTCTAAAGGCCTAGAATGAAGAATATCCATATTATGGATCCACCATAATTGTTCATTTGCCAGCCACAATTATTGCAGGTATGCTAGAGTAGGTTGTGTGTTTGTTCTTCTAGTTTGACTTTCCCCATTCCCTTCATCGTCATTGTTCCTCATGCAGCATGAGTATATTATACAAACATTTAAATACATGCACTAGTGTCCAAAATTAAAGCAACAAACTGAAATTTCGCCTTCCTGTGTCCAATATACAATAGAATAGTACCAAGTAGCATTAGAACGTAAGCAAATGTCTGTATAATCATATCCTCTATGTGAGATAGCATTCCTGTCTTTGTAGAATCAATGAAGTGATAACGTCAGTGCACCTATGAAAGGGTACTTTATGTTTACTCTCTTTAGTCCCACTTCAGCATTCACTGTGTAAACATTCAGGTGCAGTATGACACAGAGAAGACGCCAGCAGACCCCCTGCGATGTAGGACGATAGGAAGAATATAAGCTGGACAGTCTCTAGCTGATGTGGCCTCTAGGCTATGTGTATCGTTCTGTTGTTTCCTGGATGTGGCGACAGTTTGTAGAGGTAGAGCATGTAACCCGAAGACCAGGGCAAGGACGACCAAGAATCACCACACAAAGAGAGGATCGTTACTTGACAATAAGGGCAAGACGAAACAATGTTGTATTGCACAACAACTGGCATCTGACCTCACAACATCCACTGGAACATTTGTATCGCGGCAAACAGTGTACAGAAGGCTTCAACAGAGAGGCCTTTACTGTCGGACATCCGCTGTATGTGTACCCCTGACACGTGATCACAAAAAAAAGTCGTCGAGAATGGAGCCAACAACATGTCAGTTGGACAAACAGTGGACTAATGCCCTCTTTACAGATAAGTCCAGATTCGGTCTTCAGAGGATTCTCGACGGATTCGCATTTGGAGAGAATCTGGAACACGATTTCGGCCATCAAGCATTCTGGAAAGATATTCATATGGAGGTGGATCAATAATAGTGTGGGCAGGCATTATGATAACTGCTCGAACACCTCTACAGGAAGTTGTACGGTAAACCGACAAGGTTTAACCGCTGCCAGGTATCGTGACGAGATCTTGTTACCTCATGTACGCTTGTTTCGAAATACTTTGGGTCCAGACTTCCTGATGATGGACGATAATGCTCGTCCACACAGAGCAGCGGTGGTTTATGAATTCCAGTAAATTGAAGACATTGCTGGAATGGATTGGCCTGCTTGGTCTCCCGACTTAAATCCGATAGAGCATGTTTGGGATATGCTAAAGAGACGAGTTGCTTCACGTCATCATCCATCAATCACTCTTGAGGACTTGAGAGTTGCTCTGCAGGAAGAATGGACGTTCATACCTCAAAATCAGATGGATGACCTCTTTTGCACCATGCACCGTCGTTGTGAGGCCTGTGTTGCTGCCAGAGGTGATACCACGCCATATTGAGCACTTGTAACCACATTTCTCGATATTGAGTGTGAACGTAAGATCAATTTAAGAAGAAGAAAATCATTTTTATTTCCGTTATTTCATGAAAAATGATGTTAGAATGTTTACAAAGTTTAGTACTTTTGTTTTAGTATGAGCCAGTAATATTTTGTGGCACAATTAAGATAGAAAGTAAACATTTAAGTTTGTTGCTTTAATTTTGGACACTAGTGTAGTAAGCCCTACACTCACCTTCATTCCACAATTTACAGTTTCAGTATTTGTTCCAATTATAGCTATTGATGTTACCTGCCGATGTCTATTTGATCAACTTAAGTAAATTCAACTCAATTTTCTACCATCGGCTCTTCTTTCGTATATAATAATAATAATAATAATAATAATAATAATAATAATAATATGGTAATAATACCAATTATACCGTATATCAAGAGGACGAAGATCTCTGGGCCATCCTATGAAACGCTGGAAGGAAAAATTTCTATAGGATCATAACAGGCCTTGGCCTAATACTTGGAAGGAAGAAGAATATAATAATAATAATAATAATAATAATAATAATAATAATAATAATAATAATAATAATAATAATAATAATAATAATAATAATAATAATAATAATCCGGATAGCAGCTGCCGCAGACTTCCGGAAACCAAACGCCATTCCTCTCTGTCCATCCATTGATCTTCCTCCAATCCTCTGATATTCATAGCTGCTTGTACCCCTTCTATCCAAGTATTCTTCAGTATATCTCTCTTCTTCCTTTCCATTGGGATCAATTCCATAACAATTTTAGGGGCAATCTTTGCTCTGGCATTCTTTTGACATGGCCATACCACTGTAATTTTTTCTTTTCTATAATGTCTATGATGTCCGAAATAATAATAATAATAATAATAATAATAATAATAATAATAATAATAATAATAATAATAATAATAATAATAATAATAATAATAATAATATTTTGACAAGGATAGCTGCCCTTCAGCAAGAGTTGCTAAATAACAAAACATATTGCAAAAAATTAGTAATTTATTTGGTTCTTTAGATAAACTACCCTTTGTAGATATATTTTATCAACATTAAACAATAAAAAAGAACAATTCTAAATAATCATAAAAATGATTTATAAAAATAATTACAGAACATTTAACAACTGTCACTGCAAATTTCTTTAACAGTTTCATTGGATTTTTCATATTTTTCTACTAAGCAACCGAAAAAAAAAGTGAATTGTGATGCTTTCGACACTCCAACAAAAAGACAATAGTATTCAACATCGCCACCAATGTTACACATTTACTATATTTAGAATAATCTGGTATTTATTCATAAGATTTATTTTGTTCTTGTTGCATCTCAAGAGCTGGCCTTTACCTGTCTCAAATCCAATCGAAAAAAAAGTAGAGTAAACCCACTACAGGCTTTAAGAAGGCTCCCACCTTTCTGGGCAATCGGCACGAGATGTCAATCGAATTGTCAGTCCGTATGTGACGGCCGCATTTGGTCCCATTATAAGTGCTGTGACTTGTTTCCGTTTATAAGCTGTAATGCCGCCAGGTTTAGGCCAGTTTAAAAATAATGACCTCGACGGGACTTCAGATTTATAGTGTATTATCTTACCAATTACGCTGCGGCATGTCCTCGTAGGGTCAATTATGATTGCTATATGTATGGGGAATGAAAGACGTGCATGGAAGCTTCTTGTAGGAAAGCCAGATGGAAAACGCCCAGTTGGTAGACCAAGAATGAGGTGGGAGAACAACATTAACTATGATCTGAGGGAAATAGATTATACAGGGATAGCTTGGAAAGCATTAGCTCAGGATAGGGATGTCTGGAGAGCTTATGTCCGCGCGGCCATGAGCCTACGGGTTCGATAGTGCCAGTGAGTAAGTAAGTAAGTACCGGTATATATTTTTACTAAATATCTATATTTTAAATAGCTTTTAACATGCATGTTTTGACTATTTTTATGCTTATGACTAGGACAATGTTTTTTTGCGCTGAAAGTTAATTTTCACCCTTATACTGGGTGGATGATCGTACATCTGCGATTAACACATGTACATGCGAGGTGAACGGTCGGCTGGTAGGTGACGGTCTTCTAGGCCTGACGTGGCGAAGATTTTCTTATGTTGAAATCTTAACTTTTAACACATAAAATACGTTCTCTACTTATGACAGCTGATTTGGCAAACAAAATATTCAGTCAGAAATATTTTCTGTAACTGGTAACGTTAGAGTAACATTATAATATATAGGCTTACTAGAATGTGGTATTAAAATAGGGTTTCGACACTTTTATTATTGAGTAAGAATTATAAGAAACTTCTCACTGGTTATTACGTGATAACGCTGAAATGGCTGCTGGTGCATAGCAACTGTTAATGACGTCATGTATTGTAAGGTGCGATAATTGTGCATAAAGCCCACGATGCAGTCATGACTAAACAACCTGTTTATGGTGTGCTCATCTTCTCTTTCACAATGTTATCTCTCTCCTCAGCCTTAATCTGAGAAGGAATGTACAAGGGTTGACCAGAAGCCAGTACGGTTTTATCACATTGTATTTTAGAACTATTTAAGAGAGTTAAACATTTTTTATTAAAATATTATACTTACATGCCATACTATAAAAGCTGGGGAGCTCTTGAAATTAATATTGGTACCAGAATATACATTTTTTTATTATTTTAAAACTATGTCAAGTAAATATACATTTCTTAATGAAAAGGGTGATTTGTGTTGGATTAAAAACTAATATGATAAAGAAGAGAAGGGAATCCCAGGATTCAGCAATTGAAACCTTGAAATATGATTTTTTATTTTTAAATAATTGATTCAATTTATGTCATGTTTTGAATTACAATAATCCGTATGCGACTACCATTCTGTAAATGTACTAGTTACATCTCTGACAGTAACATTTCTAAATAGATAAATTGTGTCATTCGCCATTAATGGTGTACATTTTACATTTCCCTGAATATATTATTAAAGTTATATTTCGATATTTAATCAAGGGCTATTTTTTGCGCTCTAAACACTGTAGACGGAAAGGGAGTGTGTAGTGCGGTAGAAAATCACGTGGGATTGTTTACTTCCACATTATTCTTTCATTGCGGCTAGTATAGTATAATTTAATTGAGTTTTGTAGTTTATCGACTGTTTTAGTAGAATAAAAAACAATCAGAACTGAACCTAGACTTTTTATCTAACTGAATTATTATTCTATTAATAATAAAAAAAAAAGGTACAGTGATCCCACTACAGGCCTCAGGAGGCCCTTGGGGTAGTAGGAGGTTAAGGCTCCCAGTTTTTCTGGACAATCGGCACTTGATGTTAGTCGGATTGTCAGCCCTGCGTGACGGCCGCCTTTATCCCAAGAACAAGCGTCTGGTACTCATTTCGGTTAGAGGCTGAGTCGACCTCAGGGCCATAGTACCGCCAGAAGGTTTGGGTCAGTTTAAAAATCCTGACCCCACCGGGACTCGAACCCTCGACCTTCCGACTTGAAGCGCAGTGCCTTAACCACTACGCTACGGCGTGCCTCATATTAATAATAATTCCCTCAAATTTGAAGGTAATTGAAAAAATATATCAGTTTTTAATCATTGAATTATTTCATCATTTGTAAACGATAAAACTGATGTATGGAATGTTTAAGGTAAAGTGGATAAAGTTCTAGTTCTAGCACAGTTCAGTTTTATTCCGATCCTATATAATCTGGTTTATTTTTTACTGTAGTAGGCCTATAGTATAACAATAGAGATAATAATTATTTGACATCGGAATTCAAATAAGGGCGTGAAATGAACTACAAATTTTGATTAGATTCTCATTTCAGATTTCCTTTCGCATGCCGTAAACATACGTTATGGGACACACAATTTTCTTTCCTTCCAAAGGAAACAAAACTCAAGACAGTTATGTGCTGAAAAATTGTGTTGATCTCGTCCGAATTTGAATGTGAGAATCTCGGATCCAGAAGCGAACATGAGAGGCAGAATTTATGTCAGAATATTATCTGAACTTACTGAGTAAAAACATTAAGGTTGGAAAATGTGAAGCGGACAGGGGAAGGAATTCATGAATAATAATTAGTGGATAATAAAACAGAAAATAACAGGAAGCAATTGGGAATATAAAGAATCCCATGATGAATAACTTGAAATCAAGAGATTCAGAATAGTCGAAAATAATAATTAAGGATAGAACTTGGAGGATAGAGATTTTTGAAGGAGTAGGATAACTCTTATTGAAAGAAATAATATTATGTCATTAATAACAAATTAAATAAATGTTAAGAAATTATTACATATAGACTGTTGTAAATCTTTATTAAAAATGTATTCGATTCAAAAAATTATTAGACCAAAATTTTAAATACCTATAATTTTTATTAGGCCGATTAATAATACTGTAATAATGCTAATACGAATATTAAGTTTTCTATTTTATGAAAGTATCGTTATACGTATGTATATCATAAAGAGTGTTATTTGAACCTTTTCATTCCTTACTTGTTAGATATAACCTATTGAAACATGTGTTACTGCTTTACAATACATTCTTATATCCTGACCAACCTCATGGGCTGAGCTTGTGACTACAGTTTGAGGGATCCCGGATTAGATTTCCCGTCAGACAAAATTATTATTTTCTTAAAGGGAATTATTCCAATGGTCGCCCATAGTCTGGATTTAAATTAAGTTTAGTTGTAAGGACTCTTCTTGTGCCTGATTATCATTCATCAACTATCATATCATCGAGGAAACCTAACTCCGCTTCTTAGGCGCCCCAACTTAAAAAGTGGGTTACAATTTCGCCATGCCAGAAGAGAATACCAGAAATGGCGTAAAGGCAACCTGGTGGGCATTGGTAAAAACATTTCTCTTATCTATTTCCATTTCTCTTGTTTAAATATTTATAGTAGACTATTTTTTTCAGGTATGTTATTGAAAGTACAAAATTAATTTATATCCTTACACATTACAATCCGTTGATTAATTATACAATTAATTTAGTAAATAAGTAAGCAAATAAATACTTTTGAATTCAAATTTCATGAAATGCGATTTACTTTTATATTCATTGATCTTTGTAAAATCGAAGAAAATAAAAAAAATATACACATAAATGAAACTCCATTCTTGAATAACCCTGTTTCCTTTCCTCTTATGGCTTCTTCCCCCCATAAAGAAAGCTGCCAACATTGCATTTCAATGAGGACATCTACATTGCAGACACTGACAATGAGACTGTCTTAAAGGCAAACTCATCACCTTAATGGAATTTCAATCACGACAAAGAATTCTAATATCAGTGTGGAAAGTGCTGTAGCTGTCACCAAACTGTGAAGAGGAGCGGCAATATCATTCATTCTATGGAAAGTCTTTGAAATCAGACAAAAAGAAATGTGAAAAATAAATTCGTTTCTTCTTTCCAGTACAAACATATGAATACTTCTGAATTCTTTAAGACTACTCGTTTTTTCTCCTTCCTCCTTACCCTTTTTCACCACCATCTCCTCATCATCAACATCATAAACATCATATTCCTGACACAAAGTTAGATCATTGTTGGCCCGTTCCTATTCCAGTTAGACATATCTGTTTCATTGCCATCTCTAAAGGTAATATTGGAGCATTTCTTGGGATGCTGCCATTCCAGATTCATGTTGAATCCATATATTTTTGTATATATTTTTATTCGTTGTTTTAATGACATTAATTGCCATTTATCTAGGCAGTTAGGAAGTAGTATTTTTATGCCTGCATTTAAGAAATTGAAAATCAATCGAACGGCGCCGGGTTTGAATCCTCATCGTTGGAGTTCCAGTCAATCGAAGAGCGTGTTAGCAATAAACTTGAACTTTCTTAATTAAAAAAATATAAAATTATGGATTATTCACCTGAAAGGTCAGTCTCCTCAACTTAATTAGTTATTTAACTCTAGCGCTTTCGCAGGATTCCTGCCGATGATGGGACAAGTCCCGAAAGCGCTACAGTTAAATAACTAATTAAGTTGAGGAGACGGATCTTTCAGATGAATATTCCATAATTTTAGATTTTAATTTTGAATAATACCTCATAGGAACATATCATGAATCTTATAAAAGTCGACTAATATTTTCTTACTTACTTACATCTCTAATTAATGTTTTTTATTAATTTAAATGCGTAAAAAATTGAATATGGCGTAAATAAGGATAACCAAATAAAAGAATATGGACAAAATATTGAAAATACATAAAAATTAGATTTTTATATAGATGCAAGAAACTTTATTCTAAATTAGTGAACATTGATGTAGTATAAGCCGCTTTATGAACAAAGTATATAAATAAATAATAGTTTTAAAAAACTAAAAGAACACGCTTTATTAGAAAATTTAAAAAATGAAAAATAATTTTAATTTCCAATATGCTTGGTATAAAATAAAGTGGTCAACAAAAAAATCATCTCCAACACATATAGAATGAAACTAGAGTTATCATCAAAAAGAAAATAATTTTACCATCAAAAGCGTGGGGTGCTCTATATCAATTAATATATTTGATAATAAACAGATATTGGTAAACGTAAGCTCTCTAAGAAGAAAATGTAAAAATCATAAAAAGCACCCCACGCTTTTGATGGTAAAATTATTTTCTTTTTGATGATAACTCTAGTTTCATTCTATATGTGTTGGAGATGATTTTTTTGTTGACCACTTTATTTTATACCAAGCATATTGGAAATTAAAATTATTTTTCATTTTTTAAATTTTCTAATAAAGCGTGTTCTTTTAGTTTTTTAAAACTATTATTTATTTTTTATTTTTTAGTTTTAATATTTTTCAAAATAAGATAAAAATGTAAATATCTTTAAATTCGATACTATTCTAGTATGAGCTAAAAGTAATACTCTTCTATGAAAAAACCCTCCCAGCCAGATTTGAACCAGCGACGTATGGATTACTGAAATTATATACCACTAAGAGTTCACTGCTCTACCAACTGAGCTCTTACAACGATTGACTAAAAACTCGACAAGTCCGCAACCTATTATACCAGTTTTAATTTTTTTGATTTTCGGATGATTTTGGCCAGGATTTTAGAAACAAAATATGAAATTATTGTATTGTCACGGGTCCTCTACACGTATACAAAGTTTCAAGTCGATCCAATATTTCTAAGTGGGTGAAAATCGCGTTGAAAGATTCCGTTACATTGATACAAAAACACGTTTTTTGATTTTCTGATGATTATGGCCAGGATTTTAGAAAATAAATATGAAATTATTGTATTGTCACGGGTCCTCTACAAGTATACAAAGTTTCAAGTCGATCCGATGATTTTAAGTGGGTGAAAATCGCGTTGAAAGATTCCATTACATAGATAGATAGATAGATAGATAGATAGATAGATAGATAGATAGATAGATAGATAGATAGATAGATAGATAGATAGATAGATAGATAGATAGATAGATAGATAGATAGATAGATAGATAGATAGATAGATAGATAGATAGATAGATAGATAGATAGATAGATAGATAGATAGATAGATAGATAGATAGATAGATAGATACAGGTCAAGCTAATATAAAGCGTGTAAAAAGCAGTATTGATATTTTAACAAAACATTCTCCATCTGTTTAATGCATTAGTTATTATAGAATTTTGGTATTGAATAAATATAATATCATATTTGAAGATCTTTCTTGTAAGCTAAATTAATTTATAAAAGTTAAAATAGTATATTACGATGCGAGGTTGGGAAGTGACTTTTACAGAGTGGAGGAAAATGTTTAAAAACCGAGCGTCAGCGAGGTTTTTAATTTCCGAAATTCTGTAAAACACTTCACAAACATGCGTTGTACATTATTTTTTGCGTGATGGTGTTTTCAAAATAATAAATAATAGTAAAATATTAACATCTTTGTTGGAAATATTTGCGTTCATTATAAACAATTGACTAATGTTGACATGTATTTGAGAATAAAGTATTTAGGAAAATTTTTGGACCAAAGAGAGATGAACAGACAGATGAATGGAGAAGACTACATAACAATGAACTACATGGTATTTATAGGAAGCCAGATATAATAAGGACAGTTAAGTCTCGTAGACTGCGATGGGCAGGACATGTTGCACGTATGGGGAATAAAAGACTTGCATGGAAGCTTCTTGTAGGAAAGCCAGAGGGAAAACGCCCAGTTGGTAGACCAAGAATGAGGTGGGAGAATAATATTAACTATGATTTGAGGGAAGTAGATTATACAGAGAATGATTGGAAAGGATTAGCTCAGGATAGGCATGTATGGAGAGCTTATGTCCGCGCGGCCATGAACCTACGGGTTTGATAGTGCCAGTGAGTAAGTAAGTAAGTAAGTAATGTTAACAGTGTGGGCAATGTTTGTTAGTTGAAACAACAGGAGGCCTTGAGATCAACTATTGATAACATGGCGACAAGTACGTATTTATTGTTTTATATTGTTTCAAATAAAGTTCAGTTCATTTAAAATGTAGTGATTTGTTTCGTATAATGTATATTAACACTACCTTTTGAATATTTTTTGTATATACATTGTATGTAGTATACGTAGAGGGCAGTGGTTTTACTTCCCACACGCTTGTTTGTGATATGTAATATTACAGTATAGTTATATTTATTACAGTATAGCTGTTTAGGTTGGCAACCCCAAAATGTAGGAAGTTGCACTTTCAATCATGGTCGCCATTGCTGTAAGTACGACAAAACGCACTATCGCGCAAAAATGATTATTTTGATATGTCAAATAATAAATGATAAGTATTATATTACTGTGTTCATATGTAGGATATTATTGCTAAATCCGTAAAAAGGGGCGTTTTACCCTATATTGAGAAATGAATTTATTTTAAAATTATTTTTATGCAGGATTATTAAACCAAAACTATTTTATGAGTGAATAGGTTAAACATTCTGATAAGTAGACTAATTTTAAATCTGCATTCAATTGATAAAGATTTCTGATTCTCCTTCTTTTTTAATTTGTATGTTTTTCTGTTTATTCTAAGATATTATACCGATTTCAGTGGGTGGGGTACCACATCTGAAACGTAACTAATTCCATGGCGCAACAGTCCCTTGGCCTACCAGCCGGTTTCTGATCTCACATCCACATATGTTAAATACAGAAGTGGATGATCATTCAGCAAGAATATTGTCATATGGCGATATTTATTGTTGCTACCCAAATTCCTGGCAATGCTGGGTAGTCACCGGCCTTATAATGACCGAGATATTCCATAAAAAATCTCCCCCTAATGGGACTCGAACCAGTGTAAGTCTTGTAGCAGTGAATGAAGGCTTGATGATTTAAACTGCTACGCTACAGCACAGGACATACCTGAGACATATGTGTCGAGGAAATATTGAGATTTCATAGGAACAGGCTCAAACGATCTAAACCTAAACAAGCTCATGACGATGATAAAAAAAAAACTTTCATATTGGAAAGTTCATTAACGTGCCGTACGTATCTGTTACACCAAACCGATACTCGTAGGTCCATGAACATCAGATGAACCAATGCTTTTTCATTAAAAAAAATGTGGTAACACAACAATTGAGGTTCAAATGATCTTTAACCCTTAAATTGTCAAAATTCTAATTTCTCGTGTCAGTTATTTAAATGTGGCGGACCGCAGTGAAAATGAAATCATGGATGACTGTTATTAATAGGTAAGAGTATATTGTGTATTTCTACACACTTGAATTTTTTCTCGTTTGTTTTCTTCTGTTTTATTAAAAACCTAATATATAAAAATTAATGTTTGTTGGGTTTGTATGTTTGTTTGTTTGTTCGAATTTTATGCGCGGCCACACCGTTCGTCCAATTTTGATTGGGCTTTTTGCAAAATGTGCAGGAGATTCCCGGGATGAACATAGGCTTTAAGAGAGTTGTGATATTCAACTCCTTCACCCCTAAAAATCACCCTTTGTTGTGAAAAACGTGAAATAAAGACCCTATTTGAAGCTTAAATGGCTTACGCTGTCTAAACCATAACAAATACACCAAATTGATGTACACAGAATTGAATATCACAAAATACTCGACAAAAAGTCGGCGACAGCATATGTTTATCTTTTACCGATAACTCACAATAACCATTTTTGTCTTTTCATTGATGCCAAGAAGATCGGGATAAGTCGATTCCCGGACAAGCGTGCTCTGTTATACCGTTCATCCGATTGAGATGGGGCTTTTTGAAAAATGTTCAGGAGATTTCGGGGATGAACATAGGGTGTAAGAGAGTTGTAATACTCAACCCCTTCACCCCTAAAAATCACCCTTTGTAGTGAAAAACGTGAAAAAAGTTCCCATTTTGACGCTTAAATGGCTTATGCTGCCTAAAACCATAACTAATACACCAAATTAATGTACACAGAATTGAATATCTCAAAAAACTCTACAAAAAAAGTCCGCGACAGCATATGTTTATCTTCTACGAATAATTCACAATGACCATTTTTGTCTTTAAAGAATATCGCGTTAAACAGATTCCCGGGCAAGCATAACAGCACACGGCTGGTGGTAAAAACACATTAACATTTATTTAGAAGTAGCAGCGCTCGCCGGGTATTAGCTAGTATGAAATAAATTAAAGCAATTTATGTATCCTATAGGATACATTGCCAATTTAAGGGTTAAATCTTTGTTGTCTATTTCAATTTGCTTTATAAAAGCTGAGATAAAAAATACTCCTCAATAGTGCTTATAATGTCGAGGAGTAATATTTTCTTGTTGCAGGCGTAGTGTAAAACCTTAGACTTCATTACATGCTATAAATGTACTGCAAGGTTGCACACTATTCATATAGGGAAAATAATAAACGCTGCTTAGTATTCCGTGAAGAAAGTTTGTTTACCTGTGACGCTAACGTTTGACGTCATACTGTATACTCAACGCAGAGAGATGTAAGTTACGAGAATACCTATGTATTCTTTTTAAAATAATATATACAACGGGAATTTATTTATGTTATTTGGTGGAATATGGCCAGAAAAAATCATATAAAGAATTATGGGTAAAATTGACCAGAAGGATTTTTTTTATTATTTCAGGATTGTTTCTGTTATTTACAACCAAAATATACAATTTTTTCTTCCACACTTCCCGATCTTGCATGTCGGCTTCTGTCATATTTCTCTTCTTCATGTTGTCTTGAATTCCCTTTATCCACGTTTGCTTTGGTCTAAAAGGAAATTAAAATATAAATAAAAAAGCGAAAATGGAACTGGATAGGTCATACATTAAGAAAATAATTGCATTTGATTGGAACCCCCAAGGATACAGGGGAAAAGCAGACCGAAACGACATGGAAGAGAACTATGTTCGAAGAAATTGCAAAGGAGGGAAAAACCTGGAATAGTGAAGAAGTTGGCTCAGAATAGGATCAGTTGGTGACGCTTTGTGGATGCCCTATGCTCTTGATAGGAGATAGAGGAGATGATGATTTGATGGAATGCATTAATTTTATTTCGTAATATAGGATTTTAAAAATTATATCTAGAGTTATATATTGTGAATTAACTACAAATAAATATATTTAATCCGATTGCTAATTCGTTACAAAAATCTTAATTTCTCATAATTTATAAATAGAAGTAGTTTTACTGAGATATGTTAACAACTTCCTAAAATCTCACCATAAGAGTATATAATATTAACTTAGACATTGGAATGTTAGTATATTTGTATGCATTTGCTGAACAGGATTTCCTCTATCCTTTTATTTTATTTTTTTGTACAACTAGCTCTTATCGTGCGACGGAACTTGACATTTGAGGAGAATTTTAAAGCAGATATTGTATTGTAAACAACGCAATAACCGGATGTCTGTTCGTGAATTACAGTAACACCTCCTGCTTCTCAAGTATGGAGATGTTTTATTGACTGAGTAAACTAAATTCCTGAGAGGAAAGTCTGTTAACTGCATACTACTTTTTGTATCAATTGCTGCATATTCATGGCGAAAAATAATTCGATGCTATGAATCGAATGAAAATTCGTTAATTTAAATGCCAAATTGTAATAAAATAATAGTCTTATTATTAATAATATTATATAAATTTTGTATAGCTTTAATTACACTGGTCAACATGATTTTTGTCTCATGAGTACCAATAGTTGTACTTAATGCAGTTTTTATCGTGTTTTCAAATATGTATTCGGAATTTCTCCATCACCCACAGTTTTTTTTATTTCAATTTTAATTAATGGATTTAAATTATTATTTTAATAAAGTTTTTTTCGTCCATTTGTCCATAGTAAAATAAAATCAAATGAGCTAACTCAGGAGATTTCAGGTATGGAAAAGAGATATCAAGGCAAATAGAATCCTAATATGCTGGCCGATTATTGTTGGACCATCAAGAAGGATGCTCCACAGGCGAAATATAGCAGAAAATCGTCATGTCTTACTTTCTAGGTGAGTCCGAATGTTCGAATATTGTGTAGTTACGATTGTAGAAAATATTAAAGTGTTTGAAATTATAAATTCTTGTCTCTAGGAAACCTTGCGTGATGGAGAAAAACCGATATCATATTTGAATTCAGGAGAAAAAAATACTATCAGAATCATATTTTTCTTTCTGAGACAAAAAAAAAAGTTTATTTTTTTGTTGCTCAGTGTTATAGTATTAATCCCCATACATCTTAAAGCAATCCATAGTTTCTCCATAGAGACATTGTAGTATGCTTTCTCAAGTTCTACAAAATAGTAGGTGCAAAGGTTGTCCATATTGCTCAGTTATAAGGGAGAAAATGAAGATTGAAGGCACTACTTTAATTATATTAAAACTGAGCAATTAAGATTGTAAGGACATATCCAGCGAATGGTAGAGGATTGGGTACCAAAATGTGTTTTTGGAATGGAAACCTAAGGGAAAACGAGGCAGAGAAAAACCTAAAACCCCTGGAGTCAGGGAATATATTTATACATGAAGGAAAAACATCTACAACCAGAAGATTGGATGGATCGACAAAATTGGCTATTAGGAATCAGACGAAGTCAAAGACATTAATCAACCGATGATCTATCTATCATTATTATTATTATTATTATTATTATTATTATTATTATTATTATTATTATTATTATTATTATTATTATTATTATTATTCTGTTGTTGTTGTTATTATCATTATTCTCTTTACAAAAAATTGATTGAATTTGCTATACCCAAAATATAGCAAGCTTACTAAAGTATGTTTGGGTAGTACCCAGTATAAAGTACGGATAGGTAAACATAATATTATATTAACTAGCTTCTCCATCGATAGCGGATTGAAACAAGTAAAGTGTCATCATCATTCTATTAAATATTGTCGTGAACATGCCATTACCAAAATTACCCAGAACACTCTGGGTTTAGAAAGAAATGGCGTTTACTAGGTTTTGTTTCTATGCTGATGATGTCAATCTAATAATAAATAATATCAATGACATAATAAATTATCAAGAAATACTGAATTCTTTTTAAAAATGTCTGCAATGAAATTGGTTCAGACCTAAATACGAAATAGCAAAGAATTTGGAAATGTTATGTATTCTAAATGTATTTAGCAGATTAAAGGCAATCATTATTATGGATATATTCAAGGATTAGATCTGTTGGTCTGCTCCGACTCAAAATTGCTCTTCAAAAATCGACCTATATTTCATGTCCTCATCGGATTATTACATAAAACAGTTCTTGTTATCCTGGTGTTTAGCATGGGCTCACCAATTTATTTTATATTTTTCTATTAATGCTGTAATTACTTCTATGTTAAATTATTTTCTGATAACAGTGCTTATTTTGTGAGCTAATAATTTCCAATTACAATATGTTACATTGAGCAATTTATGATCATTATTAACAGATCAAAATCGCACATGTACTGACATAAAAATAGGAAATCCACGTTATTATTGAGTTCAATGTCAGCTATTTTTTTGGCTTTTGCCTAAGAATCAATTTTTTGTATTATTTCCCTTACTGTAACCTCTCGCTTTGTATAGTTCGCCGATGAAGTGAATGAAAGCGAGGGACGAAGGGAGAGACGGAATTCCAAGCGATAAAATACCAACTCGCCTACTGATAATAGGCACAGTCATTATATGTCACGTATCTGTGTGGTTTATTTCGGGCGCATTCTACATATTTATATTTTTATGTCTACTTTGTATAGTTAAATTTCTTTTTAAGTTTAGTTACAGTGCCTAATATTTACTTTAGTTTTAATAATGTCTCGTAAGAAAGGACAAACTATTCACAGCGAGGCAAGGGAGATGATTAAAAATGTTACTAAAGTGTGTGATGAAGAATCGAGATCAGGAGAACTGAAATATTTAATTTCCCAAAAAATAAACGTGTTGCTACGTATTGTGGTATATCAGAACACAGCGTATCCAATATAAGGAAGGAGGGTGTTGTGGCTGGTGATATTTCATTATGTACTCCAGGAAAAAAGAGACCTCGGGCTGAGGAACATAAAGCTCATTGTGACGATTTTGATAGAAGAGTGATTCGAGATATAGCCTAATTAGGGACTTTTATCAGAACAAGAAGATAGTTCCGACAGCTCCCAAACTCCTTGAAGAAATTAAAAAAAAAACAATAGACTTCCCCTGGCAAGTAGACGCTTTAAGGAAGTTGCTACATTACATGGGTTTCAGATGGAAAAAATGCGGCACTAAGAGAAAAGTTTTAATAGAGCGTCCAGACATAATTTATTGGCGGGCCAGATACTTGAGAAATATTAAAAAGTACAGAGATGAAGGAAAAAACATTATTTATATCGATACACCTATAGGAATGCAAGGACACATAGCTCTTCGATTGCCTCCCTATATGTGCGAACTCAATGCAATAGAACTGGCATGGGCTGCAATAAAGTGATATGTTAGAGAAAATAATGTTACTGGTGACCTGTCCCTAACAAGACTACAGGAATTGACTCAAAGTGCGGTGAACTCAATCACACCGACAGATTGGGAGGGCTACGTCAGTCACGTTAGGTCTCTGGAAGATGAATTCTGGAAAAAGGATGGATTAATGGAAGATGTGATGGACAGTTTCATCATATCATTAGGAGGAATGGATTCGAGTGGAGAGGAAGACAATAGTGATAATAGTAGTGAGGATTGTTCATCAGACTCGGAACTGGCACGCCCGCTAAGCTTCTAATGATAAGGAAGTTATAGTACAATCCCTCGTGATATGATGTGCTGAGTAATGAATTCCTATTCCTTTCATACACTTCGTCTGCGGACTATAGGTACTTTCCAACTGCCCCACGTATCATGGGTCTATTAGGGACACGACTTACTGAGAGAGGATTTTAAATTTGGATCACATAAGACTTTTCGATCTCTTAAGGATGTAGATGGGCTCCCCGGATCAGTGATCACTGGTTTACTTAATGTAAGGCACTTCGAGAGCAACACAAACATTTAAGACAAGACACAATTCACTCATATATTTGTACTAAACAATGTGAATATAATAGGATAATTAGGATGCCACTATGATATTGGGGACTCCGATTGTCTTACAGATGATTAAACACCTCGAAGAAAACCACTCCCAGAAAACTTAACCAAGCTCATTTAATTATCCTTATTTTCCTACAGATGTCAGCGATTGAAAATATTGGGTAGCATATCACCTCAAAGAGATACCTAGCAGGTAATTAAGCCTTACGTCGATGGGAAAGGAAACTAAATTTTGATTAGGGGCTCTAATTCAGGGTTGAGGTTCTTTTATGATTCCGAAAATCTTCAAACTCGGGGCCCACGATTAAAGTCCCACCCGACGGACTTGTTCCTTGGATTTTTACTTTCTAAATTATCCATCAATCTCTATTCTCGGCATCAGAATCAAGGAACATACCTCTTGACCACCTAGGCCGATATAATAATAAGAAGAAGACAAAAGTAGATAGATCCAACTTTTCTATTGAAATTTGCGAGACGAAACGATATTGAGGGCTTAATCCGTGAATTGTTGTTGATGATGATGATGATAATAATAATAATAATAATAATAATAATAATAATAATAATAATAATAATAATAATAATAATAATAATAATAACAGGAAAGAGGTGCAAAAATAAGTTAAACACAGGCTTAATGCAAACTATTATTCATTACAGGGAATCTTGTCGTCCAAACTCCTTTAAAAAAAACATTAAATTGAAAACATATAAAACTTATTTTCCCAGTTATGTTATATGGATGCGAAACATGTACTATTACTATAAGGAAGGAGAAAATCTTACGAGCATTTGAGATTAAAGTTCTTAAGAACATTTTTGGACCAAAGAGAGATGAAGACAGACGATTGGAGAAGACAACATAACGGTGAGTTACATAACATCTATGTTAAATCAAATGTAATAAGAACAGTTAAGTCTCCTAAACTGCGATGGGCAGACATATGGCACGAATGGGAAATGAAAGAGAGACCTGGAAAATCCTTGTAAGGATACTAGAGGTAAAGCGCCCATAGGTAGGCCAAGAATGAGGCGAGCGAATAGCATTAATCATTATTTGAGGGAGGTAGATTATACAGGGGATGATTGAAAAACATTAGCTCAGGACAGGGATGTATGGAGGTTTATGTCCGCGAGGCCATGAACCCACGGGTTCGATGGAGCCAGTGAGTTATAATAATAATAATAATAATAATAATAATAATAATAATAATAATAATACATAATTGAATGGCTTAGCATTTAAAGATGAGTTTTAATACATGTATACTGTTGATGTAGAGATCTCGTGGGTTCACGTATGGTCACAGGAGTAAAAATTGTAGCAAAATATGATATATTACATAATATTATTATTGTTTTTGTTTTTTTATAAACAAATTTATGATTATAATAATTCAGCTTCTATATTTGGTCCTACTTATACTACTTCATGTACAAGACTACGGATATTATAGTGCTGCTGTGACAGTTTTAGAGAGGTTTACAAAAAATGCTATGTTTCTCGTATAAAAGTTTACAGTAGGTCCTATATGATCTGAAATGAATAATCTAATATATAAACAGTAATTGTGAATCTATCATGACGAGTGAATTTATCTAGAGGAATTGGAAATCAAGAATGAGATTTGTTAGGACTATTTAACGAATAAAATTAAGGTGTTTTACTTAAAAATCATTATTTAATATAGTTATTTTAAAATATTTATGTATTTAATGTAAACGGCGATGTTTGAAAACAAATTAGAATTGTATGTTTAATTTACAGTGCAACTTGATCATATAATATTATTTATTATCATCTGGCGTGGGAAACTTCAAATAGGATAGCAATAGGCTATTGTAAGAATGCACCCTAGTGGAGAAAAATGAAATACATCAAACTTCATATTATAACCAACATTATAGATTATTAATATTTTTTAGTAAACAACTCAGTAAAAAATCATTATTTAAAAACACAATTTCGTTGCTGACAAAATCTTTCGATTTGGTTCCAAATGTATTTCCTATTGCTTTGAATGGTCTGAGGCTTAGATTGCTGGATTATTTCGTCTATATCTTTATTTGAAGCCAAATCTTGCATCTGCCATTTTGTACATTTAAACCTGGCGGCTTTATTGGAAAGTCAGTCACTGCAAAATAATGCTCTGACCTATTCAGAATATTAAAAAAAGAGGAGCTTTCTTTGTCACAAAAGCAGAAGGTGGTTAAGATAATTCGGTAAGTAGTGAGGTGAAACACGACTGTCATTGGTTGTAAAACAAGATTTATTGAAACGTTGTTGGTCACTCCCATTTTGTGCATAAGTTAAATAGTCTGCATAAATTTATGGAAACTAAATCCATCTAAAAATTGTAATATTAAACTCACTATACAAACATGAAGTCATGAATGGAGTTAAAACCATGCCAAAAAAAAATAATAATCCAACGTGTTGTATAATATAAAAATATGAGAATTATGATATTAGTTACTTCAAATAAAGTTTTTTTTTTACATTGAATTTACTCCATTAGCTAATGAGACTAGTTTAAACTCGTTAAAACCTCAAGGCATTCTCTAACATGCGTGTAAATATTTGAAACTCAATACAATGTCTGTAGATGACAGATAAGAAATAAGCGAACATCCTGTCATTAATATAAAAGGATGTACAAGATGTTGGGTGGCATTTCCATACCTGTCAACGAGAAATCATCACCAGCATCCCACGTGTAAAATTTTGTTTACGTCACACGTCACTTGGTTTTCTGCTCACAAATAACATGGACGCAACGCCTACGTGAATTTAATCACGTTTTAATACATGAGGATTTCAATTTCCGGCTGTGGGAACTTGCCAAACAAATCTCGATTGTTCTCTGCTTTCATTAATATCGATCCTCACAATGCCAGTTATTCCAACTGAACGGATATACTGTGTGTTAGATTTCCTAATCAACGTAATCATCGTCATTCTATCAGGGATTTAAAGCATAAGGCATTTTCCCGTTTTTATGCGATCTCTTCTTGTGGGAGAGGGGGCACGCCATAGCGTAGTTGGTTAAGGCAATAGCTACAAGCAGTCCCGGTGGAGTCAGAAGTTTTAAACTGACCTAAACGTTCTGGCGATGCCATGCTCCTGGGGTCGACTCAGCCTCTTATGGAGAATTAATACCAGACGCTTGTTCTGGGAATAAACACAGTCGTCACGCAGGGCTGACAACACGTGCCGATTGTCTAAAATGGTGGGAATGTTAACCTCCTACTACCCAAAGGGCCTCCTGAGGCTTTTTTTTTTCTTTTTTGTGAAAGAATTCAAGGAAACTATAAATATTCTCATATCGAAACTTGTCTTGAAATTTTTATAACAGCATTTCTGTACTGTTTTGAGCCAAGAAAAAAACTGATAGTTTTAATTGTACTTAGCCCAATTTGTTTTAAAAAAATTCCTGTGAAATTTAAACGTTACGATTTGGCAGTCATTGCTGCAGGTATGGATGAGTGCGCGAGGCAACAAATATCGTGTGTGCATCGCTACTGTCAAGTTGTCATACTACAAAATATTCCATCCTGATCTCAGAACCTCACAGCTTATTTTTGGTATATAGGATCCTTGCTTCGTCAACAAAATTTGAACTTAGTTTTCAATATGTGAACATTGATACAGTATTTCCCTTGTAAGTAATGTAGTTCATTATCGAATGGGTATCTGTAATTATGAAGTGCAGAAGTCTTTGAGAAGTAAGCTGGGGCTGCCTTAGCCTTAAATGTTGCAAAATAGCAAGAAGGATCTAAGCTAAATTAGTGGATTATTTTGTGGTAGTTAAGGAGGGACTGTTGAAAAAAAACTAATAAGTCCTAACTTACTTCTCCTCCCCGCGGTGTTGCCTCGTTGAGACCCAGCAACACATTACTGTTCATTTATTTCCTTGCGCCTAGAGGGCCGAGGTAATATTGATTGTCGAGATATGTTCGAAAGATAGAACTTATTTTTTATTTCAGGATTGTTTCTGTTATTTACACAGGCATCCTCAACCAAAATATGCAATTTTCATCCACACTTCCTGGTCTTGCGTGCCTGCTTCTGTCATATTTCTCTTCTTCATGTTCTCTTGAATTCCCATTATCCAATCAGTCCACCGCTGTGGTCTCGAGGTAGCGTGCTGCCTTGTCACGCAGCGGACCCGGGTTCGGGGCAGTTTTTCTGGGTGAGGTTTTTATCGGGGTTTTTCCTCACCTGTAAGACAAATGTCAGGAAAATTTTAAGGCCCAAACGGTCCCTGAAATCATATGGCCATCATCCTTATCATTATCATCATCATCCTTCACCGGTGTGGAAAGCAATGGGAAACTACCACACCTACAATTCCCTAGTAAAGCTGCAAGCGTAGCATGAAAATGCTATGATAGCAATGAACGACCTGCCTTCGGGCAGAATTACTATGAAATGTACATTGGCTTTGATCTACCACGTAACTTATTTTTACTTTCATAAAAGTTAAAATCCCATGATTTTAGTTTAAGTGCTATGTTTCCTAGATATAACTTTGTTTTGTAATGTAAGAAAGCTGTTGCAGTTAGGCATATTGCATGTCATTTGTATACAGCAATACAGTACTTAAATGAAGATGGTTACCTAATATAGACATCTGCATATTAGTATGGTAGTTAAAACGACGCTTTAACTATCGATATAAGGAGCTGGAAAATCTGGGAATAATTGTCACGTTTACGTTTGATAGTGACGCATAATCCATTACATAACCCACTCTCTTTAGATAGTCTATGGTTCGACACTGCTACCGGGGCATCTCATGAGGCATAGATGATAGTTATTAATAAGTTAATGATTAACTAACTCATTGGCACAATCGAACCCCTAGGTTCATGGCCGCGCGGACATAAAGAATGTGTGGAGACACATCCCTGTTGAGCTAATTTATTCCAATCATCCCCTGTATAATCTACTTCCTCAAATCATGATTAAATATTATTCTCCCACCTCATTCTTGATCTATCAACTGGCCGTTTTCTTCTGGTTTTCCAACTAAAAGCTTCCATGCTCCTCTTTCATTCCCCATACGTGCCACATGTCCCACCCAACGCAGTCTACGAAACTTAACTGTTCTTATGATATCTGATTTCCTTTAAGATCATGTAACTCACCGTTATGTAGTGTTCTCCATTCGCCTGTCATCGTCTCTCTATTCTATAGTATTTCACTGCAATCATAGCATTTTTCATGCTATGCTTTGCAGCTTTACAAAGGAATTATAGGTGTGGTAGCTTCCCGTTGCTTTTCACACCGGTGAGGGATGATGGTGATAATGCTAAGGATGATGATGCTGGCCGGATAGTTTTCGGGGACCGTTGAGCCCTAAGCTTCCTGACATTTGTCCTGTCCCGAACGGGAATCGAACCCGGGCCCGCTGCGTGACAAGGCAACACGCTAGCTCGAGATCGCAGCGGTGGACTTTCATCTCTCTTTGATCCAAAAAAAAAATCTTAAGAACTTTAATCTCAAATACTCGTAATCTTCCCTCCTTCCTTAAAGTAATAGTAAATTTTTCGCATCCACATAATATAACTGGGAAAATAACTTTTATATTTTTCAGTTTAATGTTTTTTGAGAGAAGTTTGAACAACAAGATTCCCTGTAATGTATAATAGCATGCATTTGCAGAATTGAGTCTATGTTTAATTCTTTTGTGCATCTCATTCCTATTGTAATTAGTAGGCTAACTACTGTTCCTAGGTACGTGTATTCAGCTACTTCTTCAAAATTTCGCTCATTTGCCATTAACTGTCCACATAATGTATTTCTGTGCGTGAACATATATTTAGTTTTACTAATGTTTACTTCCCGTCCCAATTTCTTAGTCAATAGAGTGTACGTTTTGCCCCTTAGTACTTCTCGCTATCGCATAATAATACTTCATCAGCATAAACTAACAGCTTATTCAAATACTAATTCCATTGAGTTGTAGGCCTTCATCCTCTAAAGATGTGGTGACATTCTCTACGTAGAATAATTAATGATAATTTGTGAAATTCTACCCAAAATTAAGAATATTGTAGATCAGTGAGAGCAACTTTGAGCCTACAAAGATACATGTCTTACTTACATTTAATTCTTTTAAATTTACAGTCGATGCCAGGTGCCTTCACTAACGCTTAATACCTACTTTCCACTCTTCTCTGTGTTCTGCTATTTACAATTAGCCTCATAAAATTCAAATACAGTCAGTAGAATTATATGTAAATATACTACGTTATACAGATCAAGTCAATAAGATGAGTTTTAAAAAATCCCTAAAGCAATCATCCGATGTAATATTACCAAGAAGAAATGTAGTATCTATTGGCTGCCTATCTAAGACTAGTGTATAAAACTACCAAATTCATTACTATCGGAATGTGGATAGGCTATATATTTCCAGAACGGATTTCAAGCTGTGTCATACATTTTCAATTATATTTGAAGCCTGAAATAAGATATCTCTGAACAAGATTTATTGAGCTTTCAGCTTTGAATAGCAATGTTAATGACATAAAATACTATTAACAGTACTATATCGGATACGACATACAGAGATAATTATTATTTTAAAACAATCCTCAAAAGGTTTATACAAACACTTATGTCATCTTTCTTATTAAACTATTATGTCTTTGAATATGTTGAAGGTATGTTCACGCAATATATGCGTATTCTAATACCAATCCACAGCGCTTTTCGTGTTTGGCTCCGCGCTCGGTGAATAGATGCCGTTGATGTAGTTTATATTGAAGAACTTAGGGTCGGTTTCACCAACAGATGTAACTGTATTACGCCAGTTTAAGCTATGTATTATACACGGGAAAAACTGTGGTAATACAGTTACCTCTGTTGGTGAAATTGACCTTTAATCCAAGTCAGTAAACGAACTAACCTTCTGCTGATGATGGGACTAATCCCGAAAGGGTTACAGTGAATTAATAATTTTATCATTTGAGGAGACGGACTTACAAGGTACGGTGTCTAATTTTATATTGTAATCTTAATATTGTATTGAATGTATGCACCTGTTCGGAGACTATATTATTTAGGTGTCGTATAGGTCTACTTTTATGGTGCGTAGGGGGTCCTATAGCATGAGTGAAGTTCATCAGTTTCTTTATTCCAAGTGTGGGGGAAGATTATGAAGACAATGGAGAAGATGAAGAAAATTGGTGCCGGCAGGTAGCCTATTCCTATCAAAAGTATTAAGGTAACACATAGTTTCCAACCGGCGCGGCGGAATCCCTGGGATGTTTAGAATATAATCCAGGCATTTCATATAACCTCTTATTGATAATTTTGATGATATACCCCATACATCCAGGTTGGGGACATGGGTGCTCCCTAGCGGGAGTTTCTTAACCAAGCTAATTTAGTTACGCTTATTTACCTACATATTTCAACGAGTGGCATGTGGTTGAGACATCTAAAAGGTAACTAAGGTATTACTTGGATAGATGTAGGTCGGTTAAATTTGCACAGAGGTATTATTATTCAGGCATGCGGTTCTTTTACGAGCTTGAAAATCATCCTCACAATCCATTGATCCCGGCAGGGTTTGAACCCCTGATCCTCGGGACTAAAGGCAAGGAACATAACAACTAGACCACCGCACCGATATTGATAATTTTACAATTTAAATTTCCCGCCCCTCAGATACGGGCTACAGACTTACTAGTCCAGAGGCAAGTAAAGTAGGCCTACTACACGAGATAACACGACAAATATGCACCCATAGATTTAATAAATTATATTCTCCATATGTATGACACAATCATTTGCCGCTAACTCAGACGATAGTATGCCTTCTTCCTGACTAGCAAGACAGGGTTCGATATCAGTCGGGGTTAGAAATTTTAATTGTAAGACGGCTGCTGTTATAGAATTTATAATCGCTAGATTGTGGACCAGATAGCCTACCTGAATTAAATTCTGAACCCTCACGCAGTAAATATATTTTACGAACGAATACGATAATGATAATATAGAATCGCTCGTCGGATGGGGACATTAAATCTTGTGATCACCTTGGCACTTTTCGTCAAGAATAACCTCCCCTTCTCTTCATCATCATCCCTCATGCAATACATACCATACACAAACACACTCACCCTACACTCCTCTGTTTACACAATACAGTATACAAACTTAAAGTGCTCTGCCGAAGTGATTCGTAAATTGAAAATAGAATACATTAACGCCATCTAAATCCCAGCGGGGTACCCGAAGTACGAAAAAATTGAGTGGCATTGCAACATGCATTTATATTTTTATGAAATTTCGATATAGTAGTTTAGTAAATGCTTGTTTTCTAGTTAGTTGAATAACCACTATGCTTCAGTTATAATATGACATTTTTATAAAATTTCATTTAGGTATGTGAAAATTTAATAGACTAATTGATTATTACTAAAAATTTACAATCATACCAGATATCGGAATATTTATAACAAGGCTATCACTACGTATATGAGCTTTGTGACCTTGTTAAGTCGTAATCTTAGAAACGTATTACTTTTGTATCCATATGCCAAAATAAATGTCTTATTTCTTGGAAATAAGAACTGGCCTACAGTACAAGGAAAATAACATTTAGGTCTTCTTTAAAAGCTGGCGGCGTCCATATTGTGTAGAATGCGTGGGAGAATCCAGTCCCGCTCAAGTATTGATGTTTGTGCGTGGGTCGTCTCGACATTTTAAGGGTGACGAACTGATGCTGATTATATCATTCTTGTTTCTACGTTTATTCAAATTAAAGGTTTATGGCACAGGAATAATAGAGAGGCTTCTAAGAAATTATTTGATTATATTTCATCATATTTACAAAACTAGAGAATGTATCTACAGCATATTCTCTTTCAGTACATTTCTCAGAAATCTAAAAATCTAGTTTATTTCATCTGTGTTTAACATAAGGCTAAACGTACCTAGAATCTTAGTTGTTTATAAAAATCTGTGCATTTATATTTCTTGTGTTTCTAGTAGGCCTATGTATTTAACATACCTAGAATCTTAGTTGTTTATAAAAATCTGTGCATTTATATTTCTTGTGTTTCTAGTAGGCCTATGTTCCCTATAAATATATAAAATCGTTACTCGCTCACTAATTTTATACAGATGCTAAACATGGACTCTTACTTTAAGGGAGGAGAAAAGATTACGAGTACTTAAGAATAAAGTTCTTAGGAAAATGTTTGGACCAAAGAGAGATCAATAGACAGGCGAACGGAGAAGACTACACAACAGTGAACTACATGATCTTTATAGGAAGCCAGATATAATAAGAACAGTTAAGTCTCGTTGACTGCGATGGGCAAGAATATAGCACGAATGGAGGATGGAAGGCGGGCATGGAAGCTTCTTGTAGGAAAACCAGAGGGAAAACGTCCAGTGGATAGACTAAGAATGAGATGTGATAATAACATTAACTATAATTTGAGAGAAGTAAATTATATAGGGGATGATTGGAAAACATTTGCTCAGGATAGGGATATATGGAAAGCTTATGTTCTTGCGACCATGAATCTATGGGTTCGATAGATCCATTGAGTTAGTTATTATCAAATAATAATATTAAATATTATATAATATTAAGGAAGACCTATATTAGCAAGTTTTATTTAATAGCAAATTTTATTTTATTAGAATGATGCACAAGAGCCCGGATAAAATCTGACAAGGGAAGTAATCGCCCCGCGGGACTGTGGCCGTACCTGCTTAGACTGAGGCACCTCGCCCGGTGAAATTAAGTCGAATTTCATATTTTTTTTTTTCTGATTTGAAGAGTCTGTCTTTTCTTAATTTTTTATTCTCAGCTTTAATAACAATTTTGTATTATTGGAAGTATATAGGTCTAGTGTACGTCCAACTAGCACGTCGGTGTAATAGGTGTTATCATAGAATGTGTGTGTAGCGTCACGTACTGTAGCTGATAAAACTGGCTAAATTATTATTATGTTTACTTTAGATGAGCATCTTTGACTATCTACCTCATAATACTTTTCCTGGGCTTATGGAGGAGCGAAATAGTACGTAGATACACATATCAACGAAGATGTCAGAAGTCGATTTTTTTTTCTGCGCCGATTTAAGACATATATTTGTCTTTACATTTTAAGAACATGTAATTTTTACAAGACACGAGACGCCACTAAAATGTAATCCTTTCTTGATATGATAATATACCAATAGAATACAGACGGAGGAGATGAGGTTCCTAAGACAAGTTAAAGGATGTACAAGACTTGATAGAATAAGAAATGAGGATATAAGAGAAGAATTGAAAGTACAGCCTTTATTGGATAAGGTCACGAATTACAGACAGAAATGGATTGATCATATGGATGGAATGAGTAAGGAGAGATATCCATTGTTAGCAAGAAATTATCAAGCAAGAGGAAGGCGTGATGTTGGAAGACCTAGAAGACGTTGGGCTGATGCATCATGAAGTCGGAACGGGCAATTGCCTAATCCCTGGAGTGATGATGATGATGACCAATTATTTTGTGTACTTTAACATTTGTTATAAAACCATACAAGTCCTCCGGGGATGGACTTAAACTGTGGGTCCCGAGTCTGAAGGTTTTCGGGCTCGTAAAATATATCTAGTGTGAATAAAAAATATATCTGAGTAAAATTTAACCGACCTTCATTCATCTAAGTAATATCTTAATTTGCTACTATATGTCTCCTCGAGGAGATGTACTAAGCACTTGTCCCTCACTGACATGTGTGGAGAAATAAGCGTAATTAAATTAGTCTGGTTAAGAAACTTCCACTAGGAAAGCATCCATGCCCCGATGCGGGACGAACGGGAATCGATCAATTCATCAAACCCCAAGGCTTATATAAATTTATTTATAGTGCCGCCATATTGTATACAAATAAATTCATACATCAGGTAAACATAATAATATTAAATAATGAAGAAATTATAATATTAATAACATTAATAATTACTTGCATGTATAATCATAGATTATAGTACATAATCGGATATTAATTTGACCAAATTATATGCATATAGAAAATGCGCTCTAAATTTGCTGAAATTAAATCATATAACAAACTCACTGGCACTATCGAACCCGTGGGTTCCTGGCCGCGCGGACATAAGTTCTCCATACATCCCTATCCTATTTGTGATTATTTTTCCTAGGTATTTGAATTCAGCCAATTTCACTCATTTGTCATTCACTGTCCATTTCCATTATATAATGAATTTCTATGTGTGACCATATATTTAGTTTTATTGATATTTACTTCCAGTCCTAATTTCTTAGTGTTACTCAATAGTGTGTGCGTGTTGTCCTTTAGTATCTCCTTGCTGTCGGCCAATAATACTGCATCATCAGCATAAACTAACAGCTTATTAATACCATTGAGTTGTAAGCCTTCCTCATTCTCTAAAGATTTAATGGCATGCTGTAGTACAAAATTAAATAATAGAGGAGATAGTGCATCTCCCTGCTTCAACCCATTGTGGATTTCAAAAGTATCCAAAAAATATCTGCCTACACGCTCCCTGCTCCTTGTGCCATTCAAACAAATTCGTATAAGTCTAACTAACTTTTTAGGAATTCCGAACTCCAGCAGGATACTATATAACTTCTCCCTCTTAATTGAATCATATGCCTTTTTTAAGTCTACGCATAGTTGATGTAAAGTACCATTATAATTAAATCATACAGTGAAAGGAAAACTGCAGTGTAGGCCTGTTACTTGTAATCTCAGAAATAAGCACTAGGTCTACATATATATATTCCGTAACGAACTTAACCTAAATTTCCTAATGCATGTCTATGCAAGGAAAACCATTTCTTAGATTTATGGCATATAAAAGGAACTCAAGCATGACATATGAGGCCTGTGAACAAAATTTGTCCCCCTTTCTGCAACGGCCATGGCAGTACATGTAAATATTTAAATAAGAACATCAACGATGTTGGAAGTTTTTGTATTGTTCAACCTTAAATATAATATTAATTTTATATCCCATATAAGGGAAGAAGCTACCACACCTACACAATTCCCTAGTAAAGCTGCAAGCATAGCATGAAAATGCTATGATTGCAGTGAAGGACCTGCCTTCGGGCAGAATTACTATGGATGGATATAAGGGAAGAAAACAAGTTAAAATTATTTTAAAAAAATGAGATTCAGAAGCGAATATTCCATCCCATAATGGATGAGAATGGAAAATGGAGAAGGCTTCAAAATTAGGAACTTCTTAATTTATATCGTTAACTTAATATGGTCAGCGTTTTTAAGTTTAAGAGATTGAGATGGACAGGTCATGTAGTTCGAATGGGTGACAATAGAAATATCCATCCATCCATAGTAATTCTGCCCGTGGGCAGGTCTTTCACTGCAATCATAGCATTTTCATGCTATGCTTGTAGCTTTACTAGGGAATTGTAGGTGTGGTAGCTTCCCGTTGCTTTCCATACCGGTGAAGGATGATAATGATTATGATAATGATAAGGATGATGTTGATGATGATGACCTTAAAGTTTTCCTGACATTTGTCTTACAGGTGAGGAAAAATCCCGATAAAAACCTCACCCTGAAAAATTGCCCCGACCGGGGATCGAACCCGGCCCGCTGCATGACAAGGCAGCACGCTACCTCGAGACCACAGCGGTGGACAATAAAAATATATTCATGTTTTTATTGGGAAATCTTTGGAGAAAAGGCTATTAGGACGGTCTAGGCGTAAATGAAAGGATAATATACTGAAATATCTTATGGATATGGGTGATATGAACTGGATTCAGTTGACTAATGTTTACGGTATGGCATTGGACCTGCGAGTTCAATAAGTCATGGAGTTAGGCCAATATTTTGTCGGCTTCCATTTTTAAGAACACATATTGTACATCAAACAAAATGTCCCAATACCACAATAATGGTCATCTTGTCGGTATTTCACGACCGGAGCGTAACGACGAGAATGAACTGACCAAAGAGATGAAAACTCGCATGGCAATTAGAAATAGTAGGCTATTTACAAAATCAAATTAAGAGACTATTTAATGAATTACATTCTTAATATTTTTCCTTCCTAGTACTATCTTGGTTTCCTAGATGTCAGTATGAGCCGGAACCCTGACCACGGACCACTCAAATGACATCTATACGAAAACAAGTGTAACTAAATTAGTATGGTTCAAATTCTTCCCTATAGGGGGAGAGTGCCTAAATCTCTTTTAAGGGAAAACATGGGCTTACAAGAAGAGAAGACATTCTTAATAAAGAATTTTAATAAAATGAAAACATGTCACATGTTGTATGTTCTATTCTATATGTTCTGCCCCAGGGCAGGACCTTCACTGTAATCATAGCATTTTCATGCTATGCTTTGCAGCTTTACTAGGGAATTAAGGGTGGTAGCTTCCCGTTACTTTACACACCTTGGGATGTTGATGATAATGATCAGATGATGTTCGGGGACCGTTTGAGCCTCAAAGCTTCCTGACATTCGACTTACAGGCGAAGAAAACCCCGAAGAAAACCTTACCCAGAAAGCTTGTCCCGACCGGGAATCGAACCCGGGCCCGCTGCGTGACAAAGCAGCACGCTACCTCGAGACCACAGCGGTGGACATATTGTACCGTATATAATATTATCATTTAATTAAAATTAATGTGTAACAGTATTTTGGTATCTCTGCGTTCTATAGCTTACAAATCAGAGGAACATTTGCGAATCAGGTTCGACAATTTTGGAACACTTGTGCATGGGGTCTGACAAATTCATTTCTTCAATATTTTAGTGACAGTTAGACTGTGATTGGTTCAAACTGATATGGACGATAAATTGAATTGGTCAGTATTCAATATCTAACGTATGAATAAAATAGTTAAACAAATTAATTTAATTTTCATTCATTTCATTGTTAATAACGTTTTTTTCTCTGAAAAAGAGTATAAATAGTCTGTATAAATTTGAATTAAAATATGTTATTTTATTTTATTGATGAGAATGAAGACATAGGCTACACACTGTACTGTAGAAGGAAAGTGGATGGAAAAAAAGGATTGGGGCATTGTAAGATTTTCAGATATTAAGACAGCATTACAATAAATCAATATCAAAAGAAAAACAGAAGAATAAAATGGAGAAAATTGCGTTATCAGTGATGGATGTTCTACGAACTCAAATAATTAAAGAAGAAGGAATTATTTAATTTAAAAAAATTAAGGAATTCGTCTGGATAGTGTTTAATTCCTGCTAATCCTTGAATAGAATATATGAATGAGTGAGATAAAACTTTTATCAATAATATCAGCAATTTAATATCTTCCGAATTTCCGTTGCTTATAGGTAGTAGTTCTTTCTTAACCTATGTCCTAGCCAATTTATTTTTCTCTTCTTCATATTGTTTTAGTACTATTCTTCTATTGCGTTTTCTTTCTAGTATAGCTAAATTCCTTGTTTCTATGTCCATTTTACGAATTCCATTCTTCCCCACGTCCACATTTCAGATGCTTAGAAGTTTGCGGGTTCCGTTTCATACAACTTTAAACCCAAAATGAAAGGCTTCTGAGTAAAATGTCTTGCCCTTTTGCGCCCATACCTAATTCACGATGCCAAAGGTGTGAGATGTTAAAGAGCTCCATTAAATTAAAATTACTTTCTTCTAATAGTTTTTTCTAACTTCGTCATAATACTTTCGTCATTATCAAACAAGTAGGCCTATATTAGACCTATGTAAGGAACAAATAGACCAGTACTTGTTGGAAAATCTCAGTCAGATATCACCTTATAAGGAGTCAAATTCTGTTCCCTCTGTGAAAGACAAAATCAGAGATCATAACAATGTATGCATTGTAATCCAGCCAGACAGGGGAAGTTATTCTCTTCCTTTAGATCTCTCTTGAATTCCAAGTTGGAAATTACTTATTGTTGTTAAGTTAGCCATATATTAGTTTGATGAGATGATATCACGCAAGTTCTATGCCAGTTTCAGCAAATGTTTGCATTTGCGTCACAAGATACCTAACTGGAGCAAGAGAGGCTGCCTAGATCAATACTTCAAAGTGTAATTAAATACTCTTACATAACTCTCTTCCATGAATCCAACCAACACAAAACTCTCCTGAACGTACAATTATCACGCCTCAGTCCAAATTGAGATTCACTTCTCTGCCATCAAATATTGATGTTTTAAACCTTCAAGGATGTAATGTAAAGAAAGTAAATAGGCCTACTTCTTTGTATTCCATGTACCCCATACTTCCCAACATAGAGATATGGGTGCTCCCCTAGCGAGGAGATTTTTCTAGCTTAATTTAGTTTATTTCCTTCATTGAGGAACATGTGGTCAGTATATCGCTTCAGTAAGCAACTACGGTTTTACTTGAATGGTAAAAGGCGATCAGTTTTGCTCAGGGGTGAAGTTTTTTTACGAGCTCGAAATATTAAGATTCAGAACCAACGGCTTAAAGACCCTTCCGGAGGACATGATTTTGGATTTTGCCATCCTAAAAAATCCATTGACTCCGACCAGATATGAATCCGCTACACTCGGGACTAGATGCAAGTAACATAACCACTAGATTACTTAATATTTATTTTTTGTACATTTTAATATTCGGTGATTAGACCCTTTGCCCTTTTCGCTTCACGTTAAAAGCTGGTATTTTTCTCATTTATCTGGTGTCGAAACGTCCCTTTCTAAAGGGATTTGTAACTAAACCTTTTGGATACCCTGCCAATATCTGGAATATCCGTGATTTATATTCTTGGAAGTTATTACTGCATGTTTTAACTATTTCGATGATATGCGTGACTTTAAATTGTGTTCTTATATAATTTGCTTTGAGGTCATACTAGGAGAATGAATCAAAATTAAACCGGACTGAATGTCATGTGCTCTGAAAAAAGTGACCAAGATTTATTTATTTTTAAATGCTTAATTAATCGCCTACGGTATATTATATAATTGTGAAATAACTTACAAAGAAACGAGCCTAATGTACTTACTGGGCACCGTTTAGTTATTTATACCACATCCTTTCCAATCAGGTTTATTTTTTACTCTTAGTGTAAATTGTAAGATGTAGCCTGCCAAAGATCTTAACAATCTCATTTCTAGAGATCCTATTTTTGATACTTGAATATATGTTACTCCTCTTTCTCTAAGTATCTAATATTACATTAGCGGGTGCTTTGACAACTCATACCTTAATGGACGTAAAACTAAATATAGGACTATAAAATCCCCTTGGCGCGACAGGCCTAGAAAACCCTTGGACTACCTACCAGTCGTCTGCTGGTTTGTACGACCATAACACTTACAAATAAGTTAATAAATTTTAACTCCATGGAGCGACAGGCCCTAGGGATACCAGTCAGCTGCTACAATCACATCAACATGTGTTTTAATCACAGAGGTGGATAATCATACTGCTAATATAGCGGTGACATGTGAACAGCATGTCTGTTCTCCAGACGTTATAACTGCTTTCATTAACCTGGGGTCAAATTCCTCAGGATACTGGGTGGGGATCGGTCCCATACTGGCACAAATTCCATGAGAAATTTTCTTCATGATTTCCATAAAGCGTAAGTCCATAGTTCTGCTCAAAGTCATGGTGTCTTAAACCGCTCGGTTATGGTGCGAGGCAGAAATTACCGGTAGATAATAAGCCATTAAACGGCGATAAATTGAAAGTACTTTTTTTAGCATCCGAGTTTCTACAGCTACTTGCTTAATATCACCGCGGGGGTTACGCTACCTCGATATGATGGATGATTATGATGATGATGATGATGATATGGTGCGCCAGGAGATTCCTTAATCCTAACCTTAATCTAAGATGAATGTGAATGATGGTGATTATGATAGCCATATGTTCTCGTGGACCATTTGGTCCCTAAAGTTTACTGACATATTTTGTCTTACAGCTGAGGAAAACCCTCGAAAAAACCTCACCCAGGAAACTTGTCCCGACCTGGGATCGAACTCGGGCCCGCTGCACATATTTAATACGATATATAAACAGAAATTTCCAGAGAACTGGGGGGGGGGGGAAACTTATGTATATATAATTCGGATTTGCCTCAATTAATATGGAAAACACGAGCCCTAACAAAATTGCTTGAATGCCGTTCTTATTCTGAAACTTAACTCGGATGAATTTTGTAAGATACGTATATTATATTTTGAATGCAAATTTAAATATGTTTATTAAAGAATTGTACATTGTACTGTTAGAATTCGAAATTCCTAAAAAGTTATTCGTATCCGAATGTGTCTAAATAGCACAATGAATGGGGTGCGAGTAGGCAAACAGTTTTCAGGTGATAAAAATGGGTTAAACGAAGGACTATTTATTCTGTGTTATTCAATGTTGTCCCATATTCTATCCAAATTAGGACCCACCCTTGAAGTAAACTTTCGCCGAAGTATGTCAACAAAACTATGAAAAAATGGTTTCTTTCTTTAAGAGACGAGAAAATATTTTAAAATTATATGCATTTGAACGAAAAAGAGAGGGACGAACAAACAGATGAATTAAGAAAACTACAGTGAGCTACATGATTTTCCTGGGAAACCAGATGTAATAAGAACAATAGATTGCGATGGAGAGTATATATGGCCCAAATAAAGAATGCAAGTTGGACCCGGAAACGTCTTGTAGATAATGAGAGGGTAAGCCATGGACCTTTAAAATTTGTATCCAATGATAAAATTAATAATTCAATTTACATATTGTCAAACGTTCAGCATCACAGCTTTAAAAAACAATTACTTATTCAATTTATTACAAGTGTTCCTCTAATTGTTTTGAGCAGTGTATTTGAACGAAAAAGAGAGGGACGAACAAACAGATGAATTAAGAAAACTACAGTGAGCTACATGATTTTCCTGGGAAACCAGATGTAATAAGAACAATAGATTGCGATGGAGAGTATATATGGCCCAAATAAAGAATGCAAGTTGGGCCCGGAAACGTCTTGTAGATAATGAGAGGGTAAGCGCTCAGTAGGTAGGTCAAGTAAGAGGAGAAAGAATAACATGATTTGAGAGAGTATAGGGAACAATTCCAAAATTTAGTTCAGAATGGGGATGTACTGTATCTCCATAACTAACGTCCATATTCCCGATAGTAGTAAGTTCGTTATTAAAGTGTCATATTACAGTATACAGTATTATAAATGTTGTATCAAAGTATTTTCAAATACTCATAGCCGTACCTCATGTTTATAATAAGATAAAGTTCTTGTGAATACAGATTATATTAACGTTCTACTTTTCGAAACCGGAACTTAACATCTTATCAGAGATAAATAATTTGTCATTATTAGAATCACATCACTTGTTGGCAAGTTCCGGTTTCACATCAGATTGTAATTCTCTCTTCTTTTCATTGCGTATATTTTGGCAAAAAAAGTGCATCGGATTTAGAAACTGGTTGTATTGGAATTATTTATAATATGTTTAATAGTTTAATCTTATGAAGTCCACCGCTGTGGTCTCGAGGTAGCGTGCTGCCTTGTCACGCAGCGGGCCCGGGTTCGATCCCCGGTCGGGGCAGTTTTTCTGGGTGAGGTTTTTATCGGGGTTTTTCCTCACCTGTAAGACAAATATCAAGAAAACTTTCAGGCCCAAACGGTCCCTGAAATCATATGGCCATCATCATCATCCTTCACCGGTGTGGAAAGCAACGGGAAGCTACCACACCTACAATTCCCTAGTAAAGCTGCAAGCATAGCATGAAAAATACTATGATTGCAGTAAAAGACCTGCCTTTGGTCAGAATTACTATGGTTGGATGGATGGAATCTTATTAATGTGTGTTTTAGTAAAGGTTTTTTTTTTGTCCTTATTTTCCTTGAAGGCTTATTTTTTCTTCTCCTTCTTTTCCATCGTTGTTTAACCTCTCTTCTTAAAGGTATTTTATATGTCCCACGTCTCACGAGGCTTTACATTGCATGACCTGTCGGGGAAGTGATTTTAAACTTTAGATAACACACATGTAACTGAAAAATCAGGACTGAAATATAGCAGGGAAAATTGTATATTAAATTCTAAAATAAAATCAAAATTCAAAGCGGCACAGATGATACTTTTACGTCCACTTCTAGCTTTAATAAAATTGTACAAGCAAAGAAACATACACTGCTCAAAAAAATTAGGGGATATTGTAGAATAACCTATTAAGACTATGTTTTTAGGAACAGTATTAGATGCAATCACTTTCTATTACTCCAAAAGAATGTCAACAAGAGTTTGAAGTCATTACGTAACCTCTGTACCACACCAGATGTCAAAGAGATCCTGATTAGGAATATGGCAAACAAACAAAGCAACATTAACATGGGTGAAAATGTTTCTTTAGTATGGTGTATGGTCTCCTCGAACGGCCAGCACTGCCTCACACCTGTATGGCATTGATGCAATTAGGTTAGCAATGAGTTCTTGGGGGATACGTGGCCACTCTTCCATAAGAGCAATGTGCAGCTCTGGAACAGTTGTGGGAGGTGCTGGTCTGCCTGCAATGCACCTGCCTAATGCATCCCACACATGCTCAATCGGATTTAAGTCCGGGGAGGAAGCTGGCCATTGCATACGCTCGATACCCTCCACTTCCAACATGTCCACCAAGCCAGCTCTGTGGGGTCGTGCATTATCGTCCATAAAAAGAAAAGAATCACCTACGACATCAGCATAAGGCACGACAAAAGGTCGGAGAATCTCATCTCTATACTTTACCGCAGTCAAAGTACCACCTTGGATAACGTAGAGGTCCGTACGTCCACCACTACTGACTCCTGCCTACACCATCAATCCACCGCCACCATATGGGGATCTTTCACGTACAAAAGCTGGATTGTATCGTGCCCCTTTTTCTCTCCAGATGAATACACGCCGACTATCACATTCCATGTTGAATCGCGACTCATCAGAAAAAAGAACTGATCTCCATTCAGCATGCCTCCACCCACGATGTTCCTCCGCCCAGTTTCTGCTATCTCTACGGTGTTGTGGAGTTAACCTGGTACACACCATGGGCCTACGGGCATAGAGACCACTTCCATGCAGTCGATTACGGACAGTTTGAGTTGACACCCTGCGTCCTGTTGCTGTTTGAAGTGTATTTCGCAGTTGAGTTGCATTCTGTTTGCCCTTGGTCGACCTTATCCGGCTCTTCTGTGAACAGTATGTTCTTTGAAAATGATTCCAAAGACTGGAAATCACGCTTTGAGACACCCCAATGGCTTGTGCCACCTCTTATTGTGTCTGTCCAGCTTCCATCCTTCCTATGGCCCTCCAAGCCATTGGTTCAGGTAAATCACGTTGTCGAGGCATCACTGTCCCTAAGGCAAGTCATTCACTAACTGAAAACTGGACTGGATTTAAAAACAGCAACAAAACATTCACCACCACACCACCCTTTCACATCAACAGTACAGACACTGCCCTCTGGTGTGGTACCGAGGTTACGTAACAACTTCAAACTCTTATTTACATTATCTTGGAGTAATAGAACGTGATTGCATCTAATACTATTCCAAAAAACATAGTCTTAATAGGTTATTCTACAATATCCCCTAATTTTTTTGAGCAGTGTAGATACATGCGACAAATTAAAAATTCAAAATATAGTTGAAGAAATTCAGAATTATCAAACCATCATCATCATCATGAACCTTCACGGATTAGGTCTCTGCCTGTTCCGCTCTCACCCAACCCAACGCTTTCTTGGTCTTCCCACCGATCTTCGTCCTACAGGATTATACATCAGTGCCATCTTTGGTATCCTATCCTCTGTCATTCTTTCAGATGCTCCTTCCAATTGTTCGTGTGTTCTTCTATTTGTTGAAGAAGTGGTTGTACTTTTAGTTCCTCTCTAATATTCTGATTTCTAACATGTTCTTCTCTTGTACAACCTTTTACAGCCCGCAGAAATCTCATTTCCGCTGCCTGTATTTTACTTTTTTCTTTTGACTTCTGGACCCAGGCTCACTTCCATACATCGCCACTGGTAATGCCACCGTCGAGTAAAATAGCTGCGTATCCTTTCTTACTTTGTTCCTCAGTGTTCGTCTGATTGTTCCACAAATATGTTGAAATTTCTGTATTTCTGTAATTATCAAACCAATTGGTTATATGTACAAAGAATGGACCCATCTTGGTTTCCTAAATTAGCATTGCAGTATCAACTTAAAAGACTTCGAGATAAAGGAAGACCAAAATTAAGTTGGACTGACCAACCAGATCTTGAGATCTCATAGGAACAGGCTCAAACGATCTGAACCTAAATAAGTTCATGATGATGATGAGATCACGTACATGCCTCTTTGACCACACAGGACGTTGAGGAATGAGCTATTAACTCAGTCCAGGCAATAAGACATTAAAACGAAACACACCATTCACACACATTATAATACATGGCGAATGTGTTGGGTTATGATGTCAGATGATGTTTGGGGACCGTTTGGACCCTATAGTTTCCTGAAGTTTATATTTCTGGTGAGGAAAACCCCCGAAAATATAATCACCCAGGAAATCTGTCCCGACCGGGGATCAAACCCGGGCCCGCTGCATACGAGGTAGCGACGCTATTCGGATACCACAGCGGTGGTCTCCTTGAAGGCTTATGATTTTTAAACTCTTTGGTAGTCAGACCTTGTTCATTTTGTAAACATGATGTAATCCTACTATTTAATAGTTATGTTTATAAACAGGTTTACAATGTAATAAAACATCTTCCTGTGTTCAAAGCGTTTTATTTCTTTTACCATTTAATAGATTTAAAGAAACATAGGCTCATGTAGCCTATAGTTATAATTTTATTATGTAATTAATATTATTGAGAAAACATTTCACGAGTGTTCATTATGAGTATTAAAAATTGAAGACTTGGTTTAAATTAAAAATTGAAAATAAATAATTATGAAGAATTATATTATTATATAGATAGATCATCGGTTGATTAATGTCTTTGACATCGTCCGATTCCTAATAGCCAGTTTTGTCGGTCCATCCAATCTCCTGGTTGTAGATATTTCTCCTTCATATATAAACATATTCCCTGACTCCAGGAGGTTTTAGGTCTTCCTCTGTTTCGTCTTCCATCAGGTTTCCATTCCAAAACAGATTTTGGTAGTCGATCCTCTTCCATTCGCTGGACATGTCCGTACCATCTTAATTGCTGAGTTTTAATATAATCTAAAATAGTGTCTTCAATCTTCATTTTCTCTCTTATAACTGAGTTCCTAATTTTTTCTCTTATATGATCCGCTAATTAATTACCTGAATCGTGGTAAATTATAGTAACATTCATTCCATTCCAATAACTCAATCTACCCTTTCACTTTATAGGTATTTTAACGTGCCAATGTCACCCAGTGCCTTATAGTGACACCACCTGTCGAGAGAGAGAGAGAGAGAGAGAGAGAGAGAGAGAGAGAGAGAGAGAGAGAGAGAGAGAGAGAGAGAGAGAGATTTTAGACTATGGATTACATACATACTTTTTTGACCACACAAGGACATGGAGATCCTCCTCGAATGAGTGATCGACTCAATGTGAGAGCCTCCTCCGAGACAATTAAAATGAAATACACGTTCATACCAAACATGATGGATACGATAATGATGACCAGATGATGTTCGGGGACCGTTTGGGTCTTAAATTTTTCTTGATAGCTTATTTGTCTTAGAGGTGAGGAAAAAAACACGAGAAAAAACATCACCCAGGAAACTTGTCTTGACCTGGGATCTAACACGGGCCCGCCTGCGTACGTCGCAGCGACGCTACCCCGAGACCAGAGCGATGGATGTAACATTCATAATACAAATCTATTTATTTTTTTTACTTTTTTATCTCATCGTGCTAACTCAGGTAGTAGCATGCCTCCTTCCTAAGTAGCAAAACTGATTACGATACTCGGAGGGGTTGGAATTTTCAATTATAAACATTTAAAAATCGAGCATGGGAGGGGTATTGGTGCACAGTTTTTATCGTAAGAGTTACACCAGATGCCTATTTTGTATTCCAAACCCTTCCGAAATATTTACTTATTAAGCAGTTACACAATGTTTCACATCTTCCTGCGCTCAATTAATCTACTGTAAATTCTCCTCCACATCTCTTGTGATTCCAATCTCCATCGTCAATCCTTTTTCCTTCATGCTGCTCAAAACACCATCAATCCACGTTATTTTTGGCCTTCCTATCCTTCTTCTACAAAGTGGCACCCATTATAGTATTCTTCTTGGGAATCTGTCTTCTGTAATTCTTTTGACATAACCATACTATTTTAATTTTTTAAAAATGAAATCCAGAATTGATGTTTGATATTCATATATATATATATATATATATATATATATATATATATGTGTGTGTGTGTGTGTGTGTGTTATAGGCCTATATGAATGATCCCCGAACATCATCTGACCGTCACAATCTTCCGTATCATATTATATTTGTTTAGTATAAATGCATGCTTGTATGGTGTGTTTGGTTTTAAATGTTCATGTTGTCTAGGAAGTGGCCTGGTATTGAGCAGAGTACTCCTCCGGAGGGACTTTCCATGTCCTTGTTTGGTAAAAAAAAGTATGTGACACAGAGTTTCAAATCCTCTCCCGACAGATCAAGTCCTTGTAAGGTCCGGATGGTGTGTGCCACGTAAAAGATCTATAAAGGATGAGGTTAAACTAAGATAGATATATACATAGAGAGAGAGAGAGAGCATGTGGTAATATGATGTCGATACGTCCGTAGAATTGAAACGTTAAGCCTTATGTATCCTTAGTGAATTTTGTCAGGGGTAACCTACCTGCCGACTCCGGGTTTCTCCTTTTCCCTTGTCATCATCATACATTACACTTATTATAGATCTACTACACACATAAACACTAAACATATACTCACCCTACATCCCACTTCATGTACGTAAACTGGTCTGTCGAATGGTACATCATCTAATTAATAGACTAGGATTATATAGGCCTACCCTATTATTTATTAATTAAAAGGGAATATAGAAAATGGACTAAATTAATTTGAGTTATCCGCCTAGCACTAAATCCGCACGTAAAATGCAGTGTGTGGAATTGGAACAAAAATGTTTAAATTTATTTCACCGCTACAAACATTATTCTGAAATATTATCAGAATAATTGTGAGGATAATAATAAAAATAAGAAAATTAATACAAGAAAAGACTTGACTAAGTGAAGCAATTTTTTTTTTCTAATGCCAATAGGTTTTCTTTCATGGCATTGTATTCCATTTCTTAGGTTGGGACACCTGGAAGGAGGAGTTACGTTACCCCGATGATATGATCGATGTTAAATTATGTTGAATGATTATGAGTTCTTAATCTAAATTCCAGACCATGGGCAATCATACGAATAATTCCCTTTAAGGAAAAATTCCTATGGTCTGACCAGGAATCGAACCCGTGACCTCATGAACTGTAGTCAGAAATGATGATCTTGAAGAGGATTTTCGGGCTGTAGGCCGTGGTTGTGAGGCTTGTAGTTCCCCGACGTTTCGCCAGAGACTGCGTCTGGCATCCTCAAGACAACCCTTGAGGATGCCAGACGCAGTCTCTGGCGAAACGTCGGGGAACTACAAGCCTCACGACCACGGCCCACAGCCCGAAAATCCTCTTCAAGATCATCATAGCAACTCCGGCCGTGAAAGTCAACGTGAATACATGTAGTCAGAAATGATAACCACTAGCCCATGAGGTGGTCACAAAATAAAAAATAAATGGGGAGAAAAAATTTGTTTCGGTTAAAATACCAGTTTCAAGTATTTTATACATGTAATAATTTCCGAAAGTTTCTAAATTACTTTGGCCACAATAAATATATTTATATAAACTAAATAACTTTGACGTAGCCTATTTGTTAATTTTTAATGCAATCTTCAGTCAATACGCAGGTACTAGCTTTTACTTAACCAATTAAATACAGTATTTTAAATGTTCAAAACGTGTCCATGAGTCTTAAAGATTCTGGAATAATAATTATATAATTTATAAGAAAGTCTTATAGGCCTATTTGGCGGACAAAATCACATATTATATAGGCTATTCTCATGCGAACACTTGAACTATGAGGTTCTAAAGAACTGATTAGCATCTCGTTACTGTGGAATTCCTCTGGGATATGCTAAACAAATTATACACCATAAAACAATACAGAGGATCTCCTCTGCTAAGAGACATTGCCAATGAATGAACATCTTACTACCGTCATTTAATATGTGCATATATTTACATAACTATGAGCATATACGCCTAATATTTCACATGAAAATACACAGAAACTAACGTTTAGTATAAGTATACAATTTAAAATCAGGCTTTAAGCGTGTAGTTCCCAAACTATGTTCTCCAAGGATCAGTCAACAGTTATCGGGTATCCGTGGGTGTAATTTATTTTTAAATAATTAATGTATTTACAGTTTTATCGACGGAACTGTTAGTTATTTACATTACAAACGTTAAAAATGAAAGATACGGGGAAAGAACCAGATAAGTAACTTTTTTGTCGAAATTGAGTTTGTGGCATCATTCGATTCTAGACGGCAGGCATTTTCATTTAGAAGTGTGAAACAGTTGAGATACCGTTTAGTCATGGGTTTATTCACCTCCAAAATTTGGTATACTAGATGTAAGGAAGTATGGCTGTTAGTGTTTCATGTAGCTTCAGTAAAAGACATGTAAGGTCGTATCGCGTCTGTTTTTTAAAAGTACTTATGAAATGGGAATATGATTAAATAAACCCTGATAATAAAATATAACACAGCATTTACCTCGACAAATGAGGGAGAAAAAAATTGAAAGCTACAGTTAGACTGTCACACCGGCATTTTAATCTGGGGCCTCAAACGCTAACGCTTGAACCAAATTGCTCGATTGAAAAAAAGGGAGAATTTCTCATACATATATAGAATGAAAATATTCACTGAAACATTTTAGCATCCATCCATCGTAATTCTGCCCGAGGGCAGGTCTTTCACTGCAATCATAACATTTTCATGCTATGCTTTGCAGCTTTACTAGGGAATTGTAGGTGTAGTAGCTTCCCGTTGTTTTCCACACCGGTGAAGGATGTTGATGATGATGATGATGATAATGGCCATATGATTTCGGGGACCGTTTGGGCCTTAAAGTTTTCCTGACATTTGTCTTACAGGTGAGGAAAAACCTCACCCAGAAAAAACTGCCCCGACCGGGGATCGAACCCGGGCCCGTTGCGTGACAAAGCAGCACATTTTAGCATTATGTAAAAAATGTCTCAAATTTAATTTCTCCAAGAATGCTTTAGTAAAATAGGTCATACCTGCGAGCTTTTAGAATTGAGAAAGCAACAATTTCAGACTTCCGTTGTAATGTAAACAATTTGCGTATTTTCCTGCATACCTGGAATACCGCACATAACCTAAAATTATACCTACGTCTCTCTTAATAACAAGCATATAAATATTCTTAAATTTTAAATATTTTCCATTGATTAAAAACTTTATACTGTAAAAATGAGTGAAAATAAGATAACTTTTTTGTTTAGATTATTCTAGTGAATTTTGTATCCGTATATCCCCATGCGGAGACATGGATGCTCACTAATGGGAGTTTCTTTAACAAGCTAATTTAAAAACTCTATGATGCAACTGGCCTAGAAGACCCTTGGCCTGAATGCTCCCTAACGGGAGTTTCTTAATCTTGCTAATTTAGAAAGTGTATGGCGCTTTGGTCTACCAGCCGATTGCTGGTCTCATATCTACATGTGTTAATCACAGTGGTGAAAGATCATTCAGCCAGTATAGGGGTAACGTGTTCAGTCCGCCGTTATAGCTTATCTTCTGAACCTGGAGTCGCTACTTATTGTAGCTACCCAAATTCTTCATTATGTTGAGTGGTCATCAGTCCTGTACTGGCCGAAATTCTATGAGAAAATTTCTTCCCCACTAGGTACTCGAACTAAAGCGAGTCGCATAGCTTTCCACCAAGACATCATACCTTAAACCGCTCAGCCACAGCGCGGGACAACCAAGCTGATTTAGTTACGCTTATTTTCTCACAGGTGTCAGCTATTGACATGTGGTTAGCACACTAAGTTATTACTTGGATGGCAAAGGCCTATTAAATATAGCTGAGAAGTACTAATTTAAGCTTGAGATTATTTTACGATTCCGAAAACCTCAGACTCGGGACCCACGGCTTAAAGTCCCTTCCAAAGGACTTTTCCCTTGGAATTTCCCATCCTAAAAATCCATTGAACCCGCGACCCTCGGGACCAGAACAAAGGATCTTAACCCTTAGACCTCGAAGGCATTATGGAGATTGTATATTACTTAGAGATGAGACGGATAGCTGTTTGACTGGATACCGGGTATCCGATCAACCTTGAAGCCGGATAGTCGTATATCCGGCCGAACATTGCCCATTGGCGCATCGTATCGAGCAAACTCGCGTAGGTGGCGCACGAACGATCGGGCGAACTCGGCTGAATTCGGGTCTTTTCCGTTCATGAGCGAAGTTAGCAAGTGTTCTATTGACTTGTTGAATTGATTGCAAACACGATCATTTGAACTTATTAAAAAACGTTCTATTGCAGTTTGAGGTTAATATAAAATTATTTTTATAAGTAATTCTAAAAGGATATAGCGACCAAAAATGACATCGGTAAAGAAAATATCGCCTTTATGGGAATAAATTGATGTAAACAGTGACTATCCAATGTTTGTCGTTTGTTATGCAATGTTAAAATTTCTCATGGCGGCGAAGGAAGAAAAGCAAGTATAATGTTTATATTGTAAGCCCATGTTTCCCTTAACAGAGATTTAGGCGCTCTCTCCCTACAGGGAAGAATTTGAACCATACTAATTTAGTTACACTTGTTTTCGTATAGACGTCACTTGAGTGGTCCGTGGTCAGCGTTCCGCCTCATACTGACATCTAGGAAACCAAGGTAGTAGTACTAGGACGGGAAAATTTGGTAAATTTTGCTTAGAGGCCTTTTCATTCAGGCTTAAGGATCTTTTTACGAGCCTGAAAATCTTCAGACTCGGGACCCACGGCTTAAAGTCCCTCCCGGAGGACTTGCTCCTTGGATTTTTCCGTCCTAAAAATCCATCGACCCCGGCCGGGTTTGAACCCGCGACCCTCGGGACTAGAGGCAAGGAGCATAACCACTAGTCCACCGCGCGCAAGTACACTGCTCAAAACAATTAGAGGAACACTATGAAATATGCAAATATTTTTTCATTGGATAAAGATACAAACATGAAATTAATAAAGTACACTATTTGTGGTTATTTATTTATTTATTCATTGCTCATGTCAGTAAAAACAAATGAATAATGCTGACAATTAACTTTTCAAATAATTCCGCTATGTAAGCAATTGAATCTTGTGCTTATTTTTCAAAGTTAAACACTCGTTATATAGAGTTATTATCGTGTATGGCCTCCAACGACATTCGATGACACTTTGGCACCTTCGTGGCATGCTCCCAATAAGATTCTGGATTTCCTCTTGCGGGATATTCTCCCATTCCTCCTTCAGAGCATCTCCAAGTTGCTGCAGAGTTTGTGGAGCATGATGTCGGTTCCTGACCTTCCTGTCTAGAAGATCCCACAAATGTTCAATAGGGTTGAGGTCTGGGATGACCGCTGGCCACTCCATTACCTCAATTTCATTCCTCCTCAGGAAATCCCTGGTGACAGTCGCAGAATGTGCCCTGGCATTATCCTGCATAAACAGAAATATAGGGCCTACTCCAATGGCAGCAGGTATTACATGCTCTTCCAGAACCTGCTTGATATACCGGACAGCATTCAGTCGCTGGGGAACAAGTACAAGGTCCGTACGATTGTTGTACATAACTCCGGCCCACACCATTATGGAACTTCCTCCGAATCTATCAATTTCCTGTACAGCCTCTGCAGAAAATCTTTCTCCTGGCCGTCCCCACACCCTCAATCGACCATCACAACGTGTAAGACGATACCTGGATTCGTCCGAGAAGAGCACAGACTCCCACTGGTTCAGGTTCCAATCACCATGGTTTTCAGCATACGTACGTCTTGCTGCCTTATGCCCATTTGTTGAGCGTGTTTTTTTAACGGGCCATTTTGGACGAATATTCTCTTTCCTTAATCTGTCCCTTATGGTTTGGTCTGAAACCCGGATTCCGGAAGCCATATGAAGGTCATTCTGCAGGTCTTTTGCAGTTTTTGTACGCTGTCGAAGAGCAGAAAGAACAACGTATCTGTCATCCTGGGGGCTTGTTTTAAATTTACGGCCCTGGCCACGTCTTCTACAATACTGACCTGTCTCTCTGTGCCTGTTGCGTAACCTAGTCACCACGGAAGGAGAAACCCCAAGCTCTCTAGCCACTTGTCGCAGAGATTGACCTTGTCGTAAAAGATGTAGAGCATGATACACTTAAAACTCATTTAAATGCCTCATTTTGTCAGAGACTTCAATAAACAAGGCAATAATCAACATTCGTCACTATAGCAACATCAGGAAGCTTACCAATTAGAAGTGGCCAGTGCCTTCCAAAATAAAAAAAAAATATCTATATTTGTTATTTGAGGTAATTTCTCTGTATTTAGGCCATGGATCTTTAACATTTGTATCCAATGATAAAATTAATAATTCAATTTACATATTGTCCAACTTTCAGCACCACAGCTTTAAAAAACAATTACTTATTCAATTTATTACAAGTGTTCCTCTAATTGTTTTGAGCAGTGTATATATGTACCAAACAAAATTAGCTTGTCTTTTTTTTCTTTTGTTTTAAATTACTTTATGGAATTGATCGATCTATTTATCAATTGGATGTTATGGTTAGGTAAGTAGGTGTAGTACCTACATATGTCAAATTCATCGAAAATATTTTGGTAGGTAGCTACATGATATGAAAAAAAAAATGTTTCAATAATAGTTTCTTAACGTTATTTGGTAAATATTATATGCTTTTATATAAAACATAGTTTTTTAATAAACTTATTTCAAACCCTGCGGAGAAATTGGTATTCATTTACCATAACCTGCACTATTATTTTTTTTTTGTAAAATGAAAAATGGGGACTTTATATAAATATAGATCCACCGCTGTGGTCTCGAGGTAGTGTGCTGCCTTGTCACGCAACGGGCCCGGGTTCGATCCCCGGTCGGGGCAGTTTTTCTGGGTGAGGTTTTTATCGGGGTTTTTCCTCACCTGTTAGACAAATGTCAGGAAAACTTTATGGCCCAAACGGTCCCCGAAATCATATGGCCACATCCTTATCATTATCATCATCATCTTCATCATCCTTCACCGGTGTGGAAAGCAACGGGAAGACGGGAAGCTACCACACCTACAATTCCCTAGTAAAGCTGCTATGATTGCAGTGAAGGACCTGCCTTCGGGAAGAATTACTATGGATGGATATAAATATAGAGAAAACTAAGTATCTGTGTATAGGAGAAGAAATGGAAAATAAAAATTTCAACAATGGAGAAGAACTAAAACCTAGTACTGAATGCGCTTATTTAGGAACAAAATTAGACCATTCAGGCGATATTCACAGTGGAAATTAAAAATAGAATCGCACAAACAAAACAAATAATAAATTATTTAAACTCTGTTTGGTGGAGCAAAAATATTACAAAAAATAGATAATTACAAATATATCAAACTATAATTCAGAGCATTTTAACTTATGGTGTTGAAGTTTGGCAAATTCTTACCAGGGAAATTAAAATAATTTTAAGTACGGAAATGAATGTTTTATGATGATCAGCTGGAAATTCTAGAATGGATAGAGTACTGTACGAAATAAAGAAGTAAGAGGAATTATGGGTGTATAAGAGGAGCCGAACATCGTAGACATTATAGAAAAGATTACATCAATTTGTTATTTAAGATTTGTTTTTTTAAGATTATCAAGAATTAGATTGTTTTTTTTTTTTAGTATGGCCGTGTCAAAAGATTGCCTAAAATTATTATGGAATGGATCCCAACGTAAAGGAGGAAGAAAGGAAGACCAAAGAAAACCTGGATAGAATGTGTGCAAGCGGCTATGATTAATTATCAGAGGATTGGAGGAAGATCAATGGATGGGCAGAGAGGAATGGCGTTTGGTTACCGTAAGACGGCGGCAACTGTCACGATACCGGAGGATGATAATAATGTAAAATTAAAGTATGATAATTATATTTGTTATGTGGATTAAATACATACCTACATTTTACATTTCGTATTTTTTAAATCCGATATCCGGCCGGACACTTACTTATTATCCGGTATCCGGTCGGATAGTGAATTTAGGCCAGATAGGCAGGGTACCGGATAATTACCGGATATCTGTTTCGTCCCTAGTATTAATTCCATGTCGTTTGAAAATTTGCTTCCGTGTTTTCCAATGATCTTTGTTATTTGTTTTATTTGCTTTATATCACCGCGAACTTACGTGTTCCTTGTACGAGTATAAAAATGAGGAACCTAAAAATGAACGAATGGAATTCCTCAGCTTATAGTAATGCAAGCTCTCAATAATATATTTAAATATATGGTTACTCTTAACACTTTCAAAATATGCCACTATTTATTAAATTCCCTTTTATCGCCATCTTTATATTTTTTCCCAATGCCATCTTCCTGGTATTTTCTCCTGGTTTCTGAGGTTGGGACGTTTGGAAAGTGATGTTACCATCCCCCGATTATATCATTGACGATAATGAAGCACCAGAACGACCACAAAAACAATTCACTTTAAGAAAGAATTCCTGTGGTTTGACCGAGAATCGAACCTGGGACCTCATGAACTGTAGTCAGAAGCTCCAACCATAAGACCATGAATTTAAATTATTTTGTGAATTCACTTAAATTGTATTATATTTTCTTATTTATTAGCTCTCAAATAAGAAGAGTTAGTTTACTTAGGCGTACCATTTATTTAAATATGGATATTACTCACATACGTACGCACGCACGCACACATACACATAAAAAACACACACACACACACACACATATATATATATATATATATGTTGTCACATGTCGGATATATATATATATATATATATATATATATTTCTCGGGCACAGTATGAGCCAATCATGGTGAGAAATTTCAGTAGCTACCATAAATAACGACATCAGGTTGAGAAAATTACTTATGACGACTGAGAGATCCGACATGCTGACAACATGTTATCGCCAATAGTGGATAACAATTCACACATGTCGATGTTAAGCCAGCAATCAACTGGTAGGCCAAGTGTTTTCTGGGCCAATCGCGCCGTTGAGTTTAATATTAATGCTTTAAGTGTTGATGATATCCAGCATTGTCCACTGCGCTGCGTCTGGAACCAGTTGAGACTCCATGGCAGATAATATATTTGTGACTATCAACAAGGGGTTTAGTCATTTAACCCTTTGCACATTTAGCTGTGTTGGTATAAGTTTATATTTATATATACAGGGTATTGCAAAAAAAAACACCGACAACGGAGGTGAGGTGACACATTGAGATATGCTGATCATTTTTAATAAGGTACCCATGTCCGGAAATGACGAGCTTTCACATTGTAAGTAGCTAACTTGTCAAGACTCAATACTGTCACAGTCACATCAAATTTTCAAAATATCCCCTCCGTATGCAGAGCGTACATCGACGTATTTGAACGTGAGCACCAATCACTATAATTGTTTTATGTCAGATGTGTAGTCATCTGCATTATCGACATATTCCGCACGAATGCAATGTGACGTCATCATGCACGCTTCTAGAGCCACAACAATCAGTATATTGTCATGTATTGTAGTGCGAAAACGCAACATTTCCTGTCATGGGTACCTTATTAAAAAATTATCAGCATATCTCAATATACCACTTCAACTCCGTTGTCGGTGTTTTTTTTCGCAACACTCTGTGTATATATATAATTATATAAGTTCACCGCTGTGGTCTCGAGGTAGCGTGCTGCCTTGTTACGCAGCGGGCCCGGGTTCGATTCCCGGTCGGGACAGGCTCCTGGGTGAGGTTTTTTCGGGGTTTTTCCTCCCTGTAAGACAAATGTCAGAAAGCTTAGGGCCCCGAAAATCATCCGGCCATCATCATCATCCTTATCATTATCATCATCCTTCACCGGTGTGGAAAGCAACGGGAAACTACCACACCTATAATTCCCTAGTAAAGCTGCAAAGCATAGCATGAAAATGCTATGATTGCAGTGAAAGTCCTGCCCTCGAGCAGAATTACTATGGGTATATATATATATATATATATATATATATATATATATATATATTATAATTAATTTTTTACATTACATGTTATTAATTATTAAGAAGTCTATGTACGTCAGGCATTACAGAAAATGCGAACTTGTTTTAAGAACTGCCAGAGATGATGAATATTTTTTTTATTTTGTGTGCATAAGCCAAAATACAAATATCCGTAAATATTTCGTATTCTTTACTATTTTATACATTCTGATTAATACTGCAAATCATTAGGAACGAAAAATTGGTTCATGAACTAGAATTGAAGATAAGGGTTTCATTGTTTACTATTAAATTAAAATATACGTGCTGATTTTAAAGTAATAAGTTACTATAACTGGTGTAGGTCTACTGTGACAAGTTGTTTACAATATGTACTAGTTGTCGATTACAGCCTTCAAGAGAATACGGTCAGTATGTCATATTCAGGTTGTTTGAAAAGAATCAATCTCATGATTGAATAATACTCCTTTATCCAATTTAACTGGAACAAATTTTCGTGTCCAAGTACATTCGTTAATAAGCATGTCTGCTTCCTTATCAAGAAGACATTTATTTTTTCGTTATTTCAATGTTGCGATAAGTCACGGGAAATTTGGACTCAAAACGCTTGAAGGATATAATTATCTTCTGATAATTCAAGGTTCCAAATGATGGTGTAATAATGCCACATCTTTTTACCACGTAGACTGTTTCGCAACATGTTTACAATCTTTCCATTCACTGTTGCAAAACATAAACGGAGGAGGCCAAGCCTTCTTAAATTAATGACGTAAACTTAGAAGAAACATTTTTAACCTTCTTGAGAGCAATTTTTATTCAGTAACCTCCTACATAGATATACAGGGTGCAACAGGATCTCGCCGACAAAATGATAGGGATGATAGGCCATGCAGAGAGGAATTATTTTTGTGAAGGAACATATAGTCGCAAACACGTCGTTTATGAGTTACGCGCAGATGAAGGTGTTCACCATTAAGGGTCGGAATTGAATACAAACAATTGTACACGTATCATTTTATTGAAAAATATAGTTTTTTACAATAAGTGTTCAGTCATTTGACCCTGTGCCTCATTGCATGTTTGATATCGTCGCAGCAATGATCGGCCAGCACGGTCGAGCATGGCAGGATTCTTTTTGACGTCGTCAAAACACTTATTGTTTGGACACTTATTGTAAAAACATGTATTTTTCAATAAAATGATACGTGTATAATTATTTGTATTCAATTCCGACCCATAGTGGTGAACACCTTCATCTGCGCATAACTCATAAATGACCTGTTTGCGACTATATGTTCCTTCATAAAAAATTATCTCTCTGCATAGCCTATCATTTTGTCGGTGAGGTCCTGTTACACCATGTATATCAGTTGAAGGATACAGGAAAATAACCAGGTAACTCACTTTTTTTTATCGAAATGGGGTTTGAGGTGTCGTTAGATTCCCCATGGAATGTACTATCATTTAGAAGTATGTAACAGTAAAATATACCGTTCAGTCATGAGTTTATTTACCTCCAAAGTTTGGCATGCAGTTAATGAAGTATGTATGTTGTACAACTAGAAGTACGTTTTCTAGGTTTCAAGGAAAAAGTGACTAACTGATTCTTTCCTTGTACCCGCAGTTTATTTGTTTGGACTTCTTCAACCTTAACCTAGTTGTAGGCCTACCATTGTACTTACCTATATTTTTTTCTTGTTTTGTTTTGTTCATAATCTTATCTTTATTTATTTTTACTCTTTTCCTTGTAAACATATTCAAACAATTTCTTATCAAAATTGCGCTGTTATACCTGAGGTAATTTAGTTTTTTATTCAAGATAATTGGATCAATCAATCATAAATTTTCCACCTCTGTGGTCTCGAGGAAGCGTGCTGCCTTGTCGCGCAGCGGGCCCGGGTTCGATTCTGGTCGGGACAGGCTCCTGGATGAGGTCACCTATAATACAAATGTCAGGAAGCTTAGGGCCAAACGGTCCCCGAAAATAATCCGGCCATCATTATCATCAACATCTTACACCGGTGTGGGAAGGTACCACACCTACAATTCCCTAGTAAATCTGCTAAAAATAACATTAAAATGCAATGATTGCAGTGAACGACCTGCCCTCGGGCGGAACACTATGGAATGGAGTCATAAATTAATGTTAGCAAGAAAAAAAGAGTTATTCTTATCTTCCTATCACCCCAACAAAACAATTTTAAAAATTAAATCAATAAATCCGACATATTATATTAACAAATTATTAAACTCTATAGGGTCTTTTCGTCCCATAAAATCATTTGGGCTTCTTTACTTAATACTTAATTTAAATTAAATTATATTAAAATAAGACATATTTATTTCGTCACATCTTTGAGATGAGAATAATTCTCTTTATATAAAAATCCACTTGACCAAACTCGGGATTTGGACACAGGACCTCTTGCTCTGGTAACCATTATTACATAAGTTAAAAGACGGAAACGGTATTAGAGATTTACTTTGGGGTTCGATACTACTAGTTCAAAGAAGGCTATATAAAAATAACATTGCCTGAAAGTGAGAAAATAAAAGTATGTGTAATGTGTTCATTTTTATATAGCAATTAAGATTTTTTTGTAGATTCTTTATACAGATAGGTGTAGGTTAAGACATCATAATATAATAAAATAAACCATGAATGTAGTTGATATTAACAAAGTTATTCACAATAAGAATTTGTATGTAATAAAAATGTAGCTCTCCAATCTCTCCTGTACATTAGTGAAGTATGGGTTCAAAAAAAAAAGCATAAACTGTCGAAATGACATACAGTATATGCATCGACCACTCGGATATAAATTGCATCATAGCAGAAATTAAAGTATATTATATGACTCCACTTGTCACCAACAGAAGAAAAGTTTTCCAACGCGATTCTGGAACGTACCAAAGCCTATAGTTATTCTCAACCTCAGTAATTTTAAGTACAATGTAACTTTTGTCTACTCTGAATTTTATAAACGGAAAACTACCGGCTGGACGGTTGAATTTATATATTCTAATAGATCTAACAAATGTAGGGAAACATTATGGCCCAAATAGTCGCAAAACGCATCTGGCTATCATAATCTCCCAAATCATATTCGCCTTGTTTAGAAAGAATTTTTCTTCTTCTTCACTTCAAGGTTAGGCGATTCGCCAGTTCCGAATTCCCAATGATTCCTTCCATCTCTTCCTAGGTCTTCCTACATCCTTTGGTCCTTTTGATTTATAAAGATATGCTATCTTGGGCAATCTTGTTTCTTCCATGCTCTGAACAACGCGGTGTTTTTGAGTTCTATCATTTATTGCATATATTTCTAATTCACTTTTTATTTCTTAATTTCTTATGTGTTTACAAAGAATAAATTAATTAATTCTATCTTGTCGTGAATATTCATGTTGTCTCAAGGGTGGTCCAGGCTTTGAACTGATCGGTCATTCGGCGATACTCTTCATGTCTTTATCCCCTAGTATGGTCAAAAATATTATGTGATCCAGAAGTCGTGGGAAACACAAAAGTGCCTACCATAAAGGGAGAGTTTTAATTAATAAAACAAAAAAATATATATTTGTATATATCAGTTTTTTTGTGTGCTTAATTAAGATGTAATATAAAATAAATAGTCCCATTAAGAAAGGAAAATTGGTAGTGGTATTTTTGTTATTAAATTTTACCCTTTTGGTGGTTCAACTTTCGATTAAATAGTTTATTTTATTTTATTTACGTAAACATACATTTGCTGGGACCTTGAATTTAAGTAGGTATTCAAACCGATTGTTTCTTTAAGGAAATTGTATAATACCAAAAATATGTCTTACATTCTTTCTCGCTTTATAAGAATAAATTTTATTCACAAATAAATGTAGCCTACATAGTATTGACACCCGAATGAACAAATGCTCGTGTTCGGGTGTAGTTCGGTTACAGAAATAATACATACAGAATATTAATTAAATAAAAATAAAACGTAGTTTTATTTGATTTTCATATTTATTATATAATTCAATGACAGCTGTTTCGGTACACTGTACCTTCTTCAGACATGTTAAACAATTTGTTAACATGTCTGAAGAAGGCACAGTGTACCGAAACAGCTGTCACTGAATTATATAATAAATATGAAAATCAAATAAAACTACGTTTTATTTTTATTTAATTAATAAATATGGATTTTCATCAAGTAAACACCAACTCAATTGATTATACATACAGAATATACTGTATATATTATAAAGTTTTAGTTAAAGGGAGAAGGAAAATAAAATTTATGAATTTATGAGCCAGTTTCAAGAAAAAAAATAGAGTAATTACTAAATTTGTGAACTGTACATTAAAATTTAAATATTTTAGTATTAATAATACTCTTATTGCATATAATGTTTATTGTTACTAATATGAAGAAGTGATACATAATTATTTTGATAATACGGTTGCTATCTTTGGATAAATGTTATTGTTATGGCTACCATCTTGTTTACATTGTGACAGCCGTTGGATCGATAGCAAAGCAAGACTCGCTCTCCCCAACAGAATATAGAACACTGGGAAAGCGTCAAAAACAGTGTCGGAATCAGAATTGTTGTTTACGTCTACAATATCATAATTCACTCAGGTGTATTACAGCATATTCTTGAGATCCGTTTAAAACCTCGGCTCATGAAGTTTTAAAAATAACCTTAAGGAATATCACGAGGAATTTCCAATTTATAGGCCTATACATTTTTGTTGATTCATTAATAGTGCTACAAGTTGGGAATATTATGAAACTTAATCATGAACTACGTATAAAGGGAACTGTTCACAAAGATTGAAATCGTATAAATTTGGCAGAAGTACGCGCTACACCGGAATCAAAACATTGTGGAAATATAGTTTGGTGATATCTGCTACAAGTAAATCCAACGTTGCATTCTTTATTGAGAGATTTTGATAAGTCTGCATCTTCAGAGAACGTACAAATTCCCGTTGATTTATAGGTAAAGTTTAGAAATTGAAATACGCTTACTACTTGAATCAGAAGTCAATAAAAATATATCCTCAATTCATTTGTTAATGTTCAATGAGAACATGATATTCCCTCAATAAAGGAACATATGTCCTATTTTACAGTTCACTCAGATCCATTAAACGTTATTGAATCTGGCATCTCTGTATTAAACAAAAGGAAAGATGAAGATATATTTACGAGTAGGACTGTGTGCCTATGTATCATCTAGTCCACGTTATTAAGCTCAACACAAGTTATGAATGAAGTAATACAAGAACGGCATGCCTCAAATACGATTGTCGTTGTCATACAGCGAATATTCAATTTATTTGTATCAATTTAAGTCTATACAACTCTGGCCGGACTTGTCTTGACTCATTGTAAATATAGGCCAGCAAGTAGATAGGAAAGTAGATACTAGAAAGCGTGAATGTAAACAGTAATGTTGCCGAAGTATAAATTGCCAGTTTCTGTTTAAATTTTCAAGATATTTTAATGTTTCTGATTGTGCCTCATTAACTGAATCCATACCTTTCTAATTTGTTACCCAATCCTCAAGGCGAGGATTAGATTGACGTATAGTCGTTAGACTGACAGGAATATACGATATTTATATTTAAAAAAAGAAGACTCCTTAACGCGACAAGCCTAGAAGGCCCTTGCCTACCATCCGGCTGTTGGCCTCATATCCGCATGCGTTAATCACAGAGGTGGATGATAATCCAGCCAGTGCAGGGGTAATATGTCGTCAGATTCTCGGATCCCCCAACCGTTATAACTGGTTATATTAATCTGGAGCCGCTTTTTATTGTAGCTACCCGAATTCTTCACGATGCTGAATGGGCATCGGTCCCATAATGGCTGAAATTCCAAGAGAAAATTTATTTTCCAATGGGGACTCAAACCAGCTGAAGTCCCGTAGCTCTGCACCAAGGCAATATGCCTTAAATCGCTCGGTTACAGCGTGGGACATAGTAATATTGCAAATGTTTGAAAATTACATGCAAATATAATTAGACCTATGTAAGCCTTTGTCTGTGGGATAACAGCCTGTCTGCTGGCATCCCGAGATCTGTTTTGGGTTCCCAACTATACTGTTTTCTTGATTACGGCCTATATGGTCTGGAAATAGCATCTATTCAATATCATGGGAAACTGAATAGCTATTTGATATGAGAAGTAAAAACAATCGGTTAAGGTTATTGAAGGTAAAGTTGAGCGTTTGCATTATGCTATTCAGCTTTCCATGTACTGTCATATGCTACACAGTATCAGTAATCACTTCATTCGGACTTGACTCTTCGGTTCTGCATGCCACGAATTTATGTATAAATTAGCCCGATTATTTAAGAATGTATTGAGCATTGTTAAACCGTATATTTATGAGTGGTAACTTGATATTTTGACAGTGTTAGATTCTACTTATTTTGCAAATCCTTCTAAAATCAACATTTTCTTTGTATGAGAGACAGACAATTTTGTGTGTCTGAGAACTAATTATCAGCTAGTTGTAAAGTGTCAGGAGCTGTATTTATATTCAGCACTGTGTAAATAGAAAAGTTGCATCACGAATGACTGGTGTCTGGCGCAAATGTGCTCTGCTGTGCTATCTCAGACATACTTTCTGAGGTCCTCGAACTTCACTCTTAAAATTCATTTCTTCACGACATTATTCCTTCGATCATTATTATGGAATTACGAATAAATGAAGCTATTGAGATTATTCATTAAAATATATCTGGATTTTTTTTACAGATTCGCCGATGCTATCTAGTTAGACACCGAAAATGACCATGACCGAAATATATATATCCTTTAACGCTCTACCGGCCGCAATTTTTGTTTGATCAAAATCAAACTTGGAATATAACAATTAATTAAAAAAGTAAGGAAAATCGTTTTGTATTTATTTAAGTGTAAACTTATAGCTCTTCCAGCTCTTTTAATATACCCTGATTGACTGAGAATATGTGCGCCATTAGGTCTAAACATTTACAGTATAATTTGCATATTCAACATTTTCCAGTCTCTCCATGAATCCCTGTTGAATGCCTCTATGTCGTCAGCGACATGTTCTTTCCATTAGGCCTATATAATCCAAGACACATATAAACAAAATTGAAGTTAACAAGCAGCCCTGCCTTACTCCGCTCTTAGATTGAAAGGGTTCAGCTAATTTACTCTCATGTTTTACAATACTAGTGTAATTATTTTACATATATTTTATTATGTTAATAATTTTGATAGGCATTCCAACTGCATTAAGTGTGTAATATCTGGGTGGTCGATTCCTTCTATAATTATAAGGATTATTTTTAAAGTATAAATAATAATCAAAATAAGTAAGAGTTGTGTCAGGAGGTGAAGATCGTCTTGAAGTTCTAGTAGATATCTGTAAATTTATAGATTAGGAATCAACCCCAGGAATTCTTCGGAAATGTGGTTAGTAGATAGGATTAAACCTAACTATAAGAAGACACAGCGGAGCAGTAGTGAGAAACAAACAGACTTTAATACAAAAAAACGTGAGACAGGGTATCGGTAACACCGATGAAAAAAAACTGTCTAACTTACAATCATAAGTTTCATACATATATACCAGTTGAGTAATGACGTAGTTACAATGTATACGTGAGAATCAATTTGGTTGTATTGTACATGTAACCAGATTCTCCCTTTCTGAAAAGCATATTGAATGCGCTTAACCTATGACCTTTTAAAAGCTAAGTCATCATTAGGTAAGACTACCTATTGTGTAACAATCCCTTATACTGCATGACTTTTCCAAATAACTACAAAGGTAATACCTATTTAAATATTCATGACAGAATTCTTTAAAATCATTCTTCAGCATATTTTAACAAAAAGATCAATTAGGTCAATAATTGTGTTAATTTAGGACAGTCATACATTATAATGAATGTTCATATTATAAAATATATATATTATGATATACTTCAATATATATTATGATATACTTCAATATATATTATGATATACTTCAATATATATTACACTCTTCCCCCTATAGAAAGTTTTGAATTACATAATTCGAAACTTTACTAACGAAATGTTTTATTTTTATTTCTAGTTCTATGCGCAATACTATCTTTATCTTCTTCATCTTTTGGGGATACATTCTGTGGACAACTGGGGTCTCTAATTCTTTCTCCGATAAGCGGTGATGACTTGAGGGACACGACAGGTGAACTCTCATCATTACCTGTAGTTTTAGTGTATACTACACGATCATGCCCAGAGTAATTATGTATGTTAACACACAGCCTCTCGGTCGTCTCCTTCCAGCATTTTCTTGGAGTCCATTTATCCCATAACCAAAATATTAAAGTTCTGTAGCTCTTACAACAGCAAATGCAACAACAACAAGTCAAGGTTACGAATATGATCGTACCCATTACAGAACTCCATGTGGTTATATGTATATACCACTTCGAATAATCATTTTCTTCTTGCTGTTTTATTAACTTACCTAAATCATCGGCCTTCATACTGGCCATTCTCAAATCATCTACCGATGACATTAGGTTAGACATAGGCATGTCCAATTGTAATTTCTCGTAGTCGTTAGTTTTATCCATATCAAAGCAACAGTCGAAGTCAAGAGGTGCTGTCGGTATAAAATCTATGGTTAAGTTACTTACCAAATTACTCATGGCATGTAAGGTTACGTGGGCATTAAAAGCCTTGCAATTCTGTCCTAGCGATAATTTACCTTCCTTTTCAATATTGAGTTGTGTTGATTTGTCGCCACATAACACAGTCATACGATCTGGTTTTGGGGTGACAAATAACCATTCATTAGATAAATATAAGGGAATCCAGTAGGATTTGTTCAATGTGAAAATTCTAGTCTCGCAACTTTTTGGAACTTTAGTGGTGGATGGATGAAGAAGTGAAGCTTCACAATCAGCTTCAGGGGTGTACAAATAAATCGGTATATTTTCTTTACATACATAATGCAAAAGATTAGGACGAAAACATCCTGTTAGTTCATTAGTTGTCATTTTTCCGTAATGTTGTCTCAACGGGTCACTGAAAATATATTCTTTGTTTGCGCTTAGAAAAATGTAAATATTACCTTCCTTCTTGACAGGAAAAGGAAGTGTTTTATACAAGTGATACGGAGTAGGAGAGAGAAGGGGTATTTGTAATACATATACTAGATATTGTTTATAAGAATAGGTGTGAGGTGTAATTAAATTTTGAAGTTCTGAAAAAGAAAAATTAGGGTAGTCCAGACCAGTTGGTAGCGTTTGGGCTTTCATAACATTCTTAATTCTTTCCACCGTAATTAATTGAGGTTGAAGAGTTCCTTGCTCTGCGTGTACAAATGCGTCTATAAGAAGCTCAAAAGAATGCTGGCATTCTTCCACACCTCTAAGAGAAATCCTTATTTGTTCATTGGCTAAACTAATACCTTCTATTTCCTTCTGCAGTGCGTTAATCCTATTAGTGGTATAATTATTTAATTTTATTAAACCATTTTTTAAAATATTTTCATTCCGGTTCACCCTTGCTATAGTTAAGTTAACTGAATTAATGGTTGATTTAATCACTGTAATTTCATCCTTTAGAATATGCAAAAATTCTGCCTGTTCCTTCTCTAACTGTGAAATGTGCTTATTATATTCCTCTGCATCAGATTGAGTCAGAGTACCGAATAATATCTTAGCAATATCTCCCATAAAATTTAAAACGCCTCTCTTGCTTCTAGTATTCTGTTCATTAGGTGTTTTTAAATATTCTGTGACTAATTCTTTTAAATTTTCAACATACCTGACTTTTGGTTTTACAAAGTGATTTAAACTCCCACAATCTGTCAAATGATACCACTTTTCTCCCTTTATCTTATCACAATAATCAGTTATCAACCTTAAATGATTTTTTGTCTGTTTCCAAAGATCTCTAGTTGGTTCCAAGTTTATATAACTTACCACTTTCCATTGTATAGGGTAAAATTGTATAATTCCTATCTCGTCAAAGTACACACCGGTCTTCGAATCCAGAGCTTTTACTTCTTGAGCGTCTGTAAGCTTCCCCAACCAAAATGGTATTAACATTTGTAGCATTACCCATGTGTTATGAAGTTTCATTTTCTTTTCCCTGCAAAGGAAAATATGGCTTTAATCTATTTGAATGTACCGTCTCATATTTGCGTTTACCTAACTTTTGTATTATCACGTTGTGACCTTCAGTAGTCTTAACCTCATATGGACCTTTCCATATTGGATCTAATTTATTCCTATTTTCTACTCTGAGAAGTACTAGATCATCCTTCTTGAATTCAACATAATTGCTTTTCACACGCGATCGTTGTAGTTCCTTAAACTTAATAAGCCTTTCTCTAGCTATCTCATGACAACTTTGCAATTTATTCCGTACATTTAGAATTAAATCGTCGTAATTATATAAAGGTTGTGATTTAGTTTGTAAAATTCCTGGGATATTACATTTTCTTCCATACAATAATTCATAAGGAGAGTATTTAGTAATACTATGGGGGGTAGTGTTGTACGTAAAACTGGCGAAAGGTAACCATTTGTCCCAATCGGCTCCTCTAGGATTGCAAAAACAACGTAAGTAGTTTACTAAGGTCTTATGAGTTCTTTCTAGAGCTCCATTACTTTCAGGGTGATAAGCAGTAGTGCTTAGTTTCTGAATCTTAAATAGTTTACATATTCTTTTAAATAAATCTGACATAAAATTTGTTCCTTGATCAGTTAATATGATATCAGGAATCCCATAAATTAAAATAACATTGTTTACGAAAGCTTCTGTCACTTCTTCAGCTGTTTGTGTCTTTAAGGGTATGACTATTAAATATTTACTTAAGTTATCTTGACAAGTTAATATATATTTATGACCTCTCTCGGTTAGCGGAAGTGGTCCCACTACATCTAAATAAATTTTTATCCAAGGTTCCTTTTGTGTGTCCGTGACCTCTAAAGGTTGTTTTACTTTCTGCTTCTCGTCTTTATTAAATTGACAAATCTTACAAGTTTTAATGTAATTGGTTACGTCTTTCTCTACTCCCGGCCAAGTTATGTATAATTTAATTCGATCGGTAGTTTTATTGATTCCAAGATGTCCTCCAATTGGACAGCTGTGAAATTCCTTGATTATTTCCTTCTTACGATCCTCAGTTAAGTGCGTATTATCCAAGGTGCAACATTCTACAGGGTGTCTACTCAAACTATCTGCGTTTACGTGTCTTTTACCTGCCCTATAATGAATTTCGAATTCAAATTCTGAAAGTTGAAGTTTCCAACGTATTAATCTCGAACTAGGGTCTTTCACTTTAAATAGCCAGACCAATCCTTTGTGATCTGTCACTACTTGAAATTTACGTCCTAGTAAATAAGGTCTAAAATGTCTGCATGCCCATACTATTGCTAATAGTTCCTTTTCTACAGTGCTGTAATGCGATTCGGCTTGATTTAAAGTCCTGCTAGCGTAAGCAATGGGTTTATCATCTCCTAACGTTCCTTGACTAAGAATTGCGCCTAAAGCGTATCCACTCGCGTCTGTCGTTACTATAAAGGTTTGTGTGAAATCTGGATACTGTAACAACGGAGCTGTCGTTAATTTATCTTTCAATTTATTGAAGCTATTCTGTTCCGTATCTTCCCACTTCCATTTTTTATCTTTCTTTAACAATTCAGTCAGAGGTTTTGCAATCGCACTAAATTCTTCTATAAATTTTCTGTAATATCCTGCCAAACCTAAGAATGATTTTATGTCTTTAGGTGTCTTTGGAGTTGGAAATTCGGTAACTGCCTGTATCTTATTCGGATCGGGTTTGACACCTTGAGCGGTAACCACGTGTCCTAGATATTTTAATTCTTCTCTCAAAAATTCACATTTATCAGGTTCGATTTTTAAATTGTGTTTCCGTAACTGATTAAACACTTCCCGTAATTTTTTATTATGTTCTTCTAAGGTTTCGCCCATTACTAATATATCGTCCATGTACACAAAGCATCTATTGCCTATTGAGTCTTGGAGTACCGAGTTCATCATCCTTTGGAATGTAGCTGGTCCCGACCTAACTCCAAAAGGCATTTTCTTGTACTCGAAATGTCCGTTAGGGGTGCTAAAAGCGGTTTTACATTGGTCTTCCTCAGCGATCGGCACCTGAAGGTATCCACTTGCGCAATCTACTGCTGAAAAATATCTAGCCTTTCCTATTTTGTCTAATATATCTTGTATATTAGGAAGAGGATAGCTGTCTCCTACGGTTACTTCGTTTAACTTTCTAAAATCTATACAAATTCGCCACTTTTTCTTTCCAGAAGCATCTTCCTTTTTAGGTATTACTATTAGTGGAAAATTCCATTCGCTCTTACTATGTGCGATAATACCGTCTTCTAACATTTGTGTAACTTGTTTGTCAATCTCCTCTTGATGAGCCTCTGCTAACCTATAATTCTTCAAAGTTATAGCTCTTCCTTTAGGAATTGAAGGTGTGGGTATGGAATGTGTAGCAGCTGTTGTGCTTGTTAGTCTATCTCCCGGAAGCTTAAATATGTCCGCGTATTCTGTGCAAATGTTTCGTATACTATGGGCTCCTTCTTTCACGTGTTCAAGTCTCAGATTTTTATTTAATAAATCTAATCTTTGAGGTACGAAATTTTCAACTGATACTTCCTGTTCCTTACTTATTTGAGTGGGCGGTTTAACTAGTTCTGGTATTTTCTTTATTATCTGTGCGTCAGCTGTTAAATTAATTACTAGGCATGTGAATGTCTTATCACATTTTGTTATCCCGTTAGCGCAAATTAGCCCTGGCTGTAAAATTTGCCGTTCTATGAATCTGTTCCCTCTTTCGTTCGTAGGAAATTCCATTAAATTTTCACTATACGGAGGAATAATCATCTTTTTATTTAACATATAACCTTGTTCCATGAGCCAGTCTTGGCCTAAAATTATATCTAAATCTCTGGGTAATTTATCTACTATATGACAATTAACAACTGTATGATTTTCACAATTATTCAATACTAATTGAGTTATCCCATTTACTTTTATAGAGTTCCCACTAATACCTTGTATTTTCATATTACAGTTATCCTTTATAACGTTTCTCTTTAGTGATGTTTCTTTAACTAATGATATTTGTGCACCAGTATCTATCAATACTAAACCTAGGCCATTTTTTAATTGTTCACTTAGGATATACATCTCCCAGGGTCTCGGTTCATAACCAGAGGCGTCCCACTGATTAATAGCATTAAGAGTCCCTACTTCGATCTCACAACACGCTGTCTCCATTGAGGTAGGTTTGGTGTCCTTGGATTTTTCCTTAAATCCACTATCCCAAGTTCTATCCCTTGTGGACGACTCGTAGCGTTTCCCTCTATTATTCCACTGTTTCGAGCCTACAATCTCTTGGCGTTTCTCTCTATTATTCCACTGTTTCGAGCCTACAATCTCCTGGCGTTTCTCTCCATTATTCCACTGTTTCGAGCCTACAATCTCCTGGCGTTTCTCTCTATTATTCCACTGTTTCGAGCCTACAGTCTCTTGGCGTTTCTCTCTATTATTCCACTGTTTCGAGCCTACAGTCTCTTGGCGTTCCCCAACCACGCTAGGCCCACAGTCACAGAACCCATTTATCGGCGTTCTAGTCAACTTATGCAGTTCGCCTTGCGACACTGCCCAACAAACACTGTCATCTGGGGATTCGTTTGCGTCACTAACTATTTTAGCGGCTTTATCTATCCTATCCTTAAACTTCTGATCAACTAGTTCAGGTAATTCCCCTTCCATATTTACCCTAGTATGATCCCTCAGGCACTCCATGAGTCCTGGCGCGCAGTCAGACGGGAGGATTACCTGCGACTGCTCAGGTAACCCGAATTCTCGTTTCCCTGGCGGCCTCCCAGAGCTGCTCTGTCCCGTCCTCCATGCCTACGGGGTTGCGGTCTCTTACCACATTCTCTACTAATGTGCCCTATCTCATTACAATTATAACACCTTATTTCTTTTGTGGCCAGGTTAACCTCTCTCTTTATCTCTGATCCGTACGGTCTTCTAAATTCCCTTTTTACTGCCCCTGTGATTGGATGTCCTTGTCCATTTTGATTACCCCTAAATCTCGTGGACTTTACCTCGCTTTCTTCCTGTAATGCGGTTTCGATTAGTTGCGCTAATGATTCTTCTTCACCCTTAGCCTTTACTATATACTTAATCTTATCGTCCTTTAACCCTGCTACGAAAGTACCTTTTAAAAATTCTCCTATCAGCTGTAGGCCTCCTTCTACATATCTCGAATTATCGCGTCTTTCTAACCTCTCCAATCTATTTCTGACTTCTCTTCTTAAATCCATGGCTATTCCATCTAATCTTGAACCCCACTGTGCAACTGTTTCATTTGTACTTTGTTTTGAATTAAAGAGTATTCCTGCATAATATTCTAGCGTTCTCCTTACAGAAAAGTTCTCCTCCAATATTGCTTTAACTTGAATCCAAGTTTCTCTCTCTGTCCTAGCTAAAAGTCTATCTTTAGCGTCTCCTGAAATTTTGGATTCTATAAATCTTAACAATAAGGGTTGTTTGGTTGGATGGACTACCTGAACCGCAGCTTCTACTCCTTCTATAAATTCTCTTAAATGTTTGGGGTTTCCATCGAATGTTCGGGGTATCAACTTAACTGCTTGAACTACAGGGATATAGCTTTCCTCGCTAATATCAATATCGCCCTCGCTAGCCATAATGGAATTGGACTCACCTAAAGAAAGATGTAGGGTGGTCTGAGATGCACAGTTCAGAGTCGTAGTGATGGCCTTTCAGCTCCCCTCAGGGTGCGACTCCTCTCGCGGTGCAGGCTGCCAACGGCTGAACACCAAGGACGTCCCTCGAGCGCGTCGGTGGCTGCTGGTGTTGGCCTCAGGACCACTGTCTGCTTTCCTCTGGTGCGTTTACGGGTACCACGGCGCCTGTGGATTACTCTGGAGCGTTGATCCCTCGAGATAGGCTCTGAATTATCTGGGACTAATTGAAGAGTCTCTCCAGCTCGTTCGCACCTTCGGATGTCTCACTGCTCGCTGGTTTTCCAATCCCGATGCGCTGCCACCATGTAATATCTGGGTGGTCGATTCCTTCTATAATTATAAGGATTATTTTTAAAGTATAAATAATAATCAAAATAAGTAAGAGTTGTGTCAGGAGGTGAAGATCGTCTTGAAGTTCTAGTAGATATCTGTAAATTTATAGATTAGGAATCAACCCCAGGAATTCTTCGGAAATGTGGTTAGTAGATAGGATTAAACCTAACTATAAGAAGACACAGCGGAGCAGTAGTGAGAAACAAACAGACTTTAATACAAAAAAACGTGAGACAGGGTATCGGTAACACCGATGAAAAAAAACTGTCTAACTTACAATCATAAGTTTCATACATATATACCAGTTGAGTAATGACGTAGTTACAATGTATACGTGAGAATCAATTTGGTTGTATTGTACATGTAACCAGATTCTCCCTTTCTGAAAAGCATATTGAATGCGCTTAACCTATGACCTTTTAAAAGCTAAGTCATCATTAGGTAAGACTACCTATTGTGTAACAATCCCTTATACTGCATGACTTTTCCAAATAACTACAAAGGTAATACCTATTTAAATATTCATGACAGAATTCTTTAAAATCATTCTTCAGCATATTTTAACAAAAAGATCAATTAGGTCAATAATTGTGTTAATTTAGGACAGTCATACATTATAATGAATGTTCATATTATAAAATATATATATATTATGATATACTTCAATATATATTATGATATACTTCAATATATATTATGATATACTTCAATATATATTACAAGAACAAACGTCTGGTACTCATTTCCGTTAGAGGCTGAGTCGACCCCAGGGTCATAGTGCCGCCAGAAGGTTTGGGTCAGTTTAAAAATTATTATTATTATTGTTATTATTATGTGTATCTCTGTTTAAATATCTTGGGTCAATAATTACAAGTTTAGGTACCTGTGAGAGAGATGTAAAGACTAAAACTGCAATGGCAAAAAATGCAACTAAAACATTACATGGAATAATTTGGAACAAAAATATCACAAAGGAAACTAAAATGAAAATTTATAAGAGCATAATACAGAATATTTTGTCATATGGAAGTGAAACTTGGTCTTTGACGGAAGTACAAAAAAATAAAATTAGAACAGTTGAATTTGATTATTTTAGAAGAAGCCTCCAAAAAACAAGACATGATAAAATAAGAAATTAATTAATTTGGAGAGAAATGAATGTCACCACATCGGTTAAGAGGATTGAAAATCAAACGCTTAAATGGTATGGCCATGTACAAAGAATGGAAAATGAAAGGTGGCCAAAAATATATACCAATGGTCACCCCCTGGAAGAAATAAACGTGGCAGACCAAGATGGAAATGGAAAACCTACGTCAGAACTATAATGGATGATAGGAATTTGGAAGAGGGAGATTGGAATGATAGAGATAAATGGAAACTGAAGACGGCAAACTTATAAATGGGGGAAAGCCGAAGAATCATTATTATTATTATTATTATTATTATTATTATTATTATTAGTGGTAGTAGTAGTAATAGTGGTAGTACGAGTCGTATTTCACAGTCAATTTGTAGATGCAATAGTTAGTCGATAGTGTAACCAATGAGCTATGTAGATATATTGTGTATATATACAATATATAAAGTGATATCCTGTATGTACTATAGATGGTATATTTATCTAATACTTTTGTAATTTTATGTAAATATGATTATTTCTAGTTCAACTCGGCATGAACTCTAGTACGTCTACTGTAATTCTATACTCCCTCTGAATGTGCTGTAGATGAAATTCCTTGACTCACTCATGGTATGTCTGGCACTTGCATAATTACTAGAGTGAGTCGAGAGTAAATTGAATGACTCTTGAGTGACTGATGACATTACAGTGTCTTTCGGAAGGAGAACTTTACAAGAAAAATTAGGTCAGAAGAACAAAGCACTACACTACGTAGATATATACAACACTTGCAAGTTTCTATTTACTCTTGTTTGATGTGGTTCCGCAACACATTTATTCTGGTCTGCTCTATAATTTTCAAGAGTTATTGTCCATGGAATTATTTTATGTTTCCGATAATAAGGTCATATTTCTTAGTAATTGGTACTCGATTTTTTTGAACCTCCAACAAACTGATTAGCGCTAAATTCCATGGCTCGACATGGCTAGGAGACCCTTGGCCTACTGTCCAGCTCGTATCCGTATATGCCATTTACAGATATGGACGATCATCCAGCTGGTATACAGTAGGGGCGACATGTGATCGAAATGACAAGTCCCTGGGTCTTTAGAGTCTAATTGGTTTTCTTAACATAGAGACTCTACTTATTGCAGATACCCAAATTTCTCAAAATGCTGAATGGGTACCGGCCACATAGTGCCTGAAATTCTATGAGAAAATGTCTTTATCTATAGGAAATCCAATCAACGTTCTTTGTAGGGCATGATGCATTCATTAGACCACTGGGCTAGGGTATGGGACAACCAACTGATAGTGTCTTATTAATTTTAAACCATTGGTTAGTTCTATTATTTACTGTTCTTATATTTTTTCTCTTTCCGTTCGTGTTTTCTATTTCTCCGTTTTTACACAAATTCAGTTAAAATATACAAAATGAAATTAGCATCTGTTATTAACGTACGCAGCGAGAATTAGTAATACTACAGACTCATTTATTTATGCTATCTAAAAATGCCAAGGAAAACTTTAATACATTTTATATTTGATATATATTTTGTGAAAATAGGGCAAATACCATCATTATGAAAAATTCACGAATTACGTAAAGTTATTTGTCTTTTTTTTCTGAGAAAAATCATATTATATGTGACTCAAAGTATATGAGACACTTTATTATATTTACCCCAAATAATTCGTAATTAAAATTTGCAAACTTCCTCGTAAAATATCCGTGTTCTTACATGATGTGAAGTGCCCATTCACTCGACGAGTTGCATAAGGTATGATTATAAATACAATTCCAACAATTCAATCTTTAAAATTAATTTTATTCTTATTATTTTAATTTTTCGTGTAAATGTTAAAGCAAAACAAAAGTTAAGTAATTATGCTAAAATATGGTAGGCCTATAGAATTGCAATAATAGTACTAAGAGAAAATTACTTGTCTAGTTTTTAAATTTTATTATTTTTATTATTATTATTATTATTATTATTATTATTATTATTATTATTATCATTAGTAGTAGTAGTAGTAGTAGTAGTAGTAGTAGTAATAGTAATGGACCTATGTTTTTAAATAAATGTTTATTTCTAGGAGCCGTACTTTCAATGGATGTTTGGAGTGAAAGAACCTGGATTTTATGGAGCTGTGGAAGTTGAAACAGGGAAGTCTCTTCTCTTCATGCCAGAATTGCCAAAAGAATATGGTATCTGGATGGGCCGTCTTCTCACTCGGAATGACTTCAAGCAAATGTATGCTGTGGATGAAGTTCACTTCGTCACTAACGTGAGTAAAAAAAATCTAATCAATATCATTTCGTATAAACATTAGAGGTAATGACATGAAGTTGCAAATGCGCTATTTTACAGAAAAACCAAAAAGAAAAATATTTTTACACCTTTTATACAAGTGTATATTAAAAATACTTTTTTAGCATGTAGTTCTTAAACTTTATTTCTTTTTGTATTGTCCATTTAGTGACAATTATCTCAATACCATGATGACAAACAATTGACATCACCCCGTAGCTTAGCTATTTACTACGCGTAGGAAATATTACTTCGTACAGAGAAAAATATTTGGTGACAAAATACATAGTACATTTTACCTCATGTGCATAGGTATTTCTTATAGTTCATAAATATCTCCAGCCCATATATCAAGATTTAATCAACAGGGGGGCGAGTTTATTTATTTAAAAATATTTAATAATATATAAAAGTTAAACATTATTTATAATATCTGGTTCTTTCGTTATAAATTTTTATAAGTGATTTAGGGTCAATTTTACCAACAGAGTTAACTCTATTACGACAGTTTTACCCCGTGTATAATGCATAGCTTAAACTGGCGTAATACAGTTACCTCTGTTGGTGAAACCGGCCCTTAATGTTGTAAAAATGTCGTGGATTTAAAGTTGGTTAATAATTTAAATATGTTAAAATTTCTATTTACTACATTGAGTTCATACTTATTATAGGCCCTATACACTACTACTGTAGAAATTGTTTGCCTCAAATGTGAAATGTTACAAGTTATCACTTTGTTTTTGAGACATGTGCATTATATTCTGCGCTGATGTTTTAGATATTTTTTTCCATGCAGTTTATGCATTATCGATTGATACATAGGGATTATATTCTTGCGTAAATACAGGCATCATCCTTCATAGAATGATATTGGAATTCTTAATGAATTTACGAGTACTGAACATTGCCAAAGCGTCCTGCTGGAAGTTAATACAGTTGTGTCTGCGTACTGTGCAATCAAAATAAACACGATTGAACAATATATCCAAGCAACATTTACTGCTTTACGTATTTTGCAATTTATTTTATCATGTATAGGTCTATTTAGTAAAATAATTAAGCAATAAATTAATTTTGACTACTTTCTTCAGGCCACATGTCATTTGTTTCGGTTTACCTTTCATTCTACTGATATATTTTTCAATGTAGACATATGTGGTGATATTTATCATTCTTTTAAAATCACTTGCGATAATCCGGTTAACGATTGAAGAACTTTTGAAAATTTAAATTATAAATTTTTCCCTTATATTTTTCATCTCATTCAAAGTATTTCTAAAATTCTTATCTCTGTACGATTAGAAATGCTATTTTTATCCATTAATTTTTTTATGTAATGTATTTATTATTACTTTTTATTTGTATTGTATACTGTATTTATTTTAGCATTTATCTGTGTCAATATAGACATTTTATTCTCATGCTTAGTGACATGATTGATATTTTATTTAATTAATTTTTTTTTCTGTGTTCAGTTTTTTCATTGTATTGTTATCTTGATCTATCGCTTTTCTGTTTATAGCCTGTCATCATTTCCAATATCAGTTAACATGTTACACTGGCGAAAAGTTGTCGTTATTAAAAACAATAACAAATTAAAGGAAAACATTTAAATATGCTTTTCTAAAATTGTTATTGCATTGTGTTATATATTTTTAGACTGCCACTGCGATGTAAAAGTTTGTCTGACTAATATATCTGGGATCCCGGGTTCGATTCTTGGATATACCAAAATGTTTGTTCATTTACCTTCTTGATGATAACCGAGAACCGGTTGCTAATTGATATAATAAGTAGTAAAATCCGATTAAGAAAACTGCATTCATTTTTTGCGTCTAGTTGATCATATGTCTTCTCTATTGTCTTCTATTCTCATTGTCAGCAAAAGATTCAGTCGACTTTGACTGTTCGGAGGTGTCTCCACGGATTTATTATAAATGTGTTCAAGAGAGACAGCATTTTATTCGGAAATCTGTTGACCTTTACTTGACCTCCAATATCAGATTAAAGTATATTATGAACAATAATTATAGTCGCAATCCATCACATAATATATGTACTAATCATCCAAGAGATGGCAAGGAGTAGCGAGTTGTGAACTACAAGTTCTTATGTCATTATACACAGTACATCATATGCATTACCAGCCATCAAAACAAAACATGCCACGCCCTCCTCGCGATCCATCGCATCACTTGGATATACAGTACAATAGTATTTCGTTTCATAGCTTGCACATCATGATTTGGTTGCTTACATTCTTTTTGCTACAACTTTTGCATCAGTTTTCTTTAATTCCATTGATAATTTCATTGCATCACTAATATTACAACTGGGAACCCTTTAAAAGACGTATGTAAACAGTAACGTACTTATGGGTTTTATATCCAAAATGTCCTATTATTTTGAGAGTAAATAATATACATGTCCACCGCTGTGGTCTCGAGGTAGCGTGCTGCCTTGTCACGTAGCGGGCCCGGGTTCGATCCCCGGTCGCAGCAGTTTTTCTGGGTGAGGTTTTTATCGGGGTTTCTCCTCACCTGTAAGATAAATGTCAAGAACACTTTAAGGTCCCCGAAATCATGTGGCCATCATCCTTATCATTATCATCATCATCCTTCACCGGTGCGGAAAGCAACGGGAAGCTACCGTACCTACAATTCCCTAGTAAAGCTGCAAGCATAGCATGAAAATGCTATGACTGGAGTGAAGGACCTGCCTTCGGGCAGAATTACTGTGGATATATATACGATCAAAAATAATTGTCATACTATCTGAAGGCTAAAAACATGGAAATTTTATTTTATTTTTTGCAATTTTTACGTCAATTATCATATATCCTAAAATTAATGTTATCTTCTAAATATTTCAGAATTCAGTACTCTCGCAGACGAACGTAATTTAAAAGAATAGTTCCTACTGTTGGAAGTGCTCAAGGCATCTTTGTTCTTTGTAATTTAGCCATACTCTGAAAGAATGGCTGATTCTTTAAAACAACCTACAGTAAAGCTTATATAATATCTCATATTTATAGGTCTTATTTTTCTTGTTATAATAAATCCTCTCTCAGTATTGCAACTTTTTAAAGCACCCTAGCACTATATATCCAAACAATATTTCGTTCTGCTTAAGTTGTCTAAACTATGGCAAAGAGACTCTGTCTTTCATTCAGTAAAGCAGAACTCGCAATTTACATCCCTCTGAGTGAACACTCAGAGTGACGTCAAATGCTCGCCAGACAGATCAATTCCCTCACCGGGCATTTACTGTATTCTCCTAATTGAATAATGATACCTTGCAATATATTCATGTAATTAAAATATAAGGCATTGCATGAGTACAACAATGGTATATCCATTGACACAAGCAGTGGTATTCATTTCAGCTTTGTAACAATTAATACAATTTCTTATTCTTCTTCTTCTCCTTATTCTTGGCTTCGCGCATTAGACAGTAATTCTCCTGTACTGGTTTCAAAATTTTCATTCCATCTTCTACTTGGTCTGCCTCTTTATATTTTACTCTTGATCTGTACTCAAAAGCAATATTCTGCCATCTATGGGGACTAATACCCGGCATACGCTGCTACGCCTAATTAAATAAAATATTAAGAGCTAATTAAATTAAATGGTATACCCTGCAACGAACAAAACATGGCGGTTCCTAGGGTTAATTTTAAATTTTAAATATCAAGTAAACTCCCACTTTTAACTGTCGTATTTCGCTGATTTTTTATAAGACCTACCTCGGTTTGTTTTAATAGAATGTACTGAGTTTCATTGTGAAACATCAAAAATTGCGTCGGCTAGAGCGATTTTTTAATTTTCGTTTCAGGTGATATCCTACATTTAATGGTTTTGAATTGCACATAGCGGCTATGTACAATTTCGACGTTTTAAAAATGAATACAATTTCTTCGTCTTCTTGTTGACTTCAGCACATTATAGACAGCAATTGTACCGGAGCTCGGTGGTAGGCAAGAGATCTCAGGGTTATGAACTCTTTATAAGCAAAAGAACAACGTATAAATGCGCACTCAATTTTAACGAATCCAAGAAGCTCTTTATTTACGGAGAAATACACTTTTGTTAATACAGTTACAAGTTTTATCTAAGAGTGGAGTCGATGAAATACTTAGAGGTCCACGTGCTCGAATCAAATATTTTCAAAGTCCAAATGCTTAACGGACTATAACTTTAAATTTAACTATTTCTCGGACGAATCTAATATTTAAACTGAATCGGAGATCGCGGTCTGCAGGTCTACGATGTTCCAACACTGAACACAGAGTCACTGGGAGTGATAGTATTTTGATATAAGTTATCGCTTATAAAGGCGGTGGCTCCTCCCACTTTTCTCGAATCCACTCCTTACAATTGAATATATATTTATGTTACAATAATATTATTTACTAGTATGTATAACATTTCTAAGAACTGGGTAAATTGGTTCTTTGATATTTAATAGATAAATGTTTATCAGTTTCTTTGTAAACTGTCAATGTTAAGAGATTATCTTTTCTAGAGGTGAATGAATGTCTTTTGTTGTCTAGACTGCTAATTGGAATTAGTTATATTCTTTTGACAATACCCTTTTTGTGTTCCTATATTATTTGTAAGTTGTGTAGTAGGTAGAGTTCTGACAATACCTCTTTATTCTATTATTTGTCATTTGTATAGCAGGTAGCGTTTTACAGTATTTTATTCTAGACAAATGTACGTGGAATTTTTACCTGGATATATTTCTACTTTTCCACATACATATTTTATAGTGATATTGGTAATATATTCTATTTTCATTATTTATAGATTTATTTAATTTTAATAACAATTTAATATATTTCGGAACATTTTAGTTTCAGATCTATGCATATTAGAGTTGTATCTTAGTTTATATGTCTCCTATCATATTAATCGCTACACAATTCCCTTGTACTGTATGTACAAAGTCTCATACAGATCGGTTGAGCGGTTCAGAATTCTATAAAGCACAAATATACGCAGCCTGAATTTTTATATATAAAGATTATATCTTCAATTATATTTTGTAATTTTAAATTAAGGCCTATTCCCAATCCTATCCAGTCTTGTGCATCCCGTCTCATTTCTGTAACTTCAATTTTCTTTTTATCTTTTGTTCCCTATGTCAAAGTCTCACTTCCAAATCTAATTATTATTGGTTTTGAGATCACCTGTAGTTTCAAAATATATGTGAATTCGTTTCGCTGCAAATATTTTTGTAAAGTGGAATTGTTTCCTATAAATTTCAATATCAAATATTCTAAATATTTTTCTCCATCAATGTTAATAATGTTTATTAAATAATGTATTGTTAATATAGGTATAAGAATGGACCGTTTTAAAATATTAAACGTTTTAATGTATGCTGACGATGTGGTTATTATTCAAGAAAATGAAAATAATTTTACATCGATTAAATCAGTTATGCCAAGAATATACGAGTAATTTCAAAATATCAAAAGAAAACAAAAATAATGGCATTTTGGGGAAACAAGTAACAAATTTTAATTATTTGGGTTGTAATTTTATTATAAACACAAAAACTGAAAGAGACATACATATGAAACTGTCGAAATTTAAAATGATATGCGGAACCATACATAAAACATTAAAGAATAAAACAAGAAGATATACTAGATTGAAGTTTTATAAAATATTGGCAGTTCCTGCATTACTTTATGGGAGCGAAACTTGGGTAATGACCAAAAAATTGCAAAGTAGAATACAAAGCGCAGAAATGAACTTCATTAGAAGAACAAAAGGCTGCACAAGATTGGATCGGATAAGGAATGAAGATATAAGAACAGAGTTAAATATATATCAATTGGATGAGAAAATCAGACAATATAGAGAGAAATGGTTTACACATGTGGAAAGAATGAATGTTTCAAGATTACCAAGAAAAGCATTCAACTACAAGCCAAGAGGTTCAAGGAATGTAGGAAGGCCAGTGAAAAGATGGACAGAACAACTGTGAGGCGGAACAGGCAATTTGCCTAGCCCGTGAAGTGAAGAATAAGAAGAAATAACTCGAAAACCTGCTTAATTATGCGATTATCAATACTATTATTTATTTTTCTTTCATTCATTTTTGGGTTACATTTACAGATATTTTCATGTTATATTTTAATCTTCTTCTTCCCTTCCTGGTTTAGGCATTAATTGCCTGTTCCGTCTTCACTAATAGATCTAAGACCATATCTTCCGAGGACGCCCGACATCTCTTCTTTCTCTCGGAAAATAATATAATATTTTACTTGGTAATCTACTTTCTTCCATTCTTTCTGCATGTTCTTTCCACTGATTCTTGTTGTTAAATATCTTTTCTTTTTTGGAGTAGATCTGAATTTCTTCACGGATATCCTCATTTCTTATCTAGTCCATTTTAGTGCATTCTTTTACTCTTCTTGGATTTTACTTTCTTGTTTGGTAGTAATAATCCAACATTCGCTCCCATACAAAGGACAGGGACCGCCATTGTTTTATAAAATTTTAATTTTGTTTGTTTATGGGATATATTATTCAATGTTCTATTTATTGTGCCACAGATAGCTTGAAACTGAGATTTTAATATTAATATTAATTTGTATTAACATAGTAATAGTTCGTCTTCGATTTCTACAAATATTGCCTGGCCACCTGCATATGATAAATTAGTTAAATATGCTTCCCTATCCTGACAACTAAAATATAAACTACTCGATATTCTAGTGTCAAAATAAAGTAAGCAACAGTTTAACCTAATATGGCGATCTGAAAATATTTATACGATGAAGAGGCTATGCAGCTTCACTGATAATTCATATAGTTAATATTTAAATGTTTTCCTATCGATTGACATGTTCGAAAAACGCAATGAGCAGTATTAATGGGCGCTTGGTACTGTTCTAATCATAAATTGGCTCCCTATAAACGCAACTTAGAGGTTTCAGTACATGCTCATTGTCCAATATCTGTGGTAAAGAAACAAAATAATTGCTGGTGATTCAGAGGATGTGTAATATTTCAGGCAAGCTTTTAGATACGGTGACGCGTGTTAGTCAAGTATATCTCCTCATGAGGGTGAAAGACCTGCTCGACAGGATCTTCCACAGAACTTGCCGTAAACGGTAGGAGAATTCGCGAAGCAAGCACATGACATTCCAGAAGCACACGAGACCTTGATGATGTATTTCCTCTTGGCTGAGTGTCTACCATCCCGGCTGATGCAATATAAACACAGCAGACAGAAATACCTCACACAAAATAATCGTTGCCAAGTGTTGCAATTTCAGTCAAAATTAGTTTTACAGTCTACTTGTTCTATTCCCTTATTTCATCTAGGATGCGATGGTATCATGAATATTGTCATTTGCAGATACCAAGGATATAACATGTCAAATATTTAGGAATTTTTAGATCAATTTTAGATTACTTTTCTGTATAATATACATAAAAGTATTCATAAAATTGTTAGTCCTGGTGATCTTGTGGTTACCATATTAGTTTTGATATCAAGCTTCACGGGTTCAAACCCAGCCAGAGTCGATGGATTTTCAGGACGTAAAAATCTAGAATGGTTCCTTCAGAAGGTCGTGGGTCAATTGTCGTAAATTTAAAGACATAAAATAACTTAAACATTTTTCAGCACTTTTACATCCAGTTTTGAATTGCAACGCTAATGATCTTAGCTGTAAAAGAGCGTCGTTAAATCAAATAACGTAACGTTAGTCACAAATTTGCTATTCTTGGTAATTTCATACCAACTTAAAGTAACATGTTTGACTTTATTTTCTCATTACTCAATTGTTAAGTTGTGGAGAAGCTGACAATTGAGTATAAAATTATATTAGTATTTAATTTTATTTCCAGAACGTGTAATTAATACTTGCCTATTTAGGCCTAAACCTATCGATTATCCCTCTGAACTATTTTTAAAATGTTATTTAATAAATATCAGTAATGTTAACATTTTTAAAAAGCATGTCCCTAGAAAAAAAATCCTTATTTTATACAAACTTCAATTTTACATCTCTTATGGTAATTTAATTTATGATCATCATAATATTTCTGTTCATATTTTAGTCCTGAAAGGACTGTTATGGACTAAAAAATAAAAAGTTCCAAACATCTGTTCCTAAGGCAGTCCAAACGATCTTCTTCTATTGGGTAACAACTTACTGGTGTGAATCGCTCTTCAAAACTTTCCATCATCAAGAGTTGCGCCATCAATTTTTTTCAAAGGCTGTACTTACAACTAAAACATGAGTGATGAAGATAGCTGGACTATTTGAAATGGTCGACCCAAGTAATTGGGAACGGAGATACGATTGGAAGAGGAAAGAGTTAAGATCTTGAAGTATTTGGAAGTTTGCCTTATTCCATTTCTAGGAATTATTATATTATTCAAAATCCATGTTTAGTCTCATTCATTATCCATCCAAGTTAAATTTAGCATATAGGCCTATATCATTACATCCGACAGACATGATTGCTAAACGTTGTGTCGATCTACGATATCCCTCATATTTGAACACATTACCTTTACACAATACTCGCAGCTGTGCATATTTTGTATAATGTGCTTTTATTAAGGAATTCCCTTTATAGAGTATAATAGAAACTCCGTCATTCTCGGTGCATGCTCGTCTCTGATTCCTAGGTCCGTGGATTCAAACCCAGCCAAGATCGAAAGATTTTAAGGACGTAAAAATGCTGAGAAGTAAAGCCGTATGCCCCGACTAATAGATTTATGTATCTTAATAGAACATCAAGCTTGTAATAAGAGGGCTCTGTGCAAAATCTGAAAGTCCTTTCACGCACAGCTTTGACTTGTGACTCTAGAGATCTAATATGTTAAAATGTGTCGTTAAATAAAACACTATTACTACTTACTTATACTATTACTGTCGGCCGCGTTGGCCCAGTAGTTATGTTTCTTGCCTCTAGTCCCGAGGGTTGCGGGAATGGATGAATCGTTAGGACGGCATAATCCGAGGGACAAGTCCTTCGGGAGAGACTTTAAAGGATTGGGTCCTGAATCTGAATATGTTCTTTTATTACACAAGTGATCTTCTTGGTGATATAATATTAAAATATATATGTAGTCAATATGCCCATTTCACCAATTAATGTTTTAAAATGGTCAACAAGTTTCTACAGCCAAGCTGTCATTCTCAAGACCAGATATTGACTCAGTCAATATCTGGTCTTGAGAATGACAGCTTGGCTGTAGAAACTTGTTGACCATTTTAAAACATTAATTGGTGAAATGGGCATATTGACTACATATATATTTTAATGAATATGTTCTGGCTCGTAAAAGGATCTCAACCCTAAATTAATGCTCTTGAACAAATCTGTGGCATTACATAAGAGCTATTTTGGTGATTTTTATTTTGTAGATTAATATGTCAAAAATAGAGCATGTTTCTCTCTCTACCATAGGGTAAAACATCTTAAGTGGTAGCTCATTTCTTATGTTAGTTATCCCTTGGTCAGTATTGCAACTCTTCGATTTATTGTTAACATTTATAATATTAATACACTGTCCTGGAAAATTATGTTTTCAGACTTACTAAGAGTTTACATTAACCCTAAAATTAAGTTTAATGTATTTTTGTTCTTACTTACTTACTCACTGGCACTATCGAACCTGTAGGTTCACGGCCGCGCGGACATAAGCACTCCATACATCCCTATCCTGAGCTAATGCTTTCCAATCATTTCCTGTATAATCTACTTCCCTCAAATCATAGTTAATGTTATTCTCCCACCTCATTCTTGGTCTACCAACTGGGCGTTTTCCCTCTGGCTTTCCTACAAGAAGCTTCCATGCAAGTCTTTCATTCCCCATACGTGCAACATGTCCTGCCCATCGCAGTCTACGAGACTTACCTGTTCTTATTATACGTATCTTGCTTCCTATAAAGACCATGTAGTTCATTGTTATGTAGTCTTCTCCATTCACCTGTTTGTTCATCTCTTTGGTCCAAAAATTTTCCTAAGTACTTTATTCTCAAATACTTGTAATCTCCTTTCATCCCTTAAAGTAAGAGTCCATGTTTCGCATCCATATAATATAACTGGTAGAATAATAGTTTTATATATTTTCAGTCTAACGTTCTTCGAAAGAAGTTGGGAAGTCAAGAGTCTCTGTAATGCAAAATAACACGCATTTCCAGAATTGAGCCTATGTTTAATTTCCTTGTGCAGCTCATTCCTGTTTGTGATTATTGTTCCTAGGTATATGAATTCAGCCACTTTCTCAAAATTTCCTTCATTTTTCATTAGCTGTCCCTTTCCATTATATAATGTATTTCTATGTGTGATCATATATTTAGTTTTATTGATATTTACTTCCAGTCCCAATTTCTTAGTGTTACTCAGTTGTGTGTGCGTGTTCACCTTTAGTATCTCTTCGCTAGCGGCCAATAATACTACATCATCAGCATAAAGTAACAGCTTATTAATATAATTGAGTTGTAGGCCTTCTGCATCCTCTAAAGATTTGATGGCATGCTATAGTACAAATTAAACAGTAGGTCTAGAGGAGATAGTGCATCTTCTTGATTCAACCCATTGTGGATTTCAAAAGTGTCCGAAAAACTGTTTGCCTACACGCACCCTACTCTTTGTGCCATTTAGACACATTCGTATAAGTCTAACTAACTTTTTAGGAATCCCGAACTCCAACAGGATACTATATAACTTCACCCTCTTAATTGAATCATGTGCTTTTTTGAAGTTTACGTATAGTTGACGTACAGTACCATTGTATTTTTGTTCTACAGTATTTAATTCCCTAGTAAAGCTGCAAAGCATAGCATGAAAATGCTATGATTGCAATGAAAGACCTGCCCTCGGGTAGAATTACTACGAATGGATAGCAAATGATAGATAAGATATTTAAGGACGCTCGTTAGCACTCAGATTATTTACATAGAAATCCAAATAAGTGCGTGAAAGAGCTGGCAGTTTTTGGTTAGAGGTATCTTTTTTTTCAGGTTTGAAGTTCCATAACTTCTTATGGTTCTTATAACCCAAGTTGGGCCCTGATCTCCCTCTTTTGGGGTTTCTTAATCATTCTGATTTAGTTACACTTATTTTCCTGTAGATGTATTGACATGTGTCGACTCAAGTGATATCTGGTAGACAACTAAGGTGTTGCTTGAATGGATGAAAGTCCATTAAATTTTGCTCGTTGGCCTTTTTTCTTATGCTTGATATTATTTTACGAGCCTGCAAATCTACTAGAGGACCAAGGATTAAAGTCCCTTCTGGAGGACTTGCCTTTTGAATTTTTCCATCCTAAGAAATCCATCGGTCGCGACCGTGTTGAGGTTCTTTTATGTGCCGAGAGTCACGGCTTTATTTCTCTTTCGAAGGATCTAACTCACGTTGAATGCAGGCTTTCACGGCCGGTAATCGTAATGTTGAGTGATTCCGGGTTATGTGGCCGTGGTCCATAGTTGGTGTTGATACCAGACGTTTCGCCCTCAACTGCGGAGGGCATCTTCAGTGGCGAGTGCTTCTATGCGTGTTTCCTGGTCGGAAGATCTACTTAGAATGAGCGCTGTGGACGTAGAGGACGTTGTATTAGTGGGGGGTGCAGGGTGAGTGGGCGTGGCTCTTGCTGATTGGCTAATAGTCGTCTCCTTGTTGTCACTGGTGTTAATGCATTTATTTTCTAGTGTATGAAACCAGGCCTTAGACAGTTTGATACCTTCTTCTTTTCTGTTAATATTAACATAGAAAATAAATGCATTAACACCAGTGACAACAAGGAGACGACTATTAGCCAATCAGCAAGAGCCACGTCCACTCACCCTGCACCCCCCCACTAATACAACGTCCTCTACGTCCACAGCGCTCATTCTAAGTAGATCTTCCGACCAGGAAACACGCATAGAAGCACTCGCCACTGAAGATGCCCTCCGCATCTGGCGAAACGTCTGGTATCAACACCAACTATGGACCACGGCCACATAACCCGGAATCACTCAACATTACGATCTAACTCACGATTTTTACCCCATAAAAATCATCATGCCGGCCGGATTTGAACTTGAGAACTAAAGGCGATTTGGTAACTACTAGTCCACTAGGATTGTGCGTCAAATTCATTTGTATTTAAATAGATAAAAAGGTTCTTTGCTGTTGTTTTATAAACTTACAATTTTAGAAACGATTCCTTGGAGTGGGATTACATATCGTATACAAATTGTAGCAAATTCACTATTTGTTAGATCGTAATACATTAAAACAAATTCACTTTAAAAAATAGCACACTGACGTTAGTAAAAGTTTACTCTGCAAAAAATAATTATATTGCACTGTGCTATTGTTATTATTATTATTATTATTATTATTATTATTATTATTATTATTATTATAGCAAAATCTTCTTAAAATTTAACAGTATGAAAATAAGGTGTGTTAATTGTTAAAGTAATATTCGAGTATTTATGAAATGTCTTCTATGATTTGAAATTAAACCTGCAAAAAGCCATCACAGAAAAACTTAAAATTACATATATTACAAACATACGAATACATAAAAATATACTCATTAATAGAAATTGTATTCCTGCGGTATCAGCTCAATTAACAGCTTTCGCTGATAGGAAATCAAAATTCTGACCTCATTGAAAAAAGCCATCACATAAAAGCTTAAAGGCACACAAATATATTACAAGTATGCATAAAAATGTTCTCATTAATAGACATTTTATTCCTGGGGTTTCAGCTCAATTAACAGGTTTCACTGATAGGAAATCAAAATTCTGAAAATAAAAGCTGAGATAAGTTATTTTTGAGTAGGCGACATGTTAGTCAACATGATGACGTAGGTGGCACGAGGTTTTCACATGTGGAACAGTAAATATAGTTGCGTGTATTCTTACCATGCGACTATTTAGGAGAGTGTGTTGGCTTAAGCTATTTTATACTCAGCATATTACCGAAATAACAGCTTGTTTGCACATATCAATCAGTCAATAGCTTCTATTTCCCTAAGTCATGTTTTCCAATACAATTATTTTACTACTATTTTATCATGTTCCTTTAATGTTATAATTAGAACATTTCCTTGGGGTGATTATCTTCTTATCTTCTTTACGTGCCACTGTACTCTTTTCTCTATTTTCACCAAAGATCTTTTGTAGCCAGTTAAAGAGGTAGATTTTGTTATTTACTTACTTACTTACTCACTGGCAATATCGAACCCGAAGGTTCATGGCCGCGCGGACATAAGCTCTCCATACATCCCTATCCTGAGCTAATGCTTTCCAATCATTTCCTGTATAATCTACGTCCCTTAAATCATAGTTAATGTTGTTCTCCCACCTCATTCTTGGTCTACCAACTGGGCGTTTTCCCTCTGGCTTTCCTACAAGAAGCTTCCATGCACGTCTTTCATTCCCCATACGCGCAACATGTCCTACCCATCGCAGTCTACGAGACTTAACTGTTCTTATTATATCTGGCTTCCTATAAAGACCATGTAGTTCATTGTTATGTAGTCTTCTCCATTCACCTGTCTGTTCATCTCTCTTTGGTCCAAAAATTTTCCTAAGAACTTTATTCTCAAATACTCGTAATCTCCTTTCCTCCCTTAAAGTAAGAGTCCATGTTTCGCACCCATATAATATAACTGGTAGAATAATAGTTTTATATATTTTCAGTTTAACGTTTTTTGAAAGGAGTTGGGACATCAAAAGTCTCTGCAATGCATAATAGCATGCATTTCCAGAATTGAGTCTATGTTTCATTTCTTTGTGCATCTCATTCCTATTTGTGATTATTGTTCCTAGGTATTTGAATTCAGCCACTTCCTCAAAATTTCCCTCATTTGTCATTAGCTGTCCATTTCCATTATATACTGAATTTCTACGTGTGACCATATATTTAGTTTTACTGATATTTACTTCCAGTCCTAATTTCTTAGTGTTACTCAATAGTGTGTGCGTGTTGGCCTTTAGTATCTCTTCGCTATCGGCCAGTAGTACTACATCATCAACATAAACTAACAGCTTATTAATACCATTCAGTTGTAAGCCTTCCTCATTCTCTAAAGATTTAATGGCATGCTCTAGTACAAAATTAAATAGTAGAGGAGATAGTGCATCTCCTTGCTTCAACCCATTCTGGATTTCAAAAGTGTCTGAAAACTGTTTGCCTACACGCACCCTACACTTTGAGCCATTTAGACACATTCGTATAAGTCTAACTAACTTTTTAGGAATTCCGAACTCCAGCAGGATACTATATAACTTCTCCCTCTTAATTGAATCATATTTTTTTTAAGTCTACATATAGTTGATGTACTGTACCATTATATTCCCATTTCTTCTCTAAAATCTGTCTTATACTGAAAATCTGATCTGTTGTAGACCTGTTTCTTATAAATGCACATTGATGATCTCCTAGAATGTCATCAATATAGGGAGTAAGTCTGCTTACTAATATATTTGTTAGAATTTTGTACGAAGTTGAAAGTAATGAGATGCCCCTATAGTTGTTGCAATCAGTTTTATCTCCTTTCTTATAAATTGGTATGATAATTGATTCCTTCCATTCATCTGGAAGAGCTTCTTTTTCCCAAATCATACTAAGCAACCAGCGTATCTTGTCCATCAATTTTTCTCCCCCTGATTTTATCAGTTCTGCTGGGATCTCATCTGAACCTGATGCTTTATACATCTTCAATTTTTCAATCGCCATTTCAACCTCTAATGCACTTGGCTCTGCGACTAGCATTTCTGCTGTCTGTAACTTATCCTCCTCAATGTCCTGTTCTGTATGTACATTTAATAGCTGATTAAAGTAACCTTTCCATCTATTTAATATACTCTTAGAATCTGCAATCATATCCCCATTTTCATTCCGAATTATGTTTGTTCTAGCCTGAAACACCTTCTTCTCTATACTAATTCCCTGACATAATTCTCTAATGTTCCTATTTTTTGCATTCATTTCAAGATCATTAATCTTCTCTCTCAAATATTCCCTCTTTTTACTCTTTAGTAACTTGGTGGTTTCCCGCCTAACACTACCCAATTGCTCTAAATTTACCTCATTTGTCTCGTGTAACCATTTAATTTTTGCTAGCTTTCTTTTCTTTACAATGTCGGCACATTCCTCATCAAACCATTTCTTGTTTTGCCTCTTTTTTAAACAACCTATGCTTTCTGATGCTGACAATTTAATAGTATCTCTTATTGCCTCCCATTCTTTATTTATATCAGTTTCTTCTTCGTTTGCCACATTGCCATCTGAAGATTCCAGTACTTCAAATCTATTAGCAATTTTGATTTGGTATTCTTGCCGCATTCCATCATTTTTCAAGTTTTTTAATTCATATTTTACAGAATCATCTTTAGCGTTCGTCCCTCTCATAAGCGATAGCCGTTGTCTGATTTTCACTCTGACCAGATGATCCGAATTGCAGTCTGTCCCTCTAACTGATCTAACATCAATGATGCTACTGTGCCAGCGTTTATCCATTAATACATGATTTTGTTATTTACTGAACGTAAAAATATCGAGGCTAATGATTGGTTGGTTGTAAGAACTGACGGTGAAGGGATATGAATAGATGTAATATATTATTTAGTATAGAACGTCACAGAAACAACTTTGCTTTCTTTTGGAAAATCGATTTACCAACCCAAGTACAGTAACATTTTATTTTATTACATCTTCATTAGTAGGTGGATATAAAGCATAGAAATCTGCTGTTAATATATTTTTACGCGATAGTGCGTTCTGTTACAGCAATGGCGACCATGATTGAAAGTTCAGTTTCCTAAATATCGGGGTTGCCAACCTAAATAACTATACTGTAATTTTACATATTACCTGACTCGTGCGGGAAGTAAAACCATTCACCTTTATGCATACTACGTACAATTTATATATAAAAATATATCAAAAAGGTAGTGTTAATGTACATTATACGAAACAAATCACTGCATTTTAAATTAAATAAACTTTATTTGAAACAATATAAAACAATAAATTCGTACTTGCCGCCATTTTATGACTGATTGGTGTCAACTAAATTATTTTCGGCATTTACCGTATAAACATTGGCCACACTGTTAACGTTAGTCAGTTGTTTATAATGAACGCAAATATTTTCAACAAAGATGTTATTATTTTACTATTATTTATTATTTTGAAAACGCCATCGCGCAAAAAATAACGTACAACGCACGTTTGTGAAGTGTTTTACAGAATATCGGAAATTATTCTCGCTTCTGTAAAAAAACACTTCGCAACCTTGCATTGTAATATACTATTATGTACAAAATCATTGTATAGCCTAATACAAAATGCATTAGTATATTTATCCTATAATAATTAGTCTATTTACGTTAAAGCTAAAGTGATCCCATTATAGAGTTCAGGAGGCCCTTGAGGTAGTAGAAAGTTAAGGCTCCCACCTTTTTTTATACGAAATAACAGCCGCGTGTTAGCCCTGCGCGACGTCCTCCTCTAACCCCAGAACAAGAGTCTGATACTTATTTTCGTTATCCCATGACCATGGTGCCGCGCTGAGGGACAGTCTAAAAATCCTAACTCCACCGGGAGTCGTACCCCTCGACCTTTCGGCTTGTAATGCGTTGCCTTAACCAACTACGCTACGGCGTACCCCCAGTCAGTCTACGTTACATTGAAAGTGAGATTTTACAGATGAGTTTAAATGATTAAGGTCGATACGTAGCTGACAAATGTAGCCGGAAATTGAAAATAATTCTTGAAATATTTTCAGTATTTCCAACATGTTGTACATTTTGTATTCATTTCATATTATGTCTTTGTTATTTTGAATAATTAAATATTACTTAACGTACCGTAAGTGAACGTTACAAAACGCAACCGCTAAAATATTCTCAGAAATAACAGGTCATATGTAGTGCTGATATTATTATGACTGATTCAAAATAAAATTCGAATAAAAATGGTAGTCTACATCCAAAATATTCGCCATCAAAATATTAATCATTGCATATCACTGTTATGAATGTTGTACTATCCCATATTCAATAAGCCTAATACTTGTAACAAATAAATAAATGAAGACTGAATCAATACATAAGATTGGTACCGTCAATTGAAAAATAAAGTGCAAATTGTATAATAACTGTGAAAATGCATTTTTATAACGTGAAATAGTTTATTTTTAGTTGCCTATGTAATTAAATAAGTCTTAATAAATTAATTTTGGTGCCGTAGCGTAGTGGTTAAGGCACTGAGCTACAAGCCGGAGGGTCGAGGGTTCAAGTCCCGTCGGGGTCAGGATTTTTAAACTGACCCAAACCCTCTGGCGGCACTATGGCCCTGGGGTCGACTCAGCCTCTAACGGAAAAGAGTACCAGATGCTTGTTCTGGGGGTAAAGGCGGCCGTCACGCAGAGCTGACAACCCGGCTGACATAAAGTGCCGATTGTCTAGAAAAAGTGGGAGCCTTAACCTCCTACTACCCCAAGGGCCTCCGGGCCTGTTGTGCGATCACTTTACTTTTTTACTCATAAAATAATAATTTTACCATGTTATATTAATATATTTGGTAAAAATGGATCTTTTTTGTCAATGTTATAGTATTGGTGCCATAATATTTCATTTTTCGGCCATTATATATAACCTTATAGGGCCTAGTTCTATTCTGAGACGTATGGCAGTATGAAATGAAAATATTATACCTTATAAATAGGATTTCTTGTCAGGTTTATCAGATTGTTCTCTTAAATGTTGTAAAATATATCATCATAGGACATTCACGAATTTAGGCCATTTGTTGACCTGCTTCGGCCTCAAGAGAAACACCAGAAGTCTTTTGAGTGGACGTCCTGGTCTCCTTCTTCCTACAGGTTGATACCTTAACATTTGTTTGGGTATCCTGTGATCTTCCATTCGATGAACATGTTGATCCATCTTGACTTATAATCAGAAATTTTGTTTTCTAAAGGTTGCATGTGTAATTCTTCTAAGATGTCTTCATTTTTTTTTGTGATCTAGTAGTGTGTATCCTGCAGTCGTCCGAAGGTATCTCATTTCAGCAGATCTAAGTCTCTGTATACCCTTCTGTTTCAACGTCCATACTTCGCTAACATACAAAAGAGTTAGAAGAGCTAGGGTTTTATACACTTTTAGTCTTGAATATTTTTGGACTAACTGTGGCTTGAAGATAGAATTTATTAATCCTAAAATTCTTTTAAAAATTCATATTTTTGCATTACAGCCTTTTCTTCATCATATGAGATACTGCATCCTAGATATGTAAAATTATTCACCTGCTCCAAAATTGTATTGTCAAGTACAATTTTACTTCTGATAGGATCTACAGTACACCTTGAAATGCCATAATTTTTGTTTTCTCTGTAGATATCTTCAATCCATATTCTTCTGTAATTTTGTTAAGTTCATGCATACCTTTCTGCAGATTATCTTCTGAATTTACAATTATTATTTGGTCATCTGCAAATAATAGGGTGTTTAATTTTGTATTTTCTGATATTCTTATTCCAAATTTATATTTCTTGTTCCAGCAACATATTACTTCGTTGATATAAATCGCAAAATATATAATAATAATAATAATAATAACAATAATAATAATAATAATAATAATAATAATAAAATTGTTACGTATTATCAGTAGTCTGTTAAAAATATGTTCCTCATATGTAGAGTTGAAAAAATAGGTATATCGACAAAGGTTCGCATACGCTTGGTTTCGTAATTATTTAAGGTTAGAAGTAAGCTCTATGAAGACAAGGCATTTATATGATGCAACGAAAATACTTGCTGTTACGTTACGTACATGCTACTTATATGTTCCGATTCCGATTGAGGGTCTTTCCACTTTTTCAGCGGTTGCCCTTTTACCAGCCGGCTGCTGGCCCTTCACATCCACATGTGTCAATCACAGAGGTAGATGATCAACAGCCAGTGTAGGGGTGACATGTGGTTAGCATGTCGAGTCCCCCTGCCGTTATAGCTGGTTCCTCAACCTGGAGCCGCTACTTATTGTAGCTACCCAATTGTCTCACGATGTTGGCCGAAATACCACGAGAAAATTTCTTCCCCCATGGAGACTCGAACCAGCGCAAGTTCGAACCGTAGCTCTGCGCCAAAGCTTCCTACCTTAACCGCTCGGCTACGGCGCGGGACACTTATATGTTGAAATGTTAATAAAAGTTATATGAGCATGCCATTAAATCTTTAGAGAATGAGGAAGGCTTACAACTGAATGGTATTAATAAGCTGTTAGTTTATGCTGATGATGTAGTACTACTGGCCGATAGCGAGGAGATACTAAAGGCCAACACGCACACACTATTGAGTAACACTAAGAAATTGGGACTGGAAGTAAATATCAGTAAAACTAAATATATGGTCACACGTAGAAATTCAGTATATAATGGAAATGGACAGCTAATGACAAATGAGGGAAATTTTGAGGAAGTGGCTGAATTCAAATACCTAGGAACAATAATCACAAATAGGAATGAGATGCACAAAGAAATTAAACATAGGCTCAATTCTGGAAATGCATGCTATTATGCATTGCAGGAGACTTTTGATGTCCCAACTTCCTTTCAAAAAACGTTAAGCTGGAAAATATATAAAACTATTATTCTACCAGTTATATTATATGGGTGCGAAACATGGACTCTTACTTTAAGGGAGGAAAGGAGATTACGAGTATTTGAGAATAAAGTTCTTAGGAAAATTTTTGGACCAAAGAGAGATGAACAGACAGGTGAATGGAGAAGACTACATAACAATGAACTACGTGGTCTTTATAGGAAGCCAGATATAATAAGAACAGTTAAGTCTCGTAGACTGCGATGGGCAGGACATGTTGCGCGTATGGGGAATGAAAGACGTGCATGGAAACTTCTTTTAGGAAAGCCAGAAGGAAAACGCCCAGTTGGTAGACCAAGAATGAGGTGGGAGAACAACATTAACTATGATTTGAGGGAAGTAGATTATACAGGGAATGATTGGAAAGCATTGACTCAGGATAGGGATGTATGGAGAGCTTATGTCCGCGCGGGCATGAACCTACGGGTTCGATAGTGCCAGTGAGTAAGTAAGTAAGTATAAATAATAGTCAGACATTTATTTTTTTTCTTTACTTTGGGTTACAACTGCACTTCATGAAAATAAAACATTTATAAGGTTGTAAAAAAAGGTCTAGTAGCCAAAATTGAAATATAAACCATTTATTAGGCTATGTGGAGATGGGAATAAATTTATTCCAACATAGAATTGAAAATATCTAGTTTTTTAGTTATTAGGTACACTTGCAATCTTTAATAATGCATAACCAAACATTCTCGGACCCATATTCATATTTTGTCTATATGTGAGGAATTCATATAACTTATGGCATTTTTCCCAGTTTTTGTTACACTCTGCAGCATTGTGCTAATTGTCTAATTAATTCCGTAAGTAACTTAAATATTGGTGTTAATTTTGCATTGGGGTTCTTTGAAGCAGGCCATCATAAAGATCGACAGAAGGTATAGCCCTTAGGAAATAAATAGGATCTTCAATGCGTTTTAGTCGAAATCACAAATTAATCTTACAGCTCTCTATGTTAAATGTCTCGCCAACAAAGGATGCATTTCTCCTTAAATTTATTTTAAATTATTTTCGGTACCGTATACAATTGCAAATTTTGTAGATAATTACATTAAATATCGATTAAAAAGAAAGTTTTTTATCTCAGTTTTGCATTCTAATTAACATGAGTTAATGAATTGGTAATGATTAAGCCTATACTTTAAATTCATACAAATGTCTAAATATTTTCTGATACTTTATCAGACGCCAGGGTTATGTTTATTTAAGATACGATAAAATTACAAGAACTGTATGAAGAACTTTTATGTAATGCCAAGTGTAAATATTGATCTAAATAGTCGATTCCTAATATAGGTCACATGTAATAAAGCAAATAAGGAAATGAATTTCATGTCACAACACAAACATGAATCTAGGAATGTCAACAACAAACTTATCAATCATTACATTGACAACACACAACATGTCATCTGTTTTGTCAGAATTTATAATCTTCTTCAGGTGGAATATTATTTTAATATAATTTTTGGTCTTAATTTCATAGAAGTCTTTAATTGGGTCTAAGGTTCACATTTAATGTGGTTCAGCTGCGTCGGGAGGCAAAGGCATACGTATGGCACGGGTTCGATTCCGAACGGCGAAAAGATGATTTTCCTATTCATTCATGTTCAGACTGGTCCTGGGCATACTCATTCTCTCATAAATTAAGCACTATGTGGGTAAAGTATTTCATTGGCGAAGAATCGTAGATTCTTAAGTTCGCGCCCTCATTTGTCTTCATGCCTTGTTTAATATGATACCAATACTTTTCCTTATCTTTACATATAACCTATATAGGCCTACGCGTAAATACACAGACTTATTTATATAACATAGGTCTATGTGGTAGATTTTAAAGAAATTTTAGTTTAATTTATAGTCCGTATAATGTGAGTACCTGTCAGCAATGCATGATGCGCCTTCAGGATGGGAACAAGAGAAAGGCCTCCAGATATTGAGGGTAGCTGCTAATATTTATTGAATAAGCAATCGCGAGCAGCCGACCAATACTAGTCCTCCAGGTTGGCGTAAGACTAACAACGTCATTCTTAGCCTAAGATCTGGCTGCAAGATTTCTACGTTCATCGAGTGTATGAACAAAATCTATTTTTTTTTTTTCATAAAATTGTGAATGACTGAATACATTTTTTGCCGAGTTGCCTATTAAAATTTGGCCGCCAGTATATTTAATTAAAATATAGTTAATTAGGCCTAATTTATTCGAAATAATTAGTTTCACTTGTTATTAACATAAATTATAATACAGTTCGCAGAAATCGATGTATAGAGCTTGAATAGTTTTGGTTGCCATTGCAAACTTGGCCGTAACCTCCTCGCAGCGGGAAGTAAAACCGCTGCCCTTTATGTATACTACGTACAATATATATACAAAAATATATTCAAAAGGTAGTGTTGATATACATTATACGAAACAAATAACATTTTAAATTAACTGAACTTGATTTGAAACAATATAAAACAATAAATATATACTTACCACCATTTTATTACTGATTGGGGCCACAGCCTGCTGTAGCCGCGAGAATGTTTACGGCCAAGTTTGCAATGGCAACCAAAACTTTTCAAGCTATATACGTCGATTTCTGCGAACTGGTTTATAATTTATTTTAATAACAAGTGAATCAAATTATTTCGAATAAATAAATAAATAAATAATATTTTTATTAAACATACTGACGGCCATTTTAATAGGCAACTCGGCAAAAATGTATTCGGTCATTCACAATTTAATGAAAAAAAAAATAGATTTTGTTCATACACTCGATGAACGTAGTAATCTTGCAGCCGGATCTTGGACTATCTGTAAAAATAACTATGATCAGAAACATAGGCCTACTACAGAGCTTCGGAGTAGATTGGATACTTTGACATGACAGATGGAAGATGTAGCCTATATGAGACTTAAGTAAGAGGAATTTTTGTATGTATCTTAGAGAACTGGTAAACAGAAATAATTGTATTCAGTTGGTCCAGGGAAGGTCTTGGTTAATTATGGAACTAAAACTGTTAATTCCATAAGCCTCAGAAGTAGTTTAGAATAGGAATCAGATAATATAGGCCTATAGGTTATTTTACTGGCAATAAACTATGGATACGACTAGCATTGCGTTAGTTATTAATGTGTTAATTTGCCCTTTATTTTTATAGGGTATCCAAGCTGGAAAAAAAGTGTACATATCTTTACTTAGCCTACATCCTGACCTAATAATCACTGCGCTTCTATATTATATGCCTATTTTTTTAAAAAATCCTGGAAACCTAGTCAGTTCATGACATGAAATTTTACAAATTTCTATAAAGATGTGTATCATACATATGGTTTGAACCACTATATTTATTTATACAAATGCAGGGGACTTGACAGAAATCATTGTTCATAATTATTAGAAAACAAATAATATAACAATAAATTAAAACAATAAAACATTATAGCAAAACAGAAAGTTTGGTCTTGCTTCCCAGTATCTATCCTTCAGCGTAGCAGAGTGAAGTGCCTGACACTGTAGCGGGTAGTTTCTGTCCATGTTGCTGTTCGTGGAGCACAGTGGGCAATAAGGACTAATGTAAATTCCAATCCGATGAAGATGAGTTGCAAGACATTCATGTCCTGTGTTTAGTCGAAAATGAACCACTATATACTGTATATATATATATATATATATACATATATACACACACACCCCGTACGTCCCTCAAGGAGACGTGGTGCTTTCCTAGTGGGAGTTCCTTGACCAAGCATAATTTAGTTATGCGTATTTCCCTACAGACGTCAGTGAGTGCTTTGTGGTCAGCAAGTCGCTTCATTGAGACATCTAGTAGGCCTCTAAAGTATTACTTCGTTGGGGAAAGCGGTTGAATTTTGCTCAGAAAGTTCTAATTTATAGGCTTGAGGTTCTTTTACGAGCTTGAAAATCATCAGACATTGGGCCCACGGCTAAAAAGTCCCTCCATGAGGAATTGTCCCTTAGATTTTTCATCTTAAAACTTCATCGATCCCGGTTGGGTTTGAATCCGCGATCCTCGGAACTATAGGCAAGGAACATAACCACTATACCATCGCGGCCGACTTAGGCTATCATGACTTAAGGGAAGTAGGTTATACAGGGGGTGATTGGAAAACATTAGCTCGGGATAGGGATGTGTGGAGAACTTATGTCCGCGCGGCCATGAACCTACGGGTTCGATAGTGCCAGTGAGTTAGTTATCAGTACTTTTGCTTATTGATCCCGAACGAATTTCTAGTTAAATTGAACGTGTAGGCCTAGTTATTTGTACATTCCTAATTTACAATCTCATTATATAAGAAACGGCTTTCTGCTTTCTATAAACGAAGTTATTAGTTTAGTGTGACTTCCTTCCAAGTTGTCTTATTTAGAAGGCGTTTTATTTGACTAGCCTAAGGCAGGGAAACAGCTAAATTTCCCTGTAAGTAATTAAATCTGATCTTGTTCCATTTTGTAAGTTGATAAAATTGCTTTAATTAAATCTTGAATTGTATTAAATGATTAAATAAACTTTACTATAGGGCAATGCTTTGGGACTAATCCATTTTTTATTTGAAACTAAATTAATTAACATTTTATGGATTCTATAACATTTACTTAAAATTTTAGGAAAACTATTGCATCAAATGAGTTGATTATGTGGTACCTTCTGAAATTAATTTGGGAGGTTTCGGATTTAAACCCACGAATTGATCAATCTTACTACAGTATTTTCCTGGTATTTTATCAATCGTCAAAATACAAAACTAAGTATTCATTTAATTATCAGAATTAATTTCATCGTAATGATGACTTGTAAATTAAATAGAGTTAAAGTATTTTATTTAATATCTGCAGAAACTCAATACAAACACGAGGATACTACCAGAAAATTCTAGATGTGGTATGATCTGAGATGTTTAAGGTATATAAATAAATAAATGAGAATTAAGTAAATAAATACATTTTTTTGATAAAAAATAATCTCGAATTTCTTGGAGTTAATTGATTAATGAATGTATTGTTTTTAAAAATATTGGCACATATGATACTAGTGCGTCTTCATGGAATGGCGGTTGAGTGCCAGCCTTACATTCCATCAGCCGGATATGACTCCCAGAGGATAAAGGGTTTTAAATCTCCATCTTGGGTGTATTTCTCTTTTCTTGTAGCCTATTGTCCCGTGCTGTCTTCGGCAGTGGCCCTGACGTATGCTAACTGTAGATCGAGGGCTCGCCTCTGTAGACCTATACATATCTAATGTGTGCTGCAGAGTTCCTCCTCCTTGCCTATAGGTCACCTTCCTAGTCCCATGAAAGCGGAAGTCCTGTAAAAAAAAAAGCATGCAAAAAATGAAATACAAAAGAAACATTGTGTTAAAAATGTCTAATTCAATCCACAATTAAAGAGACAGTTGCAAAAATATATAATCATAACATTAGTTTGAAGAGAGGGATTTGCATTTTTTTTTGACTGAATATATAAGAATTACTTTTATGTGGGAATTGTGTATTTATATGAAAATTATATGTTTAATTTTTTTACAATGGGTCTCTAGATAAACTAGAGTTTCTTTTTTTCTTTTTTAGAATAGTTATAGCATTTTGTTAAAGATACCTACCACTATGTTTTCTATGGTGTAGGACCTACTACATAAGTTAAGTTTGTATAAACATACCTAGTGACCCAGTTGTCCCCAACTGTAATTTATTAATCGCCAAGAACAAGATTGTGGCCTTTTTTTATTGAACTACGTGGAAAAGGGTTATTAATGATACATGGGACCTCTTTCCATGTAGAAACCAAATAAGAAAAGTATTACAGCTTTTTTTTTTTTTTTTTTTTGCGTACCGTTGTCCATATTTAGCATTTAAGCAGTACCTTAATAATCACGGATGATGGATGTCAGAAAGTCCGAAAGGCCTCTACACTTTAAAAACCGTAGTTGATAACGACTGGGTTACTTCAGGTGCGTTTGTTCTTTAACTTAAATAATTATCTCAACAGAATTAAAAAAATATTTTTTAAAACTTGTACATTATAGGAGATGCACACTTTTCAACCTCGAGATTCTAGGTATGTATGTATAGGCCTACATACATAAAAATTAATCCACTTGTGCATTTTTCAGCTCTTACAAATAAAAATGCATTCCTAATTCTAGCTGAAATTAGAAATGGTTGTAATAATACTCCCTGGTGCGACAGGCATAGAAGGACCTTTTTCTTTCAGGCGGCTGCTAGTAAATAAATACTTACAATGTTAGTTAAAGATATACAGCCTAGAAGCTAAATCATTTTAGTAGGCCTGTATCTATTAATCTCAGCTGACGAAGAACTCTGCATAATCATTTTAACGATGTTAACTCTATGAAGCTAGTTTTGGTTTCCAGTGTAGTGTTGTGATTTTGGAATAGATGTAGGCTAATGTGGTATTTTATAGTAACTAGTATTTTATTTAATGACTCCCTTTAACATCTCGGGTCCCGCGCCGTAGCCGAGTGGTTAAGGCAACAAGCCTTGGCGCAGAGCTATGGGACTTGCGCTGGTTCGAGTCTCCATGGGGGAAGAAATTTTCTCATGGTATTTCGGCCAGTATGGGACCGGTGCCCACCCAGCATCGTGATGCATTTGGGTAGCTACAATAAGTAGCGGCTCCAGTTGAGGAAACCAGCTATAACGGCTGGGGGACTCGGCATGCTGACCACATGTCACCCCTACACTGGCTGATTATCATCTACCTCTGTGATTGACACATGTGGATGTGAGGCCAGCAGCCGGCTGGTAGGCTAAGGGCCTTGTAGGCCTGTCGCGCCAGGAGTTTTTTTTTAACATCTCAGGTCACTAGTTTTGCAATCAAAATCTGAGCATAAAAGGATTGACAGTTTTTGTTCAGAAGCCTCTTATTTCAGGCTTGAGTATTTTTACACGCCGTTAAATTACCATACGGGACTCATGACTTTATTTCCCTTTCGAATGAAGCATTTTACACCTTTAAAGAATGTTTAATGATCGGGTTTGAACTCACGAACCTCAAAACGTGAGCCGATCATGTTAATAAGTCATTGGTCTATTGGGACCGACTATTTTCCAATAGATATTTGACTTATTAGACTAAAAAAAAAACTCAGTTTAAACTTAGAATTTTTAAAGTCGTTTCTTTATGTAAATAGGGTCATTAAAAAAACTACGGTGTGAGTAATAGAATGAGAAATAGGTGTCGTGCTAGAGATTATTCCACGAAAATCCCAGTGACGTCAGCACATTAATCAGCGTCATTCTGCAAATTGGAAGCAAGCCTTGCCGTTACCGATTACATTACTCTGTGAACATAATACTCCCATTATAATTTTTATTTTGAATGAAGCCTTAGGATACATCGAGTAATTAAATTACTGCAGCCGGATTATAGTGAAGACGAAGCCTCTGCATTTTGAGATTCAAAGAGATAAAAAAAACTGTTTCGCGTCACATAATTAACATTTCCCGTGAATAAATTTGTAACGTAAATAGTTTTCCTCTGAAAATTGAAGAATTATGTTATGGTTTTCATAGGGAAAACAAGTTTGGATTTATATAATTAGTACCTTCAACTCTCTTTGTAATCACTTCCAATTTTTTTTTCCCTGATATTCATACAGTATAGAAACTTCATCAACATTAAATAAAGATGCCTATTAATTATAAAAGAAATCTAATATCTAATGTTTATTAAAAATATATTACAAAACACTATTTATGTATTTTTTGGAATTAGGAACATATACATTTGTTGTGATTTTTAAGCTGGATTGGACACACGCACACAAACACACACACACACACACACATATATATATATATATATATATATGTGTCCAATCCAGCTTAAAAATCTCAACAAATTTATATGTTCCAAGTTCCACATATATATATATATATATATATATATGGTATGATAAGAAAAATAAATGCCTGGACGGGATTCGAACCCGGAACTCTGAGTTCCGGGTTCGAATCCCGTCCAGGCATTTATTTTTCTTATCATACCATATTAAAGCTTGCATTGCTCAATGTTAAACATTTAATTATAACATATATATATATATATATATATAGCCTATATATATATATCTCCACCGCTGTGGTCTCGAGGTAGCGTGCTGCCTTGTCACGCAGCGGGCCCGGGTTCGATCCCCGGTCGGGACAGTTTTTCTGGGTGAGGTTTTCATCGGGGTTTTTCCTCACCTGTAAGACAAATGTCAGGAAAACTTTAAGGCCCAAATGCTATGATGCAGTGCAAGACCTGCCCTCGGGTAGAATTACTATGGATGGATGGATGGATATACATATATATATATGTAGAATGGATGATGAAAGGGTGGTAAAAAACTCTATAATTGGAAGGCACTAACACCTAAATATATTTTTTTTAAATGGGAAGATGATGTAAATTATATAAAATTGATGAAGATAAAAAAATTGGAACAAATATGTCTAGGATAGAAAAGTGTGGAAGGAACTCGTTGAGAAGGCAAAAGCATTCTCCAATTGAAGTTGCAGCGCCTTATTAAGAAAAAATATACATTTGTTCTTTTGTGACATGGAATTATTCAGTCTTTTCTTAAGTTTAACTTACTTTTCTTTTTTAGGTAAGACCGGTACATTTACATGCCCCAAGCTTTCCCAATTCTATTATTAAATCTGGAACAAACACACATTTTGTCCACTTACAAGGACTTGATTGGCTTTCCCGGATGAATGATCAGCTCAATGTCGGTGATATCTCCGAAAGCAACACAAAAATTTAATGGAGGACAAATCAATCACTCATGTGCCCTAATAGTGACATTTCAATCCAGAATGTTCTTTGACGATTAAGGAAAACTTAAGGAAAAAACCGCAGTCAGATTGATGGACATCGGGATTTGAACCCGAACCTCGCGTGTACGTGTATTAAATTCTGCAGTCCCACCCAACTCGCTTGATATGTACTTTTAAAGCAGTGCAATACAGCTTAGGCCTATATAATAAAAAAATAGAGCTACTTATGGAAATGGCATGTAAATAACCAAAATAGTTTTTTTTTCCGAGTCGTAAAATACCTCCTAAACGTCTCCTTACGTCACTCATTCTTATATAAATCAATAGTTGTGAATAATAAAGTACGAAATTACAGTATATCGTATTCGATCAATTCGTTGGACTACTATATGTACATAGACATTATAAAAAATGCACTAATCCTTAACGACATTGTGTCATTTTTATTTCGTTTGTGGTTTTCTTGGAACATAATGATTGTTCACTGGATATGAGACAGAAATAAAAGCTAATACATGTTTTCCTCTCTACAACTATTGAATGAACAAAAATAATTGTGAAACTTTTGTTGTAGCACTTATGAGTCAGCGTTTACGATGTAAGGTCAATGATACATGATGAGTTGATGACAATAACAAATTCTACATCCAACAATCGTTAAATTCACATAGACGGGATCTGTAGATTGTTTCAAAAAATTATTTCATAAACTGAATAGACTTTACATTGGTGGAGATATTTATTTTAATCTAAAAGAGATTATCAACTGCTTTTTTTTTTCCTATGTTTCAATTGTATCTTCTCTAAGAAAGAAAACACTATTGAAACACAGAAGGATAAAGCAGTTGAGAATCTCTTTGAGCCTAGAAGGAAATTACCATGGAGGCCTAATATAGAAAATTTGCCAGTTCTCGGTTACAATCACTGTACGAAGATATACTTTTTGCCAAACATATTATTTATTCTAAATGGAGACCGTGTGTCGAGTACCGATATTGGGGGTGTAACCACATATTTTATGAAGGGAATATATCCATCGCTAATCGGAAAGCAATGGGCCACTCAACGGTGTTTGTTCCGACGGGATCAGTGAACTGAATGGATTATGAAACAAACTCTGGATTTCCAATACATTTTTAACAGGGAAAGAAAGGACTGAGTTAGACGCGAACAGAAACTGTAGCCTGATGCAGGACGTTTCATAGAGTAGAAATCCGTTTCAAAGTCAATTTCGATCGGAGATTTCTGTTTCGAAGCCTCTCAAATATTATTTTCTACCTTTATCACCCCCATGCATATTGAGTTTGAATGTGGACTTAAACAGTATCGGGACTGCCACTACTCATCTCAGTGACCCCGAAAACTGTAGGTTTGAGGCCAGTATCGTTCCTTTATCATTATTTCTACTTGCCATCCTCCTCTCACCACGCTAATGGTGCTACGGGTCAATCTGGTTCTTAAATGTCATTGAGATAGTCGCCAATTATCTTAGCTACCCCGAAAACTATGGATTATAATAGATGCAAATCATGATATATTAAACATATTATTATTCACCTCTTCTCATCCCTAGGGATGATTGGACTTGCATGACATCTACACTGTCACCAATGAGCATGATGGCACCGAAAACTATGGATTAGACACTAATCTTGGCAATTTTGGATATATTTTTTTCGCCCCTCTCTTTAAAGTGCTAGAGGCCAAATTTGGACATAAAATCATCAAACCCGTCACCAATCAGATAAGTAGTAGCGAAAACCACGGTTTCTACACTAATCTTGGTCATTTTGGATATTTAATTTTCACCGTTTCTCGTTCCCTTAAGGATCCTATGTCAAACTTGAGCTCAAATGGGAACATAACTTTCTCCAATCAGCTTAGGGCCTCGAAAACTATGGATTCGACACTAATTTCGATCCATTCATTTTAGTTTTCATTCTTTAACCCTGCCTCACCTCTCCTAGGGGTGCTAGGGATCAAATTTTGGTTTAAATTTCACGGGAACTGCCACTAATTTGCTAATCGATCCAAAAACTATGAATATGACACTAATGTTGTGCGTTTCCTATATTTTTATATTTATCCTCCTCTTAGGTGTGTTAGGGGTCTCTTAGTCCCATAGAACCTTTTGCAAATTGTAAGTTATATGCGTATCGAATTTGGTTGAAATTACTCTAGGTGTTCTCGAATTATGCTGTAACATATTATATATATATATATATATATATATATATATATGTCGTTTCGATCATTTTTCCATTTCAACCTCCACTCTTACCCCCTTGGGGTGCTAAGGGTATTTTACTCCATACGGCCACATTGCCGGATCGTAATTTATAGGTGTATAAAATTTGGTTCTTCCAACTCTTTTGTATGGTAGCGAAATATAGACATTGAAACAGAAGGATATACAGAGACTTAGATCTGCTGAAATAAGATACCTTCGGAAGACTGCAGGATACACACTACTAGATCATAAAAAAATGAAGACATCTTAGAAGAAATCACATGGAACCTTTAGAAAACAACATTTCTGATTATAAGTCAAGATGGATGCAACATGTTGATCGAATGGAAGATCACAGGATATCCAAACAAATGTTAAGCTATCAACCTGCAGGAAGAAAATAAGCAGGACGTCCACTCAAAAGACCTTTGGATGGTATTTTTCTTGAGGCCGAAATAGGTCAACAAATGACCTAAATTCATGAATGGACTATGATGATGATGATGATGATGATGATGACAAAATTTGGTTGAAATTGTTCCAGGCGTTAAAAAGTATTTCGGCACATGGACCTGTATACATACACACACATAAATTCATTTTGATACATATACTGTAGATAATAAAAGCCCTCTAGACTTCAAATGATACATAGTGTACTAATGCTCAGAAACCATAAATATTGTCATTCAAACAATTTTCTGCTAGTATAAGTAATCTGTGACCACGCCTTTAAGCTGGAAATTGAATGTAGGCAATTCCTAGAATGCATGCAGAAACGTTTATTACATGCACGTTCTCTCTTTCTCTCTCTTCGTAAAACTGCTGAAATAACTAATAATAACTTATATAGTATGTTTCTGCAACTAATTCATGAAATTGTTCAGATGTTGTTACCTTCAGAAACTTGTGAAGATTGTGAAGGACATTGGAATACAGACACGCGATGCTCAGGATTGTGGTCTACCATCATGTAAGAGGTCAAGGAAATGTTGTACAATATATGGAGGCCAGTTTTTTGTTGTCAAGATTAGCCTTATGATTTTATTTTAGCCCTTGTCAACAGGAGTATTTATTTTTACTGCGAATTAAGTAATCTTCAATTCTTTTTAACATTTATTTAGACCAGGCTCTTAACTTATGGTATAAAAAATGTTCTGAAATGGTTATTTGCTATAGGAGGAAAAATACTGCATTCATTGTTATTTGCAGATGATCAAATAATTTTTGCAGGGGATGAAGATGATATGAAATATATGATAAATAAATTAATGGAAGAATATAAAAAATGGGGACTGAATATAAATTTACAGAAAACAGAATATCTGTGTTTGGGAAAGGATGTGGTTGACCTCATACTTGAAACAGGGAAAATAAAAAAATGTGATTTTTTTAAATGTCTTGGGTCAATAATTACAAGTTTAGGTACCTGTGAGAGAGATGTACAGACTAAAAAAAAAAATGCAACTAAGAAATGGAGTAATTTGGAACAAAAATATTACAAAGGAAACTAAAATGAAAATTTATAAGAGCATAATACAGAATATTTTGTCATATGGAAGCGAAACTTGGTCTTTGACGGAATTACAAAAGAATAAAATAAGAACTGTTGAATTTGATTATTTTAGAAGAAGCCTTCAAAAAACAAGACAGGATAAAATAAGAAATGAATTCCTTTGGAGAGAAATGAATGTCACCACATCTGTTGTTAAGAGGATTGAAAATCAAACGCTTAAATGGTTTGGCCATATACAAAGAATGGAAAATGAAAGATGGCCAAAAAATATATACCAATGGTCACCCCCTGGAAGACCAAGATGGAAATGGAAAACCTACGTCAGAACAATAATGGAGGATAGGAATTTGGAAGAGGGAGATTGGAATGATAGAGATAAATGCTATAAGTGGGGGAAAGCCGAAGAAGAAGAAGTAATCTTCCAACATCTGGGACAACGTGATAGAGGTTTTTTCTATATATTTTTATCTATGTAATAGATTGAGTACTTTTTTTTTACTGTATGTAGTAGTCTTGTGTTTTCTCCAGAAGTGCATTGATTTTAATTGTAATTGTATTATAATATGATAATTAATGATCAAATGGTTCATAGAAATTAAATATCAATTTAGCATTTATCTTAACTAATAGGTAAAGCACGAAAATTTCTACAGGTATGCAAACGCGTTGATCTCATGCATCAAACATCAAAATGTAATTAAAAAGTTAAGCTAAATTAAGTTAATATATACATGCCTCATATATTTACATATAAAACTGTATCGTAGTAAGAAGAAATAAAATAGGTCCTGGGATTTCAAATCAGGACCTCCAGAATATAAATCTTAATGAAACCAACTTGCTCGAAAGTTATATGCCAAAGTTAATGTATACGTATACAAAAATTATGAAGAAATGTAAAATAGTTTACAAAAATTACACTTGATTAACCGTCCAGTAGACATGGGTGTAGATAGGATAAGTTACACTTATGAATCGGTTATTTAAGTTTCCTGATATTGTAATGTCAATATTTAAGTTTCAAAATTATGGTAGGAAGGACATTTTCAAAGAATGGAATGTACATAGGATTTCTAGAAAACTTATGGAAAGTAACTTAAATCTGAAGGTAAAAGATTGTGGGTCGACTAAGATTGTGATGGATAGATTAATCTCACGAAGACTTGGACAAGTTGGGAATAAAAAAAAAAAAGGTCAATGAATACCAGGGAAGTTCTGAGTGATGCCGAGGTAAAAATTGTAGTTCACCAACATTTAAGTTATGTATGCAATGCATATTTTACAAATAAGGTTCTCCATTAATGTGCTTTTTCCAATAACAATCAATTTATTGTATTGTTCGCTTTTCGGGTTTTTCGCTCAGCGTAAAATGGTGTTTATGTGATATGTTATCAATGTTATCACCGCTTCAGCAAACTATATATATATATATATATATATGTTATATGCACTTGTATTGTCCCGCGCCGCGCCGTAGCCGAGTGGTTAAAGCAAAAGGCTCTAGCGCAGAGTTACGGGACTTACGCTGGTTCGGGTCTCCATGGGGAAACAATTTTCTCGTAGAATTTCGGCCAGTATCGTGAGGAATTTGGGTAGCTACAATAAGTAGCAGCTTCAGGTTGAGAAAGCCTGGGGGCTCGACATGCTGACCACATGTCACCCCTATACTAGTAGGATGATCGTCTACCTCTGTGATTATCACATGTTGATGTGAGGCCAGCAGCCGGCTGGAAGGTCAAGGACCGCCTAGGCCTGTCGCACCATGCAATTTAGTTTAGTTTATGTAAGCGTACTTGTATTGTGTATAGAGAGAAGTGTAGGATAAGTGGCTAATGTTTATATAGTGTAAGTCTCTGTGTGTGAAGAGAAGAAGAATGAAAAACCGATGCCTGGACATAGCCTACTTTTGTCGAAAAAATCGCCAAGAGAACGACGTACCATCTGCATCCCTCGCGACGGACACATAGCTATTAACAGTACCACATGTCCTCTTAACATACATATGAACTTTATTGTAGAGGGGTTTTGGAAATTAATCCAGGCATTTGATGTACAGTCTATCAATTAGAAAATGACACCACCCCACGAGATTGAACAGTTTACGATAAAATTTCCAACACCGCCAGGTATACGAAGATATAGTCGGCTCAGTATTTAGTTTACAGGCGGCATCAAAGGCAACTGTTTTGCACTAGTTTAAAAATACATTGTTACTGCCAGGTAGAGCCGGAGAGTTTCCCTTAGAGGCTTCTAAGACGCCGCTCCAATCACCAAAAACTGAAAATTGTTCTCTGCCAATAATGACCACGTGGGTATAATTATGTTAACAGTGTTGCAACTTTTGTCTTTTGCAGTATCTTTAGTTGGTGAAAATGTGTTCTAGTGAATAAAACATGACAACGCCGCTTGATGTGTTAAATACTTATGCGTGCAAAATAGACCTGCCTAATCACAAAGCAAAGAGCCTGTAAACTAAATAACTGGGCCGACTATACTAATCCTGTTGGGAAATATTGTAAATATACTGTACTGTATGTTGTTATAATATGAGGTTTGGCTTTCATTCTCTAGAGATTGTTTTGAGAAACATTACTATCAGGTTGTTTTCGTGGTATGAATAGAAGATTCCTGTTTGCCACACCCTTGTTTGCAGGCCATGAACTTGTTAGCAGTCTGCACATAAAACGGCTTTCATACACACAAACTCTTAACGAGGATTTCTGTCTGAATCAGATAAAAGTCTCCATAATGCTAGTTGCTTATAATAATGACGTGCATTGTAATATAGAGTATGCTACATAACATAGTATCGGTTACCTGCATATTTCCGTCTTCTCAGACGCTGCGTGTCATTATTAATGCAATATGTGTGGCAGTTATTCCTAGAAGCAAAAGTGTGTATGTCATGTATGAGTTGGCAGGCCGACTACGCCATAGTCGGGAAAGTGTATTACACATACAAAAAAGGCTCCCAACATCCTGTTTGGATAAGCCCTTCCCTGCATGCCAGGGATCTACAAAATCTCATCTTTTAAAAATTTGGAACTAGGTTGGCAGTCCATGGATTCCACCACCTGATATGCAACAACACAAAATTTCATTAAGCAAATAAAGACTGTCAATGTACGCTATGCGAAAAATCGTGTGACCGATATCACATTGAGCTATGCACAAAAAGAACAAAAACAATGTGTGAATATGCAAATATGTAAATTTAAAATGTATTCTATTTTCATCCTGGCTATTTGGCTGCAATAAAAAAATTAAAAATTTGGAACTCTCTTATACAAAAATATTAAAAATAAAATTCACGCTATTGCCGTATAAATATTATGGTTCCTTCACCCTAACTTAAATAATTAGCATGTTATAACATAGGTTTAACCTAGGTTAAGCTTATATGCTGTGTGATTAATTTATATATTTTTAAATGCATTATGACTAGCCTTACGGGCTTAGTGGTTAACGTTTCTGACTACATTTCATGAGGTCCCGGGTTCAATTCTCGGTCAGACCATAGGAATTTTTCCTTAAAGGAATTGTTCCAACGGTTGCCCATGGTCTGGAATTTAAGTTAAGTTTAGGTTATGGACTCTACTGGCGCTTCATTATTATCACCCATCATATCATCGGGGTAATGTAACTCAGTCTTCCAGGTGAACCCCAACTTAAGAAGTGGATTACAATTTGACAATGCTAGGGAAGAATGCCAGAAATGTCATAAAATACAACCTGGTGGCATTGGACAAAAAAAAAGAATGTATAATTAACTTTATGTAACATCTAACTTTTTTTTTCGTTTATATTGTTTTTCCTTTTTTGTTTTACCTTTTTTTCCTTTTTTGTTTACCTGTTTTGTTAACTTTATTTTATCCTCACGTAGACACAAGGACAGGACACACACACCCAGACCCAGGGTGGAGATTTAAAATCCCCAACCCCGTCAGGAATCGAAACCCGGGTCGCCGGAGTGGAAGGTAGGGATTCTACCGACTACGCCACGGCGACGGACAAAAACTTCAATTGCTGAATTTTTAAGCGACTTTATATAACTTTTTGTTAATTTGGGATCACATGGAATTTTTTTAAATTTTATTTCTGGGTGAGTTGATGACAACTATAAAAGTCTTAAATGAATAAAATATTGTACACCAACTACATATGTTAATCTAGTACAACATTTTATGTGATAGCGACTGCTATGTAAGTGTGGGAACATATACTAAAACATTAAATACTTCATAAGATAAATTATTTGTAGGCCTATATAAAAAAGTAAGATATGTACGTAATTTCAATAAATTATACATTTTATAGCAGTGATAAATTTGTGAGATTCTAATCAATAATGACAAGAATATAGAAAAAGTGTTGCTATTATAATCAAGATTCATCCAAAGCAATTCTGTCCGAGGGCAGGTCTTTCACTGCAATCATAGCATTTTCATGCTATGCTTTGCAGCTTTACTAGGGAATTATAGGTGTGGTAGCTTCCCCGTTACTTTCCACACATTTGAAGGATGATGATGATGGTGGTGATAATGATCGGATGATTTTCGGGGACCGTTGGGCCTTAAGCGTCCTGACATTTGTCTTACAGGTGAGGAAAAACCCCGAAAAAAAAAAACCTCACCCAGGAGCCTGTTCCGACCGGGAATCGAACCCGGGCCCTCTGCGTGACAAGGCAGCACGCTACCTCGAGACCACAGCGGTGGACACTATAATCAACATAATGTCTATAAAATTGTGATTACTTTTAATAGGCCTATTAACGAGAATATACATTTTATGCTTTCAACAATGAATTCAGTTTAAAAATTAGAAAGCTCTTAATTGACTAATAATCAATAAATCAATTAACAATGTATTTTTTTATATATTTTCGGATTGAAGCTAGATGATTGAATTACACATGGCGCATCGAACTTTATTACATCATCATCATCACTCCAGGGATTAGGCAATTGCCCGTTCCGACTTCATATGCATCAGCCCAACGTCTTCTAGGTCTTCCAACATCACGTCTTCCTCTTGCTTGATAATTTCTTGCTAACAATGGATATCTCTCCTTACTCATTCCATCCATGTGATCAATCCATTTATGTCTGTAATTCGTGACTTTATCCAATAAAGGCTGTACTTTCAATTCTTCTCTTATATCCTCATTTCTTATTCTATCAAGTCTTGTACATCCTTTTACTTGTCTTAGGAACCTCATCTCCGCCGTCTGTATTCTATCCTTCTGTCTTTTCACTGGAGCCCAAGTTTCACGTCCGTACAATATTGTGGGAACCGCCATAACATTATACATTTTTATCTTGGTTTCTTTTCCAATTTTATTTTTGAATGTTCTCTGTATTGTTCCACACACCGTCTGAAATTTATTTATTTTGGAGTCAATATCTCTTTCCACATTGTAGCCAACATCACATCCCAAATATTTTAAACTAGACACCTGTTCTATCCTTTGATTTTCTAAAATAATTTTGGATCTCACTGGATCTCTTCCTCTAAAAGCCATGGTCTTCGTTTTCCTTACAGAAATCTTTAGATCGTATAATTTACATATTTCAACTTAATTAGATAAAATAGTTATTTGGCCTATTTTACCAATTCAAAATTTAATATAATCTAGCTACAATTTTCTCATCTCCTGCGAGACCCTAAATTTCCAATCTATAGAAAAGGGGTTTTGCATTGAGTTCTTATGTTTGTTTATTTAGTGGGTTTATCTTCGTCTGTTTTTGCTACCAGGCTAATAGCAATACACAGGTAATAAGTTCTTATAGGTCTACCTGTGAATTTGGCAAGGAAGAGGATGGATTTTCAACATGGACAAATGCATTTAATACGGTACTATAACTATTTGTAAAACCCATAGATTTAATATCGCAATTCACTAAGAGACTCCATTGGTAGAGGAACTTCGAGTAATATGCACTCCTATTTTGAATTTGCTGTTTTTCTTCTTTTAATTAAGGGAGTTGAATTTTGTTTAATTACAGTGATTATCATTAGTGTTATAACTATAAAATAACATTGTTATTTTATTCAAATATGGAAACATCTTCATAATTTATAAACTTTTTTACGTTAAAAGAAAGGTCCACTTTAACCTCCATATTCGGATAAAGTGGACCATAGAGTCCACCTTAGCTTTTAGTCTAATTTTTAGTTTACTTACTCTATTAATTTATACAGATAGGCACAGAGTAATCTGAAAATATTTATGACTGATTAACCTAATTCAAAAGCGTTGATATTTATTTAATGTTTTGAAACATTATTTTTGATTATAACATTCTCACATCATTCAACTGCAGAGAGTGACGGTCTTTCGGTTTAGTATATTTACCAAGGATATTAAATAAAATTAATTAAGTGCATGATTTTTACAGATAACATCGCCATTGATAAAATGTACGTATTCGTGTAAAGTGGATCTAGGTCCACTTTAACCGCCTCGTGGAGGGTCCACGTTAACCTAATTCCTTTGTTTTGTTTAATTATTTTATACAGCTGCCGTGTCACATAATATCAAACCAAACCCATCAGTAGCCTATATTAAAGCAGCATCTACATAATATAACATATTTAGGAGTTTTTTCTCTACATTTGTAATATTAAATAGCAGAAATTATGGATTACCGATAATTCTTAGCTTTAAAAAAATTAGTGGTCAAGTTCATAAATATCACAAATAAACCCTTCTTCACACGAAGAATAAAAGAAACTGGCCTTGAACACGTCAAAGTTGATGAGAGGAAGAAGATAAAATATTTTCTGTTCCAGGGCATCACCAATTAAACAAGATATTAACAGGGTCCACTCAAACCGAAGGGTCCACATTATCCGAACTTCTTTTACCTATCAACATTCAACGAATCCACAACCTAATATCCTCTCGTTAACGCCTGTACCTCCCTAATGGTTTTTTCATCAAGGTTACTGAAACATTCAAACCATCTTTACTCTCAAGCTATATGACCTGCTCATCTCACTTGTCAATCATTTAGATGTCATTGATATGAATTATGGAGTTCTTGTTGTGAAGCTTCTTCCTAAGAGACCGAAAAATAGCCTTAGAATCCCATTTTCGAATATTTTAGTGTATTATTTTTTCCTTAATTTTAATTAAAATCTTTAACCCTTTAATTGACGAAAAACTAAATTCTGGTGCCAGTTATTTATGTGTCGGACCGCAATGAAAAGAAAATAATGTATAACTTCAAGTTATTACTGTATATTTTGTAATTAAACACAAATGTAAGTAATCTCTATAATTCGTTTTTCTATTGTATTATTAAAAAATATTAAATATATTAAATAAGTGTATCTTAAAGGATAAATTGACAATTACGAATTTTAACTTCCTCTTGAATTTGAAGCTACGCCCTCGAGTCGAATTTCCGTTTTTCCGAAAACTACCGGGTCTACATTATAAGTTGTAATCGCTCGAACTGGGGTTTTAAAGTGGGCTATGTGTTTTGCTTCAGCGGGCGGCGAGCGCATCAGGTTTGGCCTTCACGGGACATGGATGCAGTTAGTCAGCTTTAAATGACCAAGATGGTGAGACCGAATTCACTGCTGCATCGTTGTATACAAATTATTTTAGGTGTGAGTCTGCTGGATAGGTATTTAATTTAATTTAATCAGACGTTTCCTTCTGAAGAGCCACCTTCAAGAACTCACTTGCATCAGCCTGAGTGTGGTTTCCAGATACCATGCCTGTATAACCCGGGAATGATGACGCCTTGAACATATGTTATAACTTATAAGATAAGATTATATGTCATAATTTTTCTTAGTTGAAGCATGGAAGCCATGCTCGAGTCGAGTGTGGCTAATGCGGGCTTAGTAGCGGCGAGTAAAAACACCACTCGCGCGGATACAACGTATAATGTAGACGTTATACACCTTGCCTGGGATCGAACCATGAGAAAGAAACGAGAGAGAGAGGGGGGGATGCAAATACTGCATAAAATGTCCGGTTATATTTCTCAATTTTACCGTATGTACTTACAAATTTTGAGAAAAGTATAGTTTATTTTATAGATTTATCATCTTGAATTCACTTATTTGTGCTGGAGGAGGTATAATAAAGAGAGTTGAAGGGGACATATTCGCATCAATGATTTTTTTGATACGAATAACAATATTCGAAATATAAATAGCTTCCATACATTACTATTCTTCTTGCGAGTGTAGAAAGCGATAAAAAGTCTCCTAAATCAATGAAATTGCGAACTCTTCCCTAAATAGATAAATTCAAACTTCTGCTAACTTGAACTATTTTCAAAGCATTCCAATGGCATTTTTAATAGAATAAACGGCTGTTTTCCAACTCGAAACTACACTTCAATGCTATATTAAGGATTTACAGATTATGTGAGCACGCATTAATATAAAACAAAATCATACATTTAGAAGGAGATGGAAAATAAGCTACAACCTGAGAACTGCTGCTATTGTATTTTTCTATTCTTTGTAAATAGGTTATGGAATAGGAATGGGATTCTCTTCATATCGAATTCAACAAATCCTTGGAATATTTCATACGTGAGATTAATATATTGTGAAAATTCAGGTATTACACTTTCAAAAGGGTTCTGTGCTTTCTTCACAAAGCTCCAAACAAGCTTGTATCTGCCATTTTTTTTGTGGAATTTGGTTATTTTGATTTTTGAAGAATATATATATATATACATTTATTTATTTATTGTTGATCATATTTTAATTGTTGCTTTCTGCTATAAAACTAATCGCAAAACTGGGATGTGAATTCTTACACCAGACAATTTCGTCACAATTTAACTCGTCTCACATCTCTATAATACAGGACGGGCAGATTTTAACTTTCCCTTCCAGAAATGCCGCATCCTTAAATTTTCCCCGAGACCATCAAGAAGAAGAATAAAAAAACTCTGTGAATTGAATTCTTCTAGAAAATTTTTATCAAATATATATATATATATATATATATATATTTAAATTAACCTTAGTTGGTTATCGCGGAAATTATATTTCTTTTAGAATCAGTAAAATGACAAATTTTAACTTCTCCGATCTAAAAAACCCGAAATAACGTTATAACAGTATTTTGTATGTTATAGAAAAGCATTAATTTGAACTCCTTTATGAAAGATGTGATGAATGATGGACACTCCTGGATGAGCGTGTCTGCCGGGAGCCAGAATTGTGAGGTCTAGAAAACACCAGTGCAGATGCCAGAGAATGTAGCGTGTTTGTTTTGTTCTTTTCACACCCCGGAAACATGTGTACACATTCTTATTTAAAAGGCCGCGGAATGTTGCAATTCCTCTATTTCATTGGCATTCGTTTATCTCTGTCAATTCCAAGTACTGCATACAAAACTATTATTGTTACTGCTATAGGCCTACCTATTTACTGTTTAGTTTTTTCGCATGTTCGTACAAGGTTATCTTAGAAGTATGCATAGGCCTATGATAACAGTTGATGAAAGAATAACAAAAAATATTATGAAGGGGCTTGGCAAAATGTCTTTCCTTTTTAAAAATTATATAAACAATTGTACTATTTGACTTCTTAGATGAAAAAGTTTCATAAAATTCAGAAATATATAATTCAATATATGATATGCCTACTAACGAACGTAAAAGAATATAGTAGACGATCCACATACATACACAAAATGGAAACTTGGCAAAAAAAGGAAACAACAGGATGAAAACGAATGATGAAAGATTTGCATGGGTGAATTCTATGGAAAAGGATTTTAGATAATTGAGAAGAGAAGAACAATGATAGAGGGTAGATAGGAATGGCGACGAGTAGTAAAAACTCCATGGTTCTCAATGGTGTATAGAATAGAATAGATTTATTTAGCCTGGTGGAGTTAAGGCCGTGTGGCCTTCTCTTCCACTCACCAGGACAAACATATGTTACATATGAATACAAAAAAAATTACAGTAATAGTCATATTAAACAGGATAAACATATGTTACATATGAATACAAAAAAAATTACAATAATAGTCATATTAAACAGGACAAACATATGTTACATATGAATACAAAAAAAAATTACAATAATAGTCATATTGTGGTATAGTACCACAGATAAGGGTTATTTTGTTTAAGGGAGGGTATTTTAAAGAATTTACTTTAATTTTGTTAATATTCTTATCACTATTTCACTATTTTTATAGAAATTTATAATCGTTTTGCTAATTCCAGGACCTTTGGATGCATCCCAATTGTCAGGTTATGTAGAGTATTTGTTGTTTTTAATCGCGCATCCTTCTATAAATCCATTTAGGCCTATACATTTTTTATTAATTCTTAAATAATAATTGACATCGATTTATGGTAATGGAAAATATTTCTCAAATTTGCATTAATAACTGAGTAAATCCACGAGAATCGAGTTCAAGATCTTCCGAATATGAATCTCAAAGGCTCGCGTTTGAGCCAACTCATCTTTTTTCCCATAAGTTGAATTACCCTTTTCGCATAATCTGCTTAATTAAGATAATTTTGCCTTTCATTTTATAAATGAGAAAGTAATGTGTACAAAACTTCGAAATGTTAACCGCCTCAGACACAACGGTCCTGTTTCCATACCCGGCCAGGACAAGGGTGAAGATGTTTTCGTTTAATTAATTCATTAATTTTTATCACCTGTAAGACAAATTTAAAATACCGTTAAGGTCCAAATAGTCTCGAACACCATCTGACCAACATAATCATACATATCATATGCGTCTTGTGTAAAGACGCAATGCAAATACATAAAAGGAACACATGGACTAATGATCACAACGTAAGACCCTAAGACGCGATATAACCTTGATGTTAAAGCGTTCATAAATAAGTTGAAATAGAAATCTCCGAAATGTGCAAATTGCTATACATGGTGATGATTAGAGCCCGGATTTGTATGCAAAATAAAGTACGAAATATGCATGAAAATGTAGAAAATATGCACCCTTAATATGAAAAAACAGATTGTAATAAAATCAAATAACTTATTTGTTTTGTGGGTATTCTTAGCTTAATCCTCACTGTTACAGTAGATACGTAAGGTTTTCATGGGGTTTTCTTGAGTGAAGCACCTTGGTCTGTCAGTGAAAATGTCCTTTCTACATCACATGATGTCACACGTGCATGTCAAAAACACCACAGTTCTTCTTCAGTGAATTCCTCTTCGGTTACAGTTTTTTCACTATCGCCAGAGACCATTTTGATAATTTGACAAATTCTATTGTAGCCAGGATTTTTATTTAATACTTCACTAAGCTTAAGAAATGTGATTTTAGCAATACCGTAATATTATTTCTCAAGGCCCACGGTATTCCCCTCTTACACAGATGTAAATATACACGTTACGCTTATATCCAATTGATTGCAGAGACTTTATTAATTAAAAAATAATTAATCATTAATTAATTACTGATAATTAGCTGAAGGGAAAATTATAATTTAATACCACATTTAGGAGTAAAATGTGTATTTATGCATTAAAAATCTAAAATAAGCATTTTCCCCCGGAATGTGCATTTGTATGCATTATCAAATACCGCTCAAATTGTCTGTGAAGGGACCACTTAACATGTAAATCATTTCCGTATACTTTCAAATGCGCAAAAGAAAAAAAAACATGCATTTCGCATACAAATTCGGGCTCTAGTGATAATAAAATTATCATTGAATTTTCTATGCGGTCAAAACCTATGGATACGTAACTGATAGCAGTACAACCTATACAAACTATCATGTCGATAGAGAATTAGATAACGAATGATTCTTACAAAGCAGAGTTCAACATGAATCAAATTATTAGTTTTATTTTATTTATATCGTATACAGTATCATGTTTATATTTATTTTCGAAATTTAAACTTTGATGCACTCCATGATACACAATCCTTACTTCATCTTGAAACATCTGCATCCAGTAAGTACAGAATCATAAAATGATTTTTCCATGTTGGAGAAAGGATTTTTTTTAACTTCTAAAAATACGCATTTATAAAGAATGTTAAGAACTTATGAATGAAATGCCAGGTATTTAATTTGAACATTATTAAATCTTACAGCAATTCCCATGTCTTTTCCAAGATATTAGATTATAACACACAGCATCACTCTAAAGTAAGCAAAATTCACAGATAATGATTGTAAGTTAGTTAACTGATAAATGTTAAATTAGTTCAATAACTTTCATATTATTGATCATCATTCCATCTCTTGAACATGCATTTAATACAGAAATTCTCCACATAGCACACTTTCTTGCCTAGTTAAATTAATTTATGCCGTTCCGTATTCGCTTTAATGAATCTTTTTGTTTTATACACAACATGATACAACCACCATACCGATAGCAAGGCACATCTAAATAACAATATTACACACACTCATTCAGAAACTTTACTTGGACACTTCTTCTTCTTCGTCAGGCTCTACGACTTCCAGTGGAATGTCTTGGCCTTCTCAACCAGTTTACGCCACTTCTTCCTATCTTGTGCAGTAGATTTCAAATAAAAAATCCCCATCTCTTTCAAATCCTCAATTACGTCATCTTCCCATCGATCCTTGGGTCTTCCCCTTGGTCTTGTTCCCTGTGGCTTCCAATTCAAAATATCATTCGGCCATCTTCCCTTTGGCATTCTTAGTGTATGTCCAAACCATTGTAATCTCTTGGATTTGATGAAACTAACTATATTTTCTTTATTATTCTTGAGGTATAATTCGTCATTCCTTCTCAACCTCCAATTTCCATTTTCCCTTACTGGACCTAGCACTCTTCTAAATATTTTCCTCTCAAACGTTAATAGTCTTAATTTATCTGCTTCTTTTAGCACCCAGGTTTCAGCTCCATAACATATGATTGGTCTTATTATTGCTGTATATAGTTTGAATTTAACATTTTCTGATATTAATTTGCTTTTGAATATATCGAAATTAGCAAAATATGCTTTATTCCCTTGCGATATTCTTGTTTTGATTTCTTCTTCAACAGTATTATTATCGTTCACTTGGACACGCGCACTTTATATATATATATTCTATATATCTATATATATATATCTATATCTATATACCGAAACAGCTGTCCTTGAATTATATAATAAATATAAACTCAATAAAACTAACTAGACTACGTTTTAATTTTTTTATTTCATTACTATATATATATATATTTGTTTATTTATTTACTCCATGGCGTGACAGGCCTAGAAACCCCTTGGCCTACCAGCCGGCAGCTGACCTCACATCTACATGTGTTAATCACAGAGGTATGCGATCATACTGCCACTGTAGGGGTGACCTGTGGTCAGCATATCGTGTCCCCCAGCCGTTATAGCTGGTTTTCTCAACCTGGAGCCGCGACTTAGTGTAGCTACACGAATGCCTCATGATGCTGGGTTGGCTCCGGTCCCAATCTAGTCGAAATTCCATGAGAAAATTTCTTCCCCCATGGAGACTCGAACCAGCGCAAGTCTCGTAGCTCTGCGCCAAGGTCTCTTACCATAACAACTCGGCTACGGCGCGGGACATATATATATATATGCCTATCAAAAACTGCAACTGAAATTAACGTCTAAACTATAATTTAATAGAATATCTGGATAACTTAAACCAATATTTATGCACAGCATTTTTGTGTTGCAAAATTATACAACACTGGACCTAACAACCAATGAATGAGCCATATTTCAAGACCACTTTAAAATCACGATCACACATGCTGCTTATAAGTTTATCCAGCATGGATACCTCCATATTTTCTCATGTAGAGATGATAGCTGCCTGCAACAGTAAACTTACTGTTTTCCCAGAGGTTCTCAATAGGATTTAAATCAGGAGAATTTGCGGTCCACTTCATTATAAGTACCCCATTCTGCAAAACCATTCCCATGTGTAGTTTGTAAGATTCAAAATTAACTTCGAATCGTCTCCCCAAAAGGTAGAACGTGAATAGCTAAACCAATAGTTTCCCCAGAAAGTAGAAAGTGAATATCTAGTAGATCATAATAGTAAAGTCCATTCATTCGGCCCTTAGAGAAGGCTATACCATTAGTGACCAACTTCCTTGTTGACTTTTTAAAAATGTCTGCTCTTTTTTCCGCAAATCATGCCAATAACAGGCTGCCCCATAAGGTCCATCTATATTTAATTTTTTCCAATCACTAAACATTACTTGTTTCCATTCGGACTTCCACTTATGTACTGTTTTGCCCGGATTACTCGTGCATTTCTGTCAGTCAGGGCTGCCTTTTCTGCCTGAATTCTTATATAAACAATTTGCTTCGAGGCATCGTTCTAGATAACGGAGACTTGTGCACATTAATGATGAGATGTTGCGCTAATATTACCACACAGGTACCACCTCCACCCAATCCTCGATAACCAATCTCTCCTCTCGCAGTGAATTTTTCCTCTATCTTCCAGATGACTTTTTATACCATATTCCGGTCCACTATTCAAAAAAAACTATTCAGCATCCACGGGGATCTGTCAATCCTCCAAGCTGCTTTTCTACATGAAAATTTTTTTGTTCTTATAAGCGGGTATTTGTCCTTTTTTTTACATTATACAATCCTGGTTTTCGTCCCATTGTCTTAAACACATGAACCTAACTGAAAGGTCCAGCTTGCAAGTATTTTTATTCTGCTATGTACAGACGGCTCAGTCATTTAGTGTAAAGGCGCTTTGCTTTATGGTTAGGTCGGTCTATTTTGTACGCATAAGTATTTAGCATATCAAGCGGCGTTGTCACGTTTTATTAACTAGATCTAAAATATTTTTTTTAAAAACTAAAGATACTGCAAAAGACAAAAGTTGCATCGCTGGTAAGATCATTATATCCACGTGGAGTAGATATGGAAACGTAATTTTAAAATGCGTCATTATTGGCAGATAACTGTTTTCAGTTTTGGTGACTGGAACGGCGTCTTAGAAGCTTCTAACAACAAATCCCCGGCCCTACTTGGCAGTAACGATGTATTTTTTTAACGAGAGGGAAACGGTTAGTTGCCTTTGATGCCGCCTGTAAACTACCGGTAAATACTGAGCCGATTATACTTACACGCGCCCTCTGCATTAAACACAGGCAATAACAGAAGTATGACTTATGTTTGTTTATGTTGAACGGTGGTTGTATCATTGTGCATCCTCACCATGCTGGGTGGGCGCCGGTCCCATATTGGCCGAAATCCCATGAAAAGTTATTTCCCCACGGAGACTCGAACAAGCGCAAGTCCCGTAGCTCTGCACCAAGGTATCCTACCTTAACCAATATATATATATATATATATATATATATGACAAATTAGCTCTGACGAGGCAGGGATGAATTAAGTCGTTATGATGACAGTCTAGCAAGTACAGTGATTCAATCATATGGATAGCGTAATGCAATTCCTCAACCTTACTTTCCGCTTCATTAAATGGATTTCGCTATTTCTTATATCAAGCAGTTACTCAGTTGTCTTAACGAGATTGAGAGGATATGAACAGTATGCCCCTATATTCAAATAAAACGTTTTTATGGTGTACCCGAGAATCGAACCGAATAACTACATGGTGCGACAGGGCTAGAGGTGGACGATCTTCCAGTCAGTAAAGGGTTGACATGCGATTAGCATATCGTGTCCCCCAATGTTATAGCAGATTTTTTTTCAACCTGGGCCCGCTTCTTAATAAAGCTACCCAAATTCCTCATACTGGATGATCACGGTTCCATACTGACGGAAATTTCATGAGATTTTTTTTTCCCCCATGGAGACTCGAACCAGCACAAGTCTCGCAGTACCAAGACTAGGACGCGGGACTGGGATGGCAATCATAAGTTATATGATAATTATTACACCACAGATAAGGCCGGCGTGTTTAAATTCAGGGCAAAATTCCAGACTTCGTTTGTTATAGATAATGACGTCGTTTCATCACACAATTGGTGATGAACACGTGACTGTTCCTCACGCATTAACTGCGCAAAATATTTACAATTACATAAGGCATCATTTGTACATAACCTACTTAGCTTACCACACAGAATGTTTGACCATGTTCCAAATTCATAATGTATGCAGAAATTAATGCATGAATGAGAGTTATTTATGACTGTATCTAGTACTCATTATTTGAATTATTTCTTATTAAAAAAACTCCCGACTTTTTGAGTTAAATATAGGCTAATAAACTACTTACTGTTTACAACATTAACTGTACCTCCATGTGATAACCACCTGTAGAGAATATGATTAAGCCCGTAAGGAAATGTCAGTACAGTATATTTCACTTAAATTATCTAATATATAAAAATGAATGTTTGTTTGTTTGTACTTTATGCGCGGCCATACCGTTGATCCGATTGTGATGGGGCTTTTTGCAAAATGTTCAGGAGATTCCCGGGATGAACATAGGCTATAAGAGAGTTGTGATACTCAACTCCTATACCCTTAAAAACGCCCTTTGTAGTGGAAAACGTGAAAAAGTAGCTCTTTGGACGCTTAAATAGCTTACTCTGCCTAAACCATAACAAATACACAACATTAATGTACACAGAATTGAATATCTCAAAAAGCTCTACAGAAAAGTCCGCGACAGCGTATGTTTCTCTCTTATGTATAACTCACAATAACCATTTTTGTCTTTCATTGATGCCAAGAAGATCGAGACCAGTACGTAGACCTGTGCAAGCATAGCAGCACATGGCGGGCATTCTTTTACGGATAACTCACAATAACGAATTTTGTCTTTTAGCTCATTTCTGCCAAGAAGATGGAGATAAGTAGATTCCCGGCCAACACCGGGTAATCAGCACGGGGAATCTTAAAATAATTACGATATACATTTATAATTATTTTTCATCTTACTTATTCCACTAATCATACGAAATACGTTAATTTTCGTATTTCAGCTCATTTATGTCAAGAAGATCGGTATGAGTAAATTCCCGGGCAACGCCGAGTAAACAGCACGGGATATCTAGAAAATATAAATTTATAATTATTTTTCCTTCTACTTATTCAACTAAACATAAAAGCATATTAATTTTGATTTATTTAGGCGTAGCAGCGCAAGCAGTGTATTAGCTGGTTGGTTAAACTATGCAAACTTTCGTGCTTTTAGTGCAAAATACTTGCCATTTATTTTCAGATTCTTATATTAAACCTTAGGTTTATTCTGGCCCAATTTTTTAACTATTGAGAGCATCTTGCTTTCGGTCTATCAGCTTTTCTAATATCTTTTGGTTTGTAGTTCATCAGTAACGAAATTCGTAGATACATTTTTGAATAGGAACCTTTGTCCGTAAACGTACCCATTTCGTGCTGCAAATACAAGTTTGTATTAAGCGTTTTAATCTCCCTCGTCTGCTAGGGAACTCGATAGAAATTTAATAATTTATGACAAATAATTCAATTACACAACCCAACATTCACAGATTTTGTGACAGTGTGTCCAATGTCAAAAAAAAAATTCACTTTGCCACTGTAAGACTGATTGTTTAAACGCAAAACTAACCAAACTTCTCTACTGTGCTTAACATCGTGGTTACAAGCCTATTTACCTAATAGCGTTTCGATGTGGCAACCACCAATCTTATTGCACAACATTAGGCTTGCAAATCCTATTCTGGTACACTCGCTCCATCAGATCTGGTGTCTGTTGAATCTCCTGTGAGCGACTAGAATTCGTGCAAGTAAATCTTTTATAATGTCTACGGGGATCTGATGTGGCTAAAAAAAATCTAGTGACCTTGGAGGCCATTAAATCGGGCTTTCTCGGCCTATCGATCTCTGACCGAAACACCTGTTATCGTGATCACGGAAGGCATGTGCAAAATTGGGTTGAGACCAAAGGGGTCGAAGAAGGGTTCCTTTTAAAAGCGTTGTGGATGGCTACCACAAGGCGTCCAAGCTGAGCAAAACATTTCTTCCACTTACTTGTGTTTTGCACTCTTTTAACTTTACTATCTAACCTCTATTGGTTAACTCTTGTTTTTTCGACCCCGACGCTATTAGGGCATCCGAGGGCTAGGGAGTCTTTCCTTTCTTCCATTTCTTCTTTCCTTTATTTTCTTTTCTTCTCCAGAAAAGCCTGACCAGAGGCTATAAGATGGCAGCCTCATCACTGGTCTTGCCTTCCTTTAGCCAGCAACCAATGGAAGGGACTATTATTATGTTTTCAAGTCTTATACGAAACTTTCCCGGAGGGAAATTTTCTATAGGATCGTAACAGGCCTTGGTCTAATACTTGGAAGGAAGAAGAAGAAGAAGATCCAATCTATCCCCCCTTACAAGCCCTCTAAGTTTGTAATAGGAATTTCCGAATACCTGCATATTAATTTGATTTTAGATATCTTCATTCTCCATTAAGAAATATTGCATCATGGGTAATGGAAAAAGTAATCAGTTCAATAATTTTTCCACCCAAGCAATTTTGGGCCTAATTGTATCTGCTCTTCTCTAAACTGTCATCTAATATATCGAAATAAATAATTCAAGAGTTACATAAATCAGTTGTGTTGAAGTTTATATTCATAATTCATAATAAAACAATTGGCCCTTGTTAAACTAAAAACATAGGCCTATAAATATTTATTCTTCCATTTATACTGTACGGATGTGAAGTGTAAGGGAGGAGAAAAATACGAGTATTACGATTTTTTAGAATAAAATTCTTAGGAAATGTTTTGGGCAAATGTAAGAGATGAACAGACAGGTGATGGAAAAGACTACATAAAAGTGAATACGTTATCTTTATGGGAGGCCAGATGCATTAAGGACAGTTAAGTCTTGTAGACTGCGATGGGCAGGGCATGTAGCACGAGTGGGGAATGAAAGAGGGACGTGGAAACTTTTTGAAGGAAAATCAGAAGAAAAGTTCCCAGCAGGTATGTCAAGAAAAAAGTGGGAAAGTAGCATTAACCATGATTTTTGGAAGGTGAACTATACAAGGAATGTTTGAAAAAAACATTAGCTCAGCCTAGAAATGTATGGAGAGCTTATGTCCGTTAGGCCGTGAACCTCCGGGTTCGATAGTGCTATCAGGTAGTTATATAATTCACCAAAATTAAATACATTTAAATTATTGTCATTTACTCCATATCAAAAATTCTTCTAGATTCGGAGCAACTCCATTGGCGAGACAAACCTAGAAGGTCACAAGGCTGTCAGCTGGCCTTACATTCAAATGTGTCAATTTTAGCAGCAGATGATCATCCAGTCTGTATACTTTTAATGTGGCACGTGGTTTGCATATAGGGACCTCTAGCCGTTATAGATAAGTTCTTAATCTGGAGCCGTTTTGTCATATCTACTCCAATTCCTCACGATACTGGGCTGGCTCCAGTCTCACAACTGACGGAAATCCCATTATAAACAAAGTTATTTTTCAATTGAGACTCAAATCAACATGCAATCTGCAGTTCAGGCTCAATGATTTAATCTGTTTATATCTAAAGTCGAAATAAAATATTAGTTTTGTATTTAATCGATTCCTCTGTGTAAAAATTTATGATTAATTTTGAAAGCAAAAGTTATTTTTGGGTTGCAAATTTGAGGGTGGGTAGGTTTGCAAATTTGGCTGTTGGTAGTTTTATATGCGCAGAAAACTGACTTGTATTATAATTTGGTTTTGTGTTACATGAGTTATCGAGTAACAAAATATTTATATCTTTACAAAACAAAATTTTTCTCAATTTATTTTATCATCATCATGTCCACCGCTGTGGTCTTGAGTTAGCGTGCTGCCTTGTCACGCAGCGGTCTCGGATTCGATTCCCGGTCGGGACAGGCTCCTAGGTGAGGTTTTTACGGCGTTTTTCCTCACCTGTAAGACAAACGTCAGGAATCTTAGTGCCCAAGGGTCCCCGAAAATCATCCGGCCATCATTATCATCCGTATCATTATCATCATCATCCTTCACCGGTGTGGAAAGCAACGGGAAGGCACTACTACTTATAATTCGTAGTAAAGTTGAAAAGCATAGCATGAAAATGCTATGATTGCAGTGAAAGGCCTGTCCTCGGGCAGAATTACTATGGATGGATGGATCATCTTCGCAATCCATTCACGAATTTAGGCTATTTGTTGACGTGTATCGGTCTCAATAGAAATACTATCCAAAAGTCTTTTGAGAGGACTTCCTGGTCTTCTTCTTCCTGCAGGTTGATAGTTTAACATATGCTTGTGTATCCTGTGATCTTCCATTCGATGAAAAATGAAATATGTAAATTTGATATAGCATATTTTTATCAATATTTTGATTTATACAGTGCTATCAATCAATCTTAACAGGAGTAAATAAAAATATGAGCGTGAAACATAGTTACGCAACATTATGAAAACATTTATACTGATCTTGAGATATTTAGAGGTAAGAAAAAAACTTACACTCTTTTATATCATACAGGATATAAAGGAACTGAAGAGAATATGACCGCTCGTCAAAAATGAATAAATAAATAAATGAAAAACAATATTATTTTATCTTGGAAATGTAAATGGAAATATAGTTTTAGTCTCAACAAAAGGAGTAACGTAGTTTAACCTAGTATCGAAATTTTTAACCGTATATCGTATATAAAATAAACCTCATTTATATGACTTTTTTTAACCTACTTAATAATAAGTGTGGAAATTTTGCACGTTTAGTAAGCGGTAAGAGTGTTGACGAAGGAGAAATAAGTAACGGATCTCAGATTCCAGAACATGTAGTCAGACCAGTTTTAGAACTTTTAAAATGTTGAATGGTATGCAGTTTGATGAGCTGCTGTTATTAGTATTGTGCTTTGTAGTGCCATCTCCGGCAGTTTGTTTGTATTTATTAAAACGTCCTATTACCAAATGCTGTAGGTCACGTACATGGTGTCTGCGAATGAAATACGGACACAATCAATATATTGTATATCCAAAACCAACATCTTAACATATGATACTAATAATAATTAAAACACTGTTGACAATTTTATCGAGATAAACACCATGAAGAAGTTTTGCGTATGTGATTTATATTTAAGAAATCCTATTATTAAAAATAAATGGAACTATAAGCTACAATATTGTTTTCCCACAAGTTAATATTTGCAGACAGTATATTGACATTTTAACTTTTAATGCTATTATGCATTACAGAGACTCGTGACGTCACAACTCCTTTCAAAGAACGTTAAACTGAAAATATATAAAACAGTTATTCTCCCAGTTATATTATATGGATGCGAAACGTAGACTCTTACTTTAAGGGAGGAAAGGAGATTACGAGTATTTGAGAATAAGGTTCTTAGGACAATTTTTGGACAGACAGGTGAACGGAGAAGACTACTAAACAGTGATCTGTATGGTCTTTATAGGGAGCCAGATATAATAAGAACAGTTAAGTCTCGTAGAATGCGATGGATAGGACATGTGGCACAAATGGGGAATGAAAGGCATGCATGGAAGCTTCTTGTAGGAAAACCAGAGGGGAAACGCCCAGTTGGTAGACCAAGAATTAGGTGGGACAATAACATTTACTACGATTTGAGGGAAGTAGATTATACAGGGAATGATTGGAAAGCATTAGCTCAGGATAGGGATGTATGGAGAGCTTATGTCCGCGCAGCTATGAACCTATGGGTTCGATAGTGCCAGTGAATAAGTAAGTCCATAATAGGTCCAATACTGTGCTATCTCATACTTCCTTGGCTCGGACGCAATGAGCTCTGGTTCGATCCCCTGTCGGGACAAGTTTCTTGGATGAGTTTTTTTTTATTTGAGGAGGATTGCCTCACCTAATACAAATGTTAGGATGCTTTAAGGCCCAAATACTTCCCGAACACCTACTGGCCATCATAGTCATTATATTTAAACTGAACAAGGACAATATTATATAGTCGATTATGATAATCAAATGGTGTTTCGAGAATATTTGGGCCTTAAAATTTCCTGACATTTGTCTTCTTATAGGTAAGAAAAAAATTGCATGGCACACAGACCTAGAAGCCCCTTGGCCTACCAGTCGGCTGCTGACATTACACCCACATGTGTTAATCACAGAGGTAGAAATAAAAATGTAGGAATGAGATTTAGTCAGAATATCGGATCCCCAGCTGTTATAGATGGTCTTCTCAACTGGAGCCACTGCTTATTGTAGCTGCTCAAATTCCTTAAGATGCTGGGTGGTACCGGTTCCATACTGGCCGAAATCCCATGAGAAAATTTCTTCCCCCATGGAGAACCGAACCAGCGCAAGTCCCGCAGCTCTACGCCAAGGCATCTTGCATTAACCACTCGGCTGTAAGCTCCCTAAAAATCCTCAACTATAACACTTCTTCCGATCGAGGCTCGAATATACGTTCGATGCATCAATACCTTTAAGATGGACTACGGCGTACACAGAATTATTTTATTCGTAGTATTACTAAAATGTCGATTTATTAAAATATGTACCTTCTATATCAATCGTTCTCAACTAATACAAACTTATTTTTAAAAAACTTCGTCAAACATTACCATTTTGCATGCTGATGATGGAACATGTTTTCTGAAAGGCCTACATTGTTCAATGTTTGACGAAATTTTTAAACAGAAATTTGTTTTATTTGTAGACGACTGATATATCAGGTAAGGATGTTAAGATTTTAACATTATACTTAATAACTTCAACGGTGGTTTACCATGAATTTTAGAAGGATTGAATCAGTGTTACTAACAATACTTATCAATTTATTATACAAAATTTACCAGCTTACTGGAAACAATTTACATCGAACGTACAAGCTAAACTTATGGGCTATCCGGATTATGATGTGTATAACGATTCAGTTGAAGTATTCCCGTTCCCTTTGCACGGCACGCCTTCGAGAGCATTAAGCTATCTCAAATTGTGCAAACCACTGTTTATATTGCTAAAATTGTGGCGAAGCAAGTTTCGTAGACGAGGAGAACTACCTGTTTGTTTCTGGTGGTCAGTCGATGACCGGAGTATAAAATGGGCGATACTATGCAAGCACGATTTTCCGGTTTTCTTTTCATAGCGTTTTGGAGATGAGGAATTCTTCCCACGGAAAGTGGCATGTGAACTTGTTAGCAGTTGCATCTGTCGTCTGTTTCTTAATTTTACAAAATATTGTGCTAAACTCTGTATTCGTTTTATTTCTCACTGCATTTTATTTTCATATTTGATGTGCCGTATACAAAATAACAAACACTTCAGTTTGCTAATCACGAACTGCGTAGGTGGTGTTTTCATGCGGATACTTTGTATTAGCTCAAGAATTTAATGGGGAGGGATCACGTATTTACGTTATAACACTGTTCGTTCAAATCTCTCTAACAATTCCTGTGTCATTTTGGAGAGACGATCAAACTATTGTCACTCAGCTTAAGTTTGGTCCCTACATCTTTAAGACTACAGAAAAAATTTACTGCCAACTACATTATTTTCATACTTTTGTTTTCACTTTGTATAATTGCAGTTGTAACTAAATACACGACATAGCAAGATACATTATATATATATATATTTAAAAATATAAAATTGGTATCTGAGATTTCAGACGCCCTCAACTATTAAATGCTGTCAATATACAAGAAGCCTTTCGAAAAACATATTTCATCTTCTGCTTCTGGAGTGGTAGGCCTACTTGAGTACCACTCCAGAAGCAGAAGATGAAACACATGTTTCAAAGGGCCTCCTCTATATTAACATAATTTAATAGTTGCGACTGATCTCAGGTACCAATTTCATATTTTTAACTTTTACATAGTGACCACAACGGTGTTTCGTCATGGATTTTGAAAATATATATATCCTTCCATAGTAATTCTGCCCGAGGTCAGGTCTTTCACTGCAATCATAGCATTTTCATGTTATGATTTGCAGCTTTACTAGGGAATTGTAGGTGTGGTAGCTTCTCGTTGCTTTCCACACCGGTGAAGGATGATGTTGGCCGGATCATTTTCGGGGACCGTTAGGCCCTAAGCTTCCTGACATTTGTCTTACAGGTGAGGAAAAACCCCGAAAAAACCTCACCCAAGAGCCTGTCCCGACCGGGAATCGAACCTGGGCCCGCTGCGTGACAAGGCAGCACGCTACGTCGAAACCATAGCGGTGGAATGTATATATATCCTCAAATGCACACGGCGGCAAACGACCCCTGTGTCAGTGCTTATCATTTAAGATGAAAAAGTCCAGTAAGTTACGGTGGAACCCGGATCCGCTGCATACGAGACAACGACGTTAACCAGAAACTGCAGCGAAGGACAACAATATATTTACTAACTAACTAATTAACTGGTTCATGGTCGCGCGGACATAAGCTCTCCATATATCCCTATCCGTAGCTAATGTTTTTCAATCACCCCCTGTATAATTTACCTCTCTCAAATCATGGTTAATGTTATTCTCACACTTTATTCTTGGTCTACCAACTGGTCGTGTTCCCTGTGGTTTTCCTACAAGAAACTTCCATGCACTTCTTTCATTCCTCATTCGTGCCACATGCCTGCCAATCGCAGCCTACCAGACTTAACTGTTATTATATCAGGCTTCCTATAAATACCATATAGCTCACTGTTAAACGGCGTTCTCCATTCACCTGTTTGTTCTTATCTTTGGTCCAATTTTTGTCCTAAGGACTTTATTCTCAAATGCTCGTAATATTCTTTCCTCCGTTAAAGTAAGAGTCCATGTTTCGCATCCATGTAATATAACTGGGAAAATAACAGTTTTATGTATTTTCAGTTTAACGTTTTTTGAAAGACGTTGGGACGACTAGAGTTCCTGTAATGCATTTCCAAAATTGAGTCTATGTTTAATTTTTTTTTTGCATCTCATTCCTATTTGTGATTATTGTTCGTAGGTAGCCTATTTGAATTCAGCCAATTCTTCAAAATTTTCCTCATTTGTCATTAGCTGTCCATTTCCATTAAATAATATATTTCTATGTGTGAACATATTTTTAGTTTTATTGGTATTTACTTCCAGTCCCTATTTCTAAGTGTTATTCAATAGAGTGTGCGTGTGGGAATTTAGTATCTCCTCGCTATTGCCCAATAATATTACATCATCAGCATAGACTAACAGCTTATTAATATCACTGAGTTGTAGGCCTTCTTTATCCTCTAAAGATTTGATGGCATGCTCTAGTACAAAAATGAATGGTAGAAGAGATAGTGCATCTCTTTGTTTTCACCCATTGTAAATTTTAAAAGTATCCTGAAACTTTGCCTAAATGCAACCTACTCTTTGTGCTATTTAGACACATTATTATAAGTCTAACTAACTTTTTAGGAATTCCGAACTCCAGCAGGATACTTTTTAACTTTTCCGTCTTAACTGAATCGTATGTCTTTTTGTAGTCTACATATAATTAATGTACAGTGGCATTATATTCCCATTTCTTTTCTAAAATCTGTCTTATACTAAAAATCTGATCTGTTGTAGACGACAGCAATACGCTGCTGAATGTAAATAATGTTTTGAAATTACTTGCCTTAAAAGTGCCCTTGATGTTAAGACGTGACTTTTTATGTGATATATTTTGAAACCAGTAAACATGTTGTGTTTACATTCCTATATGACCATGATACATCATCAATCTTGTTTAACCTCTAGGTTATTAAACGGTGTTAAATATTTTAAATTCTACAAGGTCATCGACTTGGAAGTTAAATTGTTTCACTTGTTTAATGGAAGTTAGTTTTTTTTTCTCGGGATGCTGATAATATAAAAAGTAAAATGTTGTATTAAAATAAGCATATGATATATCAGTCGTCCTCAACTAAAATGCATTTATGTTTAAAAAAAACTTCAAGTAGTAAAAACCGTGTAGGCCTTTAAGAAACATGTTCCATCTTCGGCATGCCATTTGTTACTAAGTTTTTGTATAATTGGTTCAGGTCTTACAATTAATTTTATAAGAACGAATATAAAATGTATTGCGTATTATAGCCATATGATTTGCCTGAAAAAAAAAATGTATGCTGTACGCCATTTTTTAAAATTTATACACTGTTTATTGATATGAGGAATTTGTGTAACGATAAATCAAATATTTTTAATTTCCTTGTTACTTCTGTGTTCAAAATTCACTAACATAGATAAATGATCTTCAAAACATTTCTCTTCAGTGTTTGCAAACCAGTTATCCAACAAAGAACGAACAAGAATGCTAAAACTTAATTTCTCAACTTCCCAGCTTTAGCAAAAGTAATAATTTTTCTGCAATAATGCATACCTTCTTATTGTGGACTTGCCGGTAACAAAACAGTTTATTTCATTGCGAAACTTCGATCCCCATAATACAACTACCTAATAGGCCAACTCTGCTGTTCAAACATCCCATACAGCCGAACCAATGTGTACATAGGATACCTCTAAAATATGACCTAAAGCCAAATGCACACATAGCAAAGATACACACCAAACTCCCCCCAAGATCAATAAAATATATATATACTACAACCTCAGCATAACAACAAGTAACTATACAAACACTGTGCCAACATTCCTCTACAAAACTCTAATCAGGCTTATTTATTCTATATGCATCTCCTCTTTAGAAAATTTGTCCATCAATCAAATCGACAAAATAAAATCCAATGAAAGACAACTCCTTCGCCGGACCAACAAACTGCCGCGTAATTTCACAAACCCCATGTCATGCAAATTAGCAATAAAAAAAACTCGAAAATATAAAAAAAAAAAAAAACAGCCCACGAAAAAATATGCAATAGACACTTCCTTACAAACCTGATACCGGAACTGGGAATCGGGATGACTAGGTTGGGATAAGGACTGCCTATATTGTGCCTGGCGAGTCTTGTCACAACCATTGCAGAAACAGGTGAAAATTGAAGTTTATGACACGGGTACTTCCTCCTGATACATGATACAGACTTTAATAAAGGTGTTTGGCTTTTCTTGAAAATTATACTCTGTTGCATCTTATTTCTTCCTCCAGAATTACATATTAAACCCGAACAGTTGGTTCAAGAAGTTTTCTCCTCTTCCCCATATCCTTGAAATTTCGCCCGATAGCGACCAAAGAGAGAAGAACAGACAGGTAAATGGAGAAAACTATATAACAGTGAGCTACATGGTCTTTATAGGAAACCAGGTATAATAAGAACAATTAAGTCTCGTAGACTGCGATTGGCAGGACATGTGGCACGAATGGGAAATGATAGAGGTGCATGAAAGTTTCTTGTAGGAAAACCAGAGGGAACACGCCCAGTTGGTAGACCAAGAATGAGGTGGGAGAAGAACATTAAGAATAACATTAACCATGAATTGAGGGAAATAGATTATACAGAGGATGATAGGAAAACATTAGCTCAGGAAAGGAATGTATGGAGAGCTTATGTCCGCTCGGCCATGAACCCACGGGTTCGATAATCTCGTGAGTAAGTTAGCCGCTGCAAACGCTGTGCGCGAGTTAGAGGGTGAATAGCCTCTTCTATTTTTACAATATTTGTAACCGAACTCGCCAGACCAACTACCACCTGAAGTACTAATCATCTGCTTCCCATCAAAACTGCGACCAAAAACAAATGTTTACATTAGCAAAGAGCACAATTGAACTTAATAGGGTAATTTGTCTACCGAGTGCCTCCAGGATACTAATTTATATTTACTTCTTCTTGTTTTAACTGTTGTCCAGTCAAACTTCACTTAAAAAGGAAAACCAAAATTAAATTTAATATTATATCTATATTCAAAACACATTTCTGAAAAGCATAGAATCGGCGGAATGTGAAGAACACTGCCTGCTGGATACACTAAACTTTATTGACGCGATATGATCTCAAATATTAAAACATCTATAAATAAGATTCAATGGAAATGGAGAGCGAATGGCAAATGGGGGAAATTTTGAGGAAGTGGTTGAATTCAAATACCTAGGAACAATAATCACAAATAGGAATTAGATGCACAAAGGAATTAAACATAGACTCAATTCTGAAAATGCGTGCTATTATGCATTACAGAGACTCTTGTCTTCCCAACTCCTTTAAAAAAAACGTTAAATTGAAAATATATAAAACTATTATTCTACCAGTTATATTATATGGATGCGAAACATGGACTCTTACTTTAAGGGATGAAAGGAGATTACGAGTATTTGAGAATAAAGTTCTTAGGAAAATTTATGGACCAAAGAGAGATGAACAGACAGGTGAATGAAGAAGACTACACAACAGTGAATTACATGGTCTTTATAGGAAGCTAGATATAATGAGAACAGTTAAGTCTCGTAGACTGCGATGGGCAGGACATACAAATGGGGAATGAAACACGTGCATGGAAGCTTCTTGTAGGAAAACCAGAGGAAAAACGCCCAGTTGGTAGACCAAGAATGAGGTGGTGAATAACATTAACTATGATTTGAGAGAAGTAGATTATACAGGCTTATGTCCGCGTGGCCATGAACCTACGGGTTCGATAATGCCAGTGAGTGAGTTAGTTACTTATAAATAAGATTCAAGAAAAATATATAGGCATATACCGGGGCTGTTTAAGCTTTTATTAGAAAATTCTGTGTGCAAACAATAATTTTAATTGCAATTCAAATGAACGAGTATTATATATTAGGCTAACTGATATTCCTGCTACAGATCTGTCCATAAATTACTACTGCCGATCCAAGCCTGTGGATCTTAAATTTCCGAAACCTAGAGCGCATAAAAATTAAACCCGCGTGTAAAACCTTTTAAATATATAATAGCAATTTAAATCATTATTCCGTTAACAATGCTGACTTTCATTTAAAGAATTTATTTCCAATTGATATCTCACCTTGTTTATTTAAATATATCTGGAACTGAAATAAACTAGCAAGAGATTCCAGAACTCAAAGTGAGCTGGCCCTTTGTCAAATGGGTTTGGTCAACAATAACTATTACGTTATTTAGGTCAATCATATGGCTTTTTTTTCTCATTCTTAACTACTCTTAAATTATTTATTATGGTAATAAAATGGTAGTGCTGTCCAATATAGGTCTATGAACAATATTTTCTATTAAGCACAGAAAGAAAAATGTACATTTGATTGTCAGTCATACAATTATAACATTCTTGGTTTCTCTTAATATATATTTGTAATCAAACGGTATTGCTGTCTAAGATAGGCATCGATATATAATTAATGACTAAAATGGTAGTGCTCCCCAAGATAGATCTTCGAACAATATTTCTCATCTATTAAACATGTCAAGAAAAAGGTACATTAGGTTAACTTTTTGGTTCTTCCTCTAGTTTTATCCAATTTTTTAAATCAAATCAATTTAATCTCTTTATGTCAAAAAAAATAGTAGCGGGATTGACCACAATCCTTATTGTAACAATAATAATAATACTTTATTTATATACAAACTTTTAATGTTTACACATCTTTCTGTGCCTAAAGTTTTTATTTTCCTTCTCCATTCGTCTCTACCCATCCACTCCAGCAATAATAATATTTATTTATTCATTAAAACTCCAAGATTTGGAGCCCTATTTTACAAATGTACTTTAGGGCAATAATTAATAATAATAATAATAATAATAATAATAATAAAACAATAAATTATAGATAATATTGTAATAATAAATCATTTGACTAATTTTAACATTAATAATTTATATAATTATCTCTCTTTACCTTAGTTTAACCTCTCCCCTTTATAGGTACTATCATTCACCATCTATAAAAATTTCTAGAAAATAACCCTATGAAAGATTTTCATATACGGCGGTACTTTAAATATAAAAATAAACAAATAAATCAGGGGGTAGGGAAAATTAATCATCTTAACATTAAGCCCCTTAAAATAACCATACTTAATAACCCTACCACGACTTATCACGTGAGCCTTACAGGAACAGGATTCTTCTGGAGAGGATTTGTAACTCTGGATCACGCATATTCTTTTACCATATAAATTCATAGAGGACCTCGTAAGATGAGTGATCAGGTCAATGCCAGGACTACCTCCGAGACAAAGTGAATATTTAAGACAAGACGCACCATTCACGCATACATCCATACTAAACAAGATGAATATAATATGGATGATTGTGATGGCCAGATTGCGATGTTCGGAGAAATTTGTACCTTAATTTTCCCAACATTTTTCTTACAGGTGAGAAACATTTTCAAGAAACCTCACCCAGGAAAATTGTATCGACTGGGGATCGAACCCGGTCCCGCTGCCTTCGAGCCAACGACTTTACTAAAATACCATAGCAGCGGTCATTGTTATAAGTGAATCAAGAAACTAGCTAATAATGTAATTTTATTTTTATTTTTCTTGAGCAAAGTTTATGTTTTCAATGTTCCATTGTAGGCTTATACAAAGAACACTGAACGAAGGTCTAATAATTATTATTAAAGACAAAATTGATTATATTTCAATGATGTAATGTTAATACAAAAATGAAAGCATTCAATGAAGTTTGGAAGTCAATGTATCCGTGACCTTTGTTTTATTTTTTATTTTTTTACTTTAGGAATATTCCACCAATACAGTGTTTCTCCTTCAACCCAAAGTGATTTGTCGCCAGAGGTTCCTTTCTAAAGCATCTTCTTCCTTCAAAATCTCTAGCTTCCATACTTCTCTTCACTCCATCCATCTATCGTTCTCTAGGCCTGCCTCTTCCGCTTCTTCCATTAACTTTCCAATTAAGGACCTTCTTTGGTATTCTCTCTTCTTCCATTCTTATGAGGTGTCCATACCATTTCAAACATTTTTCTTCTATTTTTCCTAATTTTTTTCTTCTTCTTCTTAAACTTAATTTGTAGGATTTTCATCCTGTTTATTTCCAAAATCACTCCTCGGAGGAAGACGTATTGGATGTGCATTCACTGTCTAAACATCTCTTGGCTGGTCTTCCTCTTGTTCTTCTCCCGTCCATTGGTCTATCTTCTTTAGCTCTTTTTGCAAGCCGGTTTTCTTTCATTCTTTCTATATGACCCTTCCAATATTTTCGTCTATCTATAATAAATTTGGTTATGTCTTAATATTCTTGTATAAGATACACCTTGAAGTGGGTTGCTAGCCCGTTTTCATGGCGGGTTTATTAATCGGGGTTTCCTCCCTAGGCCGATTGCCTTCACCCAGCTCCAGAGCTCAGCCTGCCCCATTTTATTTCGGATTTGTCTCTCCTAGATGGGGTTGTCTTGCAGGACTAACGAACCCCATCTGCCCGTTTGTCAATCTACAAAGCAGTAGATGTAGAGTTGCCTCTTCCGTCAGGTACACCGTACCGAAGGACTCCTCCGCTGTATCTGCCGTTGAGGTCTTCACCGTAACCCTGGCAAGGGGCCCTCACAAGGTACATCAGCTGGGCAAGCTGAACCAAGGTTTTTTTACGAGGTGTTACTCCTCCCCCTCACCCTTTTTTAACCTGGCTTGGGACAGGCTATGGCGGTTTTTTTTTTTCAACTTGCATAATTTACCTTATTAAGCTGTTTCTGACCATATCCCTTCTTGAATTTCTTATGGATGTTTTTAATATTAATTTGTTAATATCACCATTTATGAACCAAAAACAACGTTAAAGAAAACAATAATTAAGTTATAAGTACGATACTTTAGCAATTTCTATTCTTCTAAATGGGAATGAATAATGGATTATCAAAACAGCTGACACCTCTAGAATAAGAGCAGCAGAGATGAGATATATTCGAAAAACAGCAGGATAAGAACGGTCGGATTATAAAACTTACTTCGGTTTTAGAAAAACAGAAAATTACAAAACTGAGCGGTTAGAACAATGTCAATAGAATGGCAAACGACAGACTCAAATAGGATCAAATAATGCAAAAATGCTGAAGCGTTATAAGTAAAATTGAAAAGTCGATGAGGATGTTCAACGAAGTGGGAAAGTGGGACCGGACCTACCCCAACCAATCGCCTAACTCCATGGAAGAGAAATTATGAAGTTGTTGATGATGATCATTATAAAAAATGTTAAATTTAGACCTAATAGTAGATTTTTGTGACTCCAACTGAAAAAAAAAAGAAGTAATTGTTACAGTCCATAAAATTACATTTCATAACCTTTTCAGCAATAATAAAAATCTTTATTAAGCGAGTTGGCTCATGAAGTTGAGTTTAAGATTCGTATTATATTCGAAAGGTCCCGAGTCGAAGCTCCGTTACCGACTAACTTTATTGATTTATTTATACTAGTGGTCGCCTTGGGGTCGAAATTCGATCACAATTCATTAACATTTTTAATTTGTCACAAATACGTCATTATGCATTAATTTTCGATTTATTTTAAAAATACGAATGATCGGAAATATGTGGTATAGCTTGACTAAGCCATACTTACTTACTCACTGGCATATCGAACCCGTAGGTTCATGGCCGCACGGACATAAGCTCTCCATACATCCCTATCCTGAGCTAATGCTTTCCAATCATTCCCTGTATAACCTACTCAAATCATAGTTAATGTTATTCTCCCACCTCATTCTTGGTCTACCAACTGGGCGTTTTCCCTCTGGCTTTCCTACAAGAAGCTTCCATGCAAGTCTTTCATTCCCCATACGTGCAACATGTCCTGCCCATCGCAGTCTACGAGACTTAACTGTTCTTATTATTGGCTAAGCCATATTAAAAAAAAACAGTAACGCGTCATTTGTATACTATTTATACTACTTAAATTTGCATTTGGCCTATTATTATGTATATGGGAATATATATCCATTCTTCTTTGTTTCTCACTCCGACCCGTCAATGTTCTCTGTCGAGGCATAGTGGAAGTAAGTACGAATATCTACAAAAAGATGAGATGTAATGAAATTACTGAAACAAAGATTAGACAGGGTTTAATTTAAATTTAAATAGTAAAATGTACTCAATTTTTTTAACCACTAATAATAAATACGCGAGAGTAAGTCAATTCACATTGCTGCTGCACAATTTTCTTTTATACAACCCTGCACTTTCGGTATGAACATAAATAAATGAATGAGTACACAAATGAATGAGTAATATACTCAAATTCCTTGGAGACAATTTATTTTATTTTAATTTAATTTACTTGTAACACATATTATACATACATTTTTTTTTGCACTCCTTTTCTATGTAAACTTTAATTATGCCAACTATCACACTCCTCCGTGCGCGCAATGTGCTTAAAAAAGGGGTGCATAGTTTTTTCTTCACATATTAATATATTAGATATATTTCACATCGTCAAAACAACTGTTGGATTGCATTTTCATTATTAGGACCCGCATTTCATAAGAATCATCTTTCCACATTATAGTTGAAATTAATATCAGTTAACTTCTTAAGAAAAACGCACAACTATAAAAACACATAGCGTACTGGTTAACCTAAAGATCCTATAAGCGATACTGCGGTTTACTTAGATATTAAGCGTTTATAAAAAATGTAATGAATAAACTATGTGATTCTTATATACTGTACAAAGATATACTACATAATTCAGATTTGTAGCCATGATACAATCGCAAAAAAAGTATTAAGTAATTACTGCGTGTTGTAAGATTTAGAAATATCTCATTTTTGTGATATAACGAGTAACGAAATCATGTATTTATTTCAATACCACATCCTCATTATTGTGGAGTTGCGAAGTATGACTCACATGAGTCATGCTTAACCAGAAAAATAAAATTCCACCACACATCCTTTTGCATATTTCACATAATACAACACTTGGTCATCAACAATATTTTTATTTATTTTGAAGGCGTATTTAACATTTCTACCACCTAAGGTTATTAATAAAATTATTTCTCCTTTATATATATATATATATATATGGTATGATAAGAAAAATAAATGCCTGGACGGGATTCGAACCCGGATCTCTGAGTCTGTACCTCAGCGTGATATCCATTACACTACCAGGCGAATCCAATTCAAACACTTATTTTTCTTATATATGTATTATACTCTCCATTATTACTAGATGTCGCGAGAACACTGTCTTCACTGTCATCTAGTAGCTGACTATATCAAGTAAGCAAATTAAAGAGAATATTTATTTTACTTTATAGCAGTGACGCTTTATCGATGTTATAATTAAATCTTTAACATTGAGCAATGCAAGCTTAATATGGTATGATAAGAAAAATAAATGCCTGGACGGGATTCGAACCCGGATCTCTGAGTCTGTACCTCAGCGTGATATCCATTACACTACCAGGCGAATCCAATTCAAACACTTATTTTTCTTATATATGTATTATACTCTCCATTATTACTAGATGTCGCGAGAACACTGTCTTCACTGCCATCTAGTAGCTGACTATATCAAGTAAGCAAATTAAAGAGAATATTTATTTTACTTTATAGCAGTGATGCTTTATCGATGTTGAATATTTATATATATAATTCTTCTGTACGTGTGTTTGTCACTCTACTCCTCCTAAACGACTGGATCAATTTTGAAGATTTTTTGCATGTGTCTAATTGGGTCTCTCTATGGTTTACATTCACAATTGGACCCCCTAAACCATTAGTTGTAGGAGTTATCCTGAAGTGAAAATTTAAAAAACGCTCTAGCGGTCACATTTTTCGATGTTTCACAACGAAGCTCAGTATATCGTATTAAAATAAACCGAGGTAGGTATTATCCAAAAAAATGGGCGAAATCCGACAATTATAAGTGGAGGTTTACCTGAAATCCGAAATTAAAACCTGACTAGCAACCGCCATGTTTGGTTCATCTCAACGCATACCATACCAATTTAATTAACCCTTAATATTTCATTTATTGAAGCGTAGCGACGCACGCCGGTATATATATGAATAAGAAAGTTTTCTTGGGTTTTCCGCGTCTTGGATTCAAGTTCGGCCCCTGGCCACTGACTCCGACGTTTCGGCATGATCCCACATGCCATTATCAAGGAATGATAAGTTCGAGTCACAGGTTTAGGTCTTATATAATTAAACAAATAGATTTTTCGCTGTGGTCCGTTTCCGAAGACGTACACCCATCCAAGGTTTAGTTCTTATGTAGTTAAACACCTTCAGTTTTCAGTGTGGTCCGTTTCCGAAGCCGTACACCCATCCAAGGTTTAGTTCTTCTGTAGTTAAACATATTTATATCTTCTTCTTCTTCACTTCCTGGTTTAGGCAAGAGTTGCCTGTTCCGACATATTCATACTTATATCCGCCAAAATCTGCAATATAACACACACACACACACATATATATATTTAACCCAGAGTTCCGGGTTCGAATCCCGTCAAGGCATTTATTTTTCTTATCATGTCATATTAAGCTTGCATTGTTCAATGTCAAACATTTAATTATAACATCGATAAAGCGTCACTGCTATAAAGTAAAAATGTTCTCTTTAATTTGCTTACTTGTTATAGTCAGCTACTAGTGGCAGTGAAGACAGAGTTCTCGCGACATCTCGTAATAATGGAGAATATAATTATATATATATATATATATATATATATATATATATATATATATATAAGAAAAATGTGTTGAATTGAATAATGGGAGATATATATATATATTAATATATATATATTATATATATATATATATATAACTAACTCACTGGCACTATCGAACCCGTAGGTTCATGGCCGCGCGGACATAAGCTCTCCATATATCCCTATCCTGAGCCAATGTTTTCCAATTATCCCCTATATATATATAAGAAAAATAAGTGTTTGAATTGAATTCGCCTGATGGTGTAATGGATAACACGCTGGGGTACCAACCCAGAGTTCCGGGTTCGAATAGCTATGCTTTGCAGCTTTACTAGGGAATTGTAGGTGTGGTAGCTTCCCGTTGTTTTCCACACCGGTGAAGGATGATGATAATGATAAGGATGATGATGATGGCCATATGATTTCGGGGACCGTTTGGGCCTTAAAGTTTTCCTGACATTTGTCTTACAGGTGAGGAAAAACCCCGATAGAAACCTCGCCCAGAAAAACTGTCCCTACCGGGGATCGAACCCGGGCCCGCTGCGTGACAAGGCAGCACGCTACCTCGAGATCACAGCGGTGGACAATAAACAGTATAATTATAGACCAAGTTCAGAATTGTAATTACTTGGGATGTAATTTAGGTAATGACAGTAATTTAGATAAACACACTAAAATACGATTCAATTATCTATGTGGCACAATTAAACGTACTTTATTGAATAAAACTAGAAAAGAAACTATTTCAAAATTTTACAGAGTATTGGCAGTTCCATCTCTTATCTATGGATGTCAAACCTGGACATTTACAAAGGCAGATAGTAAACAAATAGAGGCAGCAGAAATGAAGATGCTAAGAGCAATAACAGGATACCAAAGGACCGTTAAAAAGAAAACCGAAGATATAAGAACAGAACTTAATATATTTAATCTCTGTGAAAGAATAAAATACTATCAAAATGCTTACCTTCAGCACATATTACGAATGAATGAATGAACAGCGCATACCAAGAAGAATGTATAACTATAAACCAAAAGGGAGAAGATTGTTGGGAAAGCCATTGAAAAGATGGAGGGATCAATTCGACCTATAATGAGATCGGAACGGGCCATTGGGCTTAATCATTGTTGATGATGATGATGATGACATAATCCCCCAAAATGAAAGAAATTTAAGAAATGTTCGTCTTCTAGATGTAGATAATCGTTGACAGGTCATGTCAGTAGATGTTAAACTGAGTTAAAGAAGAAGAAGAAGTAATAACCTTCACATATATTAAAATTGTCACTAGCAATGGAAGTAAACATTAATAAAACTAAATATATGGTCACACAAAGAAATACATTACGTAATAGAAATGCACAGCTAATGACAAACGAGAGAAATTTTGAAGAAGTGGCTGAATTAAAAAAAACCTAGGAACAGTAATTACAAATAGGAACGAGATACACAAAGAAATTAAACGTAGGGTTAACTTCTTTGAAAAAATGTTAAACTGAAAATATATAAAACTATTATTCTACCAGTTATATTATATGGTTGCGAAACATGGACTCTCACTTTAAGGGAGGAAAGAAGATTACGAGTAGGCCTATTTGAGAATAAGTTGTTAGGAAAATGTTTGCACCAAAGAGAGATGAACAGACAGGTGAATGGAGGAAACTACATACGGTGAGCTACATGGTTTACAGGAAACCAGATATAATAAGAACAATTAAGTCTTGTAGTCTGCGATGGGCAGGACATGTGGCACGAATCGGAAATGAAAGACGTGCATGGAGGCTTCTTGTAGGAAAACCAGAGGGAAAAACGCCCAATAGGTAGACCAAGAATGAGATGGAAAATACTTTGCAATATTAATCATGATTTGAGGGAAGTAGATTATACAGGAGATAATTGGAAAACATTGGCCCAGGATAGGGATGTGTAGAGAGCTGTCTGCGCGGCCATGAACCTGTGGGTTTGATAGAGCCGGTGAGTTAATTAGTTATTTAATTAGTTATCACTAGCAAGCTCAAATGAAAATACTTTTCGTTATTTTTCTTTATAACTCTAACAGTTCTAATAGTTTTATGAAAAGTGCTCAAGAAGCAACAAAATAAATGGATATTTTATTACATCTTCTTGCTCTTGAGAATATAAATATTGAAGAATTTTATGTTACTAGTGGCATATAATATTTTAAGTGTTTGATATAGCTGATATATAAAAATTTTACTATTTCGATTTTATAGAATTTTTAGATAGGCTATTCAAAACTCTCAACTTGAAAATGATATGTTGGAGTTGATCCAACTTGAAAATAAAAGCTAGTCAGCGACATTTTAAAAATGTTTGCAAAATTTTGAAGATCAATATTTGTAATGCTGATTTGATAAGAATATTTTTTTAAGTTTAGAAAAGCACGTAATACTGAAGTTAATCTTCCTTTAGAATCGACCTAAATTCCTATTTGGTTAATTTATGAAGTGAGAATACATTTTTGGATTAATATCCATTTAATAGTGGAATTGATTTTATGTAGAGAATATTGCGTTAGGCTCTGATAAACTATGGATTAAAACTGATACATTTTGTAGATGCTCAAACAATTCCTGCAGAAAATAACAAAATTTACTAGAAAATTTGCAAGTTATCTTAAAAATTCAGACATGACTATAACAAAGTTTATGAAATGGAAGATAAAAACGTTGTTCAACGCTTTAGACACGGGATTTAACCTATCTCCTGAGGGGTACATTTTTCTGAGTTTCGATCGTGCGAGCACCTGATACACACGAGTATGACCCTTCGCTAAATAACAGTTTTCATCGATCTGCAACGCCGATAAGTACTGGGTTTTACTTATTTTATGTAACTTAAATGTCGTAGTTTATTTTGTATACAAAAAGTTTATTCTTTATAGCACTATGTAAAATCGGACACATAGTTGTTATTCATAGTATAAAATATATTACTCAAGGTAATTTTAATAAAAAAAGAGGTCTATATTGAAAGTCAGTATAAGAAGCGGTAACTTCAATAGTGAACGTTATTTAAATAAAATACCTTTCTTATTTTGTTAATGAGTAAAGTACATTATATGTATTTTTATTGCTTATAAATCAGCGTATGAGTCTTATATGCTCTATCTGAGCCAACTCGCCCGGAGAAAAATAATTTTACGGTTATTTGGTATGAATTATAAAATTATTCAATTGCTTGGAATTATGCATTCTACAAAGTATATCGTAATAATGAACCTAAAGCGGATTTTTAAATCACTGAATTGCCATATTTAAAAAAAGAGGGGGTTCTGTTTATTTTCTCAAAATGTGCAATGCTGAAAGTGTTTGTAAAAATACTAGCAGGGCCAACCAGTACTTTTTTTGTTAGACCCAAGTTAATATAAATAGATTTTAACGGAAAATCACGTTCTCGCACACTTTAACCACGCTAATCATCTTATTTTTCTTATACTAAAGACAAGTGGATGTCGTAACTTTAATTTCAGATTGTAGGAATAGTCAACTTCTCTACGAAAAATAAATAAATATTTGCATGAAACGCCTCTGCATTATTTGCAATTTATGTACTTAAAACCTGGGACATTTCGTCTAATATTGTGTGTAGGTTCATTTGTTTATTATTTCAAATTTACTAAGTAATATACTTAAATGGCAATATCTGATATAATGATAAAGGAGGAAACCATAATACGGATCCTTTGCTGAACTGATTTTTATCATGGCATTTTTTTTTTCTGTTGAGGAAAACCACAAGGAAACCTCAATCAGAATGAAGCATGGAAATCTCTTGGGCTCTGGACTTTCCTTGTGTGGGATTTCCTCATCAAAATATTAATTCACATGTTATCGACATCTATTCGGACTCTCATTTCATTTTCCTCTGAGGTATTATGTATATCTTTGAAATAATCATACCCAGCTACAACAACAATAATAATAATAATAATAATAATAATAATAATAATAATAATAATAATAATAATAATAATAAATAATATAATACTAATAAATATTTTAATTATTCAGCAATCTATTTAGGTTTACATTTATAAATAATAAAGTATTTCTTACTAATGGTTAATCCTTACTTATGTTTTATAGATTTTACACTGAAATAGATGTTCATTCTTAATGTTCTGATGTCTCGGAGGAGGTCCTAACATTGAGCTGATCACTTATTGGTGTAGCCCTCCATGTCCTTGTGTGGTCAAAACAAAAAGTACAGTATACGTGTAATCCACAGTTTAAATTCTCTCTCCCGACAGATCATGCCACTTTTAAGGCTTGGGTGGCGTGTGACATGTAAAAAAGTAGCGAGAGGTTAAACTGAGATAAAGAAAGAAAATTGTTGCTCTTACAAATATTATTTGTATTTATAGTTTATAAGTTATCTCTATTTCTTGTAATTCACATAATTAAAATTATAGTAATTTTATACTCTCTATAACACAAAAAAAAAATGTTATAAATGCTGCAAGAATGTATGGCCTAAAAATCTATTAAAATTACTTAAAATACAAAAATAGCATATTAAATAATAATTAAATAAATTTGATCAAAAAACTCCATACTCATTATATAATTTCAATATTTTGTAACTGCTTCTAATACTAAATATCTAAGTAGGCTACATTGATAATTAAAAATGAAGCTGGCATTTTGTATTTTTGACGAAAGTACTTAACACCATGTCTAATACTTAAATATTTACACCATTTTAAGGATTAAGTAATAGTCTTAGTAGATACTTTAGGAGCTAAAATTATTTTGGGTGGGAAACTTATTAAAGAAGTGAATAGTTTTAATTATCTGGAAGAAGGAAGCCACTTTAATAAACTTGGTAAATTTAACTTTATAAATAGCACAATTATTAAATACCACAAAAGTACACTTGAAGATACGCTAAATTAACTTTCTATAAGGAATTGGGCATTCCTATGCAGTATGGTTGTGAGTTTTGAACTGTTAAAAAAAAGAGAGAGAGAAAGAGAACTGTATAAAATGCCGAAATATTTTTTTAAGAAATGTAGCCTGGTCCATGCTTTTAGATAAAAGGAAAAGTGAAGATATATCTGGACTGAATTAAAATATTTTAAAATTATGGATATTGGAGGAATATAGGAAAAATTGGAGGAGACTTACGTATTCAGAGGATGAAAGATCGAATACCAAACATTATCTAGATGATAAGCCAGATGATCAAACAAATGTCGGTAGATCCAACTTTTCATTTGAAATGTGAGAGTCCGGAACGTAACTTAAGGGTGAAGTGGAATGTTGATGATAGTGATGATAATAAGGTACCACCATTACTAAAACATATTTTGTAATTATTGTGAGACCTCTATTAAAATTTAGGCCAATGTTTCATTTAATTTTAAATAAATAGTATTGTATGTTACTAATTGTATTTATTTATTTATTAGGCAATTAATTAAGAACAAAACATTTAAACAATTGAAAAATTCGAAATATCGCTTATGATGAAAAAAAATTATAATAATTTTCATCAAGATATTACAAACACATTTTTACTTACTTGCAGTTAGAATTTAAAAACAAGAGTTGTAGAAGTCTGCCACCACTCATTAAAAAACGTAATTAATTTCGAGAAGGTATTTAGCAGTTTTTTAAAATGCTGCTTTAAAATTTAATAATTGTATTGAGTAAATAATTTAAAGCATAGGCCTATGTGGAATTATTTAAAAGGTATAATTACATAAAGATTTTAAAATAGGATGAAGTCAGAATTGTTCTCAGAGCTTTTCATAAATCTTATTGTAAAAACACTGACCTAGAATGATGAAACTGATATTTTTAGGTCGAAATGGACGTATAGTTCCGATTTATTTATTTAATTTCCTGATCGACTATTCAAACGTAAGAAACATTGGTTTTATTTCAGAATCTTTATTTAGCCTCGATGGCGAATTTTTGTTTTAATAGTCCATAAACTTCCAAGTAAATTTGGTACAAAAATAAACACAAGTAGGATGAAATTTCGGAAACTCCATTTGTAAATATAAACAAATCGTTTTATTTTCAGCAGAAAAAATAAACAGTTGTGGAAATAACTCTATAGTATTATAACGTCAGTGTATTGTGAGGATATTTGTTATACTATTGGTACTGATATCAATTTTACTTAGAAGCCTGGTGATATAACGAACATGTTTTAAGAGAAGTGCGATCGATTGAAAACGTGTATCTTGACAGTGAGATACTGGTTCGATGCTTGTTGCTTCCGTGCAGAGTTTCAATCAATACCGGTAGTTTTTCAGCTAAAACACGATCACGGGGCTATATAACTTAATTGCAACTGTTATAGAATTAATATTATTCTCTCAACTTTTCATTAATCTCCACACGATATTTTATTTTATGAAATTTAATTAGTTATGCTAACGGTCGTAAAGATAGGTAATGGAGAAACCTGCATAACAAAGTGCTACACGATCTTTATGGGAAAGTTGATATAAGGACAAACATATCTGTTAGACTGAGATGGGTAGGATAAGTGGTCCGAATGGTGAATTAAAGAGGGGCATGAAAACTTTGCAGGAAAACCAGAAGGAAAGCGCCCAGTAGGTAGGCCAAGCATGACGTGGGAGAACAACAATCATGATTTGAGAGAGGTGAATTATACAGATAATGATTTGTTAAATATTGGCTCAGGATATGAATGTATGGAGAGTTTATATCCTATCGGAAATGAATTATATAGGGAATAGTTGGAAAATATTACCTCAGGATAGGAATGTTGTACGAACGGGAAATTAAAGAGGGACATCATAACTTCTTGTAGGAAAACCAGGAGGAAAGCACCCAATAAGTAAGCCAAGAATGAGGTGGGAGAATAGCATTAATCACGACCAGCCTCATGGGCCAATGGTTAACGTTCCTGACTGCTGTTCACGAGGTTCCGAGTTCGATCCCCGGTTAAACCGTAGAATTTTTTCGTTAAAGGGTTGCCTGTGGTTGTCCATGGTATGGAATTTAGGTTAAGTTTAGGTTAAGAACTCTTCTGGCGCTTCATTATCATTTATCGCCCATCATATCATCGGGGTAAAGTAACTCCGCCTTCCAGGTGGCTCAACTTAATAAATGGATTACAATTCCGCCAATGCCAGGGGAGAAAATCAGAAATGCCATAAAAGACAATCTGGTGGCATTAGACAAAAAAAAACATTAAGAAGGAGATCAATTATTCAGAGACAATTTTAAAGTATTAGTTCAGGTTAGGTAAATTATACAGATTGTTAAGTACTGGCTCAATATAGGGATGTATAGAGAGCTTATATCTGATGGGAGATGAATTATACTGGGAATGGTTGAAATACAGATGGATAGTAATTTATGGAACTAACTGTGTGCTATTCACTTCGTTTATTTTATTATTCAATATGTGGTGATTTTAATTTAACTGCCTTTTATTATATAGGAGAACTACTGGAATTAAAATTTTTAGTTGACTATCCACCGTGTATGGGTCGCAACTAACATACAGTGCCCCCTGTTTATGATCTTTAGGTTTTGTATTCCTTTTCACAATTGGTGGACTAACAGGAGTTGTTGATTCGACAGTGCTAGTGAGTTATGTTAGGCATAGGGATTTAGTAAATGTATTACTCATCTAAATTAAATCTGCATGTCGAAAATATGTCAGGAATATGCTGACGATTCTCATTCTTCTCTTAGTATGTCGCCACTTCCTGTCTTCTGTATTGTGTTGATTGGGCGAGGAAGGCTGGCAAATTGGGTGGGTCTATTGTGCTTTTTAGATAATCCATTATCTACGATAGTCATTGACCAAATGAATAATCCGGCAACCGTGTCCACGTTTCTCATTGTTTCGTTCTAATAATGTCAAATATTACTTGTGTTTCCATGTTATTTAACGTGATATTATAAACGTCTATGTCACACATCTTAATCTGATGTTTTCCCCATTTATGATGAAATTCTGCCACAAACAATATTGTATTGATGATGTTGATGTACGACTCTTCTTTACTTTAGGCATATTCCTACAGTTCTTTACTTGTCTGAATCCAGGGAAAAGGGGAACAGTCGCGACGAAACAGGCTGTAGTGGATGGGAGTGCCCTACATAGAACCTGACTTCAGATAATAAGATTGCGCTGTGTGCTTACTATACCCTCTGTCTGGTTATAATAAATATGTAAACAAACATTTATTCTATATGCTTTTTATTTTACCCATATTTTAGATTGAATAGGTTACACAATGTATTAGTCAGCAAAGATCGGCAATCAGAAATGGGAAATGAGTTGCACAAATAAATTCAACATAGACACAATTCTGGAAATGTATTACAGTACTCATGTCGTTCCAACTTCTCTAAAAAAACATTAAACTGAAAATATATAAAACTATTATTCTCCCAGGTATATTATATGGGTACGAAACATGGATTCTTACTTTAAAAGCTCCATGACGCGATAAGCCTACCTTCCGGCTGCTGGCCTCACAACCACACGTGTTAATCACATATGTAGACGATAATCCAGCCAGTGTAGGGATAACATGTGATCAGCACGTCGGATCCCCCAACCGTTATAACTGGTTTTCTCAACCTGGAGCCGCTACTTATTGTAGTTACCCAAATGCCTCACGATGCTGGACGGTCACCGGTCCTATACTGGCCGGAATTCCATGAGAAAGTTTATTCCTCATGGAGACTCGAACCAGCAAAAGTCCCGCAGCTCTGCGCCAAGGCATCTTGCCTTAATCACTCGGTTATGGCGCGAGACACTGTTACTTTAAGGGAGGAGAAAGTAGGCCTATTTGAGAATAACGTTCTTAGGATTTTTTTGGACCAAGGAGAGAATAACAGGCGAATAGAGAAGACTACATAACGGTGAGATAGTGATCTTTATGGGGAAACAGATATAATAAGAACAATTAAGTCTCGTGGACTGCGACGGGCAAGACATGTAGCACGAATGGGGAATGACCGAGGACCATGGAAACTCTTTGTAGGAAAACCAGAGGGAAAGCGCCCTGTAGGTAAACCAAGAATGAGATGGGAGAATAATATTAATCATGATTTGAAGGAAGTACATTATACAGGGATGATTGGAAAACATTAGCTCAGGATAGGGATGTATTGAGAGAATATGTAGCTACGCGCGGCCGTGAACCTACGGCAGAAATAATTAAAAATAAGGTATTTAATCATTCCTCCCTCAAAAGATGAACTAAATCGAATTAATGAATACTCCAGGGTGCGACAGTACGAGCGACTTAAATATTGTGCGTTATTTTCATAAGCAATGTCACGAGTGATTTCCAAATTTATCTAGAGAATTTGGAAATCAAGAGTGGCATTTGCTAGGACTATTTAACGAATAAAATTAAGCTGTTTACTCACAAATCATTGTTTAACTAGTTATTTTAAAATATTTATATATTTAATGTAAACGGCGATGTTTGAAAACAAATCAGAAATGTGAGGTTATGTTCATTCACTGCACCTTGATCATATTGTTTATTGCCAAATAAGATCGCAATATTGTAAGAGTGCACCCAAGTGGATAAATAATGAAACACATCAAACTGTATATCATAATCAACATTACGGGTTATTCATTTATTTTTTTAGTAAACAACTCAGTAAAATCCAGGAATCTTTTCATTATTTACTATATTCGTTGTATTTGTTGGAGAAAAATAATGCTTTGACCTGTTCAGAACATTAAAAAGGAGGAGCTATCTTTATCACAAAAGCAGGAGCTGATAAAGAGAAATCGATAAAGAGCGAGGTGCAATAAGACTGTGATTGGTTGTAAATCAAAATTCATTGTAACGTGATTGGTCATTGACTCCCATTTGGGGCATGAGTTAAATAGTCAATGTAACACGGACTACATACATCAGCGCCATCCCTCCGTCAAATACGAGTATGGATGGCTAATAAAAAAGTACTTATACGAGTATATAACGTATTTAGTTATTTAAAAATCTATAAGCATATCAATTTATTAATTTGTTTTACTTGCATCTTTGTTTTACTTTCTACATATTTCCCCCCACTCTTATTTACAAGGTAACTGTCAACCGTCGCATGCCGAAACCTACCTTGAAGTTTCTTTCAGAGAAGTGTTGTGATGTACAAAGTCCATATAAAAACCTGCCGTTTTTAACTGCAAGGCACTAAAATATAGCGCAAAATATCTCATTTAACATAGGGAATTCAACTCCTGTATTGGCAGACTGGATATCCCTCACTACCTCTGTCCTAGCTGCGTCGCGTCTCACTACACTTAGCTTTTAACTCATGCAGGGTTGTACATTTGCTCCGTACAGTGGGTTGTCATTGCTGGATTCTGATTTCAATTTCTATGCCTTGCAGTTAAAATGGCAGATTTATTTTCGATACGGCCTTGTCACATCACAACGCTTTCTTGGGAGAAATTTCAAGGTAGGTTTCGGCATGCAATGGTTTTGACAGTTTCCTTATTAGTCTATCTTTGGAGGACTCATCCTCCATACATCACAACCTTATTTACATTAACCATGCGTTCCAAAAAATTTGGCCGCGTTTTTTATTGAAGATAACAATTTTTTTTTTTTACCTATTGACCTACAGTGTGACATTTCTTTCCTGCTACATCTAGTAAAGTGATTTTTTTACTCATTACATTGAAGGAGTCTTAAGAAAAAAAGAATATGTAAGAAATATAAAATTTTACATGAAATCAGAATACAGCCATTTTCATGTTTCCCTCTGATTGTGAACTTCTTCTCTTTTTTTTTTCCTTTTCCTTTTTTTTTTTTTTTTTTTTTTTTTTCCCTAACGCCACCATGTTGTCATTTCGGCATTCTGGTATTCTCTCCTGGCATGGCGTTATTGTAACCCACTTCTGAGGTTGAGCGCCTTGAAGGCGGTGTTAAGCTGTCCAGTTGATGTATATGATAGGTGGTGATGATGGTAATGATGCTCCAGGAGAGGCCGTAATCCTAAAACTTAATGAATATGCTAACGATGATAATGATGGCTAGATGATGTTCGGGGACCGTTTGGGCCCTAAAGTTTCCTGACATTTGTCTTACAGGTGAGGAAAACCCCGAAAAAAAAAACATCACTCAGGAAACTTGTTCCGATCGGAGATCCAACCGGGGCCTGCTGCGTGACAAGGCAGCACGCTACCTCGAGATCACAGCGGTGGACTATTTTATTATTGAAAGGTTTAGATTTCCGAGCCAGTATTGGCCTTCCCTATCTCTGCATTTAACCAATGCTGCACAAGAAAACATTCTTTAACTATAAATAAATTGTTCTTTGCTTGTGTTGCATTTATACCATTCAGATAAAGAAGTAATTAAGTTCAAGGATACTTTGATCATGTATTATTACAAAAACACAACAGTTTCTCTAATGTGTTCTATAATGGCAAATACGTTGCTTAATACACAAATCAAGTATGTATTAACTAATTCTGTAAATAAACCACTCCCTTATATGATAAAAACAATGCCTGATACCAAAGAGATTGGCATATGAACATGGTATACTGTATCATTCCGTAAGTTATTGCAAAACATCTTGTTGCGTGATTAGACTTTGCACATATTACAATTTACATCAGTGAACAAATTAAGTCCAAAATTGGAACTTGTTAAGTAATTTTACATCCAATTAAAATTCTAATTATATTCGGTTTAATAATGTTATACGTCCATCGCACAGGAATTGCGTAAACTAATCCAGTTCCTTAGCAAGTCGAATTTATGGTTCGATTTTGTTAGTTTATGGAATGTATCTTTCTTTTATTAATTAAATCATATGTATCCAGTTTAGTTGCGAGAAAACAAACATGCGGCCGCTAGAGTGATTTTTGAAATATCTACTTTCAGGCAAACCCCGCTCCTACTGGTTTGATTAAGCTTATTTTTTGAGCAAACCTTTCTAGTTATACTTCAATATACCAAATTTCATAGCGAAAAATCGAGAATTGCGGTAGCTAGAGCGATTTTTAAATAACCCCATTTCTATAATGGTCCTATTTTACTGGTTAACGAACTCGACCTTACTTTTCTTAATTGAGATCTACAATCCAAGGATGGTTCCAAAGAAAGCAAAAATTGCGGTACTAGAGTGTACATAGACACACTATATATATATATATATATATATACTATATATACGTAGGTCACTAGATAAGTTTTGAGATATGCAACAATGGGCCATGATAGAGTTTTTATACCTATCATATATTTTCAAACAACTCTCCAGCACATTCTATACACCGTTGCATCCTCTGGAACCACTTCTGGAAGCAGTCACGCCACTCGATCTCAGACATTGCATTAAGCTCCTCCAACAGCATCTTCTGAGCTAGGAAATTGGTGTCCGCGCATGCAGTTCTTCACGTTCGGGAACAGGAAATAGTCACACGGGGCTAGGTCCAGACTGTAGACTCAATGAGACATTAATTTCACAGGTGTCTTTTCCAGAAACCTAATTGTTGCATGGGCTGTGTGCAAAGAGGTGGAGCAGAATTCCCCGCAGTCCAGTATTTGGCCGCTTCTCCTGGATCTTTGAGAAGACTTTGGGGAGACAGACTTCTGTATACCATTTAGTAGTAACTGTCCTCTGATCCTCTAGCACAACTGTAGCCAGATGACCACTTGTTGAGAAGAAAGTGGCCACCATTTTCTTCCCCACACTCTTAGGCCTTTTGACTTTGGTCAGAGGCTGCTCATCTGGGAAGACCCACATCTATGATTGGTGCGTTGTTTCACTGTCATACTGGTAGATCCAAGTTTCGTCACCTATCACTATGTCCGACACCCGGCGGGAGTCCCCGTTGTTGAATCTCGCCAGCATTTCTCTACACAATTCCACCCTAGTGCGTTTATGCCCTTCTGACAAGTGGTGTGACACTCATCGAGAAGAATTTTTTCTCACTCTTAAGTATTGGTGCAGGACGGTGGAAACACTTGGCGAACTAATCCCTAGGCCCCCCTCGATGTCCTTTATAGATCAGTCGTAGATCTTCCTTAATCAGAGTCCACTGCAGAGACTTTTTCCTCTATCACCACTGTTGTTGGTCTCCCACTTCTCCCTTCATCTTTAAGGGATGTTCTCTCCCTATTAAATTCAGGAAATCAGCGGAAAACTGTTGCACAAGAAGGAGCAAGGTCCCCAAATGTTGTGCGAGTTGCTCAAGTGTTTGCGACTCATTTAAACCGCACTTATAAAATCATAGCAAGAAAATACTCCCTCTCCATAGGACACGTTTGACTTCACCACGCACAGACTACTTCATAAAGGTGCTGCTCAGAGACAACTGAAAGGAAAGGTGCTATGGTTTTGACGTTCGAGAGTTGGGCTTTCAAATGGTATATTAGTTTATTGCAGGGCCGTACAAACTACGGCCCGCGGGCCGGATATGGCCCGCTATCACTTTTTATCCGGCCCCTGTAGGCCTGTAACATTTTAATGAATTAAAATATGCTAAGGGTTTAGGCCTATATTATTAGTCTATCAGTAATGGAACAAGAACTTGTGAAATATATTATAACGGCATAACAAGAAAAGTAGCAAATCAACACACAATAATAATAATATATAATAATAATAATAATAATAATAATAATAATAATAATAATAATAATAATAATAATAATAATAATTACAATAACATTAATAATAATACTAATAATAATAATAATAATAATTACAATAACATTAATAATAATACTAATAATAATGATAATAATAATAACAATAATTACAATAACATTAATAATAATACTAATAATAACAATAATAACAACAATAACATTAATAATGATACTAATAGTAATAGTAATAATAATAATAATAACAATAACATTAATAATAATAATAATAGTAATAATAATAATAATACTATAATAATAATAACAACAAACAATAACATTTTATGATCGTGTAAAAAATGACAGAAGACAGATTCCGAAGAAGAATACAAAAGTGCGTGTGCCATTTGGTAGAAGAAAAAGTAGAAGAAAAAGGGGACATCCAAAAAAAAAGTGGATTGTTATTTCGAACAGCATGAAAGAAAATCGATTGGACCATGGGGATTGGAATGATACGAGATATGTGGAGGAGAATGACAGTATATTAATTGGCGCAGAAAGATGTGAAACATTGTGAAACCTGCTAAATAAATAAATAAGTAAATAAATAATAATAATCCACAACAGCTATTATAGGGCCTATGGCCCGCGCCACCTTCATGCTTCTTCAATTTGGCCCGGATACGACTAAGTTTGGCCGGCTCTGGTTTATTGCATTTCTGTCGCCATACTGCCGTGTCTCAAAGTGACCATATATATAGTAATTCTGCTCGAGGGCAGGTCTTTCACTACAATCATAGATAGCATTTTCATGCTATGCTTTGCAGCTTTACTAGGGAATTATAGGTGTGGTAGCTTCCCGGAGAAGGACACACCGGTGAAGGGTGATAATGAAGGCCGGATGATTTTCGGGGACCGTTGGGCCGTAAGCTTCCTGATATTTGTCTTACAGGTGAGGAAAACTCCCGAAAAAAACTTCAACCAGGAGCCTGTCCCGACCGGGAATCGAACCCGGGCCCGCTGCATGACACGGCACCACGCTACCTCGAGACCACAGCTGATATTATAATCCATCTCCACTTAATCAGAAACTGCATCTTGAACTGAAATATTATTTATTAAATATGCTTTTAGAAAAAAATTAGAATATAAATTAATTCTAAAATTTACTGATCCAAAAACTGAGGAAACTCCTGCCAAATGTACTGACAAGATAGCTATTAGTCATTCAAAATATCTCTGCAGGCGTAAGAATTACGAAGCTCTGTTTGTTGCTACACGTGACGTCATATAAGGCAGAGTACACTGTCAGCGTCCCACGTCCCATTCCCCTCTGCCCTCCTAGATAGCAGTGTCACGTGTTCTATTCCTGCATAAACACGACTGCAGTGCCCTCCGTCAACAGCTGCGCTTATTCCTTAAACGGGTAATAGTCCAGAGATGTTCCAGCATGAGCATCCAAATTCGAATCTGAATTCTGAGCTAGAATGGGCCGGCATATTTTGAACAGAGACCTCTTATTTCAGCTTGGGCTATTTTTACATGCCGTAAATTTACAACACGGGACACACGGCATTATTTATTTTCCCAAGGAAACCAAAGCACAGGATTGTTAGCCTTTCAAATCCATCGACCCTTGCCGCATTATATTCTCGAATTTTGGAACCAGGGGCGACCATGAGATTCACTATCGCGAAAAAAATTATTATTATACCTTGGTATTCCCGAATTGAATGGATTGGTAGTTATTAAAGTTAAGGCTTAATATTAATTAATATAAAATGGAATTAAGTTTAAGACATTAAATATAATAGGACTAATATTAAAATGTTTTACATAATTAATTATAATTAATATCGGGCGTGGTGATCTAGTGGTTATGTTCCTTGCCTCTAGTTCCGAGGTGCGCGGGTCCAAACTCGACTGGGTCAATGGTATTTAGGATGGAGAACTGAAGTAACAAGTCCACCAGGAGGAACTTTAAGCCGTGGACCCCGATTCTGAAGATTTTCAGGCTCGTAAAAGGATAGGAAACCTGAACAAATAGGCCTCTGTGCAAAATTTACCAACCGTTACGCATCCAAGTAATACCCTAGTTTCCCATCAAGAAACTCGTTGACATATATAAGTAAATAAATGTAACTAAATTAGCTTGGTAAAAGCACTTCTACTGGAAAGCGCCCAAATCCCCACACGGTGAACAACGGGGTGTAGGCCTATAGATAGATTATAATCATTCCCTTTTTGACAGTTCTTGTTTCATTGATTCTATGAAATACAACTGCATGTAGACCTTCTTGTCCAACGTTGTGGCCTCCAGGTAGCGTGCTACCTTGTCACGCAACGGGCCCGGGTTCGATTCCCGGTCGGGACAGGCTCCTGGGTGAGATTTTTTCCGGTTTTTTTTCTCACCTGTAAGACGAATGGCAGGAAGCTTAGGGCCCAACGGTCCACAAAAATCATCCGGCCATCATCATCATCATCCTTATCATTATCATCACCATCCTTCATCGGTGTGGAAAGCAACGGAAAGCTACCACACCTATAATTCCCTAGTAAAGCTGCAAAGCATATCATGGAAATGCTATGATTGCAGTGAAAGATCTGCCATCGGGCAGAATTACTATTGAATTGAATAGGCCTTCTATTGTGGATTTTTATTTACATGTCCTTCAAATAATATTAGGTTTTTAAAAATTTGTATGCAAATGACGGGTTCGATTCCCGGCGGAGTGAGATATTTTTTATTTCCACCTTACGGGTATATTTTCTTATTTTGTGCTGTCTTCAGCGATGACCCTGGCATTCTGCTAAATTTAAATTCAAGGAAGTCTACCATTGTGTATTTGTTATATTATGCAGTTAGGAGTGCCTAAAGGCGACCCGCTAATTTTTTAATAAGTCCTGCAAAAGAAAATGTGCTGTAAATATAATGCTGCATGAATTAAAGAAATCATAGTTTTCGAAACAACTTGTGTTAAATATTGTACTTTTTTTGGTGTTACAAACAAATAAAAACAAGTATTTTACAAAAATAAAGTCAAGCTACTAGTGTTGCATAGGGTAGCTATTTGAACAGGAAGTTTTACAAAACGATAACATTCTCCTAATAAGTAGAAATTTCCTTGTTTTCTTCCGCATTCTTCTAATTATCAAAAATAGTGAAATTCAATTATAAATATTGCGTTTACCCTGTTTCATTTCCTGTCATACCACGCCTTACCTTAGTTTTACTTTGCACAATATTGTTTCTTTATACCTTGTTAGCCATTGCTCTTACATTGTGCTAAAACAATGCCGTTGGCGATAATTTCTTATTTCACTGACCTCATAAAATTATATTATGCCATTAAGACCGGTTCTGTGAAACAGCAGTTAGTATATCTAACAGCATTCCAAGAGTCCCGAATATCATTCCCGGCTATAGCGCAGCAATTATTAATTGAATAGACCTATAGCTTTTTCGATGAAGATTACTAAGTGCTGTTTGAATTGATAAATACCGAATATTAGGTTTAGAAAATTGAATAAAGGGTAAGAAATTGTATCTCGCGAACCACATTATCCCTTTTAGTGTCAACTTCAAGTAAGTAGTAATAATTACATTCACATTAAACTCATGTTGATGGAATTAAATCAGATCAATTATTTGTAAGATATTAAACAATTTAACACTTATACTACTAAAGTGTAGGCCTACTTAATTGCGATATAACTAACTAACTCACTGGCACTATCGAACCCGTAGGTTCATGGCCGCGCGAACATAAGGTCTCCATACATCCCTATCCTGAGCTAATGTTTTCCAATAATTCCCTGTATAATCTACTTCCCTCAAATCATAGTTAATGTTATTCTCCCACCTCTTTCTTGGTCAACCAACTGGGCGTTTTTCCTCTGGTTTTCCTACAAGAAGCTTCCATGCACGTATTTCATTCCCATTCGTGCCACATGCCCTGCCCATCGCAGTCTACGTGACTTATCTGTCCTCATTATATATATAGCTTCCTATAAAGACCATGTAGTTCACTGTTATGCAGTCTTCTCCATTCACCTGTCTGTTCATCTCTCTTTGGTCCAAAACTTGTCCTAAGAACTTTATTCTCAAATACTCGTAATCTCCTTTCTCCCTTAAAGTAAAAGTCCACGTTTCGAATCCACATAATATAACTGGTAGAATAATAGTTTTATATATTTTCAGTTTAACGTTTTTTGAAAGGAGTTGGGACCTATAATGCATAATAGCACGCGTTTCGAGAATTGAGCCTATGTTTAATTTCTTTGTGCATCTCATTCATATTTGTGATTATTCTTCCTAGGTATTTGAATGCAGCCACTTTCTCAATTTTTTTTCTGGTTTGTCATTAGCTGTCTATTATTGCGATATAAGTTTGTTATATTTATTTATTTGCCCTTATGTCATCTAATAGAATATTAGTACTATTAGTTCGACTACCTTCCAGCCTTTTTACACGCTTTATATTAGCTTGACCTGTATCTATCTATCTATCTATCTATCTATCTATGTAACGGAATCTTCAACGCGATTTTCACCCACTTAAAATCATTGAATCTTCTTGAAACTTTGTATACTTGAGAAGGACCCGTGACAATACAATAATTTCATATTTTGTTTCTAAAATCATGGCCAGAATTATCGGAAAATAAAAAAAAGTGCCTTTGTATCTATGTAACGGAATTTTTGAACACGATTATCACCGATTTGGAAACATTGGATCGACTTGAAACGTTGTATACTTGTAAAGGACCCGTGACAATACAATATTTTCATTTTTTTTTCTAAAATCCTGGCCAGAATCGTCAGAAAATCAGAAAAATTGTATTTATATCTATGTAAGGAATCTTTGAACACGATTTTCACTCGCTTAGAAACATTGGATCGACTTGAAACTTTGCATACTTGTAAAGGACTCGTGACAATACAATAATTTCATATTTTGTTTGTAAAATCCTAGCCAGAATCATTAGAAAAAAAATGAAAACTAGTGTAATAGGTTTCGGACTTGTCGACTTTTTGGTCAATCGTTGTAAGAGCTCAGTTGGTAGAGCGGTGATCTCTAGTGGCATATAATTTCAGTAACCCATAGGTGGCTGGTTCAATTCCGGCTGGGAGGTTTTTTTTAGAAGAGTATTACTTTTAGTTCATACTACAATAGTATCGAATTTAAAGATATTTACAATTTTATCTTATTCTGTAAAATATTAAAAATAAAAAATAAATAATAGTTTTAAAAAACTGAAACAACACGCTTTATCAGAAAACCGAACTAAAAAAATGAAAAATAATTTCAATTTCCAACACGCTTGGGATAAATAATTTTAGCATCAAAAAGCGTGGGGTGTTTTTATGATTTTTACATTTTCTTCTTAGAGACTTTACTTTTACCAATATCTGTATATTACCGATGTATTAATTGATAATGAGCACCCCACGCTTTTGATGGTAAAATTATTTATCGCAAGCGTGTTGGACATTAAAATTATTTTTCATTTTTTTAGTTCGGTTTTCTAATAAAGTGTGTTGTTTTAGTTTTTTAAAACTATTATTTATTTAAATTACACTTTAAGTACTACATGTATGTACGTAATAATGAATATAGATTTTTTTTTAATTTTTGTGGTGCTAAAATGTAGGAAGTACATCGAGTTCCATTTATGGAGTATAATAAAATAAATACAGCTAGTTTCACTCGATCTGCGGCCAATAGCGGGAAAAGTGACTGCAAGCATTGAGTCATCAACTCGCGCTGCTCACGCAGTGTCCACGCTAGTTGCCGCAAGTCGAGTGAAACTCACTCTAGTTATAATTTTAAAACTGTGCATCCATATGACTAAAGTGTACAGTATTTAAAAGAGGGGATTTTGGGACGTTTTAATTCAATGCTATTGTCAATTTTAAAAGCGGCACGCATCGCACGCATGCGGAGATCATTTCATAGCATAATTCTTATCGTATCTTCGTCAGGGAGATGAGGCACAACATACAACTCCAACATACTCAGGTATGGTTTCCAGTGACCGTCTTCTTAGCAAAAAATGGGACTGATGACTCTGTCACGCATGATCTCATACCAAACATACCATTTAGGGGAATTCCTGTGGTGTTCATTTATGACGCACAGATTCTCCGACCCCCTCAGGTGCGAAAATTGTGTCTGTTTACTTTTCATACTAACGTGAAAGGTTTCCTCATATGCTGTAGTGTCCACATGGTGACTAGCTCTTCCCCAAGAGGAAAGATACGATAACAATTCTCCCATGAAATGGCATGCGCGATGTGTGACGCTTCGAAATTAACAACATTGAATTAAAAGTCCCAAGCTCCTATTTCTAGAGTACCAACCTAGCCATATTGCATTTATGGTTTTGAAATTAGGCCTATAATTATTTATTTTATCATACTTACAAGAGAAACACGTTGTATATCTTGGATATTTTAAAACTCAAATCTTTATTATGATTAAATGGTTTTCTAATTCCATCCATAGTAATTCTGCCCGAAGGCAGGTCCTTCACTGCAATCATAGCATTTCCATGCTATGCTTGCAGCTTCACTAGGAAATTGTGTAGGTGTGGTAGCTTCCCGTTGCTTTCCACACCGGTGAAGGATGATGATGATAATGATAATGGTAAGGATGATAATGATAAGGATGATGGCCATATGATTTCAGGGACCGATGGGCCTTAAAGTTCTCCTGACATTTGTCTTACAGGTGAGGAAAAACCCCGATAAAAACCTCACCCCGAAAAACTTCCCCGACCGGGGATCGAACCCAGGCCCGCTGCGTGACAAGGCAGCACGCTACCTCGAGACCACAGCGGTGGAAGTTTTCTAGTTTTTTTTTACAATATTAATTTTATTTGATTTTGAGTCCTAGATTAATATTTGTCAAATTTTAAATATGAGATAAGTTACGAGTATTTCCGATGTTTTTATTGGTAATTTCCTAATGCAGTTTATCAAACATGGGTTAATTTTTTATGGATTCGTAATATATTGTAGGAACTAGTATATTACGATGCGAGGTTGGGAAGTGGTTTTTTTTACAGAAGCGAGGAAAATGTTTAAAAACGGAGCGATAGTGAGGTTTTTAATTTCCGAGATTCTATAAAACACTTCACAAACGTGCGTTGTACATTATTTTTTGCATGATGGTGTTTTCAAAATAATAAATAATAGTAAAATAATAACATCTTTGTTGGAAATATTTGCGTTCATTATAAACAACTGACTAACGTTAACAGTGTGGGCAATGTTTATTAGTTGAAACTACAGGAGATCATGACACCAATCAGTAATAAAATGGCGGCAAGTACGTATTTATTGTTTTATATTGTTTCAAATAAAGTTCAGTTAATTTAAAATGGAGTGATTTTTTTCGTATAATGTATATTAACATTACCTTTTGAATATGTTTTGTATGTACATTGTACGTAGTATACGTAGAGGGCAGTGGTTTTACTTCCCACACGTGGTTTGTAATATGCAATATTACAGTATAGTTATTTTATTACAGTATAGTTTTTAGGTTGGCAACCCCGAAATGTAGGAAGCTGAACTTTCAACACGGTCGCCATTGCTGTATGTACGACAAAACGCCCTATCGTGCAAAAAAGTAATTTTAAGGCTCTGTAGTGTATGAAACAATTTTCCAAGTACTGTATGTGAATTGTTAGTTATGATTGTACTCATGGTGGATTTGAGTAAATGCCAGAAATCAAGGTAATAAGAACTGTATAATCATCCATGACGAGTTTTGTGTAAAAAATGAAGTTTTAGTTAACAGTTCTATTAGTGTATATGTACGAAGTAGGTCTAATTAAATTTTAAGTGATCATTTGGTACAGTCGTACTTGCTGGTACTTTTAATTTCTGGGAGAAAAGTTTTTAATTTTTTTACCTGAATTTTACAGGTAGTTTGGTTAATTGACTCTTAAATTAGATACTTGGAAGTCTTTATGATTGGGAAGAAATATTGAAGGTAGAAGAAGAATACATTTTATGAGTTCTAAAATATTTTTAAAGAAGTTTCAGTAAGGTACCGTACTGCTTCAAGCCGCGGACTACTTGCTTTATGTATTATTGTAACTTTTTTATCATTCTATTAGTAGGTCTAAATTGAAAGTGACGAGAGCTAATTTGTTGACTATTTAACTAACCATTAACTAAATAGAATATTAATTGCACTACTAGTGTAAAAAGGAAACTGGATTGAACGGGTTGCGGCATGAAGAACTTAACTGAGCAGCCCGATAAACATAGGCCTATACATATTACATATTCCAAAATTGTATTATTTTCACGTATACATCGTAAAAGTAAGTATATTTTATTCAACGACGTCGTAATATTTCAGGGCATTATTGTCGCAATTTAACTCTGGACGAGAAAGAGCCGATACAACTTGTTATATATATATATATATATATATATATTATTCAATGCCACCACGTTGTCATTTCGACATTCTGGCATTCTCTCCTGGCATGGCGTTATTGTAACCCACTTCTGAGGTTGGGGCGCCTGGAAGGCGGAGTTACGCTGCCCCGATGATATATGATAGGTGATGATGATAATGATGCACCAGAAGAGGCCTTAATCCTAAACTTAACGAATATGTTAATGATGATAATGATGGCCAGATGATGTTCGGGGAAAGTTTGGCCTTAAAGTTTCCTGACATTTGTCTTACAGGTGAGGAAAAACCCCGAAAAAACCATCACTCGAAAAAACCATCACTCAGGAAACTTGTCCCGAACCCGGGCCCTCTGCTGAAAAGGCAGCACGCTACCTCGAGACCACAGCAGTGGATTCACTTATACGGCACAGATTCACGTGTTTACTTTCCTTCGAACAAAGCCTTGCTTAGGATTTTTACGCTCTTAAAAAATCCAACCGCCGTAGCCGAGCGGTTAAGGTAGGAAGCCTTGGAGCAGAGCTACGGGACTTGCGCTGGTTCGAGTCTCCATGGGGGAAGAAATTTTCTCATGGTATTTCGGCCAGTATGGGACCGGTGCCCACCCAGCATCGTGAGGCAATTGGGTAGCTACAATAAGTAGCGACTCCAGGTTGAGGAACCAGCTATAACGGCTGGGGGACTCGACATGCTAACCACATGTCACCCCTACACTGGCTGTTGATCATCTACCTCTGTGATTGACACATGTGGATGTGAAGGGCCAGCAGCCGGCTGGTAAAAGGGCAACCGCTGAAAAGTGGAAAGACCCTCAATCGGAAAAAATCCATCGATCCCAGCTGGATTTTTACCCGCGAGCGTCGGAACGAGAGGTGAGCATGGTACCACTAGTTAGCCGGGACAGACATAAATAATAATGATAATGATGATGATGATGATGATGATGGTGATGGTGATGATGATGGTGATGATGATGGTGATGATGATGATGGTGATGATGGTGGTGATGGTGGTGGTGATGATGATGATGATGATGATTTTTTTTTTCAAATGCCCCAGGTTGTCCTCGACATTTCTGGTGTTCTCTCCTGGCATAGCGTACTTGTAACCCACTTCTGAGGTTGGAGCGCCTGGAAGGCGGGGTTAAGTTGCCCCGATGATATGATGGGTGATGATGATAGTGCTGCACCAGGAGAGTCCTAATCCTAAGCTTAGGCCAAATCTAAGATGAATATGAATGATGATGATTGCGATGGCCATATGATTTCGCGGACCGTTTGGGCCTTAAAATTTACCTGATATTTTGTCTTACAAGTGAGGAAAAACCCCGATAAAAACCTCACCCAGAAAAACTGTTCCGACGGGGGATCGAACCCGGGACCGCTGTGTGACAAAGCAGCACGCTACCTCGAGACCACAGCGGTTATTATTATTATTATTATTATTATTATTATTATTATTATTGGATAAACAAAAATAAATACTCTAAATGTTAACTCATATAGATCTCACTGACACTATAGAACCTGTAGATTCATAGCCACGCGGACAATAAGCTCTCCATACATCCCTATCCTGAGCTAAAGTGGTTCCAATAATTTCCTGTATAATCTACTTCCCTCAAATCATGGTTAATGTTATTCTCCCATCTCAGTTTTGGTCTACCAAGTGGACTTTTTCCTCTGGTTTTCCTACAATAAGCGTCCATGCACGTATTTCATTCCCCATTCGTGCCACATGCCCTGCCCATCTAAGTATACGAGACTAAACTGTTCTTATTATATCTGGCTTCTATAAAGATTATGTAGTTCACAGTTATGTAATCTTCTCAATTCACCTGCCTGTTCATCTTTCTTTGGTCCAAAAATTTTCCTAAGAACTTTATACTCAAATATTCGTAATCTCATTTCCTCCCTTAAAGTAAGAGTCCATGTTTCGCATCCATATAATATAACTTGTAGAATAAGTGTTATATATTTTTCAGTTTAACATTTTTTTAAGGAGTTGGGACGATAAGAGTCCCTGTAATGCATAACAGCATGCGTTTCCAGAATTGAGCCTATGTTTAAATTATTTAGCAAATCATTCCTGTATATCTATAATTATATTTATTTTTTATTTTACATTACACCATTGAGGCTATATTTTTATTATAACATGTATATACCTTTTTTTATTTTTGTATGTTTCTACTCCATCTTCCTCAATTTCTCTTTATTATTCCATATATCTTATTTTTGTGAAGCTTTTCGAAAATAAGGTATAAGGGATAATAAAGAGAAATTGTGGAAGACTGAGTAGAAAAATACAAAAATGAAAAATGTAGACCCTATATAAATTTTATCATAAAATCATTCCTATTAATGATTATTTGTTCCTAGTTATTTGAATTCGGCCACTTCTTCAAAATTTCCCTCATTTGTAATTAGCTGTCCATTTCCATTATATAATGTATTTCTATGTGTGATCACATATTTAGTTAAAACTAAATTAATAAAATTATTAATATTTACTTCCAGTACCAATTTATTAGTGTTACTCAATAGTGTGTGCGTGTTGGCCATTAGTATCTCTTCGCTGTCGCCCAATAGTATTACATCATCAGCATAAACACCTTATAATACCATTGAGTTGTAGGCCTTCTCCATCGTTTATAGATTTGGTGGCATGCTCTAGTACAAAACTAAATAGTAGAGGAGATAGTGTATCTCCTTGCTTCAACCCATTGTGAATTTCACCAAAGTAATATAATATTTTCAAATATATTTTTGACGTATACCTACACATTATAGACGTTAATTTGAGGATGATGAATTGTGTGGTTTCCATCATGACATGACAAAATCATGACATGAATACTAGTTAGCTCGAAATTAATCCTATTAAAATTTAATCTTTGCTTTAATAACTGTAATACGAAGGATTGGTTATAAAGGACAACAGTGTAAAAACTATCTTGTAATCTAGGCTACACGCAAGGGAAAACTTTGAAAAATAACTTATTCAGGAAACTTAATCCGACCGAATAGAACTGGAGGATTTACGTTACCCCTAAACCCAGCGATGATTCAATAAAATCGAATGGGATTGATAATAGAAAATGCATTGTATGTCACTCTGTTATGGTAATCATATGAGTTATGATGATGGGCCTTAAATGTATGCTGTAATTTGTCTTACACATAAGGAAAATCCTGAAAAAATAGTTCACCCAGAAAATTTGTCCCGATCAGGGATTGAATCCGTAAAAAAAATCTAAAGCCTAAATTAGAGCCTCTGAGCAAAATTTAATCGTCTTTTCTCATCCAAGTAATTCCTTAGTTGCCTACTAGATGTCTCTATGAGTCGATGTGCTTACTGCATGTCACTCGCTGACTTATATAGGAAATAAGCGTAAATAAATTAGTTTGGTTATGTTACTTCCGACAGAGAGAGCCCTTGGAAATCATATGAGTTAAGATGATGGGCGTTAAATGTTGCTGACATTTGTTTTATACGTAAGGAAAAGCCCCGAAAAATAGTACACCCAGGAAAATTGTCCCGACCAGGGATTGAATCCGGGAGCGCTCAATCCGATGCAGTGCAGTGGTGAAACATTCAAAAGTAAGGGGATTTAGGGTCGGTTTCACCAACAGAGGTATCTGTATTACGCCCGTTTGAGCTATGTATTATATATGGGGAAAACTGGCTTAATGCAGTTACCTCTGTTGGTGAAACTGACCCTTAAATATAAAATGCATTGTTCGTAACTCTATTTTGGAAAACTATGTTTTTAATTGTCTGTATAATAATTTGTTACTACAATTAATGTGATCGGCATCGGTGGTCTAGGTATTAAGTTCCTTATCTCTGGTCTCAATGGACTCTTACTTTAAAGGTCAGTTTCACCAACAGAGGTAACTGTATTACGCCAGTTTTCCCCATGTATAATGCATAGCTTAAACTGGCGTAATACAGTTACCTCTGTTGGTGAAACCGACCCTAAGGGAGGAAAGGAAAGTACGAGTATTTAAAATAAAGTTCTTAGGAAAATTTTTCGACTAAAGAGAGATGAACAGACAGGTGAATGGAGAAGATACATAACAGTGAACTACATGATATTTATAGGAAGCTAGATTTAATAAGAATAGTTAATTATCGTAGACTGCTATGGACAGGACATGTGGCACGAATGGGGGATGAATGACGTGAATGGAAGCTTCATATAGGAAAACCAGAGGGAAAACGCCCAGTTGGTAGACCAAGAATGATGCGCGAGAATGACATTAACCGTGTTTTGAGGGTAGTAGATTATACAGGGATGATTGGAAAACATTACCCTCAGGATAGGGATGTGTGGAGAGCTTATATCCGCGCGGCCATCAACCTACGGGTTCGATAGTGTCAGTGAGTTAGTTAGTTATCTCTGGTCCCAAGGATAGTGAGTTCAAACCCGGCTGAAGCCAATTAATTTTTTTAAGGATGAAAAAATCCAAGAGAGAAGTCCTCTGGGAGTGACTACAAGTCGTGGGTGCAGAGTCTGAATATTTTCGGGCTCGTAAAATAGTCTCTAGCCTAAATTAGAGACTCTGAGCAAAATTTAACAGGCTTTTCCCATCCAAGTAATGCCATAGTTACCTACTAAGTATCTCTTTGAGGCGATGTGCTAACTGAATGTCACTCGCCGACAGCTGTAGGAAATAAGCGTAATTAAATTAGTTTGGTTAAATACTACAACTGTGAGACGAAATAAGCAATTTGCCTAGTCCATGAAGTGAAGAAGAAGAAGAAGAAGAAGAAGAAGAAGAACTCTAGTTAGGGAACACTTTTGTTCCCACAGTAACTGTGCATTTACTGCAATGAATATTAAAAAAAAACACATTACTTAACAGATTGAATCCCAATTTAGTCAGCAATTCCATTTCCTCCATATAGCGTTCTAGGGCTAGTTACCGTATTTCTCAGCAAATAGCGGAATCAATGCGAAGTTTTCTGATGGTGAGTTTGTAAAATAAAGCTTATTAATAGCAGCTAAGGATCTTTGTCCAACTGAAATAAACAGCTTTAAAACTCTCTGTCCTCGTTTTATTTAATTATTTATTTAAATGCAGTGGCGTTTGACACTTGTCATTAGCCAACAATGACTGGAGAAAACAAACAATAACAAGAAAGTTATAAAAGGCTCATCATCTTTTCCCTGGCCTTCCAGCATCTGTCCACGAAATTGCTGGATGTTAGGGATGGGCAAGTTCGGATGTGATCAGCATCGTTTTCTTTCTTATTTGATGTATTTATCTAGAATTTATAAAACACTGGCCAGACCCATATTATGTTACGGCAGTGAGGCCTGGACAATTCGCAATGTAGATGAACAAAGACTAACTGCGGCAGAAATGAAATTTATGAGACGTACTGCGGGCTATTCAAGGACAGACCATAAAAGGAATTCTGAGATTCTCAAAGAATTACACACAGAATCAGTCAAGGAATATGTACAAAAATACAGAAACAACTGGAAATCTCACGTACGAAGAATGAGCAGAACAAGAATGCCACGTCAGATCTTAAATTACCTGCCACCAGGCAAGAGATCTTTGGGCAGACCCTTCAAACGTTGGATTGAGACCGTAACAGACCACTAGGTCTATCACATGAAAGGGAGAAGAAGAAGAAGAATGTAGTTAAACCACATTGACTGAAATCCGTCACTGAGTTGTAGAGTGTAGCGAGTTTGTCAACACACTATGACGTCACATAGTATGGAACGGAGAAATGCGATACTCTCCTCTTATTATTATTGACACGCTCCTATAGACACTTCTTTCATAGCTCTACATGTATTATTCAATATACTATAAATGGGGATATAATTTTCAATTTGAAGAGCTCATTTTAAAATCCAATTATACCAAAACTGATTTTTCTTCGTAGATTATTCTATGTACAAATGTCACTATTAGGCTTCAGAACATACTTTACATCAGTACAAACTTAGGTTAGAAATGTAATCAAGGCGACTCTTGTTTACAGCAAAATAACGACCTTAGATTACTTCCCGAAAATTTAAGAAAATGGACAAGAGGCGTTTTGAAAAATTAGCTCCTCATTTCTTTTATTCCCTTCTCTTTCCTTTTCGATTCAGCACGAGCTGCAAAATCTATTTCTTACTCATTTCGTCCAGTCCTCTTATATCCTACCTTAGAAGGTGACGAGGATTACCTACTATCCTTTCATTCCCTTCCATTCAAGCACAACTTATTGACCTTTCCCAAGTCACTGTCAGGTTCTTTAGAAGTTTTCGCGTGGTCTTCTTCTAGGTCAACTTTTACCTTTCCCTCAATTCAGTTTTTTTTATTATTGAAATGCTTCTTTCTATTTATTTGCAATACTCTGTGTAATCAATTGTCCAAAGTTTATGTATTTTTTACGTATGTAGTCCATCGACTTTTTAAAGTCATTCTCTTCTGACCCTTATGGTTCTCTTGGTTTTAGTTGTTTACCAAGCGATAGGGTGCAAGGCCCATCGCATCAACCGCCAATATTTTAGGCCGCCTTAATGCCCATATATATACAGGGCAAGTCAAAATGTTGTGCAGGTTTTCAGAAATTTATTATGTGAAATGTAATGAACATATAATATTGTGAGACATATTGTATGAAAGGTAAACTCTCAAAGTTTTTTTTTAAATATTCACAGATGTTCTATGTGAGCGCCTTTTGTTACACGACAGATGTCAAACCGATATTCAATCTCCTGCCAAACTTTCTGTAGCAGTCCGCGGTCGATATCAGCAATGGCTGCTGTGATGCGGGCACGCAGTTCATGCAGTGTTGTTGGAAGTGGTGGTACGTAAACATGATCCTTTACAAGACCCCACATGAAGAAATCACACGGGGTTAGATCTGGTGAACGAGGTGGCCAATGAATGAGTTGTTGATCACCCTGAGATGCACGGCCTATCCAGCGTTGTGGTAAAGCCGTATTCAAATGGTCTCGAACACTGCCATGGTAATGTGGAAGGGCACCATCCAACTGCAGAATGAAATCTGGACTATCCGCTTCAAGCTGCGGAAGGAGCCATTGTTGTAGCATATCAAGGAAAACATGTCTGTTCACAGTACGTTCATGAAAGAAAAAGGGCCCATAAACCATTTGCATGGGAAATGGCACAAAAGACATTCACTTTCGGAGAATCGCGTTGATGTTCCAGAGTTGCATGGGGTTACCAGTTCCCCAAATCCTTACATTGTGTCTATTCACTTTTCCTGAAAGGTGGAAAGTCGCTTCATCACTGTAAACTACCCTCTCATGGAACTCATTCTCTTCCATTAATGCGAGAAAATCAACACAGAAGGACGCTCGCAAAGCATAATCGGCGGGTTTTAAGGCTTGAACCAGTTGCAAGTGGTAGGGTTTCATCTGTAAACGTTTCCGGAGATCCGCCATACAGTTTTTTGTGGTAGTTGAAGTTCTGTCGCTCCCCGGTAGGTGGATTTCTGTGGACTCCGCACGAAGCATGTGCGAACGCGTTCGACTGTCTCTTCACTCGTCGACGGACGGCCAGTCGATTTCGTTTACAGATACAGCCTGAATCCCTAAATTGTGTGTACCACTTACGAATGGATCTCCCATCCGGCGGGTCTTTATCGTATCTGGTACGGAAATGTCGTTGAACACTAGTCACAGAGTTGTTTACATGGTAATCAAGCACACAGAAAAACTTCTGATCCCCAGTCAACGCCATTTTCCTTTACTGCTCTGCTGTTGACATCTTGCGGGTGAACGCGGAACTTTAGAAGTGGACAACTAAACTTTGAGAGTTTACCTTTCATACAATATGTCTCACGATATTATATGTTCATTACATTTCACATAATAAATTTCTGAAAACCTGCACAACATTTTGACTTGCCCTGTATATATATATATATATATATATATATATATATATATATATATATATATAGTCCACAAACAAAGGCTTTTTTATAGATTAAACACATTAAAATTATTATTATTATTATTATTATTATTATTATTATTATTATTATTATTGTATTTGAACAATTAATACATTCATAATAAGCGTAAAGGAAATACGAGTATTTAAATAAAAGTTAGAGCAATAACATAAATTTAGATTTCATTTAAATTATTCTAACGTCTAGGAGCTCCTGATTTTCATGTGATAGGGAAAATAAAGATTTATAATCTTGTAAACTGATTGGTGTGCCCTATTTTATATATATATATATATATATATATATATATATATTTATATTTATTTATCATTCCACATCATAAACAATCTCTACTTCCCAGCAACTTGAATTCCATACCACAGGAAAATCAGGGGCAGCCAGATGTTTTATTTAAAATAAATTTAAATTCATATTTGCTCCAACTTTGATTTGAATATTACTTTCACGCTTAATGTGTATGTATGATTTGGTGCTTATTTTTAATTAATATATTACAATTATTACTAAATACCAAAAACTCTAAACACGATGCTAAGCCTGATGCTTTATAAGGTGAGATTTGAAACTTGCCGCTGCCCGCAAAATTAAAAAGTCGATTATTTAAATAGCGGAATAACACTGTGTCACATTACATTATAATTTATGACCATAAAAACATTCTACGTATGTATACGTACTCGTACCACCTGTAAAGTTAAAATTTATACATGCATATGATTAACATTACCTTCCGTCCAATTTTTTTTTGTTCAGTATGATACTTAATTCAATTTACTTGTAAGTCCTTTAAATTGTATGTCCATTTTTTATTAGACTAATTAGCAATTACATCCAAAATATTCCGCCCATTAACATACTACTCGCTATTGGTAGCGTGCAGATGGTAGATTTAACCATCATAAACCAGCAAATATTTATGGTGATCTTGTAGAAGATTTCCGGGCTGTTGGCCGTGGTGTCGAGACTTGTAGATCCTCGACGTTTCGCCAGAGACTGCGTCCGGTATCCTTAAGGGTTGTCTAAAAAAAGTCAGGGATCTACAAGCCTCAAGACCACGGCCAACAGCCCGGAAATCTTCCACAAGATCATCATACTAACATCGGTCGTGAAAGCCTAAGGCAATATATCAGCAAATCTAATTTCTATTCTGATCATCTTGATCTCTCCATGAGACATAGGACCGCATGCAAATACATTAGTCTCTACTCAAATTACTTCCAATCACTGGTGAGCTGACTCGCCGTGAGCAAGTGCAAAGATCGAATTAGCTACCCACTAACTGGTCATGCATGAAAGTCGTCGTTTTCGTAATATTGGCAAGAAATTACCCAGAATACTCAGCGATAAAACCACTTCCGTTATTTTCGTCTGCTATAGAGGAACGCATTTACGCTTGCGTCCCGCAAATAATACCGTATACAACGACGTCTGCGTCGCGCAAATATTACGCCGATTCTCCTGTTCTTCCAGTTGAATTCTTTGGTAGACTCTATCAAATTCCTCTTCTCCGTGTATACCGAAAACATGATCGAAGTCTTCAAGGTCCGACATCTTGGATAAAGCAGCAAGGTACGCGGCAAGGTTTCAAACTACATCGGTTACCATCGGTTCCCTTCGGGATTCTCACGATAAGTTTCTATCTTAAGTTACTCGTCAGGTAGCTTACGAATTTCAACAATTATTATCGCTTGAATAGATTTCTGAGTAAGCAAAATCGTATTAGGATACAACTTTCTGAGCAGAGAACGCCTTTTACGGTCTAATCCGTTCATAGATTCGACCCTTAATGTCTTGTGAAAATGGTGTACAACTGCCCTACAAATACAATTTTCCCGACCTTACATAAACCTAGAAATCATTTTACTTTGTAACCACCGTTAGTGAAAAACAATATTACAAATTTTGAACAATGCAAATTGCCATTCTAATTATGGTTCGGACGAAGATGATCATTGAGCGAAATAACCTTGTACAAATTTTTGCCTTGGACGAAGGTGAACATTGAACGAAGTAATCTCGGATGTAAGAAACAGAACGAAAATGAACTGGACAAAATGTTTTGGTCGACAAAACTCGTAGAAGAAAACAAGTGGACGAAAATACCTGAATACCTGAAGTTTAATGGTGTTTTCTTCCAAAGGCAAAACGACATTCTTTATTGTATTGTAAGCCCATGTTTCCCCTTTACAGAGATTTAGGCACTCTTCCCCTACAGGGAAGAATTTGAACCATACTAATTTAGTTACACTTGTTTTTGTATAGATGTCATTTCGAGTGGTCCGTGGTCAGCGCACCGCCTCACACTGACATCTAGGAAACCAAGGTAGTACTAGGACGGGAAAATTCGGTAAATTTTGCTTAGAGGCCTTTTCATTCAGGCTTAAGGATTTTTTTACGAGCCTGAAAATCTTCAGACTCGGGACCCACGGCTTAAAGTCCCTCCCGGAGGACTTGCTCCTTGGATTTTTCCGTCCTAAAAAATCCATCGACCCCGGCCGGGTTTGAACCCGCGACCCTCGGGACCAGAGGCAAGGAGCATAACCACTAGTCCACCGCGGCCGACATTCTTAATAAGATAGGCAAATAAATTTAATCCCTGTTAGGTTCGTCTTCCGGGCATATTTAAATTTAAATTATATCTTCTTCTTCTTCTCTTGATCCTAGACTTATAGCCTGATGGGAAGTGAGTTTTATCATCTTTGTCATGGTCTTCATATTTATTGCTACTATATAATAATGTTTGTCTATGTGTTAAAACACATGAAAAAAGACGATGTGTATATTATGTACTTAAGAGGAATGAAATAACAACAATAATTACTTTAATTATTTACATATTAAGTAAGTTTGTTTTTAGATTATACTTCTACAACATGTAACAAAATAATCGTTCAGACTAATTACATTGTCCTTGTTAAAGTAGATATAGGACTCACTGTACTCGTTTAGGTACTTTTGATATCAAACTATGAGGTAGGCCACGTCATTCTGTAAATTCTTCAAGTGTAAACAATAATGACTGGCAGTATGTAATTTAACGACCGGTTTGTGTTTACGAAACACTCGAACACCTCAACCTGAGCGACTTTGTGCAATAAAAACATAACCACTCCCTTATCTTATCGGGTTACCAACCTTCGCTATCAAACTCGTTTCTCATGATCACGCTGCAACAGTGCAACATGTAATTGCCAGTCCTGTTTATTAACCCTTGACTTGTCTTTAACGTCGTCCTTGTCAACAAGTCACCCTTTCTGTGTTAAATAATAATGTATCAGTACATTCGTAAATTGGCTATAGAATTCATATACACATTTGTCCTCATGACCATCCATATCATATTCGTCTTGTTTAAAAAAAGGTATTACTGATACACGATAGAAACACACAGACTAATGTGTTATGTCTAAAGGCCGGTTTACACGCTACGTGTTATTGTACGTTTTGTTGATCATACAAAAACGGAATACAAAACGTACGTTTTGTCCAATGTTTATACAGTAACGTTTTCCTCTCCATTTTCTATCTCAGTTCCAATCCAGACTCGAGTTGTACTGTATTGTCAGTGATTTCTTTCTTATTAAAAGTGAGAAAGGCATCATTAAGCCCAGTTAATTTCTTTTATTTTTTTCCTCGTAAGGATTCAACAACTAGGAGGAAAAGTGATGAAGAGGAAAAAGACAAGGTGGTCAAGGGAATGGCTTCTGAAAATAAGTCAGTGTTCCCATGCCCTGTTACTGAAAGAACTGAGAGGTTACTGATTATCTAATTTTTTTTCAACTCTTTACTGTAAACCGATCTCAACAAGTTTTTTTTTGTAACTAACTCTTTATTAGCCTCCGCGTCCACTTCTTTGTATTTTGTTATAAGCTCTTCATATGGGAGTTTTTTTTATTATGGTCACTACGTATATTCTTTATTTTTTACCTGCCACAAACATGGAAAATTTTATACATTTCTATAAATTCCGCGAGAAATTCGTGATTGCATTGCCGCAAGTCCGACATTATTACTGACTTTTTTTTTTTGGAAGAAAATGACGCGAACTGGAGCAGAGCTAGTAGTGAACTGAGCCAAGATCGAACGTCTTGTCTGAACCTGTGTCACACATTTCGCTTTATCGTATCAGTTCTCGCAAAATGATGCTTCTCCCGCCAGTTCTTCAATCTGACCTTAGGTACCATTCCCACTCGACAAGACGTAAGGTTTGCTGTTTGCATGCCACATTTTATCGGATAGGATTTGTCCTGTCCTAGAAAACGTACAATAAGACGTAGCGTGTAAACCGGTCTTAAAGATCCTAAGACGCGATATTATTTTGGTAGTAAATAAATGAAATAAAAAAAATATTATGCTGGAATGTATTGCGATTATCAGAATGCGAGAAAATAGTATGTTTACATGCTTATAAGCACTCTACGACTTAACTATAGACTTAAACAGAGGTAATACGGCAATTACTTCACGATCATAAGTACCTACAATTGACATTCATATCAGTGCCGAACAACAGGTGAACTGATACAGTTGCGAATATGTAAGTATGTAAGTATGTTGTCAAAGTAAGCAGCTTATATCATGTGCACAAAGCAATAAGCATTACTAGCATGGCATCTGTCTTGAAATTGCTGAGCTAGTCCTTACACTTTGTAAACAAACTACGTTCGTTTGTTCGTAACTTCACATCTTGTTACTATTGCCCTGCACTATCATTTATATATACGAGGGCGGATCGGAAAGTAACGCACAATAATTTTTTTCTGCCTTGGTATTGCAGCTAGAATGTTGAAATTTCACAGAGATACAGTTTGAAGTTTTCACTACAGATGGTATTTTTTTCTCAGGTGCACCTCTTGCGAGAGAAGCTTGAACTATGCAACAAAAATGGCGCGCATGCTACAGTCGTCCACCTGTGAGGAACAGAGAAGTGTTGTTCGATTTTTGTGGGCCAAAGGGCATAAACCCAGTGAAATTCTCAGGGACATGCGTGGCGTGTATGGGGATGATTGTATGGACCGTAGCAATGTCTCCAGGTGGTGCACATTCTTCCAAGAGGGACGCGTGAACCTTAGTGATTCGCCACGCTCCGGCCGGCCGACAACAGCAGCAATCCCGCAGAATGTCAGAGGCATTTGAGGCGGCAATTCTGAACGACCGGCGTGTGCAACTGCGAGCCTTATCGCAGAAGTTCAACATTTCCTATGGTGCGGTGTACGATATTGTTCATGAAAATTTGAAATTCCGTAAAGTTAGTGCTCGCTGGGTGCCTAAGAACCTGACAGACGACCACAAGGGCCAGCGAATGATGGCAAGCTTGGACCACTTAACGCGGTACACCGCACAAGGACATGACTTTCTGGAAGGAATCGTCACAGGTGATGAGTCGTGGGCGTACCACTACACGCCCGAAACAAAGCAGGCATCAATGGAGTGGAAACATGCTGGTTCCCCAGTAAAGAAAAAATTCAAAGTGACTCAATATCTGCCAGGAAAGTGCTTGTGACAGTGTTCTGGGATATGCATGGTGTTTTATTGGTGGACTTTGCTGAACACGGGACCACTGTGAATGCTGCGGCCTACATTAAAACTTTGGTGAAGTTGCGTCGTGCCATTCGTGACAAACGTCACAACATTAACGTTAAACTTCTTCATGACAATGCTCGCCCCCATGTTGCTGCTGTCGTTCGTCAGAAAATCGCCGAATTTGGTTGGGAGGTGCTCCAGCATCTACTATACAGTCCGGATCTTGCACCATCGGACTTTCATCTGTTTGGTCCCACGAAGAAATTCCTGGCCGGCAAACGCTTTGAGACAGATATGGAAATGAAATCAGCAGTGCGCAGATGGCTACACTCCAACCAAACGGACTTCTACGAACAGGGCATATTGAAACTGGTAACACGATGGGAAAAATGTGTTGAAAAAGTTGGTGACTATGTCGAAAAGTAGGTAAAAGATGTAAGTTAATTTGTGATTTTTTTCCTTTTTTTTACTATTAAACTTTTTAAAAAAAAATTATTGTGCGTTACTTTCCGATCCGCCCTCGTATATATATATATTCAAATGCCCCAGGTCTTTCGACATTCCTGGTTTCTCTCCTGGCATGGCGTGCTTATAACCCACTTCTGAGGTTGGGGCGCCTGGAAGGCGGGGTTACGTTGCCCCGATGATATGATGGGTGATGATGATGATGATAGTTGTGCGCCAGGAGAGTCCCTAACCCTAAGCTTAACCTAAGATGAATATGAATGATGATGATTGCGATGGCCATATGATTTCGGGGACCGTTTGGGCCTTAAAGTTTTCCTGACATTTGTCTTACAGGTGAGGAAGAACCTCACCCAGAAAAACTGTCCCGACCGGGAATCGAACCCGGGCCCGCTGTGTGACAAGGCAGCACGCTACCCCGAGACCACAGCGGTGGACAATATACAGGGGAACAGGGGGCAGAATGGGGTAGTGGGGTAGAATGGGGTACGTGTATTTTTCTCCCAGTATGTGGCACGATATATCGGAATTTCTCAAAAGTATCTCTGTAACGTCTCAGCTGCCTGTACAGATCAGTTTTTCGCCATCGGTGAAGTCTTTGTTATTTTTTGCTTGTGTGGTCAGTTGTGAAGAGATTTTTGCAATATTACACCTTCTCTTCAGTGCATGCAAATACATCTAAGCTTCATTTGAATAATATCTAACAATTACTGTGTTAAAGATTATTCCATTTTCTTTCTAAACATGTTTACTGCATTAGGTTTTGTTTCAAAATAATCCGGTCATAACGTCATAAAGTATAATTGAGTTCGTGGGGCACAATGGGGTGGGGTAAGACAAGGTACTATACCCCGTCTTGCCCCATGCGGTCTTCATATTACTGACTGACTCTTTTCCTCTGTGTAGTTTCAAAATGGTGAGGAATTATAAAAAGAAGACACAGAGAGAAGAATGGTCCCTTGTGTCTATGCTAGAAGCCGTTAATGCGGTTACAAATGGATCAATGGTGTACAAAAGGGCAGCTAGTCAATTGCAAGTGCCTCAAACAACTCTGGAATGACACGTGAAGGAAAAGAGAGAAAATGTGGATTACACAGTAAGGAAATCGGTGGAAAATTTCTCCTGCGTTTTTAGTAAAGAGCAGGAAACCGAACTTGAATACCTAAAAAAATGGAAGCCCAACTCTTCGTCCTCAGTGTAAATGAATTTCGAGGACTTGCTTTCCAACTGGCGGAACGGGTAGTGCTTACGTACGTGCCTCAACAATGGCTACAGCCGTCAATGATTTTCGAAAAAACTGGGATATGGCCAGTTAATGTGAATGTTTTGATGATGCAGATTTCTTGCCTTCTTCAAAAACAGACATTCAGATTGCTTCTGATAATAATAGCAAGGCAACACTTCCAAACCTCAGGAACATCTGACGTCAGAAACATTTTCCTTGCCTGAAAATCTAGAGTCGCCAAACCACAGTCATTTTCAAAGTGCCAGTCCAGAAAATATCACACCCATTCCAAAAGGGTCTCAAAAGAACAAGCGAGTTTAAAAAAATCGAGGCGAAAGTGCAATTTTGACATCATCAACATAGAGAAGTGCACTGCAACATTCTGAAAAGGATAAATTAGAAAAGAGGCCTGTAAAAAGACGATTTGCTTTACCAGAAAGTGACTCGAAACCAGGGCCATCCAAAGTTAAAGCAGTCAGGTTAAACCTGCCTAGTTCGAAAAATCATTCTGGCTCTGCCAAAAATGACGTTGAGGAAGATGATTGTCTCTATTGTCATGACTCTTCAGAAGAAGGTTGGATTAGATGTCCTTCTTGTCTTCAGTGGACTCACAATTCTTGTGCTGGAGTCGATAGTGATGATGATGATGCCACTCATGTTTGTGTATTTTGTGAAAAGTGAATCATTGTGCTATAGTTTATAAGTTTACTGATAAATATTATTAATTAGTAATGCAAAATACAAATAAAAAATTAGTACCCCATTCTGCCCCATCCATGGGGCACAACGGGGCAAATGTTTTGCCCTAGTTTTATTGGATGTATATCCCCAAATTTTTTATTAATTTGTAATGTGATTATGTTTTTCCGTTTATTAAATACCAATGAACATATCCATGTCAGAGAACAAAATTTTACTCATTTATAATGTAAAATACATTGGATCAAACATTAGATACCCCATTCTGCCCCACGTTCCCCCATATATATATTGTCATTATTGTGTGGGGTTTTATACAAGGAGAAGGTTTTGTACTTGTTAATTAAACCTATAGAATTAATGAGCTTTTTTTTTTCTTCTTGCAGGAAGGGCTCTAATATAGCACCTACATTAAGTTGAAGTTCATGTTACTATGAAATTAAAAAAAAAAAGTTAATTCACCATCTATCATATTCAATAGTTGTCCCTAACTAATCAGACTAGAAAAAGCAATTCTACGTTTTTAGTTCGTATAGATAAATACAGGGGCCTCAGATAGATACTCGGGAAGCCTTTTTGGGAACCGCAAGGACTTACAACGCTTATAAGTTATATGAATTACGCTTGAGTACAGAGATATCCAGTTTTAATGGATACCTTACATTTTGTCCGCGAAAGGATGTGATTGCAAGCCGGAGCACCCGTCAACTTGTTATAGTCCGCGTCTATTTGAACATTAAATTCCCTAATCGTTAGATTCCTTGGTCTGCGTGATCACTCGGGCTGGATATTTACACATTGGATTTATGTAGTTATCTATGCTGTGAACCACATGAAGCAAGCAGAATGGATCAAGCACGCTAACCCGAATCAAAACATTGAACGGTACAGTTTGATGAATAAAATAAATAATTAATCCTTCATTATTAAAGATCGAAACTCTTCTATAAGCTCACAAGCACGTCTATTGTACTTTTTATTACAGAATTTTGATATACCTTCAGAATACTTACAACTCAATTCCTGATATAATCCTACGTTAAGGTTTAGAAAGAAAATTAAAATAAGCTATCATAGCAACTCATTCAGAAGTCAGTAAAGAAAAATTTCCCTTCTCTATTCAGTCGACGATATTGAACTTGAACATGACAGTATATCAACGTCGTATAAGATGTCAATCTACAGAAAGTATACATTAGAATATAAAATCGTCTCTATCCAATAGTTTGATGTCCATCCTTCCAATCTTGGTTAGGGCTGAAACACAGATCTCATTTCTTCCTTTGAGATCTATCAAATCGTTTGTGAATGAAACGTCATTAAAAATCGTGGATGTCTATCTTTTTGTTCATCAATATTATTAAAGGGAATGAGGCAAAATGTCATATGTAGTTGTTTTGCATTTTCAGTCGATATTATGAGTTGGTTGTTTATGGTTATAAAAGTCTTGGCAGGCCTCCATATTAATCTTTGAAACATTTTAGAGCTTTAAAGGAAATTTGTGAGGGTTGGAACTTTAATAGTGGCAACACTGCTGTAGATGCGCCATGCGACGGAACATAATGATGTCGTAGATAGCACATACCAGTTACATATCTATATTGCCTCAGAATATATAGCCTCTCCCTTCCCACACCTCTCGCTTGCGAACTAGTGAGAAGAACAGTCTCAGCTGACGGTCTAATGTGGTGTTGTTACAATGTTTTCGAGGTAGGAATTGGATAAATATTTAATGAGTTAATGAGACAGACGTCGGAAAACATGGCAGAGTCATCAAGGTCTTCAAGAGGCTTTCGGGGAATCTGCATGGCCTTATAGAACAATAGCATGGTTGATAAAAACCATGCCATTGTTGTGGCCACCTACCGTGGTATTGTTCTGTAAGGCAATGCAGATTCTCCGCAAGGCTCTTAAAGACCTTGATGACACTACCGTGCTGTACGACCTCTGGCACATTCAACCTTTATCCAACTTCATTGTTCCTGTTTCGAAACCATCATGACAACACTACATTAGACCGTCAGCTAACACGATGCTCCTTTCCTGTTGCCAGTTCGCATGCGCATGATGTTGGAAAAGATATTCCATATGTTCTGAAATAAGGTAGGTATGTAACTGACGTGTGCTATCAGCGACAATATTAGGCTCTGTTACATGGCGTCACTACAGCAATGTTGCCACTATTTAAGTTCCAACCCTAGTACAATAAATGAATGGTTCCCTATCTCAAGATGCTCAGTTTGAACTTCTGTACCATTTGTTTTGATTTAACTGAAGACTTTATAAGTTATCGTAGATATTGAACATGGGCAAAATGGTTCTGCATCTCCACCTCCTGAGTTTCAAGTTCTGATAAATTTTTATTGATTTGACTGAGTATTTAAAAATATATTGTAGAGATTGAATTGGAAGAAATTATTCTCTATCTCAAAATCCTGAGTTTCGACTAATTTGCTATTTTTGTTGATTTATGTTGGCTAGCCTGAGAAGGCAGGGTTTCAGTGCACCTTTTAGAGGGGGAGGGAGTATGATTCCAGTTGAAAGGCTCTTTAACATAGAACTAAAGTAAAATAGCTATTATACAATTGTTGGATTTTGAAACAACTCGACACATATAAAGAGCGGCCATGTAATTAGCAATTAAGGCCTTTGCCCTGTCTCCGTCTGCTGACAGCAATCCCAGAAAACACGTTGTCATGGCTACCGGAGAGAAGGAAATCGATCAGTCGACTCGCCTGCTCCGACTCTGCATAACACAAACACATTACAGCCGCATTGCGACGAACCAGCCCCTGTTTATAGCACGGGGCAACGTGTAACATGGTCCGCTCTTTATGTACATAAAAAGAAAGGTGGTAAAGATATTCCCTTTTCTAGTCATGATGGTGTGAGAGGATTCTAGTTGAAAGTTCTATACACAATATTATTATCAATGGCCGACAAGCTGATGTGAGATTGTTAAATCTAAGCTCCGGCAAACTTTGTCGGCCTACGTTATACCTAGCATTTTTTTTATTGTGATTGCTACTATAAATACTAGTAAATCCTACTGTCAGAATTAGTTTATCTAAAATATTTTGTCATTATTACAACTAACTAACTAGCTCATTGGCACTATCGTATCCATAGGTTCATGACCGCGCTGACATAATCTCTCCATACATTCCTATCTTGAGGTAACGTTTTCAAATCATCTCCTGTATAATCTACTTCCCTTAAATCATTGTTAAATGTTATTCCCCCACCTCATTCTTGCTCTATTAATTAGGCGTTTTTCTTCTGGTTTTCCTACAAGGGGCTCCCATGCCCCTCTTTCATTCCCCATTTGTGTCACATGTCCTGCCCATCGCAGTCTACGGAACTTAACTGTTTTTATTATATCTGTTTTTTTATAAAGATAATGTAGCTCATTGTTATACAGTCTTCTCCATTCGCCTGTATGTTCTTCTCTCTTTGGACAAAAAAATTGACCAAGAACTTTATTTTCAAATACTCGTAATTTTTTTCTTCTCCCTTAAAGTAAGAATCCATGTTTACATCCATATAACTGGGAGAATAACCGTTTTTAAATATTTTCAGTTTGACGTTTTTTTTAAAGGGGCTGAGACGACAAGAGTCTCTGTAATACATAATCGCATGCATTTCCAGTATTGAGCCTATGTTTAATTTCTTATTGCATTCCATTCCTATTTACAGGTAAAATATATAATGTTCTAATATAATAATGATATTGTGAAAAGAAAAATTAGTGTCTGAACCAGGAATCATTAATTTTTATTTTCACAATATCATTATAATATTATAATATGATCTATTATTGGAACTGTGTTAAAATAACAGTATTGGAAAATGTTAAATATAATTTTCTTCTCCTTATCCGCGTCCTCATCCTTCTCACCCTCCTTATTTTCCTTCTTAACCTCGGCTTCAACCCTTTCACAGCGTTGTCACCTGAATGAACTCCTCCAGACAGTACTATGTATGTTATTTGTTCGACTTTTCATCAGAATTTAACGTAACTCTAGATCCTTGTGGGTAAGTACAAAATATACGTATTTCAGTACTCAATCAGTTCACAGTTTAATTATTTACTGTATCTCGAAATAAGTTAAATAATAATTTATCTTTTCCAATTATATTAATAGCTCGATTTATCATCCATATTTATTATCCTTATCTTCACACTAAAGTGAAAATAGTCTGAATAGGAATCATAAGTTTTATTAATAAAATTCTTATTGAAATAACATGCTACCCTATATTTTAAACATATTGCCCTTTATCAGGAAACGTTTTCATAAGCGATTTCCAAATTATCGATAAATTCACGACTCACGAAGTGATGAATTTATCTAGACTATTTAAATCATGCTCCAAATGGGAGTCAATGACCAATCACATTTCAATGATTTTTTTATTTACAACCAATCACAGCCGTGTTTCACCTAAAATTTACCAACAAAAGTTTATCATAATAAAGAAAGCACCTCCTTTTTAACATTCTGAATAGGTCATAGCATTATTTTGCAGTGACTGACTCTCAAAGAAATACGGCTACCAGATTGTATATATATATATACTGCATGAATGTCAACACATAGCGCATGCGGGAGTTAATATAAAAACATTTGTAGCAATTGATTATGCCACCAAAAAAAGAAACCACTGTTTGCACTTTCTTAAATGTATTTTTTCCCAGATAATAATTCAGAAAAATGTAATTGTCATATTTACATCATAGGACATCAGAAATGAATTAATGTACAGTTTGATGTTTCATTTTTTCTCCACTAGAGTGCATTCTTACAATATTGCGTTCCTTTGGCAATAAATAAAATGATCTGGTTGCAGAGACAAACAAAAGAAGCAAATGAAGCGTACCAATCGTTTCTCATTTGTTTTCAAACATCGCCGTTTGCATTAAATATATAAATATTTTAAAATAACTATATTTAAATAATGATCTGTGAGTAAACAGCTTAATTTTATTCGTTAAATAGTCCTAACAAATGCCACTCTTGATTTCCAAATTCTCTACATAAATTGGAAATCACTCGTGGCATTACTTATGAGAATTTGGAAATCAAGAGTGGCATTTGTTAGGACTATTTAACAAATAAAATTAAGCTGTTTACTTACAAATCATTATTCAAATATAGTTATTTTAAAATATTTATATATTTAATGTAAACGGCGATGTTCGAAAACAAACGAGAAACGGTTGGTACGCTTCATTTGCTTCTTTTGTTCATCACTGGAACCAGATCATATTATTTATTGCCAAAGGATCGTAATATTATAAGACTGCACCCTAGTTGAGAAATTTATAACCAACATTATAGGTATTAATTAATTTATGATGTCCTATGATGTAAATATGTCAATTATATTTTTCTGCAACGTCATTTCCTGGAAAATAATTCGTTTAAGAAAGTGCAAACAGTGTTTTTTTTTGTGGTATAATCAATTGCTGCAAATGTTTTTTATATTATCTCTCACATGCGCTATCTGCTGACATTCATGCACTATATATATACACAATCTGGTAGCCGTATTCCTTACAGAGTCAGTCACTGCAAAATAATGCTATGATCTATTCAGAATGTTAAAAAAGAGGAGCTTTCTTTAATATGATAAACTTCGGTTGATAAATTCGAGGCGAAACACGACTGTTATTGGTTGTAAATAAAAAATCATTGAAATGTAATTGGTCATTGACTCCCATTTGGGACACGAGTTAAATTGTCCTTCCCATCGCTTCCTCTGTCTAACAGTTGACTTTAACAACATATTATTTTTAGACTTATGAGTATGATTAATTCGGAGGTTGATATAATTTCATAATAGTACACAAATGTATTCTACTGACAAATATCAATAGCGATATAGGTAGGAAAGCCTGTTGGTTTACCAAAATCTTTCAGTGGATTAAAGAAACGAATTCTAAACCATGACAGCGTTTTTTCAATTTTCTATTGTTTCCATATCACCTACAAAATAACTTAAAATCCGCAGAGATTGTTATAAAACCTCTCTCTCTCTCTCTCTCTCTCTCTCTCTCTCTCTCACTCTCTCTCCCCCCTCTCTCTCTCTTCTCTCTCTCTCTCTCTCTCTCTCTCTCTCTCTCTCTCTCTCTCTCTCTGAGATTTCATAATATGACTTTCTGCTCTATTAATTGTTTTAATTGATTTTAAAACAAATTTCAAAACCCTTCAAAAATATTCATACACAATATTTTTGTTTTGTTTTTTTTTTTTTTTCAATCTTCTCTTATAAGTCGACATCTTGGTCACTGAATACGAGAATTTATTTCTCATGCGACTTTTAAAAATAACTATATAAAAAATGAAATAGTTTATTTATGGATGAATGAATGGAAGATTTTATTTGACGCCCTTATATAAATAAAATACTATTTAGGTTAACTTATTAACCGTTACATGTGGTGACGTCAATATCAGACGCAAAAGGTAGCAAATCGTTACATCACACTGACAAACGTCATTATATCGCATCCATAAATAACTACATAACAGCAAATTTATAAGCAGTATGTTGATAACCGTGTTAAATAGAACGGTATAAACAAACATCGAATTTTATTATTATTATTATTATTATTATTATTATTATTATTATTATTATTATTATGTGGGATAAAAATATAAGTAATACAAATAAAATTAATATATATCATACAATTGTTAAAAGCATCATTACTTATGGAGCAGAACTTTGGCCATTAACAACAACAAAAAATAGTATCTTTTGGCAACAGAAATGGATTTTATACGAAGGGTAGCAAGAATTTCAAGATGAGAAAAAATTAGAAACTCAGTTATAAGGGAGTAAATAAAGATTGAAAACACTATTTTTAGATTATATTAAAACTCAGGAATTAAGATGGTATGGACACGTCCAGCGAATGGAAGAGAATCGGCTACCAAAATGTGTTTTGGAATGGAAACCTGAGAGAAGTGAAGGCAGAGGAAGACCTAAAACCTCCTGGGGTCAGTAAATATATTTATACATGTAGGAGAAACATCTATAACAGGAGATTGGTTGGACCGACAAAATTGGCTTTAGGAATCGGACAATGTCAAAGACATCAATCAACCGATGATCTATCTGTTATTATTATTATTACTCGTATTATTATTATTATTATTATTATTATTATTATTACTAGTAGTAGTAGTAGTAGTAGTAGTAGTAGTCTATCTATCTACAATGGCGTAACAACTCAATGTTGAAACTTAGTCTCTCCTTTGTTAGAAGTTACTAGATCAAGTTAATTTAGCTACGCTTATTTGCCCATAGATGTCATAAATGGTATGCGATCAACATACGACGTAATGAGACATCTAATAGGCTACTAAGGTATTACTAGGATGATGAGGTCAGTAAATTTTGCTTAGAGACCTCTTCATTCAAGCTTAATGATATTTTACGAGTCTGTAAATCTTCAGACTTGGGATCCACGACTTAAATCCTTCCTGGAGGACTTGCTTTTTTGTTTTTCCGATTGAGGGTCTTTCTACTTTTTTGTTTTTTCCATCCTAAAAAAATCCTGTAAAAAAAATCCTACTTACCTACGAAAACTATTATAGGGCTACATGATACATACCTTAAAGATCCTTAATGCGATATGACCGTAGATCTTACATCTTTGAATACGATTAAAATAAATAAATATTATTATTATTAGTACATCATTATTATTTACATTATCATTACTATTTCATTTTTATTTTTTTGTATGTTAACATCATCGCGTCAGTTTGTGGGTTTTTAATGATACTGTAAAACAGTGAATGTAATTAGTAGTGTAGGTAATGGAATTCCAACCTGGCATTTTGTTTTGACGACTAGAAAAACCATGAAAAGCCCTTAGGTTGGTTGTCTCTGGACCGGGACCGTCCAAATATGAGTCTCAAACTCTATCACTTGCCGACTCGCTTTGTTGTTGCTGATTATTATTGTTGTTGTTATTATTATTATTATTATTATTATTATTATTATATATTATTATTATTATTATTATTATTATTAAGGACATGGAGTGGATAGATAGAGATGAGTGGAGAAGAAAAATAAAACTTTAGGCACAGAAACATGTGTAAACGTTAAAAATCTGTATATCTTCTTGTAATCTTGTAAGTCCATATTTCCCTTAACAGAGATTTAGGCGCCCTCCCCCTACAGGGAAGAATTTTAACCATACTAATTTAGTTACACTTGTTTTCGTGTAGATGTCATTCGAGTGGTCCGTGGTCAGCGTTACGCCTCGTACTGACATCTAGGAAACCAAGGTAGGCCTAGTACTAGGACGGGAAAATTCGGTAAATTTTGCTTAGAGGCCTTTTCATTCAGGCTCAAGGATTTTTTACGAGCCTGAAAATCTTCAGACTCGGGACCCACGGCTTAAAGTCCCTCCCGGAGAACATGCTCCTTGGACTTTTCCACCCTAAAAAAATCCATCGACCCGGAAATAAATAAAATAATAATTATTAAAATTATTATTATTATTTCGTCTTCACATAAAGTAATTTAGAAGATGTAAGGCCTAATGCAAAATGAGAGTGAGTGCAGTAAAATCGACTGTGCATAGTTTTTTTGCGAGCAATGGGAAACACAAAATATTTTGTTTATATCAACTTCTTCCTCTCTGGCGCCTCATTTCCTTCCTCATTTAAACCTACCACACACAAGTTCCATATGATATCTATAACACATCCTATAATGATGTCTGTATATTATATTAAATTAAGAAAACAAATATTCATTGACATCAGGAAATTCTCATTTATGGAATTTCAACTTCTACTAAAATCAGTGTTATGATATAGTTGAGAAGGATTTAGTCGCATTGCTGGATCCAAACCTCCTTCCTCTCTATACCTTAGAACCAGATTATTGAGAGGCGATTGGGTCCCATTCTTGGATCTCAACTCCCTACTGCCATGAACAGTACTCTCTTATAGAAAAAGAACCGATATCTAATCCTCATCAGGGACCTTTTCCCCTGGATCTTATTCCATTCCTTTAACGCAGTTTAGACAGTTTAACCTCTCGCCTTATAGGTACCTTTACCTGTCACACGCCATGCGGGCCTTACGTGACACGATCTGTCGAGAGAAGGATTTTAACTATGGATCACACACATACCTTTTGACCACACAAAGATATGGAGGGCCTCTCCGAATGAGGAATCAGCTCAATGTCAGGGCCTCCTCCGAGACAACACAACATTAAGACGAATCATACCATTCACACACACACATTCATATTAATCGTGGCGACTATGGTAATGATGATTTTATGATGGCCACATTATTTCGGGGACCTTTAGGCTAGGATCTTATATCGAGTCGATTATCTTAAATTAATACTACCCAAGAGTCTCTTAAAGCCTGTTGTGGGGTCGCTTTACATTTCCTTTAATAATAATAATAATAATAATAATAATAATAATAATAATAATAATAATAAATAATGTTTTATTTTAGCTGACAGAGTTAAGACAATAAGGCCTGTTCTGCCACTCAACCAACGAGTAATATGATAATACAATATGTTTTATTATTAATTTTTTTTAATAGGCTACTGTTAAAGTATAGTCTAAACAATGCACAATGAGAATGTAGTCTAATACTCTCTTCAGCCTGCGTATTTTCTTGTTTTTTTCGTGATTTAACTGAAGTAGGGTCGGTTTCACCAACAGAGGTAACTGTATTACGCCAGTTTAAGCTATGTATTATATATGGGGGAAACTGGCGTAATATAGTTTCCTCTGTTGGTGAAACTGGCCCTTAGAGTTTAAAATTTAGCACAGTTGAAGGGGTGGGTGCATTCCATGTAGCCAAAATCCCTACAAAGGATTTGTAATCACACAAGTCTGTCCCATACCAAGACTAGTTACAGGCCCAAAGAAGCACTTAGGGCTTAGTAATATGACCCTCATTGTGAGCCTGTTATCATTTTTTATTTGATTAGTTTAATTTTTATTTTATTTTCTACGGATTATTTATTTATTTGACTTGTGTGTGAGAACTGCTGTTTTATTCACCTTTTTCTGTCCTTTTTTATGTATGACACAAATATTTTGTACATTGTCGGTTATTTTTATATGCTTTATATTAGCTTGACCTGTATCTATCTATCTATCTATCTATCTATCTATCTATCTATCTATCTATCTATCTATCTATCTATCTATCTATCTATCTATCTATCTATCTATCTATCTATCTATCTATCTATCTATCTATCTATCTATCTATCTATATATGTAACGGAATCTTCAACACGATTTTCACCCACTTAAAATCATTGAATCTTCTTGAAACTTTGTATACTTGAGAATAACCCGTGACAATACAATAATTTCATATTTTTTTTCTAAAATACTGGCCAGAATCATCAGAAAATAAAAAAGTGTCTTTGTATCTATGTAACGGAATCTTTGAACACGATTTTAACTCACTTAGAAACAGTGGATCGACTTGAAACTTTGTATACTTGTAAAGGACCCGTGACAATACAATATTTTCATATTTGTTTCTAAAATCCTGGCCAGAATCGTCAGATAATCAAAAAAAGTGTCTTTGTATCTATGTAACGGAATCTTTGAACACGATTTTCACTCACTTAGAAACATTGGATCGACTTGAAACTTTATATACTTGTAAAGGACCCGTGACAATACAATAATTTCATATTTTGTTTCTAAAATCCTGGCCAGAATCATCAGAAAAAAAAATGAAAACTGGTATAATAGGTTGCGGACTTGTTGACTTTTTAGTCAATCGTTGTAAGAACTCAGTTGGTAGAGCGGTGAACTCTAGTGGTATATGATTTCAATAATCCGTAGGTCGCTGGTTCAAATCCGGCTGGGAGGATTACTTTTTAGAAGAGTATTACTTTTAGCTCATATTACATTAGTATCGAATTTTAAGATATTTACATTTTTATCTTATTTTGTAAAATATTAAAAATAAAAAATAAATAATAGTTTTAAAAAACTAAAACAACACGCTTTATTGGAAAACCGAACTAAAGAAATGAAAAATAATTTTAATTTCCAACACGCTTGGGATAAAATTGAAGTGGTCAACAAAAAACATCTCCACACATATAGAATAAAACTAGAGTTATCAACCAAAAGAAATCAATTTTACCATCAAAAGCGTGGGGTGCTTTTTATGGTTTTTACGTTTTCTTCTTTAGAGACGTTACTTACCAATATCTGTTTATCAAATATATTAATTGATATAGAGCACCCCACGCTTTTGATGATAAAATTATTTTCTTTTTGTTGATAACTCTAGTTTTATTGTATATGTGTGGAGATGACTTTTTTGTTGACCACTTTAATTTTATCCCAAGCGTGTTGGAAATTTTTTTTTTCATTTTTTTAGTTCGGTTTTCTAATAAAGCGTGTTGTTTTATTTTTTTAAAACTATTATTTATTAGGAAGGTTTGTCTCGGGTAATGGGGAAACTACAGCGTAGATCGAGTTCAAACAAATAGATGAAAAAATCTAAGCCAGCAAATTCTATGTAAAGATAAAATACTCATCATTAATCCCAACCATACTGTTTTTTTTTTTGTGCGATGTTTAGTTTTCTTTGTGTTGTTTAAAATCAATGTGCCTCATTTGGCGAGGTATTTATAGAGGATGGAGGTGAAAGAAGGAAGGGTGGATTTTTTTCTTTCCACTCCCTGAATTCAGTAAGCGATAGCTCATGGCTTGTAGGAATAAATTTTCTCAAAATAGGAATCTTAATATTTCAAAATTACTGCTTTATTTTGTATACAACGTTAACTATAGGCCTATATCATATAGGTTGGTTATAGATTTATTCTACATACTTATGTATCTCTTTCTTAAAATAAATTAAGGAACATTGTAACTGACGTAACAATAGCAACAAAATAAAATAACATTTTAATCTTTTTTAGCCTTCAGATATTAGGAACTATATTTTCTCTTCAAAATATTTACATAGGACTATAGGTTTCAATCTAAAAACAGAATATGTGGAGTTTCTATTAATAATTGTATTTAAAATGTACGGTTTTATATCGCTGACATAACTGTAGAATGACATCATGTTTTACAGAGTAAAAGTAAAATAATCTCTGTGAAGTTATCAATTTTATTTCAAGAAGCAGTTGTGAATGTAGCGTATATAGGAGGAATTACAATATAGGCCTACGAGTTTTGAATTTATTTACTAATTTTTTTAATCACGAATTATTCAAAATAAAAGTAAGTGACGTAACAACTAACGATTCTGCATGCTATAAGAGTTTTAATTAAAATAAATAACAATTCTTTGTTACGTATGAGTTTGTTCATATTCTACAATATTTTGGAATGTAGGCACTTGAAAATATTTTTAATAGTCCATATACCACATTGAGAAGCAGAGACGAAACTTAAAATGTTAATGTGTTTTGTCAAATTTTACGTGGAATTCGCCGAATAATTTTAGTATCTATTGACAATCAAGAAACATTTAAAAGGCGAAGAGATCTTGCAGCTTCTATTGATAATTATACTGAGAAATCGAGAACGTTTTCTTTCTACGTATAGGGATGTTGAAAAATGTAACACAATGGACCACTGTTTAATATATGGTCACTAATCCTACTTTTTTGGGGGGGATGTGACTAGGGATAGAGTAACTTATAATAATAATAATTTGCTTACTCTCTGAACGCAAGTCACAGGTTCAGCGTATATACGATAAATACGTAGTTTATGTAAGATCTGGTTGAGATAGATACAAGGGAGCAGAGGCTACTAATTACCCTCTGTTTGACAGGGTTCGTTATAATAGGTGCCCCCTATTTTGTAATGTAATAGGAGAAAAAAGTTAGGTGTGGTATTTGCTTGATTTTTGATGCTCTGAACAACCCTTCCTGAGAACAGGTCGTTTATTTTACGTTGCTGGTAAAGTAGCTTCAACAGCCCATCGATTCCTGTTTGCTCTCGGAAGTCAATGAGAAAAGCGAGGAATAAAACCTCCCCGACTTGTCTTTTGTGTCGCTTGAATTTATTACCCTCTCATGAAATATTTCTCTCGTACTTCAGCATGGTAAAACCAGGGCACACGGCCTGGTAAAATTTCACTGTTGTCTATTCCAATGAAAGCACAAGTTATGATAATGTAGATTTGTGGATTGAGATAATACTTATAGTATTTAAGTTACAAAAGATTGAAAGTAAGGTTTTCCAAGAATGAGTCAAAACGAAATTCCTAAAACAATATTTTTTTTCTGCCAATGAATGGGTCGTTCATTGTAAATTCAGCATTCTTCTCGCCCGTTATATCATATTTGCAGTTTTAATACTTAATTTGCTCCGAGAACTATGTTAGCAATAGGATTGCTGCCGAAAGGGTTACCCATCCGAACAAGTCGATAAGCCAGACGAAAAAGTGACGATCTTTCACCGTAAAAATACAACCGTCAAGAAACGCGAAAATGTGTTCCATAGGAGTAAAATTTTCCAGAGGTAAAATAGTCCCCCATTCGGTTCTCCGGGCGGGGACTACTTCGGGGAATCCAACATTGGCTCAGGATAGGGATGTATGGAGAGCTTAGTTCTATATTCGCGCGGCTATGAACTTATGGGTTCAATAGTGCCAGTGAGTTAGGTGGTTAGTTATAGGGCCTGTGTGTGTGTGTGTGTGTGTCAGCTTCCTAATGCTTTCCACATAAACAGTCTATCTTTTAATCCTAGGGACTCCACAAGGAGTAAGGTAGTGAATTTGATTTGTATATACCTTTCTTGGCCTTCACGAAAATCACCGCAAGGTTATATTACTGCAGTCACTGATTCTCCGGCCTTGACGTTTCCACGACAGTGTTGCCGATATGGATATTCAGTGGGAGTGGCCGCTTTATGTATGTGGTTAGCAGACATACAGCTGACAACATCTCAGCAATTTCAAACCTTACCAGCGCGCTATAGCTGCGTCAAGAGTAGTGATTGGTTGTGGCAGACGTGTACTCACACTACAACCATTTTCTTATTGGCAGTAGAGGGCGAATTCTCCCTTTACACCTCGTATAACCTAAACTTCAGAGCCGGAAATATGGCGGCTGGTGTACAAGCATCAGTTTAATCAGGATTTTTGATTCTGTCGAACTCCAAGAAATTCCTTTGAGCTCTCATTATCCTAACTCATTCACTGAGACTATCGAACCCGAAGGAGCATTTCGTAGCCTAGTTGGTTAAAATACAGTGTGCGATCAGTGTAGGCTTGTGCTGTGCGATGTTATGTCTGCGTATTTCTTTAATTGAGAATTGTTTCCTGTTCTAGAAAATATTCGGTTTAATATTGGAAAGCTAAAATCTCATGTCTGTTTCGGTATTTAGTTTTGATAGACAGAAAACCCAGTGTGTTGTCCAGTGCTAAACTGATCGCACTGTAGTACACTTTTGAAGGTTGGGAGTTCGAGTCCCGGTGGTGTCAGGATATTTAAACTGGTTTAAACCTCTGGAAGCATCCATTATCTGGGGTCGACGCAATTTCTAACGTAAATGAGTACCAAACGCTTGTTCTGGTGGGAAAGACAGCCGTCACCCACGCTATTGTATATTTGGCTTAACTTGGCAAAGAGAGAGATGAAGATATAAGGGTAGATCCTTGACCGCTTTCGCTCTGGTACAAAAGAAAGAACTCATCCTGTTGTCAGTTTTCGTCTTGCCCCTTACCTCTATTAACATCTGGTGAAGAAACACCGTCAACACTGGTGCGAGTAAGGGAGGTGAGCACAGCTATCTCTTTCTACAAATTTCTCGCAAAGTTAAGCCAAACGAATTATAACAACCAGGCTGACATCACAAATCGAATATCTGGAAAAGGGTCTTAATCTTCTACTACTCCAAGAGCCTTCTAACGCCAGTAGTGGGATCAATTTACCTTTTACCTTCATTGAATTCGAATATTTGGTCTTGCGGAGATGGGCTCTCCCTCAAATCTGGTTAATTTTATTATGCCACTTTATTCTTAGCATACCTACTGCATTTTCCTTCTTGTTTTCCTGCCCCAGTTTCATTCCCATTCGTTGCATATATTTTATCGATCACAGTCTACAAGATTTAACTGTTTTTTTTTTACATCTGCTTTCCCATAAAGTTTATGTAGTTTTCTCCATTTCTGTATGTTTGTCTCTCTTTGGTCAAAAAAAAAATGTTCTTAAACACTTCATTCTCAAACAACTAACATTATTTCTCCTCTATGAAAATAATGTTTCGCATCCACATAATATAACTAGAAGAATCGCCGGTTATTTTTAGCTTATTTATTTATTTTACTCTCATTATCCAATTGAAATATTATGTCAATATGTATTTTGTTCGTAAGCTTAGGAAAGTACATTGAGGCATTTTCCAAATGAGATTTTAATGTTCCAAATTTAAAGTTATTCCTCAAAAGCAAAGTGTGTTGCCTATACGTATATTAAGAAAAATAATTCAGATTTCTTCTGTATACTGTATTTTTTGTACAGTAGAATTAATTTTTATGCTTGACAATTTAAATTTAGCTGCAATTCTTATGAAACCCAGATCAGATGAAATGGACTTTTCGCCCTATACCTACTTCTGACTTTATCTTATTTTCCTCACAATTCTTCCAATTAGTGATGCGTTACACAATTCTGGTGGCACGTCAAAGAGTATTGTTGTGAGTGTTAAAAGGGCCCTTGTGTTGGATATGCTGCCTGGTCGATACGACTATAAATAAAACGAGTGAGAGAGAATGATGGAGCGGTGAAGCGGAGGCAAGAGTTCAAGATCCTCCCTCTGTGTTGTGTATACATAAAACAATGCGGGCTGTCGTAAACAACTGTGTAGGCCACCACAAGTAATCTTGATTCAATGTTGCTCTCTCTGAGAGACAGTCTGAATAGGGGGTGTGGCTGACGGCGGAAGGAAGTACAGTCAACTCCACGATAAGAGTGAGGGATGTTTTCTCTCTGCCCGATTTCAAAATGGCGTTGATATACAATTACAACAGATGGTTTCATTATAAATTACTGAATGATGTTATTGTCTCCTCTTTTCAACTGTAATGCTTAGATTTTAAAGTTAGCAGAAAAAAACTACTAACAGAATTTTTCGCACTAGCTCAAGCGGTAGCGTTCCTGATTCCTGATTAGCGAGCCCGGCAGGGTTAAAAATTTTAATTATAACATTTTCAATTTTGGGGTTAGGGCGGATGGTGATATATAATCTTTAATCGCTAGAGAGTGCATCAGATGGCTGGATTAAATTTCAAACCACTTGCGCAATACTTAAGGCCTATATTGAGAAGGGAAATGGTAATGTTGATAACAGTTCGTCCGTCGGATGAAGACATGAAGCCTGATTATCCGCTTGGTGCTTTTATCTTCAATATCATATTCCCACACACAACCTGCTAGTTTCTCTACCCCAAGATACTTACATTTTGATGAATTACTAGATATTGCATGCTATTCCACAATACAGTGTTTCTCCTTCAACTCAAAGTGATTTGTCGCCAGAGGTTCCTGTCTAAAGCATCTTCTTCTCTCAAATCTCTCCATACTTCTCCAAAGTCCATCTATCCAATGTTCTCTAGGTCTGCCTCTTCCACTTCTTCCATTAGCTTTCCAATCAAGGACCTTCTTTGGTATTCTATCTTATTCCATTCTCATGAGGTGTCCATATCGTTTCAAACGTTTTTCTTCTATTTTTTTCTAATATAGGCCTATTTGTTTTTTCAACTTGCATAATTTCCCTTATTGTGCTGTTTCTGACTTTATCCCTTCTTGAAATTCTTGTCGATCGCCTCCAAAAATCAATTTCTACTGCTAACAGCTTGTTTGCTTGTTTTCTACTTACTGTCCAGGTTTCGGATCCATATAATAAAATGCTTTGTAACAGAACTTGAAATAGGCCTATAGTTTTCTTCGTTCTGTATATTATATTTCTATTCCAAAGCATTAAGTTCAACATACCAATGATTATTCTTCCATCAATTATTCTTCTTTCAATTTCTGTAGCTAATTTCTCATGTTTAACTAAAGTACCTAAGTATTAAACATTTGTAACATTACGTATTCTTCCTGAATTACATTCTAACTCATCTGTTATATCCAATGAAAGATATTTTGTTCTATTATAATGATCTGTAATCCCCATTTTTTGTATTCTATCTCTAATTTTAAGTTGTAAAAAAATAGTTTTTAATCTGGAGAAAAAGGAAAATAATAACTTTTAACCAACGTTGTGAGTGGAAAATAAGCTTATGAGAGAGAAACTCAAATATTGATTGACCCATAAATCCATGCTACTTTCTGATGACACGAAGTCTAGTCTCACACCACATGACCTTTTGTCATGTAACTATACTATATGTTAGCTTTCAATCCTTTGTAAACAACTGTAAGGAAAAGGATCGCCATAGTTCAATAAGCGTAAACTCCAGTCAGATTTCTTGCACATTGTTTTTCTACTTTCTGAATTTATTATTTCCAGATACAAATAGATAATAACATACAGTATATGGCTACCGTATAGGGAATGAAAGACGTGCATGGAAACTTCTTGTAGGAAAACCAGAGGGAAAACGCCCAGTTGATAGAGCAAGAATGAGGTAAGAGAATAACATTAACCATGATTTTGGGATGATTGGAAAACGTTGGCACAGGATAGGGATGTGTGGAGAGCTTATGTCTGCGCCGCCATGAACCTACGGGTTCGATAGAGCCAGTTAGTTAGTTTTGATATACTACATATGTCAGCGAGTGACAAGTGATTAGCTGATCGCCTCAAAGAGACACCTAGTGATTAATTAAGTTATTATTTAGGGAAGGTTGACTATTTTATTTTTCAGAGGTTCTAATTTAGGCTTCAGGTTCTTTTACGAGCCCGAAAATCTTCTTAAAGTCCTTCCGGATGATCCCTCAGATTGTTCCATCCTAAGAATCCTGGTTCAACCCGTGACGAGCGAAAATACGCGATGTTTAAAAAAAAACCTAATTGTTGTATCATTAAACACGTCGCTAATTAAATCAACTGTTTTCAAATGGCTATGGGGAAGTTCTTTCGTATAATGAGGAATCGAATTAAAATTCCTGAAACACCAATATACAGTATCATGGTAACCGTTACACTACAGAAGCGGCCGCAAGTAGGTTAGGTACTACCGTATCTTTGTATAGGCTTATAAAAATGAGTGTCTCTAAGTCTGTCTGTCTATCCTTTATGGACTCAAAAACTACTTGACCGATTTGAATGGGGTTTTTACCATAATTTAGATAATTATTCTGGGACTATTAGCGCATATATTACCGTACGTACTATAGGGCCGGAGCTAAAAAAAATGCGTCGGCACACTAAAACGTAGCTTTTTGGACGCTTTAATGGCTTACGCTGCCTAAACTAAAACAAATACACCAAATTAATGTACACAGAATTGAACATCTGAAAAAAAAATCTACAAAAAAGTCCGCGACAGCATATGTGTATCTTTTACGGATAACTCGTAATACCATTTTTTTTTCTTTCAGCTCATTGATGATCAGGGATAAATAGATCCCCGGGCAACGCTAGGTAACCAGCATGGGGTATCTAAAAATAATTACGATATAACTGTATAATTGTTTTTTCTTTTTACTTACCCAACTATATATAAAAGCATATTTCATTTATTTAAAATTTAAATAAAAAATGTGATCCAAATTGGTATTGAAATTAAAAAATACAAGAGAAAATACGTCTACATAGATACAATTTGAAAACCTTACAGGTGGTGTTTTCTTGATGAGCCTTCGTCGTACTCGAATATTTGAATAGTAGCTGACGTTAGTTAAAAATTGCAGAATGACACGTGCGGAAGAGTAAATCGATATCAGGATCTTAGACAAATTTTTAATTTCCCGAGAAACTACAGGAGGCGAAATCGGAGGCTGAACGTCCGTGAGACATTCTTTAGAAATGATGAGACTTCCAGGAAAAGAGCAAACAAGCAGGATGTGCGATTAGGAGTGGAAATTTTATGGCTTTATAATCAAGCAGGAAGTTTGTGCTCGTGTTATATAAGGGGAGGAGTTGTATAACAACTGTAGTGCATTCAGTAACCATTAGTCTCATAGGTATATCTTGTCAATGTCCGTTTCCCATTTTAGTCCTTCGACAAAACAAAGAAGATTAATGGAGGAAAAGTATTTGTGCGATACATTTTTCTTTTATGTGCTGTGTTATTGAATGTCTAATGGTTCTTCTATCAAAGGATCCATATTAAGTAAAATAAATAATAAATAAATCCTTTGAAGGCTTACCGTGCAACATGGCACATTTTAATCCATTATCGATTTTTTTTAAATCAAGCATACAGTTTGTCTTTGACATTTCTGATATTCTCTCCTGGCATTGGCCACTTCTTAAATTGGGGCGCCTGGAAGGCGGATTGCGTTACCCCGATGATATGAGAGGTGATGCATGATAATGAAGCACCAGGAGAGTTCTTAAACCCACACTTAACCTAAATCCAGACCATGAGAGGCCATACAAATAATTCCCCTCAAGGAAAAAAAAAGACCTTTGGTCTGACCGGGAATCAAACCCGGGACTTCATAAACTGTAGTCAGAAGTTCTGATCACTAGCCCATGAGGTTGGTCACTTACTCGGATAGTATTTTTCTAGATATCATGTATTCTATTCAATGTGTGGGCTAAATATCACCAACATCAATGGTTTAAAAACCAACTTCAAAAGCTTATCACATTTCTCCAAAAAATACATTATTTTATATGTAGTAACACTCTTGTAGAAATTAAAAAGTAACTTATATGGGAAATAACGCATTAATATATCATACATCTTAGGAATAGTAATTGTTATTATTTATAAACCTAAATTATACATACTTGTGTTTAATTTGACATATAAGCTTAATAGGCCTATAGCCCTAATGTATAAGCTTAAACTGCAATATGTAAATACAATATATTTTACATATTGGCTAAGTTCTATAAGTTTTGTTATATTCCTTTTTAACATATTGTAATACACTTATTAATGTTAGTGTTTTTATAACATTTACAATTACTATTTATCCAAATATTCCGTAAATAAACAAGTTGTAAGTTCTGAAGTCAGTTTTATTTCGTGATCATAGTACACGTTAAATTACGAAGTAAAATGTGAAGTACTCCCACTATAGGCCTTAGGAGGCCTTTAGTATAGTAGAAGGTTAAAACGCACACCTTTTCTGTCAAGCGGCACGAGGACTGTCCTGCGTAACAGTCGCTTTTACGCATTTCCGGAGGAGACTGTGTTAATTACAATGCCGTTCTTCAACAGCTCAGATCATTAACGACGCAATTCTAATCTGGGCGCGAAAGGGCCGACCAATTTTGCTTAGAGGCATCTATTTATTTTACGTGTCGTAAATCTACGATAGGGTCCCATGAATTTAGTTCTCTTCCCGAAGGAAGCCGTATTTAGGACCTTTACTCCATGGGGAAAAAAGAACCGCGAACCCTAGACGTACATGGTAACCAGTAGTTCATCGGGACCAACAATCCCACAAAGTTTAAGCAAATTAAAAAAATCCTGCTCCATAGGGAATTGATCCCGCGATCTCCCAACTTGTAGCGTACGGTTATGCCTTAACCAACTACGCCATTAGGTTTATGTTGAAATAGATTGGTTTTATATTAAGATCACACCAAAATGGTAGAAATCGCACACTACACAAACAACTTAACTTTTAGTAATTTGAAACTTGAAATCCAAAGTTACTTACATCTTTATATACAGTATTTTCAGCATATGTTTGTGATTTACATTCTTCTAAACAGCTTAACCGATCCTCATAAAAATTTGCATATACCGGTTTTTCTGGTATGGATAGTGTTTAGCTGCTATCTGTTATGCTCTAAAACCATTAGGTGTAGGATTTCACCAGAAACGAAAGTTTAAAAATCTCACTAGCAGTCGCAATTTTCGATTTATCTCAACGGAACTCAACATTTGCTATTAAAACAAACGGAGATAGACATTTTCCAAAAATTCAGCAAAATCGGACCATCAGATGAGAGGGTTTACCTGAAATCTGAAATTAAAAACTAACTCTAGAAATCGCCATGTTTGGTTCGTCGCAACATATACCATACAATTTAATTAACTATTAAATTGGTAATGTATCAGATATAAGTCCACCGCTGTGGTCTCGAGGTAGCGTGCTGCCTTGTCACGCAGCGGACCCGGGTTCGATTCCCGGTCGGGACAGGCTCCCGGGTGAGGCTTTTTTCGGGGTTTTTCCTCACCTGTAAGACAAATGTCAGGAAGCTTAGGGCCCAATGGTCCTCGAAAATCATCCAGCAATCATCCGTATCATTGTCATCATCATCCTTCACCAGTGTGGAAAGCAACGGGAAGCTACCACATCTATAATTCCTTAGTAAAGCTGCAAAGCATAGCATGAAAATGCTATGATTGCAGTGAAAGACCTGCCCTCGGGCAGAATTACTATGAATGGATAACATTAGTTTAATTTATTTAAACCACTCAATCGATCTTTATGAGAAATTGTACATGTTTAATTTATTTAGGCGTAGTAGCACACGCCGGGTATTAGCTAGTCTTATATATTAGTTGTAACCGTTGTTCAGCATGGCAAATTACTATTTTGTAACTAAGAACCGAACAACCGCGACAATGAAGTATCGCTTTAGCTCCCAGTTATGTGTTATGAATGTTACTTGCATATCGACGTGCATGGAATGGAATTCGTTGCCCTCTAGGTTTAGTTTACCTTTTTAAAGTGTTACGTGCTAAAGTTGGTTGCCCATGATAATGACGTGTCCTTGCTCCATACAAAAATTCATGGCAATTGTTTGCATAATTGAGAGTGCGACCTGTTTTCTATTAGTTCTATCTGATTGAGATACATTCAGCAACAGTTGTGGGCTGGTTGGCGTGTTTCTGTTTCCGGACGTGTGAAAAATCTTCCCATCAATATTCGGCTATGGCGTAGCCGTTGGAATCACTACTTTCCACTCCAGCGGTCCTCATTTTATTCCCGGTGGGTAAGGAATTTTCAATTTCCACCGTGTGTCTAGGTGCGTGTTCTTCATCTTATACTCTCTCTATTTGCTGTTTTTGACAATAGTCGTTACATCGTCCTAACCACAGATTCAAGCAAACTTGCTACTGTGTATACCTGCCTAATGCGTGGTTCAGATCTCACGTAAGAAGAATGAGCAGAACTAGAATACTACGTCAAATCTTAAATTACCAGTCACCAAGCAAGAGTTCATTGGGCAGATCCTTTTCAAACATTGGATTGAGACCGTAACAGACCGTTAGGTCTACCACATGAAAGGAAGAAGAAGAATAAAATTTCCTACTTCCTGCCCTATAGGAGTATTAGCTTATAAATAAATAAATACATAAAGAGAGGAAGGAGAACAATATTGACAAAAAACAAGTTTGTTAAACATGGCTCTGCTCTGCTGTGAGAATTCAAAACTATTTTTTTGTACAATATATAAAATTGAAGATAAAATCAGCGAAAATAATAAGAAATGGACAGAACACTTAATGAGAATGAACAACGAAAGAATACCAAAAAGAACCTTCCTGTATAATCCCAGAGGAACAAGAGATGTTGGCCGACCACGTAGAAGATGGACTCCACTTTTAACTTCGCCGGAACAGGCTGCATAGCCTAGACCTTGTAGTAGAAGAAGAAGAAGATCCAAATAATAAATAAAATGTCATCTTCCAAAATTTAACATTCAAACAATCACTATAAATAAAGCAACATCGTCAATTCGATTTGATAGAGCAGTCAATATCCAATCATTATAAGATTTTATATTTTGATAATAAATTACTAAATAGTAAGAAACTAAACCTAAACCGTCTCATCCAATCAAAATTATAATCATGTTTAGTTTAATAATTAAGAATATTATACATATTACAAATAAGAGTACAAGAAACATAAATAGAGTAATATTCAAATCACCATGCATGTAATCATCTGTATAAAGAATCAGTAAAGAAGAAATAAAAAAAATTCAAATCCTATAAATATTAATTTGATATTCAATCAAATAAAAAGTTATTGCAATACTATTTTAATTAATCATAGCAATCTCTCATTCAAGAAGATAAATAAATACATTTATAGTAAATAAACTTTTTAAAATGAATGTGATTCTTAATATTATTATAAAAATTAATTTCAAATAAATTGATATAAAAATCATAATCTAGGATAACTATTTTATATATCTAACACCACAAATTATAATTTTGATTAAATTTCTTAATAATTTCAATAATAATGCTATCATATCACCTTTGTAATTAATAAATTTAAAAGGAAATCAATGTAAAAAATAATAATAGGTATTCACGAGATACTCTAAAGAGCATGAATATAAATCAAAATGGCGAATAAAAGTCTAATTAATGTAAGTCAAGTCCCCGAGAAGTAATTTGACATTTTGCTAATATCACTTGGTTTGTTACATTTAGAATTCTTTAACCTCTTAAAGCTGGTTCACACATGAAAAGATGGAATGGAAATTCACTTCTCAGGCCGAAACAGTTCTTCGATGACTTATACACGACATGGCGATGACAATTAACTTATTAATTTGTATTCATGCCTTACTTCCTTCTCTCTTTATCCTAGTCTGGCCTCTCCTTTTATAGGCACTTTTACAAGCCACGTGGACCTTATAGGGAACTATCTATCGGAAGATCACATGCATACTTTTTGACTATATCAAGGACATTGAGAGCCTCCCTGGATGAGTGATCAGCTCAATGGCAGGGCCATCTCAGAGACAACATAAGCATTTAAGGAACTCCATTCACTTACACTTTCATAGTGAATAACGGGAATGATTATGATGGCCAGATGATGTTAGGGGATTAGTTAGGCCTTAAAGTTTCCTAGCATTTGTCTTATATTTAATAAAAAACTCAGAAAAAAAATAGTCTCACCCAGGATACTTGTGTCAATCGGGGATCGAACCTTGGCCCGCTGCATGCGAGGTAACTAAGTTATCACGAAACCATAGCGGTGGACCGATATCTTGCCAAAAACCATGTTTCCATTTCCCCTACTTAATTATGACATGATAATGTTCGTTTCTTTAAATAAGGTTGATGTATTTCATTATAAGAAATATTATACCACTAAATTAAAAAAAAAAAACATTTTTATCATTTTGGAACACTTGGATTTATTGTGATTTACTAGTATAACAATATATAATGTAACTAATATAATTTACTTTATGTTACCCGTACTATTATCAGATGCAGATATGATACTGTATTGTTTAAACATTAAAAAGTATTTAATACACAAATGATCTTCTTGGTGATAAAATATTAAAATATATATGCAGTCAATATGCCCATTTCACCAATTAATGTTTTAAAATGGTCAACAAGTTTCTACAGCCAAGCTGTCATTCTCAAGACCAGATATTGAATGCCCATTTCACCAATTAATGTTTTAAAATGGTCAACAAGTTTCTACAGCCAAGCTGTCATTCTCAAGACCAGATATTGACTCAGTCAATATCTGGTCTTGAGAATGACAGCTTGGCTGTAGAAACTTGTTGACCATTTTAAAACATTAATTGGTGAAATGGGCATATTGACTGCATATATATTTTGTATTAAAAAGTATATTTAGTGACGTGTGTATCGGTACTATATATTTTTAATTCATAAATTCTTATTGTTGCGAGTAAATGTTATCTAGAAGTGAGAGTGTGATTTTTTTCACCTCGAAATTATCACTCTTGAGGTCCTAACTTTCAGCACTCTTTTTTACACCACTGCAAGCTTAGATGATTCTGCATCGTAGTAGAACAGTTAAAGGCAATAAAGTCTTAGTGCAGAGCTATGGTATTTGCTTTGGCTTGAGTACCATGGGGAAGAAGTTTCTAATGGAATTTTTTACCAGAGTGGGACCGGTGCCCACTCAATGTCGTGACGAATTCTGGTAGCTACAATAAGTAGCGACTTCGGGTTGAGAAAACAAGCTATAACGTCGTTGGGAGCCGACATAATAATCGTATGTCACCCCTGTACTGGCTGGATGATCGTCTACCTCTGTGATTAACATATATGATTGTGAGGCCAGCAATCGGCTGGAAGACCAAAGGCCTTCGGGCCTGTCGCGCCATAGAGTTTACACTTTTAGATGGCATTTAAGTTTCACGATTTAATTAACTGTGAAGATTTCTGAATGTAACTCAATACAGTTTCCTATTTATTTAAGTATGATTGAATTTATTCCTTAAAAAGTGTAAGTAGATTAGAATGACTATTTAACTCATGCCCCAAATGGGAGTCAATGACCAATCACATTTCAATGATTTTTTATTTACAATCAATCGAATTTATCAACTGAAGTTCATCATATTAAAGAAAGCTCCACTTTTTTAACATTCTGAATAGATCATAGCATTATTTTGTAGAGACTGACCCTCTAAGAAATACGGCTACCAGATTGTATATATAGTGCATGAATGTCAGCAGATAGCGCATGCGGGAGATAATATAAAAACATTTCTAGCAATTGATTATACCACAAAAAAAAAAAGACACCACTGTTTGCACCTTCTTAAACGAATTCTATTCCAGGAAATGACTTTGCAGAAAAATATAATTGACATATTTACATCATAGGACATCAGAAATTAATTAATACCTATAATGTTGGTTATAAATTTCTCCACTAGGGTGCATTCTTACAATATTGCGATACTTTCGCAATAAATAATATGATCTGGTTTCAGCGATGAACAAAAGAAGCAAATGAAGCGTATCAATCGTTTCTCATTTGTTTTCAAACATCGCCGTTTACATTATATATATATATATATATATATATATATATATATATTAAAATAATTATAGTTAAATAATGCTTTGTGAGTAAACAGCTTAATTTTATTCGTTAAATAGTCCTAACAAATGCCACTCTTGATTACCAAATTCTCACTTCGTGAGTCGTGAATTTATCGATAATTTAGAAATCATTCGTGCATTACTTATGAATAAGCGTTCAAATCATATGAAGTTAGAAGTTTTATATCCTATGTACACGTGTGAGATCGTAATAATAGCAGTAGGGAATTTTGAAATTATAAAATTCCGTTGGCACCTAGAGGCTGAGTCGACCCCAGGGCCATAGTGCCGCCAGAGGGTTTTTTAAACTGACCCAAACCCTCTGGCGGCACTATGGCCCTGGGGTCGACTCAGCCTCTAACGGAAATGAGTACCAAACGCTTGTTCTGGGAGTAAAGGCGGCCGTCACGCAGGGCTGACAACCCTGCTGACATAAAGTGCCGATTGTCTAGAAAAAAGTGGGAGCCTTAACCTCCTACTACCCCAAGGGCCTCCGGGCCTATTATGGGATCACTTTACGTTGGCACGTGGTAGCGTTTTGTGCTCTACCATTGCACGTGTCAATATTTTGAGCTCTTGAAGTATTTTATTTTCCATGAATTTCTTCATTTTCTACAAAATGATCCAGTCGAGATAAATACGCTAATTTGAGTAATGGAATCTTCCACTCTGGGGTTATCGTTTGTATTAGCCAATCATTCCTTCATTTCCCAGCATTTCAACTCCACTGTGTACAATTAAGTCTTATTTGGCTTATAAAATGTAGAAAATGAGGACCACAATGGTTCACAATTAGCTTAATCAGTAAGTCATACAGGATCTTAACAACGGAAGAGTGTGTCGAAATTCTACAAATTAAACGTCGACATCTCAAAGTATCACTATTTCAATAAACATGCTCACTGGCTCTATCGAACCCGTAAGTTCATGGCCGCGCGGACATAAGCTCTTCATACATCCTTCTCATGAGCTAATGTTTTCCAATCATACCCTGTATAATCTACTTCCCTCAAATTATGATTAATGTTATTATCCCACCTCATTCTTGGTCTACCAACTGGGTGATTTTTCTCTGGTTTTCCTACAAGAAACTTCCATGCACCTCTTTTATTCCCTATACGTGTCAAATCTCCTGCCCATCGCAGTCTATGAGACTTACATCTGGCTTCCTATAAAGACCATGTAGTTCACTGTTATGTAGTCTTCTCTATTCACCCATCTGTTCATCTCTCTTTGGTCAAAAAATGTTCCTACGAACTTTATTCTCAAATACTCGTAATATCTTTTTCTATTTCAAAGTATGAGTCGACGTTTAGCTTCCATATAATATAACTGGGAGAATAACAGTTTTATACATTTTTAGTGTAACGTTTTTCGAAGGAGTATAATTTTAATTTCTGGACAGTATTAAAAAAGTGTATTTTTAATGTAGATTTTTTATAAGCACCATTCCTGTAATTTTTCGATAAGGCATCTTATAAATATTCCAACTTGGGTATCTTAAGTTGTAAATATATTCACAATATGATTGGCAACATAATCAAACCTCATTATGTATAAACTTGCTTGTTTTTTTTTTTAATGCAAGACTCTTTGGGAAACATTTTATTGCATGCTAGTAGACTATTTTAATAATCAATGGTTGAATTTTACTGTTTTTCTTGACAGTATATCAAGTTATAGATAATTCATTATTGTTATTATATGTATAATTTAACCCTGGTGAAGTGGAAAAGAAAACCTTGCGGTCTTAACTCCATCAGATAATATAGTATAAATTAAATTAAGTCTTATTACTTTCGATTTGAGGTTGGATTTTGATGGTCATTATATAATATATAAGCAATTAAATTGGTGTGGGCATGTACGACAAATGCAAGAAGAAAGATTACCCGGAAAAAAAAGCATTGGAATGGTGTCCACCTGGAATAAGAAGGAAAGGAAGACCTCGAAACTCGTGAATGCAAGAAATAAGACTGGAATGAGAACAACAGGACTGTTAGAAATGGAGTGGATGGATAGAGACGAGTGGAGGAGAAAAATAAAACTTTAGGCACGGAAAAATGTGTAAACATTGAAAATCGGTATATAAATAAATAATTATTTGTTTTATTATTACTATTTACATACAATATACAGGGTGGAAATTATTTAAACCGGCAAACTCTGGGAGGTTGTAGGGGACACCAAAACAAATATTTTTCCCTAATGTCATTTTTTCCTATGAGGATTATTTAAACCGGTAGAGGGCGTATTACGCTCTTCAGTTGTCATGACTGCAACTGTTGTTGATGGTAGGAATTGTTTTTTCCTACCAGTGTAGTAGTGAATTGTATCTGTTTACTAATGGAGTGATACACCTGGAGTGAGTACACTGATATGGTTGGTGCGTACTACGTAGCGCACCACAACGGACGAGCTGCACAGCGGGTTTATCAACAACAATATCCTAATCGCCGTATCCCGCATCATACGACGTTTACTGCTGTGTACCAACGTCTGCGTGAGACCGGGTCATTTAGCAGGTTACCTGGACAGGGACGCCGTCGCACAGTAAGAACGCTGCGATTTGAGGAAACTGTCCTGCAGCATGTGGAGCGAGATCCTTCAATCAGCACTCGTGCAATTGCGCGTAACATGGGGACGAATCAGACGAATGTAAGAAACTTCCTTCATGAGCAATTCTTACATCCATTTCACTTACAGCGTGTCCACAACCTGGAACCAGTTGATTATGCATCCAGAGCACAGTTTTTGCAGTGGTACCTGGAACAGTGTCAAATGCATCCTACATTTCCATCCTCTGTGTTGTTTACAGATGAAGCAACGTTCGGGGTGATGGAGTCTTCAACATGCACAATGCGCATGTTTGGAGTGAGGATAACCCACATGCCACAGTTACTCACGCACATCAAGTGCCGTTCTTCGTTAATGTGTGGGCCGGTGTTGTTGGGGACTGTTTAATTGGGCCATATCTCCTACCTAGGCCATTAAATGGCAGGTACTATTACAATTTTCTCGCCAGAGCATTGCCAGAATTGCTGGAAGACGTCCCGCTCCTTACAAGACAATGCATGTGGTTCCAACATGACGGGGCGCCGGCACATCTCAGTCGTCGTCGTGCGTCGATTCTTGAACCAACGGTTTCCAGAAAAGTGGATTGGCGGAGGTGGTCCTGTAACCATGGACTGCTCGATCCCCAGATATGACCTCTCTGGATTTTTTTGTGTGGGAAGAGATGCGCAACCTTGTTTACACAACTCCAGTTGTATCAGAAGAGGATCTGGTTGCATGGATAGTAGCAGCAACAGGAGCAATTAACGATACTCCTGGAGTTTTTGCCCGTGTTAGACAGAACATGATCCGCCGGTGTAACCTTTGTTTACATGTCAATGGAGGCATTTTTGAACCTCTACTGTAATTTAAGTAATTGCGTTGTGTGTTAATGTGTTGTCTCTTGGTAATAAAAAATGCAAAAGTGTTTGTTGGTTTAATTAATTTGCCGCCAGAGAAATCTTCCTCTACCGGTTTAAATAATCCTCATAGGAAAAAATGACATTAGGGGGAAATATTTGTTTTGGTGCCCCCTACAACCTCCCAGAGTTTGTCGGTTTAAATAATTTTCATCCTGTATTAAAATATAATGGTAATTAGGTCTACTACGTATTTCAACTTATAACGTATGAGACATTAATAACTAACCCCATAAGCTGTTATTTCCGTTGAAGTTGCTGGATAACACAACAGTTGTAAAGCTGGATATGTAAAATTTTGAATAAACATCTGCTGTTGTGATAATGTTGTGTTTCAAGGCTGGTTGGTACAATGTTTACCTAGTTCTGTACTGAAAACACAAATGAAGATAATCCTTAGTCATGTTGTGCTAGTGTCGAAATTACATTCCACATGTTTATTAGTCAAACTTCGCAATAACATGCGTCACATCCGTTTTCATGAGGGTCTATGTACGCTAACAGTCAAGGAGAATGATTCCGAAACATTCGTCTGTTTTAAATAGGATACAATATCTAAATACGTATTTATTTTCTTCTTGAGTCGTATATTTTCGTATAATCCCACTACTTCCTTCGTACCATATTTCCATGCCATCCTTAATTAATAAATTAAACACTAAGCCTACATTAGTATAGAATTAATGTACTGTATACATACAAAGTGAGAGATTAACTAACTCATTGGCATTATTGAACCCGTAGGTTCATGGCTGCTCAGATATAAGCTCTCCATACATCACTATCCTATGTTTTCCAATCATCCCCTGTAGTATAGAATTAATGTACTGTATACATACAAAGTGAGAGGTTAGCTAACTAACTAATTGACATTATTGAACCCGTAGGTTCATGGCTGCTCAGATATAAGCTCTCCATACATCACTATCCTATGTTTTCCAATCATCCCCTGTAGTATAGAATTAATGTACTGTATACATACAAAGTGAGAGGTTAACTAACTAATTGACATTATTGAACCCGTAGGTTCATGACTGCTCAGATATAAGCTCTCCATACATCACTATCCTATGTTTTCCAATCATCCCCTGTAGTATAGAATTAATGTACTGTATACATACAAAGTGAGAGGTTAACTAACTAACTAATTGACATTATTGAACCCGTAGGTTCATGGCTGCTCAGATATAAGCTCTCCATACATCACTATACTATGTTTTCCAATCATCCCCTGTAGTATAGAATTAATGTACTGTATACATACAAGTGAGAGATTAACTAACTAACTAATTGACATTATTGAACCCGTAGGTTCATGGCTGCTCAGATATAAGCTCTCCATACATCACTATCCTATGTTTTCCAATCATCCCCTGTAGTATAGAATTAATGTACTGTATACATACAAAGTGAGAGGTTAACTAACTAACTAATTGACATTATTGAACCCGTAGGTTCATGGCTGCTCAGATATAAGCTCTCCATACATCACTATCCTATGTTTTCCAATCATCCCCTGTAATATAGAATTAATGTACTGTATACATACAAAGTGAGAGGTTAACTAACTAACTAATTGACATTATTGAACCCGTAGGTTCATGGCTGCTCATATAAGCTCTCCATACATCACTATCCTATGTTTTCCAATCATCCCCTGTAGTATAGAATTAATGTACTGTATACATACAAAGTGAGAGGTTAACTAACTAACTAATTGACATTATTGAACCCGTAGGTTCATGGCTGCTCAGATATAAGCTATCCTATGTTTTCCAATCATCCCCTGTACAATCTACTTCTCTCAAATCATGGTTGTTGTTCTCCCACCTCATCCATGGTCTACCAACTGGGCGTTTTTCCCCTGATTTCCCTACATTAGGTTCCCATCCCCCACTTTCATTCCCCATTCGCGCCAAATGCCCTGTCCATTGCAGTCTACGAGACAACTATTCTTATATCGTTCCCATGCCCTCTTTCATTCCCCATTCGTGCCACATATTCTGTCCATCGCGGTCTACGAAACGTAACTATTCTTATTATATCAGTTTTCCTATATATATATATATTATATCTTTATATAAAAATCATATAGCACTGTTAAATAGTCTTCTCCATTCGCCTGCCTTTTCATCTATCTTTGTCAAAAACTTTCCTAAGAACTTTATTCTCAAATACTCGTAATATTTTACCCTCCCTTAAAGTAAGATACCATGTTTATTTAACTGATCCAATTGTGTGACTCATACCTTGCCGATTTAATAATACTTTTCTCCTAGAACTGCGTTTATATATATATATATATATATGTTTCAATGCGAAAAGCGAAATATAACAGTTCAATATATCCCTCAAGTTAAATTCCACCGTGATACAGGTGGATATATCAGTAACTATGTTCAGTTATATGGCAACCTTGTATCACAGTTACTACCCGGCGAAAATATGAATTCCATTGATATTTATACGTTTTCAATATCATGCACGTTCCTATTTATATTGGTCTCATAACTTCTGTTTGATTTGATCTGCATTGTTCTCTTGTGTATTGTATGATTACAACAGAATGGCACCAATAAAACGAAACCGATTTTATGTACCCTATGGACATTCATAGTAGCGGCACGTGACCAGTACGTACCAAAATATGTATGGAGGCAAATACTTATTAAAAAATCATTGCCTCATTCCATATTCAACTATAATATACTATACTAGTATATCATTTGTCCACCGCTATTATGTAGGTGTAACATCCTTGCTTTAGTTAGAACCCGAGCAGAATAAATGTTCGGGTTTTTAGGGTTCTTCCTCTCCTGATAGACAATTCTACATAAACTTTAAAGATAATTCTACATAATCTTTAAAGCCAGAATAATCCGCGAAAATTATTTGGCAACAATTCACCAGAGTTAAAAATCCTCTCCTTACAAGTCGTGTTCCTATGATACCCAGAGGTAAGTATGACAGAGACATTGTATATTTCGACCACCAATAATACCACTACTACTAACTAACTCACTGGCACTATCGAACACGTAGGTTCATGGCCGCACGGACATAAGCTCTCCAAACATCCCTATCCTGAGCTAAGGTTTTTCTATCATCCCCTGTATAATCTAATTTCTTCAAATCATAGTTAATGTTAAGGTTTTCCTATCATCCCCTGTATAATCTAATTTCTTCAAATCATAGTTAATGTTATTCTCCCACGTCATTCTTGGTCTACCAACTGGGCGTTTTTCCTCTGGTTTTCCTACAAGAAGCTTCCATGCACGTCTTTCATTCCCCACCCGTGCCGCATGTCCTGCCCATCGCAGTCTACGAGACTTAACTGTTCTTATTATATCTGGCTTCCTATAAAGACCATGTAGTTCACTGTTACGTAGTCTTCACTACTACTACTACTACTACTACTACTAATAGTAATAATAATACCGTGGAAACTTGTTAGAAAGGATGCGCAGCTAATATTTAACTCAACGATGGCACTACCATTGGCGATGGAAGTGAGGCATGGGTCCTGAAGGAAAAAGATAAAAGTATAATTCAGGCAGCAGCAATTAGCTTCCTACGGGCTGTGAAAGGTTGTACAAGAGAAGAACATATTAGAAATGAGAATATTAGATAGGAACTAAAAGTACAACTACTTCCTCAACTAATAGAAGAACACTGGAACAATTGGATAGCATTTGCAAAAAATGAGAGAGGAAAGGATACCGAAGATGTAATTGATGTATAATCCTAGAGGACGGAGATCGGTAGGATGACCAAGAAAACGCTGGGCTGAACAAATGTGAGATTGGAACAGGCAAAGATCTAATCCGTAAAAGAAGATAATGATGATGATTATTATTATTGCGGTAAATGTAACGAATATTATAGTTGGAAGAATCCCTACTCACGTCTAGGACAGGAATATCTGTAAAAATTATTAGAGAGATCTTAATTTTCCAATCCACTCATATTTTAAGCGGTAATTAAATACGTCCACAGTGGATACTGTATAATTGATTTGAACAATCAATATGGAATGTGTATTTAAAACTCAAATGGGCGAAGAGACCTCATTATATCACTCAATGTCAAGGCCAGTCTATAATAATAAAATACGTACAAAAATAATACAAAATAAAATAGTTTAGGCCCTATATAGGGACTAATAGTGAAAATTATCATAAATCCCATTCAACGTTTTGATTTAATGGATACATTTTTATCGATTTCAAAACATTTTATGACATAAATATAATTTTATGTACGTCATCAGATTATCACGAATAAAAATATGTTTCTTCATTACTGAGCGAAGCATTAGGATCCGATTCGTCTTCGGGAGCCATTTTTTTCATAGGATTTCATAGTTTCAATAAAATAAATAAATTCATCATTAGACGCGATATGACCTTAGTTGTTACATCTCAGCGTTTAAAAATAATTTTAAAAAATCAGCGATAAAAAACTTAATAAGGACGTTTATATCTAGAGAGAAAATTTAAGATACGGTGACAAGATCAAGGATGTGTTCTATGAAGAATTTTAATGGGTATTTGATATTTCTTCACGATATCATATGATTAAAAAAAAATTAATGCAAAGAGGGGACGGAAAGATGTATTCAGGATAACAATTGCCAAATTCACTCTTCATGGAGATAGTAACGACAGTGTGGTTAGATTAGTCACTTTTGCCATATCAAAGATCTTATTGTTAAGACCACAGCATTCCAGCATAATGTTATTCATAAATACACCTGGGCGTCTCCAGATAGTGAAAGTCGGAACCAGAGAGATCATGTATTAATGGTCAAACGCTGGCACAGTAATATCATCAACGTTAGATCAGTTAGAGGACAGACTGCAATTCGGATCATCAACTGATTAGGGTGAAAATCAGAGAACGGTAACTGCTTATGAGAGGGACAAACACTGAAGATGATCCTGAAAACTTTGAATTAAAAAACTTGACGAATGATGAATTGAGACAAAATTACCAGGTAAAAATTGCTAATACATTTGAAATATTGGTATCTTCATATGAAATTGTGACAACCGGAGAAGAAACTGATAGAAATAAAGAATAAGAGACTCTAATAGATTCTATTAAATTTTCAGCGTCAGAAAGCGTTGGTTATTTAAAAAGAGGCAAAATAAGAAATGGTTTGATGAGGAATGTGCCGATATTGTAAAAAAAAAAAGAAAAAGAAAGCTAGCGAAAAAATGAATTCGTTATATGAGCCAAATTAAGTGAATTTAGTACAATTGGGTAACATCAGACGGGAAACTACAAAGTTATTAAAGAGTAAAAAGAGGGAATATTTGCGAGAGAAGATTAATGATCTTTAAGTGAATGAAGACATAGGAATATCAAATAATAATTATATCAGGGGATTGGAAGAGAGAGAAAATGGTTTCAGGCTAGATCAAACATAATTAGGAATGAAAATATAGGATTTGATAGTAAGATTCCAGGAATAAATTGAATTACTTTAATCGGTTATTAGATGTACATGCAGAATAGGATATTGAAGATAATGATTTACAGACATCAGGAATATTAATCACAGAAGCAAATACATTAGAGGTTGATAGATAAATTAAATATGTACAAAACATCAGATTCAGATGGTATTCCAGCAGAACTGATAAAATCAGGGGGAGAAAAAAATGTTGGACAAGATACGTCAGTTCCTTAATATGATCTGGGAAAAAGAGGTTCTTCCAAATGAATTGAATGAATCGATTGTCATACCATTCTTAGCAAAGGAGATAAAACTGCTTGCAACAACTACAGGGTTCATCTCATTACATTCGTATAAAATTCTAACAAATTAGTATTAGTCATTCAAAATATCTCTGCAGGCGGAAGAATTGCGAAGCTGTATTTGTTGCTACACGTGACGTCATATAAGGCAGTGTATACTGTCAGCGTCCCACGTCCCATTCCCCTCTGCACTCATAGACAGCAGTGTCACGTGTTATATCCTGCATAAACACGACTGTAGCGCCCTCCGTCAACAACTGTGCTTACTCCTTAAACGGGTAATATCCAGACTAACTCCATGTACTGACGACGCAATAGGCGATCAGTAATGTAGATTTAGAAAAAAAAATCTACAATAGATAAGATTTTTAGTATAGACAGATTTTATAAAAGAAATGGAAACTATAATGACACCTTGCATCAACAATGTATAGACTTCAAAAACACTAAATTAAGAGGGAGAAGTTATATGACATCCTGCTGGAATTTGAAATTCTTAAAAAAGCTAGTTAGACTTGGTCGAATGTGTCTGAATGGCACAAAGAGATGGTGCGTGTGGGCAAACAATTTTCAGATATTTTCGAAATTCGCAATAGATTAAAACAAGGAGATGCACTATCTTATCTACTATACAATTTTGAACTAGAACGTGCCATCAAATCTTCAAAGGATGAAGAAAGCCTACAACTCAAAGGTGTTAATAACTTGTTAATTTATGCTGCTGACGTAGTATTATTAGTTGATAGCGAGGAGGTACTAAAGGCCAACACGCATGCTCTATTGGTAATTGAGGCTGAAAGTAAACATCATTAAAACTAAACATATGATCACACATAAAATGCATTATATAATGGAAATGAAAATTTTGAAGTAGTGGCTGAATTCAAATACCTAGGGACAATAATAATTACAAATAGGAATGAGGTGCACAAATAAATTAGATGAAGGGTCAATTCCAGAATTATGAATTACAGGGACTCTTGTCCCAATTTTTCTAAAAAAATATTAAAATGAAAATGTACAAAACTGTTATTCTCCCAGTTATATGCATACCTAAATGGACTCTTACTTTAAGGGAGGAGAAAATGTTACGAGTATTTGAGAATAAAGTTATTAGGAAACGTTTTGGACCAAAGAAAGATGAACACACAGGCGAATGGATAAGACAGCATAACGGTGATCTACATTATATTTATGGGAAATCAGATGTAATAAGAACAATTAAGTCTCATAGATTGAGATGGGCAGGGCATATGGCACGGATGGGGTCTGAAACAGGAGAATGAAAACTCCTTGTATGAAATCCAAAGGGGAAGCTTCCAGTAGGCAGACCAAGAATGAGCTTGGAGAATAACATTAGCCACGATCTGAGAGAAGTAGATTATATAGAGATGATTGGAAAAGATTTGCTCAGGATAGGGATGTATGGAGATCGTATGTCCGCGCCGTCATGAACCTACGGGTTCGATAATGCCAATGAGTTTGTTAGACAATTTTGCACCAATATGAATCTTAGACTTCCAGCTTTTCGGAGTGGCGCTCTGCTAATGACTTAGAGAAATTTGTGCTTGTTTCTAGTGGCGTGCCTAAATAGTTCTTAGATTAGAGATACAGCGCATAAAGCTGAAGGTCTTGTGTTCAAATCTCGGTCAAGTACAATTGTTTCTCTCTCGTTATATCAACTGCGGCCTACAGACAGCTTATGTAATAATTTCGTTACGTTACGATTTTTTTTTTACTGTTTTGGATTGAGAGTGGATCAGTTTCATTTCACACATTTAGTTCAATTATTAAGGATATATTTTAACTTACTGGTTTTTATTGTGTTGTGGCGATTTGAATTCGTTCTCATAAACGTAAACTATTACAAACTAAGATGCATAACAGTGAGTAAAGAATATCATTCTGGAAAGTGTTTTGTTTGGCAAGTATCTCATTCACGGGATGAGAATGTTGTAAATGCCGATAAAACGCGGTGTACGATGATCATTTTCGGTTCACCGATCTAGACACGAGTGGCTGAAAATTAAATTAAGGGTAGGGCACCTGGAAAATCAATACATTCCTTTATACAATAGCTACATTATTGCATTCTTAGAGTCGGTTTCACCAACAGAGGTAACTCTATTACGCCAGTTTTCCCCATGTATAATACATAGCTTAAACTGGCATAATACAGTTACCTCTGTTGGTGAAACCGACCCTTAGTCTCGTATCGTATAATATCTACAGTAATTACTGTACAGCTGCCACCTTCTACATTTTTAGCTTACATTTGTATATCTGACTTTGTACTATAATACTGAACCTTTTGCGAAAAAAAAAAAAATCTTACAGTAGCCCTATAAGAAATTGATGCGAATACGTCCGCTGCTGTAGCTTGACCGTGTAAAGTTTTCCTTCCATTTCCATGGCTTGTATTCAATAACCAGCGGAATAGAGGTTTTTGAATCCGCAATTCGAGATTGGAATGTATTTAGATAGATGAAAAATAATACAGAAGAGGGGAAAACAGAAAATGAAGAGAAACTATATATAAACTTGTCACTGCCATCTCCCAAATCGGAAAGAATGCGAAACAATGGTCTGCTCGTCGAAGATGATATTATTGAACATTCCAAGCATTAAAAAAATAAGGGCTAGCCCACTCACTTAAAATTCCAATATATCGTCAAAAGGCTAGAAACTGTATAAAATAATGTTTTAAGATTTGTCAATTTGTACATTTATTTTATTTTTATTTTATTTCTCCATGGCGCGGGGCCTAGAAAACCCATACTTTAAGACCAACACAAGTACTCCAAACTATTGGAGATTTTTACACCGTTGTTTCTAATCCAGAGGCCATAGAATTGATTATTTTCTCCTCAATAATAATAATATTTTTTAAACTTAGGGACAGTTACTATATATATTCAGCATATTTCGCAATGTTTCACATCTTCCTGCGTCCATTTAATCTACTGTTATTCTCCATCACACGATTGTCATTTCTTTCTCCATCGTCCAATTCTGTTTCCCTCATGCTGCTGAAAACACCATCAATCCACGTTATTTTTGGCCGTCCTCTTCTTCTTCTACCAAGTGGGACCCATTCCATATTCTTCTTGGGAATCTGCCTTCTGTCATTTTCTTACATGGCCATACCATTTTAATTGTTTTTTTTATGAAATCCATAATTGAAGTTTGAACATTCATATTTTGTTTAATTACACTGTTTATTGTTTTATCTCTTCTAGAAATTCCAGCTGAACTCCAAAAATCCATGTGTGCAGTATTTAATTAATTTATTTTCTAGATTTTAATTCCCATGTTTCTGCACCGTATGTCACTGTACTCCTTAATATTGTATTAAACATATTTGTTTTTATTGTAGAAAACTTATATCCTCATCCCAAAAAATACAATTTTATTTAGATATTGCAGACTTTCCCTTATTTATCCTCTCATTAATTTCAACACCATGATTTCCATCGGCACCAATTTTTGTCCCCAAATATACATATTCATCACATGCTTTTATTTTTCCATGTTCGTTCTTCTCAAATCAGATCTTTGATTTATCTCCTCTTTCCTTATACTTCGTTTTGTCCAAATGTATCTGCTATCCCTATTTTTCATATATTCCTCCTTCAGGTTTCTTATCACGGACTCTTATATATATAACATAAGAAAAATAAATGCCTGGACAGGATATGAACCCGGACCTCTGGATTGATATTCCAGTGCGCTATCACTTATAACATATATATATGTATATATATATACACACACAGACACACCCATACTGTGTATTCAATGGCCTTATATTCATCGTTAAGTTTAGTGTAGAAAAAAGAGTAAAATAAATCCTGTGATTGATAGAAAAATAATACTAGAGACGTAATAAAGTGAATGGTTCAAATTGAATCGCATGGGAATTGTTCTACTTGTATTTTTTATTTTTCTTCGCTAGAGTTATCTTTCCCATGGATTGGGAACAATAAACTCAAAAGAGCTGGGGAGAAGTGATTTTTATACACACCTGGTCTTCTTTATATAAATAGCCTAATCGTAAGGGAATAAAAAGAAAGCATTTTATGAGCTAGGACTTCATTTGTTATTGCGTTTATAAATTAAATTTCTACATTTTTTTTATCTCCCTCTGTTATAGGGCATACAAACTAATGCCCGTTGAGGATATAGACATTTGTACATTACAGTAGTTAGCAAAAAACAATTATCTTAAGATACCACACCACACACACACACACACACACACACACGGCTCGCGCGCGCACACACACACACACGCACACTTTATAAGATCGACATAAGAATCATTATAGCCAGATAAAAAAAAATTGTTGAATCCAGCATTCCTTTAGGGACTAAGAAAAATCGTCATCATCATAGTTGGTACAAACAGCCCTCTTTGGGCTTTGTTTGGAATTTTAAAACTCTCCAGTGCAAGCATTAAATTCTGTTTTTGGTATCGTAAGCTGATTTAAGAAGTAAAGTGATCCACTATAGGCCTCAAAAGGCCCTTGCGGTAGTGGGAGGTTAAGGCTCCCCCCTTTTTTTGGACAATCAGCACTTGATGTCAGCTGGGTTGTCAGCCCTGCGTGACGGCCGCCTTTACCCCTAGACAAGCATATGGTACTCATTTTCGTTAGAGGCTGAGTCGACCCCAGGGCCATCGTGCCGCCAGAAGGTTTGGGTCAGTTTAAAAATCATGACCCCACCGGGACTCGAACCTTCCGGCTTGTAGCGCAGTGCCTTAACCACCACGCTTCGGCGTGCACGTAAGCTGATTTAAAATTAATTAATAAATTATATATGGTAATACCACATTCAATTAAGAGGGAGAAGTTATATAGTATCCTGCTGGAGTTTGGAATTCCTAAAAAGTTAGTTAGACTTATACGAATGTGTCTAAATGGCACAAAGAGTAGGGTGCGTGTAGGCAAACAGTTTTCGGACACTTTTGAAATACAGAATGGGTTGAAGCAAGGAGATGTACTATCTCCTCTACTATTTAATTTTGTACTAGAGCATGCCATTAAATCTTTAGAAAATGAGGATGGCTTACAACTCAATGGTATTAATAAGCTGTTAGTTTATGCTGATGATGTAGTATTGTTGGCCGATAGCGAGGATATACTAAAGGACAACACGCACACCACTATTGAGTAACACTAAGAAATTAGGACTGGAAGTAAATATCAATAAAACTAAATATATGGTCACACGTAGAAATCCATTAAATAATGGAAATGGACAGCTAATGACAAATGAGGGAAATTTTGAGGAAGTGCCTGAATTCAAATACCTAGGAACAATAATCACAAATAGGAATGAGATGCACAAAGAAATTAAACATAGGCTCAATTCTGGAAATGCATGCTATTATGCATTGCAGAGACTCTTGATGTCCCAACTCCTTTCAAAAAACGTTTAAACTGAAAATATATAAAACTATTATTCTACCAGTTATATTATATGGGTGCGAAACATGGACTCTTAGTTTAAGAGAGGAAAGGAGATTACAAGTATTTGAGAATAAAGTACTTAGGAAAATTTTTGGACCAAAGAGAGATGAACAGACAGGTGAATGGAGAAGACTACATAACAATGAACTACATGGTCTTTACAGGAAGCCAGATATAATAAGAACAGTTAAGTCTCGTAGACTGCGATGGGCAGGACATGTTGCACGTATGGGGAATGAAAGACTTGCATGGAAGCTTCTTGTAGGAAAGCCAGAGGGAAAACGCCCAGTTGGTAGACCAAGAATGAGGTGGGAGAATAACATTAACTATGATTTGAGGGAAGTAGATTATACAGGGAATGATTGAAAAGCATTAGCTCAGGATAGGGATGTATGGAGAGCTTATGTCCGTGCGGCCATGAACCTACGGGTTCGATAGTGCCAGTGAGTAAGTAAGTAATACCACATTCCTTTATCTTTTAGAGAGCTTATCGCAATATAAAAATCTGGTCCACAGTTTATTTTCCTTTATGAAATCCACACTGATAACTATTCATCATTATTTCAGAATAAGGTAGAATTATATTTTAAAGAACTGCTGATAATACTTTATAGGGCTAGACATATTCGGTAGGCTATACCCTGTAGTTGAAATACGCTAGCCTATATCAATGGGCCTCCTTTCTTATGTACTATCCGACACAGCGGAACATTGACTTACTTCATTTGTGGATGATTTACGAATTAATGCCGTGTCATCCCGCGTACTTTCGCTTCGTGTCAGTCTATGGGGTCGAGGAGACTGCAGCTATTGCCCTAAGTAAGCTGCGAAAATCCTTTATTTGCTTTCTTTCTTGACTGTATATGGGTAGTACCTACGTTCGTGTGACGAAGAAATAGTGCTGCTAGACTGGAGTACATTATATGTTCCTCTGTGGCGTATAATGTAGGGAAGATAATACCTTGATTCCATTAGGTGGGTATTGAAATAATTGGAAAACAGTGCCGTTGAGATTAAACGACGTTGGAGAGTAAAATTTGGAACATTACTTTTATCTCGGGGGGGGGGGAGTTGAAAAACACAGTGTACGCCACATAACCACAAACACTGGAGGAACTAGGGGAGCTGATTGAACATGCATTTAAATTTAATGCCTTTTTTAGTTTGTTTTACTACTTTGTATAGTATTTGTTATGTAGGCCTACATTACCCAGAGAGAGAGAGAGAGAGAGAGAGAGATAAGAGAGAGAGAAGAGAGAGAGAGAGAGAGAGAGAGAGAGAGGGAGGGAGAGAGAAATAGAAAGGGAAGGAAAACGTTCGGCTTGCACAATATTAAGTCGTTAGTTCTCAGTAATTCAAGCTTTGTTAGGCTAACAGTGCTATTCCATTAACAACTACTCAGCCTTAACCCTTGAATGCATAATGTATCCTTTTGGATACATCAGTTGGTCTAATTAATTTAATATTTTAAATAAACCAGAAGAAAACGAACAAAAATAAGCCACTTTAATGTGTGTCTAATTATACAATATTCCTAATAATAAGAGTTGCACAACATTGCGTTTTCACTGCGGTCCGCCACATTCAAATAACTAACAGAAGAAATTTGTGTTTTGGCAATTTAAGGGTTAAACATATCGCTCTGTTATACGTCGTTATATTGGAAGGAGAACATTTCTAACATGTAAGGGTTTAAGGAATGAAGAACTAAAAAAAAAAGATATATATATATTTTTTTATTTTACCTGATGGAGTTAAGACCACAAATGGATGGCTGAAACAAGAAAGGAAAAGGAATAGTGAGGTGTTCGATGTAGAGGAACAGCTAGAGTTAAATTTTCTCTCGATAGTGTGTTGTGGTGGGAAGATAGTGTATGGAAGCGTGTAGAAATATAAAGGGCTGATGAATGGACAAAGTGATGTATAAGAAGTAGAGGCAAAGTATCTTTCGCCTGTCTTCCAATCGGAGCCAAGACAACATTTCAAATACTGGAGTCATGTAATACAGTAGGCCTACGTATTACATGTTATACAGTACTATATAATTGAATTTATTTCTGAGAAATAGCATTACCAAGTGTGTATATACTAATTTGGGACACACCGTACAGTACAATCTTTGGTACGATTTTAACCTGAAACTAGATACAAAATTTACGATAATTTAGAGGACTCTTCTTTTTTTAATGTCTATTAAAGGAACAGTCCCACGCCGTAGCCGAGTGGTTAATGTAAGAAGTCTTGGCGCAGAGCTACGGGACTTGCGCTGGTTCGAGTCCTCATGAGGGAAGAAATTTTCTCATGGAATTTCGGCCAGTATAGGACCGGTGTCCACCCAGCATCGTGAGGCATTTGGGTAGTTACAATAAGTACCGACTCCAGGTTGAGAAGACCAGCTATAACGGCTGGGAGACCCGACATGCTGACCACGTCACCCCTACACTGGCTTATGATCGTCTACATCTGTGATTAACACATGTGGATGTGAGGCCAGCAGCCGGATGGTAGGCCTGGGACCTTCTAGGCCTGTCGCGCTTGGAGTTTTTTTAATTAAAGAAACAGTAATTATCTAAAATATAGCTATTTTTTAATGTGTAAGTTATATATCCCTTCCTTTAATAGGTGTATTAAAAAAAATAGTAACTGCCTAACAGAGTTAATATAAAATTATAGAATATTCACCTGAAAGGTCCGTCTCCTCAACTTAATTATCATTTAACTGTAGCGCTTTCCGGGACTTGTCCCATCATCGGCAGGATTCAAAACTGGTGTTTCACTGAAGATCTGGTAGAGGGGGTTGCATGTATTGGGTTCGTTTTCGTTTATCAGGCTGTCGTTGTGAGCTGCTTTCATGATTTCCATCTCTTCGAGTACGTTTATCTTCACTGGATTAACATTTTCGAGACTTCGTTCACGCAAAAGGTAAATCAAGCTATGCAAAACACGTTATCCATGAAGGACATCGCATGTTAAATATTGAAAACACCCTAACAGTGATGCACAGAGAAAATAATCCAGCGAAGATAAACGTACTCGAAGAGATGGAAATCATGAAAGCAGCTCTCAACGACAGCCTGATAAACGAAAACGAACCCAATACATGCAACCCCCTCTACCAGATCTTCAGTGAAACACCAGTTTTGAATCCTGCCGATGATGGGACAAGTCCCGAAAGCGCTACAGTTAAATGATAATTAAGTTGAGGAGACGGACCTTTCAGGTGAATATTCTATAATTTTATATTAATTTTGAATAAACCTCAACGGAACACATCATGAATCTTATAAAAGTTGCCTAACAGAGACCTATTTATCTTATGTTTATATATCCTTTATGACTGTTCAAAGAAAACTCCTTTTAATAGATCTATTAAAATACAGCAGTTATCTAACAGAGGTCTTTTTTTTGTCTGGAAAAATAAAGACCTATTTAATCCGCTTTATACTAGTTGGATCCTGAAGTTTTTGGCTATAGTTTTTAATAGGAAAGTCTCGGTCATGGCTAACAGTTACTAGGAGAAGCCAAGATTCAAAAAATTAATTTACTCAAATGATAATATAATAAATACGTAAGATAGCTAAAGAATTAAAAATTGCAGACTTGGCTGGAAAACAGGATGTCGTTTCTATAGTTACAGTTTCTATAGCACGGCTGAGGAAGGGCGCGGGGGGGGAGAGACAACGTATATTCCGGTCATGCATATCCTACGCCACGTGTTACTACTTAATGCCTTCCTACAAGGTTGTCGGCGCCTCAACACAAGGACATGCAAATGAAATAGAGCCTATGTCTTTTGAACATTAAATCATTAGTTTTGTAATTAAAAGCAGATTAGATCTGTTTTTTATATACAAAATACCTTATATGATAATAATAGTAATAATAATAATAATAATAATAATATTTTTTTATTATTCCGGCTTTTACAATGAATATACATTTTTCCGGTGCCCATGTTCACAGTTAACTACAAATTTGTTTCAACACATTTTTCCATTATTGTCTGTTCATCCATATATTTTCTTCTATTTCCCATTCCCTCTTAGTTTCATTAATTCCCTGAATCCACGTAATATTTGGTCTACCCTTCTTTTTCCTTCCCTGTGGTTCCCAATCCATGATTATCTTAGGTACTCTTCCTTCTTCCATCCTTCTAATGTGTCCGTACCAATTTAATTGTTTCTTCTTTATAAAATCTAATATTGAATATTGTACCTGCATTTTTTCTTTTATATATGAATTTAATAATAATAATAACAATAATGATACTCACTTACTTACTCACTGGCACTATCCAACCCGTAGGTTCATGGCCGCGCGGACATAAGCTCTCCATATATCCTTATCCTTAACTAATGCTTTCCAATCATTCCCTGTATAATCTAGTTCCTCAAATCATAGTTAATGTTATTCTCTCACCTCATTCTTGGTCTACCAACTGGGCGTTTTCCCTCCGGCTTTCCTACAAGAACCTTCCATGCAAGTCTTTCATTCCCCATACGTGCCACATGTCCTGCCCATCGCAGTCTACGAGACTTAACTGTTCTTATTATATCTGGCTTCCTGTAAAGACCATGTAGTTCATTGTTATGTAGTCTTCTCCATTCATATGTCTGTTCATCTCTCTTTGGTCCAAAAATTTTCCTAAGTACTTTATTCTCAAATACTTGTAATCTCCTTTCCTCCCTTAAAGTAAGAGTTCATGTTTCGCACCCATATAATATAACTGGTAGATTAATAGTTTTATATATTTTCAGTTTAACGTTTTTTGAAAGGAGTTGGGACATCAAGAGTCTCTGCAATGCATAATAGCACGCATTTCCAGAATTGAGCCTATGTTTAATTTCTTTGTTCATCTCATTCTTATTTGTGATTATTAAAGCTAGGAATTTTAGGTGCAAAATTTTGGTGAAAAAGGTGCAAAAAAAGGTGCTTTAATTTAGCAGAAAAAAGTGCAAAAATGGTGCAATTTTTTAAATAGAAGGTGCAAATTTCCCGTGCGAATTAACATTAAAGAGTACCAATACCAGTTACATCAAGTAACTCACGACACAAAATTCAGTCATCTTGTCATATATTAAAAAGTCTGAGTAAGACAAGTCCCAGAACATTATGTTATTGATATCACAAGTCCAGAATATTGTTAAAGCACATATTATTCAACAACTCAAATGTTAGAACATATCTAAAAAAGTTCAATATCTCAACTGTTTATCAGTGGTTTCGTCTAATGTAAAATATACTGGTTTTCACCTTCTATAATTTGATAATATTTAATGTATTTCAGGATTATTTATGATTTATTTTTTTAACTTTACCACTATCTTTAGTGTGATTTACTTCTTGACTGATCTGTTTTTATTTTTCTTCATACAGAGGTTGAAGGTATGATTTTCATCTGGGACAGACTTCCCAGTATATTTCTCCAAATATGCTTTCATAATAGGGTTGTTAAGTTTGGAAAGAGGAATACCACAAGCCACAAATGTCTTTGCTGTATCATTAAAAAAATATTTTTTATTTATTAAACTTGAAGAAGGCAGTGCTTACCAATAAACTGTTGTCACAATACACGTTTACTGCTTTGTAGTTCCTTATTTTTCGTGTTTTGTACTACCTATATGCTGCGTAACACGATTGTGTTGGTGTTTTTCATCAATTGTTATTGAAATATCACAAATAATGCACCTCATAACAGATCTGTCACTCTGAATTCCATATGCACTAAACTGTTTTACAAAATCACGTAGTTTGTAGGAGTTCACATTCGGTTTTGGCATACTGTATACTGGTCACTCAGGAAAATAGCAGACCGCACAAGTCAACTATTATTTTGAACTGAAACAACCTCCCTTGCTTAAAAAAATAGCTTTCGCATAACTGTGGTGCAAGAAGGTACGAACTAATTTAAAAGGAATAGCCTAACGGGAATGCACTAAAATGGAAGTAATGTGATGTGGACTAATACCACACATCGTTACCAACCTTTGAAAGCGTATTTGAAGAAATGTGCAAAAAATATATACACATTATTTTGGGAATACAATGCTGCTAAGAGACAAAAAAGGTTTAAAAAGGTACAAAATGTGCTTACATTGATAAAAAGGTGCAAAAAAGTGCTAGCATTGAAAAAATGTGCAAAAAGGTGCAACTAAAACACATTTAGGGGCATTTATTTAATGTTTTCTTTGCAAGACAAGCTAATTTGAGCATTGTAGTAACAAAATAAAATTAAGGTGCAGCACCTAAAATTCCTAGCTCTAGTGATTATTGTTCCTAGGTATTTGAATTCAGCCACTTCCTCAAAAATTCCTTCATTTGTCATTAGCTGTCCATTTCCATTATATATTGTATATATTATATATTTCTACGTGTGACCATATATTTAGTTTTAAACAATAATAATGATAATAATAATAATAACAATAATAATATTTAGATATTTAATTTTTCTTTCAAGCTTTCATTTGCATTCCATGGATATCGTAAAACAACAAAAGAAACAATGGTAAAGTTTTATGAGATAATAACAGTTCCCACTGTGACATATGGATCAGAGAATTGAGCCATGAAGAGATCAGACAGAAGATTACTAGAAACATCAGAGATGAAGTTCCTCAGATACGTTGCAGGATATACTCTAAGAGACCACATTCCTAGTGAAACAATTAGGCAAGAACTCAAAATGTTTAATCTAAATGAGAAAATACAAAACTATAAACAAAAATGGCATGAACATATTTTAAGAATGGACTCTTCTAGGCTAACAAAACAAGCACTGTTGTACCAACCTCAAGGCTATAGAGAGTGGGACGTCCTAGAAGACGATGGGAAGATGAATTCTGAGAGCGGAACAGGCCGACGGCCTACCATGAAGATAATCATGATGATGATAATAATAATAATAATAATGCATCCGGCTTTTTCTCAATACAGTAGTTTTCCTAAAACTTGAACAAGATCCTTCACAAATCTCAATTTTCGCATCATCTTCATTCATCCCCTTGTAGTAATTCTCATTCAGTCTATCCATTGTTCCATAGGTCTTATCCAGGTTAGTATTTTTATGAAATAAAAAATGCCTAAGTATGTATATACATATGGAGTAAACTTTATCAAAATATGGAGTAAAATATGGACAATTTTTTATAGCAGTGATGCAAAACGTTTCTGGCAGGGATTACAAAAAAAATTACGAGTACTTTAACATTTCTGATAGTCCTTCATTAAAAAAATCACTTATATACCGTACAATCATAATTTTACAGGTGCCGATTATAATCTGGTGGAATGTTAACTGTTATATGTACCGGTATTCTGCTGGAGTTCGGAATTCCTTATTTAGTTTGACTTATACGAATGTGTCTAAATGGCACAAGATTAGGATGCGTTTAGACAAAAACAGTTTTCGGATACTTTTGAATTTCACAATGGATTGAAGCAAGGAGATGCACCATCTCCCTACTATTCAATTTTGTACTAGAGTATTAGAGCATGCCATAAAATCTTTAAGATGATGAAGAAGGCCTACAAATCAATAATATTAATAAGCTGTTATATATCTTAAGCTACATGTCCAAAGTATTTAAATCTCTTTTCACATCAATAATTTTTTCCCATCCCCATTAATTCTCTAATTATGAAAATTCTTACTTTATCCAATCTGAATAATAATAATAATAATAATAATAATAATAATAATAATAAAATAATAATAATAATAATAATAATAAAATAATCCATCCATCCATCCACAGTAATTCTGCCCGAGGGCAGGTCTTTCACTGCAATCATAGCATTTTCATGCTATGCTTTGCAACTTTACTAGGGAATTATAGGTGTGGTAGCTTCCCGTTGCTTTCCACACCTGTGAAGGATGATGATGATGATGATAATTATGATGGCCATATGATTTCGGGGACCGTTTGGGCCTTAAAGTTTTCCTGACTTTGTCTTACAGGTGTAGAAAAACCCCGGTAAAAACCTCACCCAGAAAAACTGCCCCGACCGGGGATCGTGACAAGGCAGCACGCTACTCGAGACCACAGTGGTGGACAATAATAATAATAATAATAATAATAATAATAATAATAATAATAATAATAATAATAATAATAAATAATTATTATTATTGATAAAATATTGTAATGCCATTAATTTGTGCAATGGAAAGAACTGAAGCATAGAATTGTTTATCCCTGCGAATAAACCAGCCCTGAATGAGATTGACATGCATGTTATGTGTACATTGAGAACATTACAAAAAAAAATCCTAAACAGCTGCGAGTCATGTGAGGGGAGTGGGGCTTGTTTTGCCGTCAGTCAGATATGTCACAGACACTTGCCCTTCTATATACAAACCCGCACAGCTCCAGTGTCGGAGAAGTTGCCAGGGTGTGACGGCGAAATTCATTACCAATGCAGATGCTCACGGTTACGACAATACTGTCAGTTTACTGCTGCCATTTCTAGGAATTGTGTTCCCTTTATTTCATGCATCTCCAGTCTGGCATTTCCTGACAGCAAAACCACTGTGTCTAAAGGATGAAAGTCCAAATTTCCATCATATACGTTTCTTCTTTCACTATGTAATCTAATCTGCATAACTGTACAGTAAAAAAGTGGTAAAAATTCGCTGGACATATGCAGTAGAATAGACGCACTCAGGGTTTGCCCGATCGAGCTCTGCTCTGCCCCGTCGTTGAGAGTCTCAACGCTACTCTTGGGATAGGTCCATAGCGTGTTCACAGTAGGTCAAATTATATTTAACGTTGAAGTCTAATAATAGTGAACTAGTATCCATTTTATAGCATTATAAAGTACATGTATGGAATTACAGACGTATTTGTTATAATTTTTCAGAACACTTATTACATCTAGTTGTACATTAAACTTGCAATATAGGCTATAACATTTTCTATGTTTATCTATTTGATTAATGTAATTAATTTATAATATAATTTACAGCATATCCTAACAGATGTATTAGAATGTGGGCTCCACCCAGAAATTGTGGATAATGAAATAGAAGTGAGATTGAGAAATTCGATACAGAAATAGCTGTAAATAAGATATGAATAGGAAAGCAACCGGAATAGAAATAACACCAGAATTAATAAAATATGGTAGAAAAGTCGTAGCTAAATATATCAGAGGAATATGTCAGAAGGCTTTGGAATGAAAGTAAGATCCCAGAGAATGAAAGAAAAATATAATAAATCCCATCCATAAAATAGGAAATAGCAATATGATTATAGTAACTATAGGGCACACTATTGAGTAACACTAAGAAATTAGGACTGGAAGTAAATATCAGTAAAACTAAATATATGGTCACACGTAGAAATTCAGTATATAATGGAAATGGACAGCTAATGACAAATGAGGGAAATTTTGAGGAAGTAGCTGAATTCAAATACCTAGGAACAATAATCACAAATAGGAATGAGGTGCACAAAGAAATGCTGGAAATGCATGCTATTATGCATTGCAGAGACTTTTGATGTCCCAACTCCTTTCAAAAAACGTTAAGCTGAAAATATATAAAACTATTATTCTACCAGTTATATTATATGGGTGCGAAACATGGACTCTTACTTTAAGGGAGGAAAGGAGATTACGAGTATTTGAGAATAAAGTTCTTAGGAAAAATTTTGGACCAAAGAGAGATGAACAGACAGGTGAATGGAGAAGACTACATAACAATGAACTACATGGTCTTTATAGGAAGCCAGATATAATAAGAACAGTTAAGTCTCGTAGACTGCGATGGGCAGGACATGGTGCACGTATGGGGAATGAAAGACGTGCATGGAAACTGCTTGAAGGAAAACGCCCAGTTGGTAGACCAAGAATGAGGTGGGAGAACAACAGTAACTATGATTTGAGGGAAGTAGATTATACAGGGGATGATTGGAAAGCGTTAGCTCAGGATAGGGATGTATGGAGAGCTTATGTCCGTGCGGCCATGAACCTACGGGTTCGATAGGGCCAGTGAGTAAGTAAGTATAGGGCAATCTGTCTTTCATCTGTAGTAAGATCTTCCACACGAATACTTGAAATACGACTGAGGGGAGTAGTTGAAGAGGGAATTGAAGAAAGGCCTTCAGGTTTCAGACCCGAAAGACAAACAGGAAGACATATTTACAATTAAACAACAATAGAGAAGCATAATGATCTAAACTTGGCCTTTGTAGACCTAAAATCGGACTTTGACTCAATAGCAAAGAGACGTACAATGGAGGTAATGAAAGGCAAGTATATAACAGAGAGATTAATCAATTGATAGTGATCAGATTAGAACTTAGAAAAAGGAAACATATGTATGATACATGAATCAGATGAATTTCAAAACGTGACTGTACATCCCTTTTTCGCATCTATGTAATTTTACACTAGTGATAGCCAAATATAAGTCGGCAAACAGAATCCTATGCCTTGCTTTCTCCGAATACAATTTATTAAATTTTACAGTTGTTTATATAATCTGTGAATGTCATGAGGAATAGCTACAAGCATGTATCATTATAATCATTATTAATCATCATCATCATCCGGTACCATGGCAGCTGCAGCCCTCTTCCGGAAACCAGACGCCATTCCTCTCTGTCTATCCATTGATCTATTTCTAATCCTCTGATCCATAGCCGCTTGTACCCCTTCTATCCAAGTTTTCTTCGGTCTTCCTCTCTTTCCCCTTTCCACTGGGATCCATTTCATAACAATTTTAGGCAATCTTTGTTCTGGCATTCTTTGATATGGCCATACCACTGTAATATTTTCTTTTCTATAATGTCTATGATGTCCGGCTCCTCTTGTACACCCATAATTTCCCTTATTTCTTTATTTCGTATTCTATCCATTCTAGATTTTCCAGCTGATCTTCTTAAAACGTCTATTTCTGTACTTAAAATTATTTTCATTTCCCTGGTAGGAATTTGCAAACTTCAGCACCATTTGTTAAAATGCTCTGAATTATAGTTTGATAATAGTAATAATAATAATAATAATAATAATAATAATAATAATAATAATAATAATAATGTTATAAATTACATTGTTGTTGCATCCAGTTGAAGATATGAATAATTCTCATAATTGATTTCAGGATACGATTCAGAAAGTTTGTAATATGTTGGTAACATTTAATATTCAATATAATAATTACCTTTCCATCTTAGCTGTAACAAATTATAAACTGATTTTTTATGTTAGAATTTACTGTAAATTTTAGGACAGCGAAGACGTGATTTACATTATTTATTTTTAACACATTTTAATTCTGATACATTATGAAACAAAGAGTTGTATTTCTGTTAATACGATTTTTTACTCGCTATGAGGAATCAGTTTTATAGTCTAGTTCTAGCGAAAACGGGGAAATAATTCTAACAAGGGAACTATCAACCGTTGCATGCCGAAATCTACCTTGAAATTTCTCCCAGATAAGCGTTGTGATGTATTAAGACCGTGTCCAAAAATTTGTCTGTCGTTTTTAATTGCAAGGTACAGAGATCGAAGCCAGAATCCAGCAACGGCAAATCCGCTGTGCATAGCAGATCGACATCCCTGCATGACCTAGAGCGGAGTGTAGTCAGGCGGATGCGGCATGGACGGCAGATAGTGAGGGTTATCCAATCCATCAAGTGAGGAGTTGTATTACTTCTCCATATTTTTAATGAGAGATTTGCACTGGATTTTAGTGCATTGCAATTAAAATTGCCATATATAGGCCTATATATATATATTTTTTTTTTTTTTTTTTGCGTCTGTACATGACAACGCTTAACTGGAAGACATTTCAAGGTTGGTTTCGACATGCAATGGTTGACAGTTCCGTTGTAAGAAATTGCAAACATGGTAATTAAAAATACAGAAATAAACTTTGCTTCCTTTATTCTTCTTGTAAGCCCATGTTTCCCTTAACAGAGATTTAGGCGCTCTCCCCCTACAGGGAAGAATTTGAACCATACTAATTTAGTTACACTTGTTTTCGTATATATGTCATTTGAGTGGTCCGTGATTAGCGTTGCGCTAATACTGACATCTAGGAAATCAAGGTAGTAGGCCTACTAGGACGGGAAAGTTCGTTAAATTTTGCTTAGAGGCCTTTTCATTCAGTCTTAAGGATCTTTTACGAGCCTGAAAATCTTCAGACTCGGGATCCACGGCTTAAAGTCCCTGCCGGAGGACTTGCTGCTTGGATTTTTCCATCCTAAAAAGTCCATCGACCCCGGCCAGGTTTGAACCCGCGACCCTCGGGACCAGAGGCAAGGAGCATAACCACTAGTCCACCGCGGCCGATTATTCAGTTATTTAAGATTTAAATAATATGTTTTGTAGCTCATCTCACATCCAGTCTCCCACTTATACCAGTTCAAAGCCTTTATTAATGTTCCAAATAAGGGGTAGGATATTACAGTCTGTTATATATCCAATTAAGTTATTATTATTTACATATTATCTGCTTTTACAGCACTTCATGGGAAGAGTAAATGTATTCTGGATTTTAATCATATTCGTCTACGATTGCACAATTTTATTTCAATCTTATAATACAGAAAATTTTCGTAGCATTTCCCTGTTGCGAATAAAGTACATCTGTTTCGTGAAAATATATGTATGTTTAATCTTGTTACGGCTTATGGAATACACAGTGTATTCGCAACTCTTGTAGATACTAGTTCTGACCTGTTTTAAACTGGCAATTATGCATCATCTCGAATATTAGATCATGTGCAAAACGTGTGCTTCTGATTCTGTTGAGACTGTTATCATCACTTATCAAGTTTGTGATGTGTTCTGTTTACTCCGGTTTTACCTTGTCTTCACTCAAACTTGAAATAGGTACAGAAAGATGAGCATAATTTTCTTGTTTAAATAATATCATCTTACTAGTATGCTGTTCTCTCTATAAAGGAGTCTGTATGGAAGCATTTACTGTTGTTGGCAAACCTAGCAATTATTATATAATATGTTAAACATTATTAACATCTTAACCCGAGCGATAGTAATGATTGGCAAACCAAGATCTTTAAACTTAATATAATTATTGCAAAGGATAATAGAACCGGTATTTTTTTATTAAATTTTAATTCGTTCCCATGATAGGCTATTTGGTATATCTTAATTCTAAGAAATAATGTATCTGATAAACGAATTTTTAAGCAGAAAAATACATGCATATAGATTCCTTAAAAATAATATTTTTTGCATAATAAAATCAGTGAACTTCAAACTTCAGGTTCACTTCACCCCCTTATATTCCTTCCTGTTCTATTTTTTTAATATATCATCATCATCATCATCATAGTACATTCACGAATTTAGGCCATTTGTTGGCCTGTTTCGGTCACAAGAGAAACACCATCCAAAAGTCTTTTGAGTGGACGTCCTGGTCTTCTTCTTCTTGCAGGTTGATATTTTAACATTTGTTTGGGTATTCTGTGATCTTCCATTTTTTTAATATATATATACACTTCTTCTTCTACTTCATGAAATAAGGCTTTTGACCTGTTTTCACATCAAGTGGGATTTAATGAATCTTCCTATCTAGTAAATGGGTGTCCAACACTTCTATGTCCTATTGGTTTGTATTATAGTAACAGCTCAGGAATTCTATCTGTAGGCATTCTTTGAACATGTTCTTACCAGTTGTTCCTCATATTGTCAATTCTATTTGTTAAATTAAAAATATTTAAGTCTTTTCTAATATCTTCATTTCTTTTTCTGTCCAAAATTGTCACACCTGCTACTTAACGTAAGAACTTCATTTCTATAAAATTATAGAATATTCACCTGAAAGGTCCGTCTCCTCAACTTAATTATCATTTAACTGTAGCGCTTTCGGGATTTGTCCCATCATCGGCAGGATTCAAAACTGGTGTTTCACTGAAGATCTGGTAGAGGGGGTTGCATGTATTGGGTTCGTTTTCGTTTATCAGGCTGTCGTTGTGAGCTGCTTTCATGATTTCCATCTCTTCGAGTACGTTTATCTTCGCTGGATTATTTTCTCTGTGCATCACTGTTAGGGTGTTTTCAATATTTAACATGCGATGTCCTTCATGGATAACGTGTTTTGCATAGCTTGATTTACCTTCTGCGTGAACGAAGTCTCGAAAATGTTCTTTGAATCTGATGTTAAAAACTCCTGTTTGTCCTTCCTATATAAAATTTGTTGCAGTCCTTACATGTCAGTTTATAAACTCCTTTGCTGTTGAAAATGTTATTTTCTTCAATGTTATTGTTTATTATGTTGTTTAATTTGTTATTGGTTCTGTATGCTATTTTTACGTTTTTATCGGCTTTCTTTAGTGCATTGGCTAATTTTGTCGTTTCTTTACCTGTGTATGTAAGTGTTATCCATGTTTTCTTGTTGTTGTCAGATTCTTTTTCTAGTTTAGTTATGTTGGTTATGTTGTTCTTCCTTTTTTGTTTTTTTACGAGCTTATCTATGAATTCTTCATTATAGCCATTGGTTTTTGCCATATACTTAATGTAGTTGAGTTCTTGGATATAATTGTCTTTGCTATATTAATTTTGAATAAACCTCAACGGAACACATCATGAATCTTATAAAAGTTAACTTCATTTCTGCAGTTTCTATTTTTCTTCTGTCAGAACGGTTAAGAGTCCAATTTTCACTTGCATATAAGAATGTACATTTCTATTTCCTATAAGAGTATACATTTCTATTTCTGTAAATTCCAGGAAAAAGGTCACATACATAACCTATCGAAATTATTTCCTAATATGCCAAGATATAAGCCTTTTTAAGCCAAAATAAATAAATAAACATTATATTAAAAAATCATCATTCAAATCCGACCATTCTCTTCACTCAATGAACCTAAATAACACTTAACAGTGTATAAACTATATACGCCTACATACACACACACTTTAATAATTGTGATTATCGACATTAAAACGAATTTATTATTTCACTTCATCATTACGCTAAAATAAGTAAATGGGTTTACTCTCTCTCTCTCTCTCTCTCTCTCTCTCTCTCTCTCTCTCTCTCTCTCTCTATATATATAATATATATATATATATAAATAGAGAGAAAACTTACCAAACTGAGCAAAAATATTTACAAATTTTCCTTATAGTTAAGATGAAATCCGTTTGTTAATTGATTTATAACAAGTAAGGAAATTTACGTTTTCTTACTTTATTCAACCACTTTTATGCATACTATGCCCATTTTATAACCAATAAATACATTTATGTAATGCATGTATGTATTATGCATCTACTGTATTTACCTATCCTAAATATCAATTAAATATAGTGATGATAGCTAACACGTAAACTATAAATTCGAAATCCTGGACTCAAAAAATGTTCGTGTGTGCATGTGTTTTGTCTCTGTTTCATGACAAATTTCATAAAATCGTTCGATTTAAATTGAATTTGTTCTGCAACTCCATAGACGCATCAATATTTTTATTTCATGTGGTGAGTTCGTCTTCAAATTGAAAATTTGCGTAGAGGGTATCTAAAGTAGTGAGGGTACCTCAAGTAGCTGGACCCCTATTTCTATAAAACTTACCGACATTAATGGAATCGCATCGCAATATACTATAAATGTTGCAATGAAATTTCATGTACAAACAACATTTTATACGATGATAATAACAATAATAATAGTTATAATATAATCATAGTTATTATTATAGTATAAATATGATTAATTATACGAGAAACATCCATTAATATCATGTACCTTACTTAAAATCATAAAATTTCATCATTTAACAAGTTTTGTCACAAATTGAAGCCCCTCAACAGCATGAAAATCGCGCTTCTGCAAACGAGAATGCCACAGTAAAGGAATTCTGAAAAATTAATACTGTTATTGTTATTTTTAAACGTACTAATTCCGATTTTTACTTGAAGAATCGAAGCGTGTTTTGTGTTAATTCACTACTTACTTTAATTCTATTCTGCGAATTTTATGTTTATAATGGACATGTTTACGTCATTTTCAATTCTTAGAACAACATGATTCTAACAAAATGTTATTCTGTAGATATTTATACATTAGCTACATGCCGTGGCTTTTTGTTTATAAACTTTATGTATATACCTCAAGATATTTGAGAATCAGTTAAAAAAATTCCGGTCGTTTTTGCGCAGAAGCGTATAGACTTGCTTACACACGTGTCGTCTATATAGGTCTTTCATGGCCGTGGCTCCTAGAACGTTAACCCAAACAAAACCGACTAGAACCTTGAGACGGAGAAAGAGACGAAATAAATCGCAAATATAGACTCTTGCGGGCAAACCACCATCAGACTTGCATTCCTTGTTTGTTCTCGGAACAAAATAAGCACAAGTCACGTTCTAAGCTCTGATGACTTCTTTGTCCAGGTAGCAGTTTGTTAATCCTTCAAATTTCCGTAAAAATGACATTGAGATTAAGTTATTCTACTAGGAACCATGAGAATTTTTCATGTTTAATTATTTCACAATTGTGCTTAAAGTTAATTTATAATATTTGTAGTGTTTTGAAGGTCTAACATTCACATTGTCATATAAAATTACGAAATAGTTTTTGAGATGAAATTCTCGTTTGGAAAAGCGCGATATTCCTGCTGTTGAAGGGCTTCAATTTATGACAAAACTTGATAAATGTTGCAATTTCATGATTTTAACCTTTTAAAACTTGATTAATGATAAAATACTATATTATAAGGTACATTTGTCAATTGGAACGAATAGAAGCAAAGCAAAGGCTGGACGATTACTAATTCCGTTCTTAACACTTAGTATTCTCTTACAGCGGTAGTCTATTGTATTGTAAATAACTCATATAGAATACATTTAAATTAGTTTAATTTCTCGAAACTAATTTAGGTCTATTAGTGGGAACATTTCAAAATAAATGGTGTATACTGTATATATATTATAAATCATGAAAATGAAAAATAAATGCCTGAGCCGGGATTTGAACCCGAGACTTCAAATTGTATACGTTATTTCGCTACCAACTGCGCCACTCAGGAAATCTAGCAGAAATATTTATTTTTCTTCTTTATATACAATTCTCATTTCATAATAGGCAGCGAGACCTGGGTCGAACTGCCAATTCGTGGCTACTATAACTAAGCTTTAAAGAATGTTTTACTTTATAGCAGTAACGCTTGTTTATTTAGATGTTATATATACAGGGTGTATCAAAAAGGATGGCGCAAACTTACATGGTTGAAAATAAACGATAATAGAAGAACAATGTCCCAGTAAACATGGGTCCGCAAACGAGCCGTTTGCGAGATAATTACGAGTGTATGGTTACAAGCCGCCACTGACGTCATTGTTTGTAACATCGTATGGTTTACTCCTTGCGCACTTGAAGCCGTCCTATGTTCTCTGTTTACAAAACTGAACATTGCCGAGAGGTCGAGTTGTAACCAAACCATACACGCAGAACGTACAGGACGGACACAGTACACAGTCTCAAAAGGTATCAGTCTCGTCTGAGGAGTGCCACTTGTACTGCGTTGTAGTTACAATGGAACCTTACAGTAACGAAGAGTATGCGGATATGCATTTCATGTACGGTAGGGCTAATGACAATGCACGGGAGGCTGCACGCTTGTACCAAGAAACATATCGTGATCGAAGACACCCCGAAAGTCGTACATTTACAAATGTCCATCAGAGCCTGAGAGAACATGGGGGTTTTGCACATGGCAGAGCAGTAGGTAGGCCTGCTCGCATTACGCCTGAGGTTGAGGTTATGGTGTTGGAAGCAGTACAGCTCTCTCCAGGAACCTCAACGAGAAAAATTGCCACACAAGTACCTATACTAAGCCACATTAGTGTATGGAGGATTTTACAGCGCAATTTACTGTACCCTTACCACCTCCAACGAGTTCGATGTCTCAATGATGCGGACTTTGTTCCTAGAGTTATGTTTTGTCAGTGGATGCAACAACAGACTGTAGTCAACCCTCGTTTCGGATGTAACATTTTATTTACAGACGAAGTAGGATTCACACGCGATGGTGTTTCTAATTATCATAATGCACATTTTTGGTGTGAAATAAACCCACGTGCTGAGCACGAGACACCACATCAGCGCCGTTTCTCACTGAATGTGTGATTAGGGGTACTAGGAGATCATCTCATTGGGCCACACATTCTTCCATGAAAACTTAATGGACGGAGGTACCTTAGGTTTCTGCGGCGTCATCTTCCAGGATTGCTTGAGGATGTTCCCCTTCAGCAACGTTGGAGTTTGTGGTACATGCATGATGGAGCTCCGGCACATTTTGCTGCTGATGTGAGACGGCATCTAACGCGCAGATACGACCAAAGATGGATAGGTCGAGGCGGATCTGTACCTTGGCCTCCAAGATCACCTGATCTAAATCCTTTGGATTTTGTGTCTGGGGTCACCTCGAAAGCGAAGTGTTACAGCACACCCGTTAACAAGGTTGAAGAACTGGATCAGAGAATTGTACATGTTTATTAAGAATTCAGAAATGATCCAGGGGTTTTCGAAAGAATTCGACATTCACTGCAGAGACGAGCACAGTATTGCATCCAGATGCAAGGAGGACACTTCGAACACCTCCTTTAACAGGTAACCCATAAGTGAAGTGAACTGTGAAATGTGAAATGCGAACTAAATGAGATGAAAAATTAATAGTAAAGTCTAAATTCAAATTAATTTGTATTAACTAGGAAGATTTTTACAATGAAGTCAGTGGCGGCTTGTAACCGTACATTCGCAATTATCTCGAAAACAGCTCGTTTGCGGACCCATGTTTATTGAGACATTGTTGATTCTATTATCGTGTATTTTCAACCATGTAAGTTTGCGCCATTTTTTTATACAACCTATATATATATGTGTGTGTGTGTCATGTGTGTGTGTGTGTGTGTGTGTGTGTGGGTGGGTGGGTGTGTGTCATGAAAATAAAAATTAATGCCTGAACCGGGATTTGAACCCGGAACCTCTAACTTTGTACGTTAGTGCGTTACCGACCACGCTATCCATGCATCCCTATGCAAACAATATATATATGTATATATATATGTTCTCCCGCTGTGGTCTCGAGGTAGCATGCTGCCTTGTCACGCAGCGGGCCCGGGTTCGATTCCCGGTCGGGACAGGCTCCTGGGTGAGATTTTTTCGGGGTTTTTCCTCACCTGTAAGACAAATTTCAGGAGGCTTAGGGCCCAACGGTCCCCGAAAATCTTCCTGTCATCATCATCATCATCATCATCATCCCTCACCGGTGGTGTTTAAAACAACGGGAAGCTACCACACCTATAATTCCCTAGTAAAGCTGCAAAGCATAGCATGAAAAATGCTATGATTGCAGTGGAAGACCTGCCTTCGGGCAGAATTACTATGGATATATATATATATATATATATATAAATTGGCTGATTTGTGTAGCTTTTTTTCTACGAAGCTAATCACGGCATCAGGCATCAGGGGAAAAAAGCTCGTCTTGGAAATTTTGATTTCGTAACCGAGCTTTCGTTAACTTGCGTCATTTGACTGTGACACGAGAGAGAAATTCCCCTTCCCAAAAAGTGGTTTCCTCGAATTATCTTCAAACCAAAATTCAAAAGTTATTATTTTTAAATGCAACAAGTCTAGAAGGTCCATGGCCTACCAATTGGCTGCTAGCCTTACACCCACATGTGTTATTTACAGAAGTGGACGATCATCCAACCAGTAAAGGGGTGACATGTCGTCAACATGTCGGATCTCCAGCCGTTATAGCTGGATTTCTCAACCAATTGTAGCTACCCTAATTCCTCACGATGCTGGGTGGACACTGGTCCCATACTGGCCGAAATTTCTGGATATTTTTTCTACTCATGTGGACTCCAACCAGCGAGTCCCGTAGCTCTGCACCAAACCGCTCGGCTACGGCGCGTGACCGTAATTTTTTGTCACGATAAAATACTATGATTTTATTTCGAACTTTTAAGTATCTTATTTGTTAATAATAAAGCATACTTCGTTCATTTGAAACTTATTTCATTACAAAAAAAACTATTAATTATTTGATGACTAATAGTGACCAATCTACTTTTGTTTTTAGGGCATCGGTTCCAATTTAAAGAAGAAAAGCGTTTAATTCGTGGCGTTGCCTATTCAGTCCCTTATATCTAAGCTTTGTGTATCTATTCATGCTGTAGGGAAATTATTATTTTATTAGAGCTACAATCCTGTGCCTCGATTGCGTTATAAATAAAGTAGGCCTATCGATTGAATTATAACTACAGTTTATGTATAATTTACGTTATATGATTATTATTATTATTGTTATTATCATTATTATCATTGTTTACATTTTATTGGTTGAATTTAAGTAAATGATTGAATAATTAATAAAACTTTAATCCGAGTCCTTTTAGTGATCGCTAATTTAATCTATGATATGATTGCTATGAAGGACCTGCCCTAGGGCACAACACTGTAAAAAATTATAATTTCTTCATCTGTCTATCGGGTTAGTATAAAGGCATTGAGAAGTAATTTTTGAAATAGGATAATTCGGAAGAAAATGCAGTATATTGCACATAATAATAATAATAATAATAATAATAATAATAATAATAAAATATAATAATAATAATAATAATAATAATAATAATAATACGGTATCATTACTTTGATTGCTTCAGATAATCATTTACTTATGTAAGCTAATAATAAATACTGATTTTTCTACAAGGAAAATACCATTTTTCACAATTGGCAGAAAATCTGTAGTGATTTCATGACCTTTCATAGCAATTTGTTGTTAACCAGGTAAGATCCTTGAAATTCCAAATTTATACTTGCAGAATTGACCATAACCTAAAACATTAATTATACGTTTACGTGAAGCTGTTATGTTGTTAGTAAACTCTTAGTCCAACCTTGGTGCGTTGGCGAACTCTATTAGGCCACGTCTGCAATGTGCAGATAATAATACAAGTTCATACAACATAATCGCGTCAAGGTCGAAACAAACGAATGAATACTGTTAAAAGCAAACCAATGGGGCAAACATAATGTTGTGGGACGCTGCAGTATAGAATAAAGATACCGAATGAATTTAGATTCACTTATTGTATGAAGTCATACAGTATTATAATAATACACCTATACTACATTCACGCCCATTCTTTAAATATATTCTTCAATAGATGTCGTTATCACAAAAAAAAAAAAAGATCTTCCTCCGACTCGACAGGTGCAGTACAACCCCTAGAATACTTATTCTGAAACACAAGACTCACGATATCAACCCATTGTGTTTCGATTTTCAAACTTATTTTACAACGAAATGGTACGTTTACGGACATAGGTTCCTTATCAGATCTTTATCTACTAATTTCCCTCTACAACTCCTAGCTGTCTGTAATACTTATTCTGAAACACCCTGTATAACTCATATACGCTTTATGTCTCTATTAAACTTAATATTATGAATGTAATCTTCGAGACATATTGTGACCTTTCCTCGTAATGTTTTTTCCAGTTTTTCCTGGTTTTTCTGCGATTTCCAGGTAAACAGTAAATGCTGATGTGAGATTTCATTACAAGACCCATTAAACACAACAATAACCATAATAACAATAATAATAATAATAATAATAATAATTTATTATTATTATTATTATTATTAATTTTATTTATATACAGAATTTTAATGTTTACACATCTTCCTGTGCCTAAAGTTTTATTTTTCTTCTCCACTCGTCTCTATCCATCCACTCCATGTCCTTTCCTTCTTCTTCCAGGTGGACACCATTCCAATGTTTTCCTAGATAACCTTTCTTCTTGCATTTGTCGTACATGCCCATAGGCTAGCAATTTAATTGCTTATATCTTATATACTCTACTATTTAATGTCTAATATTAATTTTTTCTCGTATGACAGTGTTTCTTATTTTTTCTAATTTTGAACATCTTGCTGCTCTCCATTTCCATGCACGTAAGTTTTTGTTCTACGTTTTTATTGAATTTCCAAACTTTAGCTCCAAATGTGATAGTACGTCTCACTATTGAATGATATATTTGTAACTTTTTTTTTCTGGTTGTAGCCTATGTCTGTTCCATAAGACTCCATTCATCATTGCTGTTATTACTCTATCTTCATTTATTCTGTTCTTAATATCACTCTTTTGTTATCTACTTTTACTCCCAGATACTCAAATTTTTCACATTACTAATATACCGCTTTTGATCTTCTAGTATTAAATCTTCGGTTTTGGCTCCACATCCCATTTTTTTTTCTAAATTTATTTTCAAATCCCTGTTATTGTATTCTATACAATAATAATAATAATAATAATAATAATAATAATAATAATAATAATAATATTCAACGGGAAAGACCATATGAGGTGTAAAATCAGCATTTAATAACAGTACAATACAACAGGTGAACAATTTCAATTAATTAGAATGCAATGTATGATACTGCCAGAAGGAAGATAATAGTATTAAATTAAATTAAATAAGTTTTATAGAATGTGTGGCACTATAAAACGGACACTGAAAAATAAAACTTTGAGGAGTACACAATTAAAATTTTACAAAATTATGGCAGTGCCTGTCTTAACATATGCAAGTGAAAATTGGACTCTTAACCGTTCAGACAGAAGAAAAATGGAAACTGCAGTAATGAAGTTCTTACATTCAGTAGCAGGTGTGACGATTTTGGACAGAAAAGAAATGAAGATATTCGAAAAGACTTAAATATGTTTAATTTAACAAGTGGGGTTGACAATATGAGAAACAACTGGTATGAACATCTTAAAAGAATGCTTACAGATAGAATCCCCCTAGCTGCTATTAAAGTACAAACCAATAGAACATAGAAGTGTTGGACACCCATTTACTAGATGGGAAGATTCATTAAATCCCACTTGATGTGAAAACAGTTCAAAAGGCCTAATTTTATGAAGTAGAAGAAGAAGAAGAAGAAGAAGAAGAAAATATCTGAGACTGAAGTCTTGGTAATTGAAAATATTTTGTCCTGGTTGAATACTTATTGTCCACCGCTATCGTCAAGTGATATAGTCATTGTCTCGGACGCATTGGGCCCGCGTTTAATTCCCGGTCGGGAAAAGTTTCTTAAGTGAGGTTGTATTCGGGATTTTTCCCCAACTGTAAGGCAAATGCCAAACAACTTTAAGCCCCAAATAACTCCGAACACGATTCCTCACATCAAATCATAAGTTATGTTTAGTATGAATGTATGAGTGAATGGTATATTTTGTCTTAAATGTTCGGGTTGTCTCGGAGATGGTCCTGGTATTATGCTAATCTCTCATCCAGGGATGCCCTGCACGTCCTTGTGGGGTCATAAACGTTTATATAAGTTAAGAATTAAGTTTTATGGGCTATTATATCGTATAGTGTCTACTTTGTATAACTTAGTCAATTTTAACAATTAAAATACACGTGCGTAGACTTGGGTCCCGCGTTGTAGCCGATCGGTTTCAGCTTCATAGCTTAGTGTAATATTTACGGGACTTGTGCTGGTTCGAATTTCCATGGAGGAATTTTTTTTTTTCATAGAACTTTGGTCAGTATTGGACGGCGTCCCCAAGCTTCGTGAGGAATTTGGATATCTACGATAAGTAGCAGCTCCATGTCGATAAAACGAGCTATAATGTTTGGGGGAAACGACATGCTGAGCACATGTTATCCCTACTGTGCCTGGATAATTGAGGGGTCTAGTGAGAATGGGAGCTATGCCACTTTGAGAAGAAATGGAAATAATCAGTGATATATTAAAATTTATATTTTTCCTTTTGCATAGTTTACATAACAGTAAGTTAAAGAAGAAAGGAGTTACCCCTTTACTACACAAATCATTTTCTTAATTATATTGTATTGTATAGTAAGCCCATGTTTTCCCTTTACAGAGCTTTAGGCGCTCTCCCCCTATAGGGAAGAATTTGAACCATATTAATTTCGTTACACTTGTTTTCGTATAGATGTCATTTTGAGTGGTCCGTGGTCAGCGTTCCGCCTCATACTGACATATAGGAAACCAAGGTAGTACTAGGACGGAAAAATTCGGTAAATTTTGCTTAGAGGCCTTTTCATTCAGGTTTAAGGATTTTTTACGAGCCTGAAAATCTTCAGACTCGGGACCCACGGCTTAAAGTCCCTCCCGGAGGACTTGCTCCTTGGATTTTTCCGTCCTAAAAAATCCATCGACCCCGGCCGGGTTTGAACCCGCGACCCTTGGGACCAGAGGCAAGGAGCATAACCACTTATAATGCTTTATAAACCCCAATTTATTTCCATATCTTCTCAAAGTGGCATAGCTCCCTCTCTCACTAGACCCAATTGTCGAACTCAGTGATTAACACATGTAGGCCTAATGTGAAGCCAGTGCTGGCTAGTAAGCCATATAGGCCTGTCCTACCATGGAATTAAGTTCATATAACTATCAGACAAATCTAGGTAAAACAGACTATAAAAAAGTGTCCACATTTCTAATTTCTTATTTTATTTGCTGCTTATTAAACTTTTATTCAAGTTTAGAATTTCTTTGGCACTACTGTAGGTGTTTTAAATGTGCATATGGGTCAACTACGTGACACTGTTTTAATTCCTTTGAATTTATTTTTTTTAAATATTCTAGCATTTGTTGAATTTTTACTTTCAAATATTGAGAACTTACTTTGTTTTCATGTAAATGGAAGTAAGAAAACAGTGTTTCAGTTAGTAAAAAAAATATGTATTATAAACACTTATATACATATAGATGAGCCAGAGTGGTAGGAATATAATATTTTTTAATCCAATTTTTTGTGGTTAAGCTGCATCTACCATAAAAATAAATAAAAATAGAAGGAAAGTAAATTCAACAAATGTTGGTTGTGCCAGTGATGTATGACAATCCAACTGCAAAAATTACAGAGGAATTAGACTATTACTTTCTGGTTTTAAAATTTATACGAAGTTTTTTTTATACTAAGAATAAAACCAATAGCAAAGAGCATAATTAATGAAAATCAAAATTTTTCAGGAAAGGGTGCTTTTGTATAAATGCTGTTTTTACATTAAAATGATTATAGAGAAACAAAGAGAATTTAATAAGGAAACGCATACAGAGTGCTCTAAAATTCCCTTTACAAACTTCTAGGACTTGTAGAGGAGACTGAGTTGATAATATTTAGAATTGGAAAACATGGGCGGAAACTTACCGTTTCCGTGCTACAGCCGTTTGAAAACATGTTTCTAACGGACCACTTTTACAAGTAATTTATTATGAGGTGTGACACAGTATATCACTTGTTTTACAATTCAACTCATTAATAACTAAAGAAACAAAATGGAAACTTAATCATGACTTGCATTAATAATCCCGAATACATCCTCCACAATCAATTTTTTCAGTTTTCAAAATTTCGAAAAATTTTGGGAATTTTAAAAAAAAACACCAAAGTCTTGGAATGCTCGATAGGGAAATTTTCGATTTAGAACAATCATGAAGATATTACTTGTTGAGACACGTGACGTACGTTCAGGCAATACTTGTTTTCAAACGGTTGTAGCACGGAAACGGTAAGTTTCCGGACATGGTTTCCAATTCGAAATATTATCAACGCTATGTACTCTTTACAGATCTCTTTTATTAACCAAACCTTTTTAATTAATAATGAAAAAAATAAATAAAAATCTTATGTCCCCTCTACAAGTCCTAGAAGTTTGTAAGGGGAATTTTAGAGCACCTGTATAGCCTACGTTGATTATGAAAAGACATTTAACAAAGACGCCCCTCAGCTATAGGATATTTTAACAAATATAGGTTTTCCACGTAATCTGTATGCTATAAAAAAGTCTTTATGATGGTACATTAATCTGTATCGATATTGGATATAAAATTGAGAAGAAAATTCGTCTCAATAAATCAAGGAGTGAAGCAGGGCTGTAGTTTGTCGACAACATTATTTAACATTTATGTAGTAGAATTGATTACTGAGTGAAATAAATTTGCTTTCAGAGGAATGAAACTAGCGAGAAATAATTTTGTGAAAACAATTTTGTATGCTGGCGTTCGGGTAGGGCCTAAGCCTATTCACTGCTGAGACAGAAGACTTCAATATATATGTATAAATTAAATTAAATGTCAAATAAATATAATTGTAAAATATGAACAGAGTAATTCCTCGTTATGCTTTTATGTGTAAAGATCAAATTAGATTTAAAATTCAAATATGTGACATTATATTGAAGCAAATTTTTATATTTTAACTATCTTGGAAACCATACTTCTTATAACTATGATAGAGAAGTGCAAATAAAAAATAGCACGTTTACAATATATATATGAAACGATCAGAAGAACATTAAGAAGCAAAACAAGAAAGACACTCAATTAAAATTTTATAAAACAATAACTGTGCCCAATGAATGTTGGGTACTGAATAAAAAATGATAAAAGCAGGATAAATGCATCGGAAATGAAATTTTTAAATGCAGCAAGAGGATGCTGACCACATTATAAGTGAAGATATACGTAAAGAATTGCAAATTGCACCCCTCATAAATAAAGTCAAAACTTATAGAACAAGATGGATTCAACTTCTAGATAGAATGGAAGAGAGTCGAATAACCAGAAGAGCCTGGACATTTGTTCATGTAGCGAAGAGATCCTAAGATTGACAGAAGAAGGCGGTGAAATGAAGAACTGGAACAGGCCAGAAGGCCTATGCCGTGAAGTTGATGATGATGTCTCATGTAATTCGATTACTCAGTTTATAGATAAAACACAAGGCTTACTATAATTAGACATAGGAATTTTCGAATTTAATCTACACTAGGACAAGTGAATGGAGAAGTTTTCATAACAGTGAACTACATGGTGTTTATAGGAAGCCAGATATAATAAGAACACTTAAGTCTGCGATGTGGCACGAATAGGGAATGAAAGACGTGCATGGAAGTTTCTTGTAGGAAAACCAGAGGGAAAACGCCTAGTTGGTAGACGAAGAATGAGGTGGGAGAATAACATTAACAATGGCTTGAGGGAAGTAGATTGTACAAGGAATGATTGTAAAACTTTAGCTCAGGATAGGGATGTATGGAGAGCTTATGTCCGCGCGGCCATGATTCTACGGGTTCGATAGTGCAAGTTAGTTAAGTATGTACAGAGAGCTATAGGCGTTTGTTATGATAATGTGAGCAACTGCTGAAGTATAAACAATATTAAACTACAAAGTGGAGCATATTGCATTATCCATTAGGCCTACTTTATTAAGGAATATTAATATAAAATTCTGTAAGAACAATCTATTAACAATGGGCTATAGGACCAGTCTCTTGGTCTTGTGGTCAGAACTTCTCGCTACAGTTTATCAGTTCCCGCTCCGACCAAATAATAATAATTATTATTATATTTGTTTAAAGGGAATTCTTCCTTTGCTCGCCATGATCTAGAATTTAGGTTAACTTTAGATTTAAATATTGCCCTGATTCACTGATCATATCACCGAGGTTACGTAACATCGCCTTCCAGACACACCAAACTCAAAAATGGCGTCTTCCAGACGCCCCAAACTAAAAAATGGGGTATAATTCTGTCAAATGACAGAAGAGATTGGCAGAAATGTCGTAAGACAAACTGGTGGTATTCAGAAAAAAGAGGATATATCAATATAGTGTACCAATAATTTTAAATACACAAATTACAAATTATAAACTTTATTCCCGGGTTTCATGATAAAATGACTTCTTGGCGACATGTTTTAAAATTAACTTGAGTATACTTGGTAATGTCCCATGTAGTATCCGAGTGGCTTAAGGCATCATGCCTTGGTGCATTGCTACGGGACTTGCGCTAGTTCGAATACCCACGGGAAAAGAATTCGGCCAATATGGGATCGTTGCCCACACAGCATCGTGAGGAACTTGGATAGATACAAAAAGTATGAGATCCAGGTTGAGAAAACCAACTATAACTTGGGGACCCGACATGCTGACCACATGTCAGCCCTATACTGGCTCGATGATCGTCCACTTCTGTTATTAACACATATGAATATAAAACCATCAGCTGGCTGATAAGGCAAATACTTTCTAGGCCTGTCCCGCCATGGACCTTTTTATATTATGTCTTATTTATGTTTTTTAATGTATAATTACATTTCTTCGATACAGTCTGTTACTTTTTATTTTTCTGTACAAAATATGGCTGTATCGAATTATAATTGCTGATTTAAAAAACACACAAAGATGCTAGTATCAGAGTTGTAAATCCGCCACTTTATTCGTGTAGATACAATGTATGCTCATCTCTTTTTTGTAAGTAATTTTTGTTGGGTGTGGTTGTAGGATCACGACGCGGATGTGGGTGGAAGAGGGAATGATCTATACATAGAAAGGAGTGTTATAGATGCCAAGAAAATAAGGAAAAATAAATAAGAAAAGATCGTCGCCAAAATAAAAGCACTCGTGAACCAACAGATTTTTTACTGTCCCTAGACAAGTTTTGTTTTTATTTCTGTCGTTTCCTTGACCTGTATACAGTACCTTTAACTGCTTACTTACCCTCCAGGTAGCTGGTAAGTCCCTTTTTTCTCTAACTTGGAATTTACATTAAGTCATTTCCGCTGTTATATATTCCTCTCGAGTATTTTGGACACGTCGAACCAGGAGTGTCCAAATCTACGTAAGTTCTTTCCTTAAAAATAAAAGGTGAAGTGATCCCACTATAGGCCTCTGGAGGCCCTTGGAATAGTAGGAATTTAAGGATCCCACCTTTCTGCAGAATCAGTACAAGATGTAAGCCGGATTGTCAGCCTTGCGTGATAGCCACCATTAGGGTCTATTCCAGAATATAGATCCGGAATATAATGATGAATAATCGCAAAACTATATCCGGAACTATTTGAACCTTAATGTTTCCTAATATAAACAATAAAAAACCTCACATATGCTTACTACTTACCATTAGACATATAGGTATAGTTATATAAATCAACTAACTGTGTACAAATGTTATTATTAGATTTGCATATTATTAATATTATTCATATTAAATAGCTCGTGTTATCGATTACACGTCAAGCATATTACCCGGTAACAAAGAATTGTAATCCGCATTATAACTCCTACGTGGCATGATTTACATTATTTTCATTCCACTTAAGAGCTAATGAGATAACAAAGTTGACATCATCGTCATTTTTGTGCGTTATATATCTAGGCCTATAGTAAGTAAATCCAGTGATAAAGTATATAATTATATAATTCCATTTTAAATGATATTTGCAATGTTTTTAAATAATTGTGATATAAAATATAATTTAATTTGGCTTGTTAAATTCCTTTTTTTATTCGGATGATGTGCTACATTTTTAGACGTAAGGATATAGAATCACTTATTATTAAATTGTTATTAGGCGGCTCCGTGGCGCAAGCTGTTAGACGCTCGCCTCTCACCGCTCGGGTGCGTAGATCGTGTCTCTGTGCCTCCATGTGGGTTTCGTAATGGACGAAACGGAGCTTGGGCAGGTTTTTCTCGGGATTTCTCCCGTTTCCCCTTGCTACAAATTCCATTCCAACATTTCTCCATATCCATCTCATCCGCCCCTGTGACGGTGCGTCAGGGGTGGTCGACCGGCACCCTTGTAGTTCACATACCTCTATAAATATAGGGGCTTCATCTCATCTGTTTCCTCGACTCGACCCTGAGTTGAACTCGAGTTGAGGATATTTATTTTAATATTAACAATATTATACAACGGTCTTAAAAGATTAGCATGAGACTACTGGGGATTAATTGGAATATTTAATTTTGTTTCTGTTCATACTTACTTACTTACTTACTTACTTACTTACTTATTTACTCACTGGCACTCTAGAACCCGTAGGTTCATGGCCGCGCGGACATAAGCTCTCCATATATTCCTATCCTGAGCTAATGCTTTTCAATCATTCCCTGTATAATCTACTTCCCTCAAATCATAGTTAATGTTATTCTCCCACCTCATTCTTGGTCTACCAATTGGGCGTTTTCCCTCTGGCTTTCCTACAAGAAGCTTCTATGCACGTCTTTCAATCCCCATACGTGCCACATGTCCTGCCCATCGCAGTCTACGAGACTTAACTGTTCTTATTATATCTGGTTTCCTATAAAGACCATGTAGTTCATTGTTAGGTAGTCTTCTCCATTCACCTGTCTGTTCATCTCTCTTTGGTCCAAACATTTTCCTAAGAACTTTATTCTCAAATACTTGTAATCTCCTTTCCTCCCTTAAAGGAAAAGTCCATGTTTCGCATTCATATAATATAACTGGTAGAATAATATTTTTATGTATTTTCAGTTTTATTTTCTTTTAAATCAGTTGGGACATCAAAAGTCTCTGTAATGCATAATAGCACGCATATCCAGAATTGAGCCTATGTTTAATTTCTATGTACATCTCATTCCTATTTGTGATTATTGTTTCTAGGTATTTGAATTTTTGTTTCTGTTTACAGCCGATTTAGTATCCAAAGTCATATTTCGTGTAAAATCTATAGCTATTTTCAATAGATTTTAGCCTATATTGTTTATAGTAGCGTGTTTTATGTTGTTACATCATTTTTAATAGGACCTTGGTTGGGTGATGGAATGAATCATAGTATTTTAATCTGACACAAGGAATTTTCGTATTTAACCTATATTGTCAATGTGTATTAATACAGTATTAATGTTGTACTTGTTTTTATCATTATAAAATGAGTGATTGGTGGAGTATAAACAATACCAAACTACAAATGGAAATACAGTTTTTATGATACGGAAGATGGCTGTGTCGAGTAACACATTTATCTACAGTATCTCTGAGCCAACTCACACGGTTTAATTGAATGTTAAATGTTAATTCAAAATTAATATTAGGGTCTTTATATTATCATCATCAGCAGCAGCATCAAGGATTAGACCCTAAGGTCTGTTCCGATCTCACGCTAGAATTGATCTGTCTATCTTTTACTGGGTCTTCCAACATTTATTCGTTCTACTGGTTTGTAAAGAAGAATCTGTTTCGGAATTCTATTGTTATCCATTCTATTGATGTGGTCCATCCCCTTCATCTCTGTATTGTGCAATTCTATCTAATAGTTTGAATATATTTAGTTCACTTCGTATATTTTCATTTCGTTTTCGATCTATTATTGTATAGCCAGCCACACTCCTCAGAATCCTCATTTCTGACTTTTCTATTCTTCGTTCCTGGTTTTTGGTTAAGACCCAGTGTACCGGTCCATATAGTAGTGTTGAGACCGCCATTGTTTTATAAAATTTTAAAAGGGTATCCTTTCTAGTTCCTTTATAATTATTATCATATTCGTATTTTTATTATTGCCACGTTTATTCTATTATTTATGCATTACTTAATTTATATTAACCGATTGTTGTTTATTATTTATTTGTTGTTATGTGGTATTTTGTATTTTACGCTTCTATACTGTAACTTTTCTATATTGTTTCTTCTAAAGGCCTACTACTTCTATACTGTAACTTTTCATTCACTTCATATCTGGTTTGAAACATTTAATAATAATACTATACATATGTCCACCGCTGTGGTCTCGACGTAGCGTGCTACCTTGTCACGCAGCGGGCCCGGGTTCGATCCCCGGTCGGGGCAGTTTTTCTGGGTGAGGTTTTTATCGGGGTTTTTTCTCGCCTGTTAGACAAATGTCAGGAAAACTTTAAGGCCCAAACGGTCCCCGAAATCATATGACCATCATCATCCCTATCATCATCATCATCATCATCCTTCACCGGTGTGGAAAGCAACGGGAAGCTACCACACCTACAATTCCCTAGTAAAGCTGCAAGCATAGCATGAAAATGTTATGATTGCAGTGAAAGACCTGCCCTCGGGCGGAATTACTATGGATGGACTGTACATATATTTACTCTAGGTCAAATTATATTCTCCGTGGACTTTCATTTTGTTTTGTTTTTGATAAAAGATTATGAACATTTTAGAATTTATAATATACTCAAACCCTATTATTTGTCAATGTTTTTATCGATATAGGTAGATAGATGGATAGATCATCGGTTGATTAATGTCTCTGACATCGTCCGATTCCCAATAGCCAATTTTGTCGGTCCATCCAATCTCCTGGTTGTAGTTGTTTCTCCTTCATTTATAAACATGTTTATTTTTATCGATATATATATATATATATATATATATATATATATAGTAGGCGTATTTTAACACATTAAAAATATTTTATAAAGTATGTTACCATCTTGAAATAGACTATTTAGGAACCATCTTTATAGTATAAGAAAATTTTCATATCCTGGACTTAATGTGGTGGTTTCTAACTGCATACTTGTGTACAATCAAAAGACCAGATGAACCGGACTTAAATCCGTGGACCATGACCATGCTTGGCTAGATGGTGGGATTCATTTATTAAAACTTGTTTGCATATGTTATCTGTTATTTTTCCCACGCTCTTCTTATCAACAGTAATTCATTTCTATTTATGAATAAAGGCCACAAGATGAGTTATCTTACGAGTTATAGCAATGGGCAAAGGTCATGGTCATGGATATATTCTTCCTTATCATGGCTCAAAGAGTGACGTGGTCGTGACGATAGAATCACGTCAGCCAGATGTCATCGGTGTTCCAAGAATCTTGTGATGTTATGTTTGAATACACACTAATATATGTAATAATAAAACATGACGCATAGAAAATAGTAAATATTTTGCACTTCAGGTGCAATAATATTTCTAAGACTATGTTAATAAACATGTTTTGGTTTAAAAAATCGACAAATTAAATCAATCTACATGCATTTAGTCTATTTTATGGACTCATGGAAAATATTTTATTTATTTTTAATGTTCAGGCACTTGACATACTGTTATTCGTCGCCTTGTTTCCCAATACAATTCTATTCTATAGTAATTCTGCCCGAGGGCAGGTCTTTCACTGCAAGCATAGCATTTTCATGCTATGTGTGGTAGCTTCCTGTTGCTTTCCACACCGGTGAGAGATGATGATGATAATTATAAGGATGATGATGATGATGACCGGATGATTTTCGTTGACCGTTGGATCCCAAGCTTCCTGACATTAGTATTACAAGTGAGGAAAAACTCCGAAAAAAACCTCATCCGTGAGCCTGTCCCGACCGGGAATCGAACCCGCGCCCGCTGCGTGACAAGGCAGCACACTACCTCGTCCCAATACAATATTGTTTTAAATTTGTACTATAATCACGAAAGTTCAAATACTTTCTTAAATTTTGTTTGTCCATAATACAGTCATTATATGGGTGCGAAGCATGGACTCTTACTTTAAGGGAGGAAAAGAGATTACAAGTATTTGAGAATAAAGTACTTAGGAGAGTTTTTGGGCCAAAGAGAGATGAACAGACAGGTGAATGGAGAAGACTACATAACGATATACTGCATGGTCTTTATAGGAAGCCAGATATAATAAGAACAGTTAAGTCTCGTAGACTGCGATGGGCAGGACATGTTGCACGTATGGGGAATGAAAGACTTGCATGGAGGCTTCTTGTAGGAAAGCCAGAGGAAAAACGTCCAGTTGATAGACCAAGAATGAGGTGGGAGAGTAACATTAACTATGAATTGAGGGAAGTAGATTATACAGGGAATGATTGAAAAGCATTATCTCGGGATAGGGATGTATGGAGAGCTTATGTCCGCGCGGCCATGAACCTACGGGTTCGATAGTGCCAGTGAGTAAGTAAGTAAGTAATAGAGCCAAAAATACATTATGAAGATTGTAGGATGATGGCAAATAGTCATCATTACCTGTAGCCATTCGGAAGATTGCCACAAATCTCTTCTGGGTCTATCGGGAACTGGTGAATTTTCTCCCAATAAGTTTTTCCAAATGTTTTCCTCGCATGACTTTGGTTTAGTTTTTCAATTATTCTTTATATACATCTATGTATATATTAATACGTGAAGAAAAAACTTTGTACCCCTTTTTAAGCACATTGCGCGCACAGAGGATTGTGATATTTGGCATAATTGAAATTCATATAGAGAAGAAGTGGAGAAAAATATAATTCATGTATAATATGTTATAGATAAATTAAATTAAACTAAATAAAATAAATCGATTCTAGGGAATTTATGTGTATTACTCATCAATTTGTGTACTCATTCATTTACTGGCTAACCATCGTCAGGAAGTTGAATTTTTTCTAAATAATCAGAATCTTGATGTATTACTTATTTCTGAAACACATTTCACAGATAAAAATTATTTTTCTATTCCAAGATACAATGTTTATGATACAAAGCATCCTGATGGAACAGCACATGGAGGAACTGCAGTAATAATCAAATCTAATTTAAAACATTATGAATCATTTAAATACGAAAAGGAGCATATTCAGGCAACTAACGTCTTACTGGAAGATAGAATGGGAACTTTAGGCGTTTCAGCTGTGTACTGTCCGCCTAAACACAAAATTACTCGTATAATGTTTGAAGATTATTTTGAAAAATTAGGAAATAGATTTGTTGTAGGGGGTGACTTTAATGCAAAGCATCAAATATGGGGATCAAGACTTATTACTCCCAGAGGGAGAGAACTGCAACAATGTCTAATAAATATAAATATGGAACATGTTTCTACAGGTCAACCTACATACTGGCCAACAGATTTAAACAAAATACCTGATTTATTAGATATGTTTGTTGTCAAGGGCATTAATGATAACTATATTGACATAGAATCTTGTCTTGATATATACTCTGATCATACTCCTATTATAATAACAATAAGCACAATGATCATCAGAAAATCACAATCTCCTGCACTATATAATAATAGAACAGACTGGGATTCATTTAGGAGGTGGTTAGACAACAATATCAATCTAAAAATTCCCCTAAAATCCGAAGACGATATTGATGCAGCAACAGAGTATTTTACGAAATTACTCCAAGAATCTACATGGAAATCGACGCCTAGTTTAAGTGCAAAGGAAGAAAATTGTATTAACTATCCAAAAGAAATAAGGAAAAAGATTTTAGAAAAAAGAAAACTTCGAAGGATTTGGCAAACATATAGACGCCCTGAAGATAAAACTAAACTTAATAAAAGTGCAAAAGGACTGAAAAAACTTCTTTCTGATTTAAAGAACGACACATTTTATGAGTATATAACTAATCTTAGTCCTAACAATAAAGATGAATATTCACTATGGAAACTTGCCAAGTCATTAAAGCGTCCAAAAAAAATTGATTCCACCTATTAAAAAAGAGGATGGTTGGGCTAGAAATAATTTAGAAAAAGCAGACTTTTTGCAAATCACCTTTCTGAGGTCTTCAAGCCTAACACAGATATTGCCAATGATGAAAAAGAAGAAGAAATTAAAAATGTTCTCAATATTCCACTTCCAATGTCTTTACCGATAAAAGCGTTCACACCCAGTGAAGTGAAGAATGGAATTGAAAAGAATTTAAATCTAAAGAAATGTCCTGGTTATGACTTAATAACAGCTAAAATACTTAGAGAAATATCAAGAAAAGCTGTAGTCTTTATCACCATACTCTTTAACAGCATTATTAGAACATCCTGCTTTCCTTCACAATGGAAGGTTTCTCAAATAATTATGATTCTAAAACCAGGTAAACCTCCAAACGAAGTGACCTCATATCGCCCAATAAGCCTGTTACCAATATTATCGAAGTTATTTGAAAAACTTCTTTTAAAGAGACTAAAACCAATTCTACTTGAGAGTAATATTTTGCCAGATCATCAGTTTGGTTTTCGTAACAATCATTGTACAATAGAACAAGTTCATAGAGTTGTAAATGAAATTGAGAACGCTATAGAAAGTAAGAAATATTGTTCTGCTGTTTTCTTGGATATTCAACAGGCTTTTGACAAAGTGTGGCATGTAGGACTACAGTATAAACTGAAGTTATATCTTCCACAACCATATTACTTGTTACTTTGTTCTTACCTTAGTAATAGAATTTTTCAAGTCAAATATGAAGATGAATTATCTGGTTTTTACAGTATATTTTCTGGAGTTCCACAAGGCTCTGTATTGGGGCCTGTGTTATATACTCTATATACAGCTGATTTTCCACAAATAAATGGAGTACTTGTAGCTACATTTGCTGATGATACTGCCATGCTCTATTCACATGAAGATGCTAGGCAAGCATCTGAACACCTCCAGCAACAACTTAATAAGACAGAAGAATGGTTAACTACATGGCGTATACGAACTAGTGAAAATAAATCTATTCATATTACTTTTGGAACAAGAACTGGTAACTGTCCTACTGTAACATTAAATAATAAAACTCTTCCAACAGGTGATTCCGTCAAGTATTTGGGAATACATCTTGATCGTCGTTTAACATGGAAGAAACACATTCAACAAAAACGTACAGAATTAAAACTAAAAACATCAAAATTTAATTGGCTCATAGGTCACAAATCAAAACTGAGTCTAGAAAATAAACTTCTAATATATAAAAACTATACTCAAGCCTATTTGGACTTACGGTATTCAATTATGGGGAACTGCCAGCAATTCCAATATTGAAATTTTACAGAGATTTCAGTCTAAGACCCTTCGTTTTATTGTTGCTGCTCCATGGTATGTAAACAACGCCACCATTCATCATGATTTAAAAATAGCTACTGTAAAAGAAGAAATAGAAAAGTACAGCACTCGATATCTAAGGCGACTAGAAGTTCATCCTAATCATCTTGCAATCAATCTTCTAGACAACAGTGAAGAAATAAGAAGACTAAAAAGAAATAAAATATTAGAACTTCCTTTCATTTTTGCATAAAATGTTGTATAATGGAGTGAGTGCTGTCAATGGGCAGTATTCTCCTAACAAGTTATGTCTTTTAACAAATTTACTTATTGTCTTTCCAAGATAGATTGTAAATTAGCAATAAAGTTAAATATCAGTAAAACTAAATATATGGTCACACGTAGAAATTCAGTATATAATGGAAATGGACAGCTAAGGACAAATGAGGGACATTTTGAGGAAGTGGCTAAATTCAAATACCTAGGAACAATAATCACAAATAGGAATGAGATGCACAAAGAAATTAAACATAGGCTCAATTCTGGAAATGCATGCTATTATGCATTGCAGAGACTTTTGATGTCCCAGCTCCTTTCAAAAAACATTAAGCTGAAAATATATAAAACTATTATCCTACCAGTTATATTATATGGGTGCGAAACATGGACTCTTACTTTAAGGGAGGAAAGGAGATTACGAGTATTTGAGAATAAAGTACTTAGGAAATTTTTTTGACCAAAGAGAGATGAACAGACAGGTGAATGAAGAAGACTACATAACAATGAACTACATGGTCTTTATAGGAAGCCAGATATAATAAGAACAGTTAAGTCTCGTAGACTGCGATGGGCAGGACATGTTGCGCGTATGGGGAATGAAAGACGTGCATGGAAACTTCTTGTAGGAAAGCCAGAAGGAAAACGCCCTGTTGGTAGACCAATAATGAGGTGGGAGAACAACATTAACTATGATTTGAGGGAAGTAGATTATACAGGGAATGATTGGAAAGCATTGGCTGAGGATATGGATGTATGGAGAGCTTATGTCCGCGCGGCCATGAACCTACGGGTTCGATAGTGCCAGTGAGTAAGTAAGTAAGTAAGTAAGTAAGTTACTAAAAAAATACTGAAAGTGCATTGTTGAAAAAAGAAAATTGTGCAGCAGCAATGTGAATTGACTTACTATCGTGTTTTTTTTTATTACTAGTGGTTTAAAAAGTGAGTACATTGTATTATTTAAATTTAAAGTAAACCCTGTCTAATCTTGGTTTCTGTAATTTCATTACATTTTTTTAATATTTAGATATTCACACCTACTTCCATTATGCCTCGACATAGAACATTGACGGGTCGGAGTGAGAGACAAAGATGAAGGGGGGATATATATTCCCGTACACATAATAATAGGCGAAATGCAAATTTTTATAGTATAAATAGTATACAAATGTCAAATGACGCGTTATTGCTTTTTAAATAGCCTATGTCTTAGCCAAACTATACCACATATTTCCTATCGTTTGTATTTTTAAAATAAATCCAAAATTAATGCATAATGACGTATTTGTGAGAAACTTAAAAATGTAATGAATTGTGGTCGAGTTTTGATCGGTGCGAGACCACTAGTTATTATAATTCGTTTAATTCCAAAGTAAGAAATTACTTACTTACTTAGGTCTGTTTGTTGAATTTTTTGTATGATTCTGCTATTCCAGTACCAAGTGTAATGTTACTTTGAGATAGGAGCTGCAACTGAGTCCAAACAGCCTTTTACATTTAAATGTCAGTTGTATATCTGTGATCAAAGATAAATTTTGTCGAGTATAAATTTCCTACTTTTCAGGAGCGTACTTTTTTCTAAACAGAAAACATGCACTGTTCTTACGAGATACTAACTAGCCTGGATTATTAACTTCTTCACAATGCGTAGAAGGCTTAGGAGATTATCAAAGTATACGGCTTAACTCATTTTGGCCATTATTCCCTGTGACTAAATATATAACCCATGAGACAAAAATCTATATAAAAAAGAATTAGCGTCTTGCTTCTTTAAGTAAACTTTTTACATGGTGGTAGAAATAATGCAGAAGATATGTAAGCATGTGTCCGAAATGTGCTTCAGGCATTTATTGTTCTAAAAACTCACAATTTAAAATTTTATAATAGTTGTTTTTATCGAGTAAAGGTCAAATATTTACTACACTTTTTGTTAAGATTCTATTTTATTTCCTTAAATGTTAATTATATATATATATATATATATATATATATATATGAGTCCACCGCTGTGGTCTCGAGGTAGCGTGCTGCCTTGTCACCAGCGGGCCCGGGTTCGATCCCCGGTCGGGGCAGTTTTTCTGGGTGAGGTTTTATCGGGGTTTTTCCTCACCTGTAAGACAAATGTCAGGAAAACTTTAAGGCCCAAACGGTTCCCGAAATCATATGGCCATCATCATCACCATCATCCTTCATCGGTGTGGAAAGCAACGGGAAAGCTACCACACCTACACAATTCCCTAGTAAAGCTGCAAGCATAGCATGAAAATGCTATGATTGCAGTGAAGGACCTGCCTTCGGGCAGAATTACTATGGATGGATATATATATATATATATATATATATATATATATATATATATATATAAGCTAATACCTGGCGTGCGTTGCTACGCCTAAATAAATTAAATATTAGAGGCTAATTAAATTGTATGGTATACGCTGAGACGAACCAAACGTAAGTTGCTAGTCAGTTTTTAATTTCGGATTTCAGCTAAACCTCCATTTCTAATTGTTGGATTTCGCTCATTTTTAATAATACCTACCTCGCTTTATTTTAACAGGATATAGTGAATTTCATTGTAAAACATCGACAATTGTGACCGCTAGAGCGATTTTTAAATTTTTACTTCAGGTGAATTCCTACAGCTAATGGCTTTAGAGAATCCAATTGTGAATCTAAACTATCCAGGGACCCACTAAACACACACACACACACACACAATTTCATTAAAATCAATCCAGTTGTTTAGGCAGTTTTTAATTTAGGATTTCAGGTAGTCCTCCACTTCTAATTGTCGGATTTCGCTCATTTTTGGATATTACTTATCTCGGTTTATTTTAATACGATATCCTGAGTTTCGTTGTGAAACATCGAACACGTGACCGCTAGAGCGATTTTTAAATTTTCGCTTTAGGTAAACTCCTACACCTAGTAGTTTTAGAGGGTCCAATTGTGAATCTAAACCATCGAGGGACCCAATCAGACACACACAAAAATGTAATCAAAATCGATCCAGTCGTTTAGGAGGAGTTCAGGGACAAACATACGTACAGAATAATTATAGCCTATTTATAAAGATATAGGCCCTATATACAGTATATGAACGAATGAAATCGTATGTTACCAATATAATTACTTCTAAAATACTAAAATATTAATTTTAAGTATATATGCCTAAGCCGACAATATACAATACTAATATGATGATTAATATTACATTCAAAATTTAATCCCATATAAGCCTACATGTATTTATACATATATGGGCTATGCCTTAACATACTTGGTTAAGAACTGGAGCCGATGCAGCCTCTAATGGATTATTGTTTCAGACACATGTACTGGGAGTGAAACCGGCCATCATGCACGGCTGATAGCCCGGGAGATATCTGCTGCTGATATTCTCCAAATTTTGGAGACTTATATACCTTTTCTACCGCTCCATGGGCTTCCTAAGGCCTATAGCGGGATCACTTCCTCGTATTTATAACCTATTATTCAGATTACATAAATAAATAAATTGCCTATATTTATAGCTTATTTTATCAATGCTGTCTATTTTTTTCTACCAACTTGACTTTTCATTTTCCGATTCAGATTATGCTGTATTTACTGAAACTAGCAAGTGATATTGATCGTTCTAAATTCATATTTTACAATTTGTTAACCATATATATATATACCAGATGGAGAAATAACAGAACACATAAACACAGGCAAAGGTGTTCGACAAGGATGTGGACTATCTCCACTCTTATTTAATATATATATTAACAGAATAGTGCAAGAATGGAAACAAACAGTAAACAGTGGAATTTCAATAACTAGGAATAAAATAATTCAAACAATATTATATGCTGATGATCAAATAATATTATCAGATTCCGAAGATAGCTTACAAATAGCAGCATATCAATTATTCAAAATTGCCAGCAAATATAATATGAAAATTTCCACATCAAAATCCAAAACAATGGCAATGTGTGGAAAAAACATACAACGGGTGAAAATTGAGATTGATGGAAAAATTATAGAACAAGTGTCAGATTTCTCTTACTTAGGAAGTGTATTTGCAGAGTATAAGAGTGACATTGATTCAAAATTACAAAAATATAATAAAATGAATGGGGTAATACGAAGACATTTTGGTAAACAGATGAGGACAGAGACAAAACTAAGATTACATAACGTCACATCAAAAGCTGCTCTAAAATACGGAAGTGAAATTTGGATTTTAAATAAAAGAAACTCTCATAAACTTCAAGTAAGCCAAATGCGCTTCTTACGATCATTGTTAGGAATTAATAGACTGGATCACCAAAGGAACACTACTATCAGAGGAAAACTTGGAGTAGCAAGTTTAAATGAAGATATCCAAAGATACCAACAAGAATGGAAAAATCATCTGAGAAGAATGCCAAGAAATAGACTTCCAAAATTGGCATTCCAATATACCCCAACTGGACATAGGGACCAAGGAAGACCAAAACATCGGTGGAAAGATCAAGACCATCTTCGCTAGGTTTACCGTACAGGCCACATGGCCTAAAACGAATTTGTTCATGATGTGATGATGATGATATATATATATATATATATATATATACACACACACACACTGTGTGTCTGACTTACTGATAGGACAAAATAACTCATTAGAAACTCTATTTCTGTTTGTTAACCCGTGCCAGTAATTTGCGAGAAATAGGAGTTTCCTTTCTTGTGATACGTGATGTTTTGAAAATTTAACTAATTACAGTTGTGAACTTGTCCTCTTCCAACAGAGAAATACATGGCATACTATTCTTCTATGCCTCTCTGCCAATGGTACTAAGGGTAAAATAATGCAATCTGCACTAAATGAATGCAAAGTGCATATCGACTTTGAGGTCTTTGTAATATCTCTATCGGCGCCGAGACCCAATTTTAAGAGATTAGGGTTGCTAGACTCATGTATTGTCTGTCCAACGGATCTGTGCCCCAATAAGATATGCGAACTAAAGCCTACTTCCTTTTCTATCATTTCCCTCATTGCATTCCTATCTGTCTGTCTGTCTGTCTCTCTCTGTCTCTCTGTCTGTCTCTCTCTCTCTCTCTCTCTCTCTCTCTCTCTCTCTCTCTCTCTCTCTCTCTCTCACACACACACACTCTCCTCCCACTACTAGTTTTGAGTCTTCTTACGAGACATTATTTGCACTTGCACTCTAGTGTTGTCAACTCAACTCCAACTTACATTATTCAATATTCAAGAGCCATGACGCTGGGGGAAGTTTGGCAACATCCCTACTCGGTAAGTTACCGTGGCTGCTGTTTGACGTAATGGGAGGGAGTGCGGTGAAATGGTGTGAGTATATACGCGTACTTTTCTGCTGTTTGGGGCACAGATCCGTTGGTCCGAGTATACTACAGATATAAACATATTTGATGAATTGATCAGTGGATACATGACAAAATGTTCATACATATAATGCAGAACAGCTTAACCTATGTCCTAATTAGGTTATTTTAATTTATTTTTTTTAATGCTTCAGAAGTTTAGGTTACGTGAGATTAACATCGACCATTCAAGGATAATCACGCCGCCATCCTAGGTATATGTATTAAGATATGGTAGTGAAGCATGGACAATACGAAGAAGAGATGAAAGCCAAATAACAGCAAATGAGATGCGATTTTTGCGACGAACAGCAGGCTACACAAAGTGGGGCCATAAAAGAAATGAGGAAATTATGGAAGAGATGGATGTAGAACCTATTCTTCGCCATATACAAAACTATCAGAACAACTGGAAAGCCCATCTTCAACGAATGCCATCTCATAGAATTTCAAAAGCCATACTTCGCTACTGTCCCCAAGGCAAAAGATCGCTGAGACGTCCAAAAAAGCGCTGGAGGGAAAATTCCTCTTTGAGACCGTAACAGGCCACATGGCCTAATACTTGCATGGATGATGATGATGATGATGATGATGATGATGATCCTAGGTATAGAATTTTTTTATAGTGATATATTTTTTTATATTTCAGACATTTCTTTAACGTACCACGTATGTTTGTGACATGGGCCATACCGTTTGTTGATTTTTCAGTTGTAAACTTTCAACGAGATCTGAGTAGTGAAATTAAAAAAAAATGCAACTACCTGAGAATGTCTATCGTAACTGTAGGCCAGGTGTGTCAACTAGTTGCGTAAGGGCAGGCATGTGGCTCTATATCCATTGTTTTATTGTTTTACGCCAGTGGAGAATATGGCCACAATTTAATTTTGTATTTTATTGTATAGTAGCTATAATGATTCGACCATGTATGGTCCGCGAGAGGCTTGATAATACATAAAAATGACCAACGCCGAAACGTCTTCGACACACCTGCTATATACGAAATGTAGAGAAGGTATTTGACTCATGGATCAGTGCTATATTTTCCGGAAATTTGTTAATCGATGACAGCTCATTAAAATAAATAATTTGCAAAACAAATACTGAAATGTAAATAAAATCTTGTTTATTCTCAACGTTCACCGCTATAATCTAGAGATACCATTGCTCCCTTGAACACAGAGTCCCCGATTGTCATTTGCCATTATAATCACCCTTATCATATAAATAAACGAGAGAATGATGTATTTTGTCTTAATTATTTGCTCTATCTCGAAGGTGGTTCCGTCATTGAGGTAACCATTAATTCGGGGACTCCTCCATGCCATTGTATGATCAAAATTATTAACTGATCCAGTCGTCCCCTGTAAGTTCCGAGGTATGAGACACATAAAAGCACATACTGTAGAACAGGTGTGCCAAACTCGCTTGGTCCACGAATCATTTCCCATATTACCAAACCTCTCGCGGGCCACACATGTTCTATAGACCTTGGTATTGTTATAAAAAAACTCCATGGCGGGAGACAGGCCTAGAAGGCCCTTGGCCTAACAGCTAGCTGCTGACCTCACATCACATGCATTAATCACAGATGAACGATCATCAAGCCAGTATAGTTTGACATATGGTCAGAATGTATAGTGCCCAGCTATTTTTCTCAACCAGGATCCGCTACTTATTGTAGCTACCCCAATTTCTTATGATGCTGCGTGTGTACCGGTCCCATACCAGCCGAAATTCTATAAGAAAATGTCTTTCTCCGTGGGGACCCGAACCAGCGCAAGTCCCATAAAACACTATTTCATATGAAAAACAATTCAACTCAAAATATTTTACGATTTTTTTTTTGCCAGACATTAGGCAATAGTTTGCAACCAGGTTTGGAAAAATCGGTGGAAGAGGCTACCTTCATTGTGGAAGAAAGATTAGCATCTGTTACTCTTGGATCTACTCGTATGGATTTGTTAGCTTTCGACTGACGTTTGCACGGTGAAATACAAAATTATATTATATTGTGGTTATATTTCTTCCATGAAAGTGGGCCGAAAAAACCAAAGGGCCATTTACGGCCAAAGGAGATAATGATTTCTTAAAAAAATTTGCGACTATTATAAAAATTATATATGTTGTGGTCTCGAGGTAGCGTGCTGCCTTGTCACGCAGCGGGCCCGGGTTCGATTCCCGGTCGGGACAGGCTCCTGGGTGAGGTTTTTTCGAGGTTTTTCCTTACCTTTAAGACAAATATCAGGAAGCTTAGGGCCCAACGGTCCCCGAAAATCATCCGGCCATCATCATCTTCCTTATCATTATCATCATCATCATCATCATCCTTCACCGGTGTGGAAAGCAACGGGAAGCTACCACACCTATAATTCCCTAGTAAAGCTGCAGAGCATAGCGTGAAAATACTATGATTGCAGTGAAAGACCTGCCCTCGGGCAGAATTGCTATGGATGGATATCTGACATCACCAAATATTTACAAATTTAGCTTTAATCAGATTTAATATCAGTAGCAAACGTATTTAAGTTTGTAAAAAGAGGCACAAAGCAAAATTTACCAACCTTCATCATCCAAGTAATACCTTAGTGGCTACAATATAGGATATATATATATATATATATATATATATATATATATATATATGCAAGCGTTACTGCTATAAAATATTCTCTTTAAAAAATTTGCTTACCTGTTATGGTGGCCACTAGATGTCAGTTGGAACGACTTCCCGCTATCTCTTGTGTGAATTGAGAATACTACATATATAAGAAAAATATATGTTTGTATTGGAATACTTTAGTGGTTCAGAAGGTTAGAGCGCTAAAAGTACAGAGTTCAGAGACTCAGGTTCAAATCCCGACTCAAGCATTCATTTTTCTTTTCATATCATATGTAAGTATGTGTGTGTGTGTATATATATATATATATATATATATATATATATATGTATGTATTTGTATATAATTTAATTGGTATGCTTACCGGATGTCCTTCATGGTATCTGTAGGGAAATGAGGGTAGTTAAATTAGCTTGGTCTAGAAAGTAGCGTAGTGGTTAAGGCATTGCGCTACAAGCCGAAAGGTCGAGGGTTCAAGTCCCGATGGGGTCAGAATTTTTAAACTGACCCAAATCTTCTGGTGGCACTATGGCCCTGGGGTCGACTCAACCTCTAACGGAAATGAGTACCAGACGCTTGTTCTGGTGGTAAAGGCGGCCGTCACGCAGGGCTGACAACCCGGCTGACATTAAGTACCGATTGTCTAGAAAAAGTGGGAGCCTTAACTTCCTACTACCCCAAGGGCCTCCTGAGGCCTGTAGTGGGACTACTTTACTTTACTTTTAGTAAATCCTAACAATGGAGATGCTAAGCCTAGACTCGTGGTGCCGTAAAACCAACTAAGCAAGCAAACGTGTTTATATTAATAAAAACCTCAATCTAACAGTTTTAAAATTACCAAATGAACCTAGAAAACAGATAGTGGCTCGAAATTAACAACTTTCTTTTGGAACCGAAGTTAAGCTGAGAGAAGTATACATTTAATTACATTTGTAGCCTAAGATACTACGTATATTGATATCATTAATATGATCAAACTAATTGACTCAAACAGTACCATGTAAGTCTCATAAACAGAGGAGCTTTCGGTTTGAAATCAGATGTGACCAGTCTGACTGAGTTTTTTTGATATTCCTCAGTCTTCAAAGTAAATTCAATAACTAGATCCGTTTCATCAAAGTCATATCAGTGAACTTCTATAGAAATTCCATTGCCATACACTATAGAAATATACATATTATTGGGATATAACCAAATATTCTAGACGGATTATGATCTTATATTTGGATATTTTTTTAATAAGGATGAAATGAAAAATAACAGCAATGTAATTTTCAATTTTTTTCAATTTAATTTCGTCGAATTTCATAATGGCTGACGTCTAAATAGAAGAATTTACATTGTAATCATATTTGAGGAAAGTTTTGATACGATACTGAAAAAAACTGGGCTTATTGATAAGATAATGCTGGTATATCATACTTAGTTCAAATATCAACATTTAAAATAAATATTCGTGAATAAGCAAAAATGTACAAGAGTTTCAGGAAATTTCAATAACGTAACTTAAATGAGAAGATAAGAATAAGTAGGTAAACCGATAAGATAATAACGTGGTTTTTACGTAGAAAATTCATCTAAACAGCAATTTTCTTACCTCTTCATTGAAAAATCCTTTCAGAAATGTAGAATTTAGATTTATTACCGAACTTTTTTTAAGAGTTAACTCACAACAGTTGGAATGAATCTTTATATATAAAAATGAGCGTGAATCTGTCCGTTAGTCTGTCATTTATGGACAAAAAACTACTTGACCGAATCGAATGTTTCTTTTATCAATTATAGAATTTTTCCGGGACAATTAACGTATAACATATTATCCTACGTACTATAGGCTTGGAGCTAAAAAAATGGCATCGGTGTACTAAAAAGTAAAAAAGTAGCTTTTTGCACGTTAAAATGGCTTACGCTGCCTAAACCACAACAAATTAACTCACATAGAATTTAATATCTAAAAAAATGTACAAAAAAAGGTCCGCGACATTATATATCTATCTCTAACGGATAACTCAAATAATCGTTTTTGTCCTTCAGCTCATTGATGCCAAGAATATCGTTAACGCCAGGTAATCATCACGGGGTATCTAAAAATAATTACGATATAAATGTATAATTATTTTCCTTTTTACCAAAAGACTAATTTGGCAACCATGTAATGATATTTCACACATGTTTAGGGATTTTCCCTTCCATAGAAAAATAGTTTGAAGACACTAGCGGTAACACATTTCAGCTGTACCCGTGCAGACTTAACTTGGAATAGTAATACTCCTCATCTCCGAAAATATGGATATGTTTTTTAATATATTTACAAAAGGAAATCACATCCTCAATTTTTTGTACCGCAGCCTCGATACTATTATTATATAATATATAGGCCTAGTCCACCACTGTGGTCTCGAGGTAGCGTGCTGCCTTGTCACGCAGCGGGCCCGGGTTCGATTCCCGGTTGAGACAAGCTCCCTGAGTGAGTTTTTCCGAGGTTTTTTCCTCACCTGTAAGATGAATGTCAGGAAGCTTTGAGGCCCAAACGGTCCCCGAACATCATCTGGCCATCATCTCTATCCATGGTGTGGAAAGCAACGGGAAGCTACCATAATTAATTCCCTAGTAAAGCTGCAAAGCTATGATTGCAGTGAAAGACCTGTCCTAGGGCAGAACACTAAAAAGTATAGGCCTATAGGGACTTTAGAGCTCAAGCCGTTTTCCCGTTTAAAATCTACCAATCTCCATCTTTCTCGATCAAGTTCCTAAAGTCCATTTGAAGGAATAACTTCTTTACCCTTTTGGTACCGCCTTCTTCTTTATCTTCCCTGAATACCCCTTCCGTGTAGTGTCCATCGTCCATCTAAAGATTTTTAGGCCATCGTTGTTGTTGCATTCTCATTAGGTGTCCAAACTATTGTAACTCCTACATTTCAATTCTATCAAATTCTCCTCTGGTTTCATTCATCATCTTTCTTCATACCGGATTTTTCTGCAAATTTGATAACTGTGCCACTTCGCTTCTTCTCAAATAATCAATTTCAACACCCGAAAGTTTGCTTTTATTTTTTTAAATATACAGCCCGTACTTCACTGTTGTAGCATAATACACTCTCATTAATATCTTTCTCATGTAGTTTTTGACCTCGAAATATTCTTATACCGCCATATTGAATTCAGATATCCTAATACCCTTCTTGCCTGTTCAATGTGTAATTGAATTATCTGCTGGTTCAATTCTTTCCATTGTAATCGTAGTGCGAAGGTATTTAAACTTAGCCTATTTGATTCTCCCTTAGCAATTGTTTATTATTATTATTATTATTATTATTATTATTATTATTATTATTATTATTATTATTATTATTATTATTATTATACCAGAAAGGGAATAGAAATTCTTATTCTTTCTTTAAAAATAACAATTGACTATAATCTTATAGATTACATTAATCAACAAATTCCATTTGCGATATCCTGAGTTCATTTTAATTGTGTTTAACGAAACAATAGGATAAGAAAACAAGAGCGTTCTTAAAACTATAGCCATAATAAGGAAATATATGCAATTGTTCGTGTGTGCCTATCATGGAATGCGATGAATGATTTGAAAGAATTTTAATGGATCATTAAAATGTCCATTGTGTTTGCAATAAACCGATACATTCCACAGGATTACTTTCTTGTAACATTACATATGAATATTGTGGACATTGTGGAGCTCATATTGTAATGATATTTTAATAATTGAATTTGTCATAATTTAAATAAATACATATTATGTTGTACATCCGAATCGAGCAAAACTTTTTGGATCAAATTCAAATTCGAAAAGAGAATAATGTTATGAAGACTATTATGAAAAGTATTTATATTGTAAATAGGTGCATCGGATTTGTCAGTTTTGGTTTGCATAATCCTCTTTAAAATTATTCATGATTTGTTTTAATTGTTTAAGGTCACCTATTTCTGCAAAAATAAATAAATAAAAAATAAAATAAACTATCACAGCGTACTGGAATGACTTCAACACCTAGATATTTTGTCAGAATCTTCTCCTTACCTTCGGCTGAAATTGCCGAATTGGTCTGAAAATATTTGTTCCTTCTTCTCCTTCGTCTGTCTGTTGCTCTATATTTGAAAGTAATCTTCGCCCATCTATGTAGATCCACTTTCTTTCTATATGCTCTCTCCATTATCTAAAAATCTTTATGCCACTAAAAAAACTCCACGGCGCGACAGGCCTTAGAAAGCCCTTGGCCTACCAGCCGGCTGTTGGCCTCACATCTACATGTGTTAATCGCAGAGGTAGAATCAACCAGCCAGTTTAGGAGTGACATGTGGTCAGCATGTCGGGCCTCAGCCGTTATAGCTGATTTTCTCAACCTGGAGCCGCTACTTATTGTAGCTACCCAACTGCCTCGCGATGCTGGGTGGACAACGGTCCCATATAGGCTGAAATTCCTCGAGAAAATTAATACAGTATGATTTTATATGTACTGTAATCGTATTTTATAATGAAGAAATTAATAAAGCCCGGGTGGCGTGTGGCATGTAAAAGGTGCCTATACATTGAGGAAGGTGAGAGCTTAAACTGAGAATAAGAGAAAACATTTAATAGTTAGAAAATAGTTGACTTCTCTAATTATATACGACTTTTTACGCCGTAGCGTAGTGGTTAAGGCACTGAGCTACAAGCCGGAGGGTCGAGGGTTCAAGTCCCGTTGGGGTCAGGATTTTTAAACTGACCCAAACCCTCTGGCGGCACTATGGCCCTGGGGTCGACTCAGCCTCTAACGGAAATGAGTACCAGACGCTTGTTCTGGGGTAAAGGCCGCCGTCACGCAGGGCTGATAACCCGGCTGACATAAAGTGCCGATTGTCTAGAAAAAGTGGGAGCCTTAACCTCCTACTACCCCAAGGGCCTCCGGGCCTTTTGTGGGATCACTTTACTTTTTTTTTTAATAATATTTCGCAGGATTCAACTGTTGTTTACTTTCTTCGTAAGTTGACAATAACGCACATTCTGGTGTTAGATAAACAAAAGAAATCGTAAAGCCGTAATTATTACATCTGTACTAATGGGTGGTAGCAGATACAAAAGAAACACATATAAAAAATATTAAAAAACTTCCAAGAAAAATTCTTTATGCTTTTTTTTTTCTCAGTTTCTTCATCCACTATATATATATATATCAGCGGTTTCCACCTATTTTCGCGACACGGCGCCCATGAAATAGGCTAGTTACTTTCTTTTTGCGCCCCATAAAATATATCCTCTTAAAATATTTGTACAATTTCGGCTATTAAACGTTGTCTGATATAATATGATTGGCAATACTTCATTAATATTTTGTAGTATATATCCCTGAAAACTATAGTTGACACAAAACTCAAGACATAATCAAGACTGTAACAGGTTCATTGTAGAAAACGCTATGTTCAAACTAGAATCACAGGACAAGGCTATCAGCTGTTCTTCATGTTCAAAGTACCCATTATTTTCGGTCACAAAAAAATCTACAATTGACCTTTTCATTGGAGGACGGAAAATATATGTTTAGCGTCAGTGAATGGAGGCTCTTTTTTTATACCTTCGACAATACCGGACGGCAAATTATTATCGTTCTTAATAATACATTATGTACTTGATAACATTTATGATCTTTTAGAATCACGGAATATGAAAATTTAAATAGGCATTCTTCATTCCTTCCGACCTGCAGGGATCTGTGACTGAAGGTTGGAAAAAGCTGCACTAAATCAGCTAATTTTTCTACCCTATGCATTAAATTAAATTAACACAAATTTCATTACAACAAATACTTTTCGACCGAACGGTTTGGCTCAGCGGTAATGTTTTAATCCCGTGTTCAGGTGGTCTATGGTTCAAACTCTTATCCCGAACAACGTGAGTTTTTCCTGATTTTATTCGGTCGTCGAGGCAAATGTTGGGTTAGGATTCAATTACCAGGTTTCATGTTATCTTAATCACTCATTCATATAGTAATTAAATTTAGATTTTTTCGTTCAGAAAAACACATGACAGACACAACGATACAAATATACAGCTTACTACAGTACTAGACACTGTATGACCTAAGATTTTAAAGCGTCTTCAAATTATAAGTAAATTATAAAATATTGTTTACACTCAAACAAAATAACCTACATATAGCCCTAATAACGACGCGACGCTTTAAACTTTCTTATAGAACAAGAAAAAACCCTTACTTATCAAATAAATTTATTCAGTTTTAAAAATTAAAAACAAATATATTTAAATGACGGTTGCCCTAAAAGTAATATGCAATGCATAACACATTCTCGGGGCACGCCGTAGCGTAGTGGTTAAGGCACTGAGCTACAAGCCGGAGGGTCGAGGGTTCAAGTCCCGTTGTGGTCAGGATTTTTAAACTGACCCAAACCCTCTGGCGGCACTATGGACCTGGGGTCGACTCAGCCTCTAACTGAAATGAGTACCAGACGCTTGTTCTGGGGTAAAGGCGGCCGTCACGCAGGGCTGACAACCCGGCTGACATAAAGTGCCGATTGTCTAGAAAAAGTGGGAGCCTTAACCTCCTACTACCCCAAGGGCCTCCTGAGGCCTGTTGTGGGATCACTTTACCTTTATAACACATTCTCGAAAATTAAAAAAAAACTGTTATGTCTTGATTTATCGAACTTCTTTTTTATTTCGGTTATAATGAATTTACTACATTTGTATTGCAACATACTATGAATTATGCGAGTACCTAAAACAGTAATAGTTGAATTGACTAAAAGTCATTTAATCAAATAAATAATAAACGTAAAAACGGAAATCTATGTATATTTTAATTATTCGTAGCAGTTTTTATTGCTATTCTAGATACTCGTATGTCGAAGCAAAGTATATTGGTGAAACATCCACCTTTCAGGTTTCAGAGTAAGCTGATAAGTGGGTACTTTAACGGTAATTTTCATTGACAATGAGCAATTAAATTTCGTCCTTGAAATTATAGCAAACTTTTTTTTTATAAATGCAGACTTTGTACCGTTTTACAATCAGATACTTGAGCGTGCATCCATGCACGTAAAACTAGTCATACTTGAAACAAGCGTACTCGTCCTAGTGTAGATACATACGTTCAAGCATGATAAACAAACATGCTTGTGCAAGCAAGCTTGAACGTGTGTGTGAAAATTTTGTTCAGACATTATGTTTGCACAAGCGGCTTAAGGATTTATGGAAATTTCGTCAAGTATGCTTGCACGAGCTTGATTGAATATTTGTACGATTTGTATGATTGGATATTTATCTCTTCGGGAAACAGATGTAATAATAACAGTTAAGGCTTGTAGACTGCGATGGCCAGGACATGCGGCATGAATAGGGAATGAAAAAGGTGCATAAAAATTCCTTGTAGGAAAACCAACTGGAAAGCGCTAAGTAGATAGGCCGAGAATGGGATGGGAGAATAACAATAAAAATGAGTTCAGGAAGTAGATTATACAGGGGATGAATGGAAAATATTAGCTCGGGATCGGGATGCTTGTAGAGCTTATGTCCGCGAGGCCATGAACTTATGAGTTAGATAGCGCCAATGAGTTAATTAATTTATACCCTGTCCGCTCTTAAAGTGATCCTCGTCAAAATAAAACCATGTGACCTGCTCGCTTATCATTGGTTATGAACACCGACGTACGCAGTAGAAGCAATATCCTTCCGCCATTCACGATACAACTAATGTCACTTTTGACAGGGAGATGAAGATTAAATTTGAAGAGAAAAAGATGAAAAGATGAACGACACAGCAACAGAAGACTCGATACTTTCAGCCATTTTGTTTTATGAGAATCGACTGAAGCATGACTCAAATGCATCACCCATATGTAATAAACTATTTTATATAATTATAAGGTATATCAGAATATTTTGTATGTTTTGAATATTATTATTTTCTTTCATGAAGAATAACAAGTATATTCAGAGGACATATTTTTAATTTAATGAAGGGAACTACTTTTTGCGTACTTACTGCTTCTACAACGTACGCTGATGTCCATAATCAATGAAAAGCGAGCAGGTCACATGGTTTTCTTTTGACGAGGATCACTTTAAGAGCAGACAGGGTATAGTTTGACTGCGATTATCAGGGCATGTGGCACGAATGGGGAATAAAAGAGAGAAATGGAAACATCTAGTAGGAAAACGCGCAATATATAGGCCAAGATTGAGATGGGGAATAACATGTACCATGTTTTGAGGGAAGTAAATTATACAGGGGGAGCTCAGGATAGGGATATATAGAGCTTATGCCCGCCAATCCCAGTTATTCTTTATCCGTACTCATCTTCTAAACACAAACTGATGTTTATGTAAGCATTCTTGAACGTGTGGTGGCGCAGGTATTTGTGCATGTTTGCATAAGAATGCTTGAACGTGTATATTACCCGTTCAAGGAGTAAGTGCAGTTGTTGACGGAGGGCACTGCAGTCGTGTTTATGTAGGAATAGAACACGTGACACTGCTATCTAAGAGTGCTGAGGGGAACGGGACGTGGGACGCTGACAGTGAACACTGCCTTAGATGACGTCACGTGTAGCAACAAAGAGAGCTTCTCAATTCTTCCGCCTGCAGAGATATTTTGAACGACTAATACCCACCTTTATACAAATGAACCAGTATTGTGTCCAGTAAGTTGAAGCAAAAGTCTATGCAAAATTTTGTTTTGTAAGCAAATTAAAACAAAAGTGAGATCATGGGAAATGTACGACAAATTTAACGTTTATTTTCTTTATATGAAGTGTATTTTATAATTAGATACAGTACTTATGGAGTAGACTCGCTCTCACCGCTGCGCTGGGGTCCCGAGATCTAATCTCGGTCATTTCATGTAGGTTTCGTGGTGGACGAAACGGAGCTTGGGTGAGTTTTTCTTGGGGTTTCTCCGGTTTTCCCTGCCACAATTTCATTCCATCATTTCTCCATACTCATCTTATCCATTTCGTTCATCTGCGCCTATGATGGTGCGTTAGGCGTGGTCGGCCGGCACCCTTCTCATTCACAGACCTCTATATATATATATATAGGGGCTCATCTCATTTCATCCCTTGACCCTGAGTTGGACACGAGTTGAGGATATATATATTTTTTTCTCATGGAGTAGAAGACGAAAGGCTGGAATGTGCGTAAGAAATTACACGTCCGCTTTCATATAGTAATATTATTAGCTATGCTAATCGTATTTAGCAATAAGTGTGGAGACAATCCATCCACCCATAGTAATTCTGCCCGAGTGCAGGTCTTTCACTGCAATCATAGCATTTTCATGCTATGCTTTCCAGCTTTACTAGGGAATTGTATGTGTGGTAGCTTCCCGTTGCTTTCCACACCGGTGAAGGATGATGGTGATAATGATAATGATGGCCATATGATTTCGGAGACCGTTTGGGCCGTAAAGTTTTCCTGACATTTGTCTTACAGGTGAGGAAAACCCCCGATAAAACCCTCACCCAGAAAAACTGTCCCGATCGGAGATCGAACCCGGGCCCGCTGCGTGACAAGGCAGCACGCTACCTCGAGACCACAGCGGTGGACTGTGGAGACAATATGTAAAGATAATTCTTTTTTTTTTCCTGATTATACTTACAGATGCAATTTTCATGCTGTAATGAATTTCTCGCTGTTCTTATTCAATCCCCGCTACTCTTCTCGTGCATAACGAACTATAACTCACTGGCACTATCGAATCCGAATATCCTTGGCCGCACGGACATAAGCTCTCCATTCATTCCTATCCTGGGCTAATATTTTCCATTCATTCTTTATATAATTCACTTTTCTCAAATCATGACGATAATGTTATTCTCTCACCTCATTCTTGGTCTACCTACTGACCGCTTTTCTTATTATTTTCCCATAAAAAGTTTCAATATCTCTATTTCGTTTACGATTCGTGCAATATGTTCTGCTCACCATTCTATAACACTTAAACTGCTACATATAGTTTCCCATAAAGATAATATAGTTCCCTATTATGTATTTTTCTCCATTCATCTGTCTGTTTGTCTCTCTTGAGTCCAAACATTTTCCTAAGCACTTTATACTGAAATACGCGAAATCGTTTTAAAGGAAGAGACCATATTTCGCATTTATCAGTATTTAGTAGGAAAATATTTTTTTTAGTACTTCAGCACTTTTATACGGCATTATATCATTAAAATAGTGAAGTTCGTCGCTGCACCAATCCCATTCCTGCCTTATAATCGTAAACTATTAAATCTGTGTTCGTAGTCTATATTTCCATAAATGGAAATTCTCTAATGACGTAATTATTACTTCCAGGCTGTCTATTGGCTGTATTTTAACAAATATTAAAATGTAGATGACATGTGTTTGACAAGTAAGTGTTGAATGTATTGTTTCAACATATCAATAATATTAAATCATTTTAAATATTGGCATTGTGTTCTTATCTAAAACGTGACTTAGAAAGTGTTGTAACGTATGCCAAGGACATTTTACGTTTAGTGGTTCCGGAAGCCATGAACTACTGAGTAAATTTGTCCTAAACTATAAATGTAAATAACATGCGGTATCTAGATGGGAGCACAACAAACGCAGTAGCGATGAATTTACATAATACAGTAGGCCTACACAATTGACCACAGGCGTCCGCTAATTTAGAAGGGTGCTGTTTCTGCGAATAATTTATAAATATTTCAAAATTTCAGAGGCGAGAAGTGGAAGTTGTATAGGTCTACTGCACATAACATAATGTAGCTGACATAAGAGGAGTTGCAAGGTTTCATTTTGGAAGAGAAGTCTAGACATAACATCTCTCCTAAACAAAAATCAAACATTTAAAAAAGTCACTCCATATATAGTCTTAACTATCTACAATGATTACACTGTGTAACAAAAAATAAACTTTTTTTATTGTCTCAGAAAGAAAAATATGTGATTCTGATAGCATTTTTTCCTCCTGAATTTAAATATGATATCGGATTTTCTCTATCACGCAAGATTTCCGAGAGACAGGAATTTATAATTTCAAACACTTCAATGTTTTCTACATTCGTAACTACACAATATTTGAATATTTGGACTCATCTAGAAAGTAAGAAATTACGATTTTCTGATATATTTCGCCTGTGGAGCATCCCTCTTGATGGTCCAACAATAATCGGCCAGCATATTAGGATTCCATTTGCCTTGATATATTTTTTTCCATAGCTGAAAACTCCTGAGTTAGCTCATTTGGTTTTATTTTACAATGGACAAATGGACGAAAAAACGTTTATTTAAAAAAAAATAATTATTTAAATCCATTAATCGAAATTGAAATAAAAAAACTGTGGGTGATGGAGAAATTACGAATACGTATTTGAAAACACGATAAAAAACTGCATTAAGTACAACTATTGGTACTCATGAGACAAAAATCATGTTGACCTCTGTTATTATTAGAGATCGGATTATATGCATATGCATTTGCATATTTAGATCTTTCTTTCACCTGTTATTGCAAATTTTAACTAAAAACCAGTGATAATGTATATTTTCGCGCTATATTTACAACATTTTAAAATTTGGGGTTGCTTTACGACTCATATTTTGAGGTCATCAAAAGTATAGTAAACGATTTCGATAGTGCAGGGGCTTTGGCAGTTTGTCTGTGCAAGGAAGCATTTAACGATTCCAGTATTAAAAAAAATTGCTGTAATATTAGCACTCATTTTTTCCATATACATACAACTATTAAAAAGCTTGAAACTCAAGGTTTGGCGTTTAATGATTCTATTCAGTTTATGGATAAAATACGTCAACGGAACTCATTTCTGGAGGTATTTCCGAGCAAACTTAGATAAAAGTTTGAAAACATTTTGAACGATAACCCAGGCATTGAACCTATGTGTCAAATTTATACTTTTATAAATGGGACAGGCGAGCTTTTGCCAAAAATAATAAGTGTTAAAATAGCACCCAAATTCAAATACTGCCCAATTACTTCAGTTAACGTAGAACTCTCCTTTTCTGTTTATAAACATATTCTGAGCGATCGAAGACACAACCTTACTACCGAACATGTGGAAGAGTACCTGATCGTTTCTGTTTACAATAGTAGTAGAATGTAGAATTTTTTAGTTGTGAACAATACTTTTGCCTGATACTGAATGATAATATTAATAAGTAGATAATAAAAATACCAATTATTATGTTAATTTAGAAATAAAATATCTAATAAAGTAATAATTATTATGTTTTTTATTATTTGGTATTGCATATATTTGACATTTTTCACGCATATTTTAAGCATTTGCCATGCATATTTCGTGCTTATTATGTCTCTAATTATTATTTAAACAGATTTAATAAAAATTAGAGTTTCAATTGTTTTCTTATTTTACTGGCATGCTATAGTATAAAATCGTATAGTAGAAGAGATAGAGCATATGCTTTCTTTAACATATTGTGAATTTCAAAAGTATGTGAAAACTGTTTGCCTATTCTCATCCTAGTCTTTGTATCATTAGACACATTTTGAATAAATCTAACTTTTTAAGAATTCCAAGCTCTAACTGGATACTAGATATATTTTTCTACTTAACTGAATAATATGCATTTTTCAAGTCTACTTATAATTTTTGTACAGTGTCGTTACATTCCCATTTCTTTTCTAAAATCTATCTTATACTAAAAGTCTCATCTATTGTAGACCTATTTCTTCTAAATCCACACTGATAAATAATTACCAATTACTTCGTCAATATAGGCAGTAAGCTGAAATGTAAGCTAGATTTTTGTACTAAGTTGAAAGTAATGGTATTGCTCCGTAGTTGTTTCAAACAGTTTTGCCTCCTTTCTCATAGGTTGGTACAATAATCGATTCTTTCCATTCATTTGTAAGAACACCTTTTTCTCCAAATCATACTAATCAACCGATGTATCTTGTCCATCAATTTTTCTCTCCCTGATTTTATCATTTATGAACTTGAGGTTTTACACATCTTTAATTTTTCTATCTCCATTTCAACGTCTGATATCCTTGGCTCTGTGACTAAAATGACTGCTGTCTGTAAATCATCGTTTACAAGATTCCGTTTTGAATATAGTTTTCTGGACTACTTAGCGTCAGGCCAGTAACCTGTCCTAAGGAACTTCAAAACTACTTTCAAGTCTCAACACGAAAAAAGCCAGAAGGAATTGAAATATAGTTTTGAATGTACATTTAATACCTTATTAAAGTGTTTTCTCCATCTATTTAATATATACATAGACTCTGGAATCATATCCATATTCTCATTTCTAATTTTATTTGTTCTAGCCTAAAACTTTTTATATCCTAATTCCTTGATATAATTCTCTGATGTTCCTAGTTTTTGCGTTCATTTTGAGATCTGATCTTCTCTTCCAAATATTCCTAGTAGTTTCTCGTCTGATGTTACCCAATTGTTCTAAATTTACTTCAATTGTCTCGCGTGTAACCAATTAATTTTCTTTTTACAATGTCGACACATTCCTCATCAAACCATTTATTTTGCCTTTTTTTTTAATATCTTCTGTTTCTGATTCTGACAATTTAATAGTATCTCTTCTGGTCTCCCATTCTCTGTTTACATAAGTTTGTTCTTCGATTGCCACATGTTCATCTTAACATTCCAGTATTTCAAATCTATACGCAATTTTGTTCCGGTATTCTTGCCTCAGTTGATAATTTTTCAAAAATTTTAATTAAAATGTTCCAGAATCATCTTTAGCGTTTATTCCTCTCACAAGCGATAACTATTTTCTGATTTTCACCTGGCCAAATGATGATCCGAATTGTAGTCTTTCCCCCTAACTGATTTACCGTCGATGATGCTACTGTGCCAGCGTTTATCTACTAATACATGAACTACCTGGTTTCACGTTTCACCATCTGGTGACGTCCAGGTATATTTGCGAATATAATTATGCTGGGGTATCGTGCTCTTAACAATATTTTTTTTTATGTGGGAAAGATGATTAATCTGACCGCATATTCGTTACTATCATTATGAAGACTGAATTTGCCTATTGTTCCACTTTTGCATTAAAATTCCCAAGAAAGTTTTCATATGATATTATGAGAGCATGTCAAATACGCATTATAATAATTCTTCATAGAACTCCTCCTTAATATTGTCATTGTTATTTTCTGTGGACCATGTATATTTACGATTACAAAATTATGTCGTTTATGTTTTAGAATTAAGTAAGATATCCTATCGCTAACAACTTAACATCTCGGATAGCTGATAAGATCCTCCTTCAGACTAATGTTGTTCCGTAATTCTGGTCTCCTGTACCCCATAGTATAATGTGAAGCTTTCAGATTCCTGACTGCCTTCTCCTGGTCATCTATTTTCCTGTAAAGCGACCAATATTCAAGGGGAATTTATCTAATTCCCGTGTTAATTGTTCCAGTGCCCCATTACTATATGTCTTACCATTCTATGTTCCTAGTAACATGTCTCTGTGTTCAAGCATTTTCCATATATCCCTGCAGTATTTCCCGCCCGAATTCCTTGCAGTATTTCCTGCTCGAATATTCGAATGGTGAACTATTTTACCACCGGAAAGTTTTATTCCAGAGGAACCCAAATCCGCGTTTCTTGACGGTTGTATTTTGAAGGTGAAAGGTGAAAGATCGTCTCTGTTCGACATGAATATTCCTTTTAGCAGCATTGCTACTGTCGTCATATGTTTCGGGGTCATTTAAGCCACTCCATCACAAGAACAGATACCATCGGAGGGTAAGCTTATATGTTTACAATTATAATTAAGTTATAATGATTGCATCATAATTAACAGTGCTCTCAATCACCTCAAAATATTTTATATTACACCATATTTTAATTAATACTATTTATGTTATGGGTATCAAATAACCCAGCATTTCATAGAATAATCTTGTTTAATGGCCCATTTATTCTGCTAATTGAATTGAATACAGGGATTCCGTATGTTATTAAACTAATCCAATTTGCAATTAAGCACAAATTATAACGAGAAACTTCAACGTACTGATTTCTGAGAATTCTATTAATTGAACTATTCAGTCAAGTGTTTTCCTGTTCGCTTCAGCCTAACTGGAAGGGAATAAATTTCCATCCTCCATCAAAACAAACATGTTATGACCAAACTTCGACAGAGATAAATTTGTTGGTAGTCATAAAATATGACGCCATGGAGAGATTGTGCAGTGTTTTGAAATTGTAATTTGAAATTGGGGAACTAGTGATGTAGGCCTATTTCGCGCATTCTTACTGGAGGATGGAAACCATTATTTTTATAGTCTTAGAGGCTAAGGGCTATTTCTCCTACGTTTCAGCCTTTAGAATAAACCTGAAAGAAAACACTGTGTCTGTAATTTGTATCAGCGCTGAGATAGTTCCTCTCGTATGCTATAGGCCTACGTGATAGTTTTCTAGTCAGTTATAAATTTAGCTTAACTTAGAATTACTTCTAAATAGAAATTCATATTTTTAAATGACTCTTTAATAACAAGTGAGTCAATTTTTTAAAGTCAGTTAGTAGTATCAATTCCCTCTTGTACAACAGTGAAATAATGGATGCGCGAGTTTAGAGTGCGCGAGCTATACTTGTGTAGCCTTAAATTAATTCATAATATATTAATTGAAATGGTGATTTCAAAAGACTTCAAAGTTCTAAAATTGAAAACCAAGTGTGTGATCCAAGATTGTTTGCATTTATCTGGATTTATAGTCCATTATTTTATCTCGCGACACAACAGGATGTGCTTCTGCACTTCCATGGATTTTTTAGTTAAGGAAAATTCGAAAAGGAGGCTTTTCTCGGGGATTAAGTTAAAAATCCATCGGTCTAGTGTCGCATATTTGTGTGAAACTTGTAGGCTTACTATATGTGAGAAGTTAAAAAAAATTGTTTCTGTCTTCTGCACTGGATGTGTCCCATACGAAACTGCTCACTACAACAGAGGTTCGATGTGACGACCACCAATATCCCTTGCATACATTGTACCGACGAATCATTTTCCGGTACACTTGATTCATCACACCAGGTGTCCCGTTAATCTATTGTACAGCGACCATAATTCGTGACGTCATATACTGCATATCCGGTTACAAAACGACACCGGCAAATCTGACACATTGTAATGGCTGTAGCACGGAAATGATACGTTTCCGGACATGGGTTCCTATTCAAAATATTGCCTACTCAGTCCTCTCTATTAGTCCTAGAGGTTTATAATATGAATTTCCGAACATTCTGTATAAAGACATTTTAATGAGAGAAAAACAAATAATAGTTATATTAGTATAATGGTTGATTGTAATTAATAGGATGTGACGAAACAAATGGATTCAGGCTGTAGCATGTTTTAATCACATTCATGAGATCTCGAGTTCAAATTCCCGTACCGACCAACCTTATTGTTATTTTTTTCTTACGTTTCCTCATATGACAAGGAAAATAAAGGGTTATAATTTCATTGTCACAATGCATTTCATTATTAATAATTAAAGAATATATTTCCCCCCCCCCCAAATGCCCCAGGTTTGTCTTTCGACATTCCTGGTTTCTCTCCTGGCATGGCGTGCTTGTAACCCACTTCTGAGGGCGGGGTTACGTTGCCCCGATGATATGATGGGTGATGATGATGATAATGGTGCGCCAGGAGAGTCCCTAATCCTAAGCCTAACATGAATATGAATGATGATGATTGTGATGGCCATATGATTTCGGGGACCGTTTGGGCCTTAAAGTTTTCCTGACATTTGTCTTACAGGTGAGGAAAAACCCCGATAAAAACCTCACCCAGAAAAACTGTCCCGACCGGGGATCGAACCCGGGCCCGCTGCGTGACAAGGCAGCACGCTACCCCGAGACCACAGCGGTGGACATTGAAGAATAATATATATAGCTAAATTGATTTACAGAAGACACGCCGAATGCATGCAATAGACATAAGTCTAGACTGCCTACCGGTTACACGTAAAAATCCTCGACGCAGTATGACAATAGTATATTACGATGTGAGGTTGGGAAGTAGCTTTTACAGAAGCGAGGAAACCGAGCGACAACCAGGTTTTTAATTTCCGAGATTCTGTAAAACACTTCACAAACGTGCGTTGTACATTATTTTTTGCGCGATGGTGTTTTCAAAATAATAAATAATAGTAAATAAATAACATCTTTGTTGGAAATATTTGCGTTCTTTAAAAACAACTGACTTACGTTAACAGTGTGGGCAATGATTAGTAGTTGAAACTATAGGAGGCCGTGACACCAATCTGTAATAAAATGGCGGCAAGTACGTATTTATTGTTTTATATTGTTTCAAATAAAATCCAGTTAATTTAAAATGCAGTGATTTGTTTCGTATAAAGTATATTAGCAATACCCTTTGGATATTTTTTTGAATATACATTGTACGTAGTTTATGTAGAGGGCAGTGGTTTTACTTCCCACACGTGGTTTGTAATATACAATATTACAGTATAGTTATTTAAGTTGGTAACCCCGAAATATAGGAAGTTGAACTTTCAATCATGGTCGCCATTGCTGTAAGTATGATAAAACTCACTATCGCGCAAAATATATATTAAGGCGTCTCAAATGAATTGGATATAAAAATGAATGTATTATCTAAATAATCATAGCATAGGCAAAAGACAAAACAATGGTTAACTGAATCTTTCTTGATTATAGCAATATGGCAACTAAACATTACAAATATGTTTAGACAATTCTCTGTTCCCGTAACATTTTATTTTTCTGAGTAAAAAAAATATACATTTTCCCTCTGCTCACTTCTTGGCCTGAGGTCCACGGGTTCAAATACAGCCGGGATCTACGGATCTTTTCCTGCTTCGGAAGGAATAGATTTATGTAGTTTTATAGATTTATAACACGTGAAAGAAGATCTAGGCTGAAATGAGAAGTATCTGAGTGAAATGCTTCGATCCTCTCACGAACAATTTGAATCGATTATAAAAGACAAAAATACTACCTTCCTTGAATTCGATACTGGTCGACATGTCATGCCACGTAATTACTGTTGCCCTTAGTTTTTTTTTAATATGTTAATATATGGTCCAATGTCAGGTGTGACATAGAATCTAGATGGCTTACAGCGTAATAATTACAATATATAGCATTATTTATATTATTTTATTCAATGCCATCACTTGTCATTTCGACATTCTGATATTTTCTCCTAGCATGGCGTTATTGTAACCCACTTCTGAGGTCGGAGCGCCTGGAAAGCGGAGTTACGCTGCACCGATGATATATGATAGATGATGATGCTATGATGTGTCAAGAGAGGCCTTAATCCTAAACTTACTGAATATGTTAATGATGACTATTTAACTCATGCCCCAAATGGGAATCAATGACCAATCACGTTACATTGATTTTGATTTACAACCAATCACAGTCGTGTTTCGCCTAGAATTTACCAACTAAAATTTATCATAATAAAGAAAGCACCTCCTTTTTAACATTATGAATCGGTCGTAGCATTATTTTGCAGTGACTGACCCGCCAAGAAATACAGCTACCAGATTGTATATATAGTGCATGAATGTCAACACATACCGCATGCGGGAGTTAATATAAAATATTTGTAGCAATTGATTATACCACCAAAAAAAAAACACTGTTTGCACTTTCTTAAATGTATTTTTTCCCAGAAAAAATATAATTGTCATATTTACATCATAGGACATCAGAAATGAATTAATATACAGTTTGATGTGTTTAATTTTTTTATCCACTAGAGTGCATTCTTACAATATTGCGTTCCTTTGGCAATAAATAATATGATCTGGTTGCAGTGACGAGCAAAAGAAACAAATGAAGCGTACCAATCGTTTCTCATTTGTTTTGAAACATCGCCGTTTACATTAAATATATAAATATTTTAAAATAACTATCTTTAAATAATGATTTGTGAGTAAACAGCTTAATTTTATTCGTTAAATAGTCCTAACAAATGCCACTCTTGATTTCCAAATTATCGATAAATTCACGACTCACGAAGAGTGGCATTACTTATGATAATGATGGCCAGATGATGTTCGGGGACCGTTTGGGCCTTAAAGTTTCATGACATTTGTCTTACAGGTGAGGAAAAACCCCGAAAAAAAAAGATCACCCAGGAAACTTTTGCCGACCGGGGATCGAATCTGGGCCTGCTGCATGACAAGACAGCACGCTATCTCGAGACCACAGCGATGGACTTATTTCTAATATTTATCATTGGATACTATAGAGGTTTCCTGCCAACACATGAGAAAGATCAATACATGTTTACCATAGCATTGGTTTCCAACCTATGCGCCGCAACTCTCAGGAGCATGGGCGTCGCCTCGAAATTATAATAATGCGCCGACTTAGTACATAATTAAAAAGGAAAACTGACGCCATCAGGAAAAACTTCATATTTTATTGTACATAAACTAATTTCTATTGCATAGTGTTAATTCTGTTGTCATTTATAATCTTATACATTTACATGAAATTTAAGGTCATGTAAGGACGCATTCGGTATTATGATCACCAGAATAAGGGGCCATGAGTTAATATTTAAGGATCTTGTGGTTAATAAATTCGATTTTCAAGCCGCAATTAGTCCGAAAACATTCAACACTAAAATTGTATAAAACACTGGCTCTTCCAACTCTTTTGTATGTTAGCGAAATATAGACATTGAAACAGAAGGATATACAGATACTTAGATCTGCAGAAATGAGATATCTTCGGGAGACTATTGGATACACATTACTAAATCATAAAAAAATGAAAACATCTTAGAAGAAAAAACATGGAACCTTTAGAAAACAAAATTTCTGATTATAAGTCAAGGTGGATGAAACATGTTCATTGAATGGAGAATCACAGGATATCCAAGCAGATGTTAAGCTATCAACTTACAGGAAGACGAAGATCAGGACGTTCACTCAAAAGACTTTTGAACAGTATTTCTATTGAGGCCAAAAATAGGTCAACAAATGGCCTAAGTTCGTAAATGGGCTGTGAAGACGTTTGAGAACCACTGTCATAAACTTTTTTTTGGGTATCAAACGTATAAAGTGATCGCATAAGCTTACTCATAATACGGTTTAATTAAACAACATCCATCCATAATAATTCTTTCACTGCAATTGTAGCATTTACATTCTATGCTTTGCAGTTTTAATAGGGAATTACGGAGTATAAGTGTGGTAGCTTCCCGTTGCTTTCCGGTAAAGGATGATGATGATGATGATGATGATGATAATGGCCGGATGATTTTTCGGGGACCGTTGGGCACTTAGCTTTCCTACACCAATTAAACAACAGAGCAATTTAATGCCTGAACCATAACTTTGCTCCACATATTTGGATGTGTAAATTAGTAAGTTAGTGTTCTATTATTAACGATTCAGGTACCTAGAGTCTAATTCACATCTGACCGTGAAAGGGTGGACAATATTTTCTCCAAGTCCTCTTTTTTTTCAAGCTTGGCGCTTTTTTTCGTACCGTAAATCTACGAACGAGCCATGGAGTTTACTTTTCTTCCGAGAGAAAGCCACACTCAGAATGTTTGCGCCCTTAAAAAAATCCTTGATACCGACCTAGTGTGAACCCACGAAACTTGGAACCAAAAGCGAGTATAGTGAACACTAGTCCACAAGGATCATATGTAAATCAATTCTAGTTAAAACCGTCTACTCGTGTCCGTCGTAATGCCAGATCAAGGGATGAGATGAAATGAAATCCCTATTATTGGAAGTCATGGACTGGCCAGGCATGTCGCACCATCACAACAGCAGATGCTATGAAATCGAACGATTTGGATAACATCAGTATGGAGTAGTGTTGAATAACGTTTTTTGCGGGTTAGAACGAGAGGAACCCCGAGAAACCTGCCCTGTCTTCCATCCATCCACCACGTTAGCTGACGAGGCGCGAACTCGGTACCCAGAGATGCTCAAATAGAGTATAGCAGATATTAATGAAATCGTTAACATCGTTCTTTTTTATGGAGAATATTATTGAAAATTTAAAAATAAAATGAATTAACACTATTACTGACAGTTCCTGAAAATGTAACTATAGTATAGGCCTAAATTATTTTATTTTTATTTTAGGATGTATTAATAATCTTGTAAATTGTGTCTATGTTAATGTTGATAAGTTAAGTATGTTAACATGAATAATAGCCGGCTAGTTTACAGAATAATCAATATAATTGGATAAAAAATATATATCTAATAATTTTAACCGGTTAATTTAGCTTACATAACAACCAAACCCCCCTTGCCTAAAGTGATAATTTTGTAATTAATTATTACTTATTAGAATTTAACTGGTTATTTTATATAACAACCCAACTTAACCTATCACAAATCAAATGGTGTTAGACATTATACATAATAACTCGTTAATATGATTAATGTATTAATTTTTTTTATTCTTCTCCTTCCTTCAACCTTTAGTAGATATTTTTAAATGCCCCACGTCCCCTAAGACCTTACATGGGCACTCTTTTAAACTATGGCTCACTTCCCACTACTTATTTGACCAGACAGGGGCATGGAGGGTCTCCTCAGATTAGAGCCGCCCCGAGACAACACGAACATTTAAAATAAAACACACCATTCACTCATACATTAATACTAAATAAGGCGAATGTAATAGAGGATTGTAATGAGTAAATGGTTTCGGGGATGTGCACATTCTTAAATTAATAAGTTAGTGATAATATTTCTTATGTATGAATGAAATTACAAATTTAAATTAAAAATTTAAACAAACAAACAATTACGTAGTTATACTGTATTTTCTCCCCTATTTTTTTGTAGAAAGGCGGTTCCGTGGCGTAAGCGGTTAGACGCTCGCCTCTCACCGCTGGGGTCACGAGATCGAGTCTCGGTCACTCCATGTGGGTTTCGTGGTAGACGAAACGTAACTAGGGCAGGTTTTTCTCGGGGTTTCTCCCGTTTTTCTCTGCCACAAATTTCATTCCACCGTTTTTCCATACTCATATTCATTTCATTTCATCTCATTCATCCGTCCCTGTGACGGCCGGCACCCTTGTCAGGCATAGACCTCTATAAATATAGGGATTTCATTTCATCTCATTCATCCGTCCCTGTGACGGCCGGCACCCTTGTCAGGCATAGATCTCTATAAATATAGGGATTTCATTTCATCTCATTCATCCGTCCCTGTGACGGCCGGCACCCTTGCCAGGCATAGACCTCTATAAATATAGGGATTTCATTTCATCTCATTCATCCGTCCCTGTGACGGCCGGCACCCTTGTCAGGCATAGACCTCTATAAATATAGGGATTTCATTTCATCTCATTCATCCGTCCCTGTGACGGCCGGCACCCTTGTCAGGCATAGACCTCTATAAATATAGGGATTTCATTTCATCTCATTCCTCGACCCGACCTTGACGAGTTGAGGATATTTATTTATGTTTTTATATAAACATGCCCCCGCTGTGGTCTCGGAGTAACATCGCTGCCTCGTTCGCATCGGGCTCGGGTTTGATCCTCAGACGGGACAAGTTTCCTGGATGAGATTTTTTCGAGGGTTTTCCTCGCCTGTAAGACAAATGCCAGGAAATTTTAAGGCCCAAACTGTCCCCGAATATCATCTGGTCATCATTCTCATATTCACTATGTTTAATAGGAATGTATGAGTGGGTGGTGAGTTTCGTCTTAATGGTATGTTATCTCGGAGGAGGCCGTACCATTGAGGTGTTCCATGTCCTTGTGTAGTCAAAAATGTGATCCACAATTAAAATCCCTCTCCCGACAGGTCGTGCCACTGTAAGGCTCGGGTGGCGTGTAGCATGTATGGTACCCATAAGGGGAGAGGTTAAACTGTATTAATGGAAAATGGAATGGAATCTTTGTAGAAACATACTTAGAATGCAGCTATGCTATTTAGTGCATGTTTGTGATACTGACATAGGTTTTCCCACGGCCATATGGCGTGTAGTAGTTCAGTTACCTCTCATGTCAGATTCCTGTGATCAATGCATGCATTTTGATTATTTCTTTTTTATTTCGAGTTTTGCGTGTGCTCGCATTCATTTAAATCTGGCTTCTTTCCGACAATGTTGCCAACGGCAAAGCACATTGCTTTGCATACTAACTGAAAAAAAGAAGTAATATTTAAGTTCGTACTATTGAAAATAGGTCAAAATAAATAACTAACAGCACTCTAAAACCCGGATGTTCATACACCCTTATCCCGAGCTAGTATATTCCATTCATTTTCTATATTAACTTATTTCCTGTATTTAGGCCTACTAAGTGGAACATAGGGCAGCAGTAAAGTTCCTCCAGGAACTCTTCTTCCAGCCAGCCATTTTACTTGTTTCCAGCTTTTCCCTCTTTCTTTTGTTTCCTTCTCTACTGATCGCTTCCCTGTTTTTCTAAATCGTCCCCTCTTTCTTAATCCTTGCTGGTTCAAATCTAGTGCACTCTTCTCAATGGCTCCGTCCGGTTTATTGAACTTGTGGCCTATCCAATTCTACTTTTTTTTTTTTTGGTTTTATTCGGTGACATATTGGATATTTGTTGGTTTTTCTCCACAGTTCTTCATTTGATATTATTTCCGGCCACCTCAATTATAAAATACGCCTCTGACATCTGTTTATAAAGGTCTGCATCTTTCTTTCGATAACTGTTGTTTCTTTAATCTATAATTTTTCAGGTGTGCGGGTGATTAGCTCGGTGGAGGGGCTGCCTCCTCTTTGCGTCCATGCCCGCTGGGAGATTTGATGTTCGACTTCTCTCCCTAGATATTCCGGAATGATGTTATAGTCATTCTAACCCTCCTCCTTTCTCATCCGGGCTTGGGACCGGCAATGAAGGCGTTTCATCTCCCTTAAATCATGTTTAATTCTATTCTGCTCCTTTATTTCTGGAAGGTCTCCTATTGTAAATATTACAATTGGAGGAGGGCATTGTAATAATGATAAATATAAACACATCATTGACTTAGACTTTCAGGGCCGGAGTTATTATGAAGATCTTGAAGAAGATATCCGGGCTGTTGGCCATGGTCTAGAGGCTTGAAGTTCCCCAACGTTTCGCCAGAGACCGCGTATGCGGCCAACAGCCCGAAAATCTTCTTCAAGGTCTTCATAAACACATCAACTTCTAAATATATATTTATGTTATAAAAGACAGTTCGAAACCAAATGTACGCCTGTCTGTCACCGTTTGAAATTTGACATAAAATTGTATCAGGAAAAATGACTCCAACACAGATCCCACAATTAGCTTTGAAATACATACAGGTAAGAGAGACTTGGGCCGAGATATATTTTGAAATAAGCTACTTAATTTTGAAGTTATTCAATTATTATTACTATCGTCATCATTATCACTAGCATCATCTACATTTGGTATTCACCTCCATATTTTTACTTTGGTTTTAATATATTTTTCATAATATTAATGTTCACCATTTATTTTTGTATTTAAATTTTATTTACCAGTACTCATAATTTCACTTAATTACTTTTGTCAAAAGTTTTAGGCAATTTCTCAAAAAATAAGCATACTACATTTGGGGTCTATTTTGTTAATAAGTTATACGTATTTATGAATAATATAACTTGTATCATCGTGTTATACAATAACCCTTAAATTGACAAAACACTAATTTTTCGTGTCAGTTATTTAAATGTGGCAGATCGCAGTGAAAACGAAATCGTAGATAATTGTCGTTATTGGGTATATTGTATATTTCTACATACATTTAAGTAATTTATTTTATTAATTAAATAAAAATAAAACTTATTTTATTTGATTTTCATATTTATTAAGATATAACTCAGTGACAGCTGTTTCGGTACACTGTACCTTCTTCGGACATGTTAACAAATTATGAATTGTGTTATTATGGTACATATCAACTGATCTAAGCAACAATACAACAATAATTTATTTAACGTAATTTGTTAACATGTCTGAAGAAGGTACAGTGTACCGAAACAGCTGTCACTGAATTATATCTTGATAAATATGAAAATCAAATAAAACTAAGCTTTATTTTTATTTAATTAATAAATATGGATTTTCCTCAAGTAAACACCAACTCAATTGATAATTTATTTTAGTGTTTTTTTTTTTCTTTTTTCCAGTTTCATTAAAAATGCTAAATCAATCAAACCAAATGATGTATCCTAAAGAATACATTGCTAATTTAAGGGTTAAATGTTTCCTGTTGTATCCATGTAAATGTACATAGGCCTATTAGTGTTATTGCCTTTGCACTTGCTGTCATTGTAAGGCTAATGACGTCAGTCAAACACCTCTGCATTAAATAAATGAATATTTTGAGTCTAGGCCTGTGTTTTTTTAAGTTTCCTTTATTAAAAACACACTAGTAAACTTGTATTTATTTTTAGTAAATATATCCTAAATGTTTATATTATCTTGTGTTTTCCTAGGGGGCGGTACATAGAGTTTAATTCCACGAAGGAAGAGATTAAACTAAAAAATGCAGTGTAAAATATTTTAAATTCATCTGGAATCGTATGTTATAATAAAAGGTCAGTTTTTGTTTCTTTAATATATATACTATACAAATACGTAAGATTAAATCTTAAAACCTCTTAAATATAAATGCATTATTTTATTTATGAATACATAGTGAATTTACCGCTGTATGCCAATATTATGTGCATGTGTTTAATTTTAATTTTATTTTTTATCACCCTTGTTTACTCATAAATACGTTAGGTTAAAAATACGTCAGTATGTTTATTGTACTATAACGCTATCTCGCTTTCTTTACTCTCCACGTAGAGTGACGTGCTTCGTTGTCTCTCGCAGTAGCCGTGATCGTCTAGTGGTTAGGACATTGCGTTGTGGCCGCAATAACCCAGGTTCGAATCCTGGTCACGGCAGTGGTTTATCACTGTTACGTCGAGAGTATTTTTAGTTAAAACAATTATTTGCTTATTAACTGTAATTTGTTTTGTCATTTGTTTTGAATACACAAATTGCCAAATAAGATTTTCTATTTACAATTAAATCAAAACAATAAAAAATATTGATTAATTAAACGAAATTTTCTTGTACGTTTGAAATGGTATCCTTCATTTATGTTGCGAATTATTTTTTTTTTCCTTATGTATTCCGTAGGCTATATTAAAAGAACTCAATAGATGTTAAACAGATTATTTTATTATTTTATGGATGAAAATAAAAATCACAAGTTCCAATTTTTTACTCAAATTTTGGAGCTTGAATGTACGATCATATCTTACATTACAGCAGCATTACAGTAGGTTCGTTTGTTAGAATTAAGATACGTTTTTGCGCGATAGTTCGTTTTGTCGTACTTCCAGCAATGACGACCATTATTGGAAGTTCAACTTCCTACATTTCGGAGTTGCCAATCTAAATAACTCTACTGTAATATTACATTTACACCCACATGCGGGAAGTAAAACCACTGCCCTCTATGTATACTTACTACAAATGTATATACAGAAAATATCCAAAAGGTGGTGTAAATATACATTATACGAAACAAATCACTGCATTTTAAATTAACTGAACTTTATTTGAAACAATATAAAACAATAAATACGTACTTGCCGCCATGTTATAAATAACTGTTCTCAAGGCCTCCTGTTGTTTCAACTAATAAACATTGCCCATTGTGTTTATAATGAACGTAAATATTTCCAACAAATATGTTATTATTTTACTATTATTTATTATTTTGAAAACACCATCACGCAAAAAATAATGTACAACGCATGTTTGTGAAGTGTTTTACAGAATCCCGGAAATTAAAAACCTTGCTATCGCTCGGTTTTAAACATTTTTCCTCGATTCTGCAAAAAAACCACTTCCCAACCTCGCATCGTAATATACTATTGCAATTCCTTAGATGGACTGCTCAAAGTATCCACCTGTATTTGAATTGATGCTAAAACTCATTCTGTCCTCTTCAGAAATAAGATATAAGCCTACAAGGTAGGAGTAATAATATATTGTGCGCTCTTGAAATAGGTATGAATTTTGGGATCAGTATAAAAAAGTGTTTGTACATATGCAAATATTCGATTTTCTCATAAAACTATGTATTTTGGCACAGAAATTATTAATGGATCATTTTATAATGATGGTAAGTATTGACCTGAATTCCGCAAATATATAGAGGACACAAAATAGAATTAATTTTCCTTAGATGTTTTTCGAATCCATTGTGATTTTATAAAGACGAGAAATGAAATGCATATTTGTTATTAATGTTATGCAAGGAGAAATGTTAATAATGTAGAGTTGTATTACTTATTTTATTCTAAACATTTAGCCAGAAAAATATATCGAAATTCTTCGTTCTTTTTATTTGGCATAAACGCAATATACAATATGTACTGATATTTGCTTAAGTAATATCATATAGGCCTAGAAATTGATTTTTTAAGATTTAAGTAATTATACTACCCATGGATTGTGAAGTTTATATCAATTAGTTATTTAGCATTTTATTTTTTAGTAATATCAAGAATTACATTAGTTTTTTTTTAGTATTCATTTTATTATAAATGAAATAGTTTATTTTATTTAATAGTCAGGATCAGAAATAATATCGTATTATTCTAGAAAAATAAACTTTAACGAAATAATTATGCAATTTGTATGTCAGGATTAGTTAATATTTATTTTTGAAAAGAGTAATCTCGAATTTCTTGGAGCTAGTAAACTAATTAATTTGTTGTTTTAAAAATATTAATAGTTTATTGACAGTGGAATATTAGACGGCAAGAAGGATACCTAGTTTTATGAGAAATAATTTTAATGTATAACTTTTCTCTAAATATTGTTATTGTTAATTGATTTTTAAGTTCAATGGTTAGGACACGTGGAGAGAATGAATAAAAATAGATTACCAGTTAGGAGTTTGGAGTGGGTTCCAAATGGGTGAAAAAGAAGACATGGATATAGGGAATCATGAATTTGATGAAGGACAGGGGACTGCAGGATAGTAACTGGAAGGATAGAGATGAATGGAAGAATAGAATCAAAATTTAATATTGGATGGCACAGAAATATATTGTATACATTTAAAACCTGTTGAATAGTGTATGTAAATTGTTTATGCTTGTTGTTTGATTATTTACAACTATAGTTAAAGTAAATTTCTATTCTGGCCTAAAGAGGAAAATATTGTTAATTTTGTTTACAGTTTTCCTACGTCATAAGGAAGGTGCAATTTGAAAGCGTGTGTGACATTTTACTCGGTTCATTCCATTTACTGTAATAACTGAAATATCAAGCTGACAAGTCATCTTCACTGGTAAACATGTTTACGTGTTTTTGTTATACTGTTTTCCGCTACACCATGACAACTCAGCTAATCCTTTTCACAAAGCTGTTGTATCTCATAATCCGCGACTGCATTTATTTAAACGTTTCACGACATTCCTCAATTTGAATGACATCAACTTAAATAAAATCACATGATGCAATGTTTTTACAGCCACACTTTCGCAAAGTAAAGATTTGCATAAATATATGAAACCTTGGTGTCGAAACCTAGAAAAATTGGAATAGCTCAGTTCCGGCTAATTTTATGGCATGACTGTCCTCTTAAAATTGACGAAATAATACACATTTTTACAAGCATTTTTACAACACTATAATGTCGGCCGCGGTGGACTAGTGGTTATGCTCCTTGCCTCTGGTCCGGAGGGTCGCGGGTTCAAACCCAGCCGGGGTAGAATGGATTTTTCACGACGGAAAAAAATCCAAGGAGCAAGTCCTCCGGGAGGGACTTTAAGCCGTGGGTCCCGAGTCTGAAGATTTTCAGGCTCGTAAAAAATCCTTAAGGTAGAATGAAAAGGCCTCTAAGCAAAATTTACCGAATTTTCCCGTCCTAGTACTACCTTGGTTTTCTAGATGTCAGTATGAGGCGGAACGCTGACCACGGACCACTCAAAATGACATCTATACGAAAACAAGTGTTACTAAATTAGTATGGTTCAATTTCTTCCCTGTACGGGGAGAGCGCCTAAAAACATAGGCTTACAATACAATAATTTCAGTAATTATTTTAATTTCTAGAACATTTATAAGTTACTTTAGTTCTAGGTGCATAAAGTAACCATATTTGTAAAATTCTGTGAGACTTTCTGGGGCGTTGTTGCCAGCCCACCTTCCCAGTTGAGTAACATTCTATCACTCCCTACTGAAGGGTTAAGGATGAAACTGTCATTTGAGAAATGCTGCCCAATCTGTGGCAACTATAATGTGATTCTAAACAAGAAACACCTCAGTTACAGAAAACTAGATAAAAATAAACAGAAAACTGGAAACTTGGAAGCTCTTTGTTAGGAAGCTAGGGAAAAATTGGCTTGGGACAACAATCTCGGAACCCACTAGCAACAACAACGACTTTCGCAAAGTAGCCTACTTATTTTTCTATGTTGATCATGTTGGAAAATTTGATCGGCCTCCCGAAATTTTGGTCTGCATCTGTAGACAAGGATCAGGAGTCCTCGCAACTTATTCTCGGCCTTGTATAAAGGGATTTTTCTCTTAGAAAAAATTATTTACAATCAATCGGTATCTGGGTGGGTATAATGCCTTTATGTATGCATTGCAGATTATAAATAAATAAAGAAAATAAGAAATGTTAAAAAAGAGCAAAAAGTAAAAATGAGAAGATAAATAAAAATAAGAAATATGAAAGAAAGAATAAGATAATAACAAAGAAGTTTGATAATAAATGAAAAAGTATTCGGTTTATTTCATACTATTATGCCCCCAGCAGGAAATGTAATAAAGAATGCAATTTCTTACCGTAATGAGCTTTACAATCATTAGATATCAATCTGACATGTTTCTCATTAACATCCACTGATTATTCCATCTTTTCAGCATGCCCTAACTAAGTGTAGTATAAAATATACGTAATTAATCAATTGAATTGGCGTTTACTTGATGAAAATCCATAACCCAATTAATTAAGTAAAAATAAAGAGCAATGAAACCAAAGTAAAAAAGGAAAAATTATCAGGTGTATATAAACTGAAGTGTGGCACATGTGACAAGGTCTATATAGGACAAACTGGCAGACCTTTTATTTCTCGTATAAAGGAACATATGAGAGCATATAACAGAAATTTAGATAAATCAAAGTATGCTAACCACCTACTCCAATATTATCATTGTTTTGATCCAAATTTTAAAATTTTACATGTTTGTGACAAAGGAAAGAAGTTGGACCTTTTAGAAGTTGTAGAGATAAATGAATTGAAAAGTGGTAATAAGCTGTTAAATTCCCAACTAGTTTTGAATGAATTGCCTCTTTTAAATTTATAATATAGATACAATAAAATAAGTTAAAATATACCTTCGTAGGTAAGATCCGTCGTCCTCAACTTATAAAATATGTATTCTTTATGTCTGTAGGCCTTTCAGAACATCCGTTCCATCTTCAGCAGGTCCTTCTTCGCTACATTATCTGATATGATGGTTGATGAATCACGACAACGCCGCATTAGGACCAGCAGCATCAACCATCATATCAGATAATGTAGCGAAGAAGGACCTGCTGAACATGGAACGGATGTTTCTGAAAGGCCTACAGACATAAAGAATACATGTTTTATAAGTTGAGGACAACGGATCTTACCTAAGAAGATATATTTTAACTTATTTTATTTTATGACTATCCACCTCAACGGTTTTAATAGTGAATTTTATTATTATTGATTATAATAGAGATTGTTAAAAAAATTGTTGCATAGTTACAGTTGTTATGTACTATAATAACAAAATTCATTAATTTATTATCATGTCTGAAGAAGGTACAAAGTACTGAAACACCTGTAACTAATTTATATTTAATATATATAGAAAATCACATAAAATTGATTTGCTTATTATTTTAATTCTAAAAATAATTGTTAGTTTTGCTTATAAAACTTAAATTGTCATTCGTAATTTCCAGTTAAATATACCATTAAGAATGTCTCGTTAATAGAAGTTTTTACAGATTTTATAACTACTTTTTTCATGCAAACCCCATCACTGTGCCAATGGTATGTAGGGCTATAATTATTAGTTACAGTAAAAAAAAAAAAAAGCTTAAAAACGTGGGTCCGTTATAATATTTTCATAGTGGTCGAAGTTCTATACTAGGGATGGGAAACGGATAGCTGCTTTGACCTAATACCGGATATCCGGCCAACCTTGAAGCTGGATATCCGGCCGAACGTTGTCCATTGGCGCATCGTAACGAGTGAGCTTGCATAGGTGGCGCACGAAAGATCGGGCGGACTCAGGTGAATTCGGGTCTTTTCGTTCATGAACATGACTCGTTGAATCGACTGCAAACACTTATCATTTGAGCTTATTAAAAACGTGCTATTGTCGTTTGAGGTTATTATAAGAATATTCTTTTATAAGTAATTCTAAAAATATTTAGCCACGAAAAATGGCATCAGTAAAGAAAGAGAATATTTTGATATAAACAGCAACGATCCAAAGTTTGCTATTTGTTTGTTATGCAATGTTAACATTTATCGTGGCGGTGAAGGAAAATAAAAAAAAAACAAGAAAAACAGGTATTTATGTACCAAACAAAACTAGCTTCTATTTTTTCTTCTGTTTTTAATTACTTCATGGAATTGATCGATCTATTTGTCAATTGAATGTTATGGTTAGCTAAGTAGTGTAGGTACATACCTATGTCGAATTCGTCGAAAACATCTTGGCAGGTAGCTGCATAATATGAAAAAATATGATTCAAGAATATTTTCTTAACGTTATTGGGGTAAATTGTGTGTGTTTTTATACAAAATATAGTTTTTCAATAAATTTCTGACTGACTTTGCAGAGAAATTGGTATTCATTCACCATAATTTGCCCTTAGTAATAATTATCTTTTGTTGTAAAATGAAAATATGGTTCTTATATTTGTTACGTGGATTAAATAATGTACATAAATTTTACATTTCGATTTTTTTAATCCAATTCCGGCCGCATACTAGCTTCTTACCAGATATACGGCCGGACACTAGCTTATTATCATGTATCCGGCCGGATAATAAATTTAGGCCGGTTGCCGGATAGTTACCGAATATCTGTTTTATCCCTACTATAAACTCTTCAAATCGTATCTAACTAAGAAAAAAAGTAGGCCGGCTCCAGGTTTCGCACTTTAATCTTCATTGTAGCAAATGCTCAGTATGAGTCCTATTCCGAGTATATTTGCAGAGAATGATGGAACATTTTGATTCTTTGTTTTCCCAGCTGTTGTTATTATCAAAAAAAACTTGCATTATCAGATGCCTATAGTATGTTGCTCATATAATGTAAATTCATATTTGTTTGCATCTCAGACTTCTTTTTTATAAAACCTTTTTGCCAAATCTGAAGGATTGCAGTTATTGATTGATCTCATGAAACGATTTTTTAAATATTTATCATTATCGATCCTTCTGACACCAAAAATTACCATGACAAGTATTCTGTTTATGTATCTGTAATATATATATATTTATTTATTTATTTATTTATTTTTATTTATTTATTTATTTATTTATAGTGTGTGTGTGTTTGTGTACTTGTGTGTGTGTGTGTGTGTGTGTATGTGTGTGTGTGTGTGTGTGTGTGTATCTGTAAACGCTCTATCTGCTGCAATTGTTTTCTCGGTACCAAACTCGGAAATCAATTTAAAATGTAAAGCTAATACTTTAACAACAAAATCCGTACACTGGAGTGGGAGTTGACCTGAAGTGAAAATTTAAAAATCACTCTAGTAACTACAATTTTTTCGCAACAAAACTCGGTATGTGCCATTGAAATAAAATGGAAAAGGTACCCTCAAAAATCACCAAAATCCGACCATTAGAAATAGCCGTATACTTGAGAACCAAATTTTAAAAATCGCTCTAGCGGCTGATTTTCTCATAACGAAATTATATACAAATGATTTAACAAAATATATATATTCCATAAAGTAGCAAAATCGGATCATAAATTCGACTTGCTGAGGAACTCGCTTAGTTTACGCAATTCCTGTGTGTCGGATTTTTTTCTCCTCTATAAAAATTGAGATTAATCGGTTCCGATGGATTAGTGAACGTAATACTTGTCTTTACTGCAGAGGTTAGCGGGTTAAAACGCGGGCGAAATCGGTAAATTGTATCAGGTTTGAAACTCTTGAGTAAAACGGCGGATGAAAAAATCTTAAGTCTAAAAAAAAGGCTTATGAGCAAAATTTTTCGCTCATTTCATTTATTTATTTATTTATTTATTTATTTATTTATTTATTTATTTATTTATAGTGTGTATGTGTGTGCTTGTGTGTGTGTGTGTGTGTGTGTGTGTGTGTGTGTGTGTGTGTGTGTGTGTGTGTGTGTGTAAACGCTCTATCTGCTGAAATTGTTTTCTCGGTACCAAACTCGGAAATCAATTTAAAATGTAAAGCTAATACTTTAACAACAAAATCCGTACATTGGAGTGGGAGTTGACCTGAAGTGAAAATTTAAAAATCACTCTAGTAACTACAATTTTTTCGCAACAAAACTCGGTATGTGCCATTGAAATAAAATGGAAAAGGTACCCTAAAAAATCACCAAATCCGGCCATTAGAAGTGGCCGTTTACTTGAGAACCGAAATTTAAAAATCGCTCTAGCGGCTGATTTTCTCACAACGAAATTATATACAAATTATTTAACAAAATATATATATATATTCCGTAAAGTAGCAAAATCGGATCATAAATTCGACTTGCTGAGGAACTCGCTTAGTTTACGCAATTCCTGTGTGTCGGATTTTTTTCTCCTCTATAAAAATTGAGATTAATCGGTTCCGATGGATTAGTGAACGTAATACTTGTCTTTACTGCAGAGGTTAGCGGGTTAAAACGCGGGCTAAATCGGTAAATTGTATCAGGTTTAAAACTCTTGAGTAAAACGGCGGATGAAAAAATCTCAAGTCTAAAAAAAAGGCATATGAGCAAAATTTTTCGCTCATTTCATGTCCATATTTGAATTGAAATGCTAATGATCCGAGTTGTTAAATGAGCGTCGTTAAATGAAATACCAATTTACCAATATTTAAATATTTATATATCAGAACATACTTTATAAATAATGCATTCCAAGAAATCGACTTCATTGATCGAGTTTAAGAATTCTGCAATAGGTAAATTGTATCAGGTTTAAAACTCTTGAGTAAAACGGCGGATGAAAAAATCTCAAGTCTAAAAAAAAGGCATATGAGCAAAATTTTTCGCTCATTTCATGTCCATATTTGAATTGAAATGCTAATGATCCGAGTTGTTAAATGAGCGTCGTTAAATGAAATACCAATTTACCAATATTTAAATATTTATATATCAGAACATACTTTATAAATAATGCATTCCAAGAAATCGACTTCATTGATCGAGTTTAAGAATTCTGCAATAGATGACACTGAATAAAGTTGTGGTACCATCTCTTGAAGGTACTAGAGGCCTTGATTGATGTGAGTCGTGAGATTTTTGCCTTTACTACAACCTTGTTGTTTGAACATGTGGCAATTATTACAACAATAAACACTGGTTGTATAAGTAAATTGTAAATATCAATGACTTACATAAGAATTTGACTTCGTTGCGACCTTCATTACTGTATCAATTTCCTTGTAAATTCATTACAATAGACATTCTGGTTAAAGACAGTATTCAAGTAACAACAATTATTATTTTCATGTCAACATTAAGATTCTATAATATAATTCATCTTAGTTTAACCTCTCACCTTATAGGTACTTTTACGTGCCACACGCCACCCCGGCCTTATAGTGGCACGACCTGTCGGGAGAGGGATTTTAAATTGTGGATCAAACACATGCTTTTTGACAACACAAGGACATGGAAGGCCTTCCTGAATGTGTTATCAGTTCAGTTATCGATTCCGGATAGCGGAAGACTTACAAATTTTCTTATTCATATCCAAAGGGATAAAGTAGTTTAATTCTGGGATTTAGACATCCTCCGTCCTTCTCGTGCCTTTACCGTGTGAACTAGGGGATTGCGAACTACGCAATTCCTTTTACTGTCATCTGCACAGGAAGCATATTGGTGTGCACCTCATTAGATCCCCACAACTAGATATTTTCAGCACCCGTGGTTTGCCAAACCAAACTATTTTTACCTAACATGAGATGAGGTAAAGGGTTGATATGTGATGAATAAATGAGAAATAAAATTACGTGAAGAAGGAGAAAAGGGAAGTGGAGAGTATAAAAACTCCATGATACGACAGGCCTAGAAGATCCTTGGCCTAACAGTCCGCTGCTGGCTTCACATCTACATGTGCTAATCATGGAGGTAGACGATCATCCTGCCAGTGTAGGGGTGGCATGTGACCAGCTGTTATAGCTGGTTTTCTCAACCTGGAACCGCTACTTATTGTAGTTACCCAAATTAATTACGATGCTGGGTGGGCACCGGTCCCATATCGGCCGAAATTCCATGTAAAAATTCTTCCCCCATGGAGACACGAACCAGCGCAAGTCCCATAGCTCTGGGCCAAGTCCCCTTTGCCTTAACCATTCGGCTACGGCGCGGGACAATGGACAATATTTGTGGTACGAAATTCGGAAAATGGAGAACCCGATGTGGTCCACCACCAGTGCCCTCTGGAACAGCCGGGATTCAAAGCTGGGATTCCCAGTCGGGTAAACCGAAAGCGCCATCCACGCGTCCACCGAGATGATTTAATTTTTATTCTGGTATATTTATCCATTGCACTCCTTGAGCTTATTTTGAAAATGTTAGAAGTACGTAGAACTAAGAGCTTTTTTATGTTTATAGATGAATTAGCGACTCACTGTTCCAAGAATAAAGTGTTTATCTGATAGTAACATGAGTAAATTATTTGTTTTGAAAAGGTTACACCCTTACACTTGGAATTCGTCGTATTTATATAGCATTAAGCCTACTTAACATTTACTGTATATCCTTAAAATAAGCAAATACAGACTGTCTACTTTTGATATCAGAATTGATTAGGTGACCTTTCCTAGAAAATCCAGCTATATTGCGTCACAATCTTGCATGTCATACTTCTACCTTTAGCAAATAATGGATTATTATAATTTGCATACAAAATACACGTTACGTCATAATTGCAACTACATTGTATATGACGTCAACACCATTTCGTAATTAAATTGATCTTTTAATTCCCTGAAACGTGTCATAAATAGGGTTCGTGCGAGTTCTTGAAAACAGCTCATATAAATTATATAGAATATTTATTCTAATTCCAATAATTTGTGTATAAATTATTATATGATAATTAGTTAAAAATCATTCTCATGTGTTCATTGTAAAAAGAGTTTATACTGAATGACTTTATTCGGCTGAGCTTTATTAAAAAAAATGTATTTTTGTAAGTCCTGAAACGCGAACTCGTACCCAGAGATGGAGAACAAATGTCTAACCTTTGCACTACGGAACCGCCTATTATTATTATTATTATTATTATTATTATTATTATTATTGTTCTTGTTGTTGTTATTGTTGTTATTATTGTTATTGTTGTTATTATTATTGTTATTATTATTGTTGTTATTACAAATGTCTAACCTTTGCACTACGGAACCGCCTATTATTATTATTATTATTATTATTATTATTATTATTATTATTATTATTATTATTAATATTATTGTTGTTCTTGTTGTTATTGTTGTTATTATTGTTATTGTTGTTATGATTATTGTTATTATTATTGTTGTTATTACAAATGTCTAACCTTTGCACTACGGAACCGCCTATTATTATTATTATTATTATTATTATTATTATTATTATTATTATTATTATTATTATTATTATTGTTGTTATTGTTGTTATTATTGTTATTATTATTGTTATTATTATTGTTGTTATTGTTGTTGTTATTGTTGTTGTTGTTATTGTTGTTGTTATTGTTGTTATTATTGTTGTTATTGAATCTCCAAATATTTTTAAACCCTATTTCGCCACAAGGCATGTTAGGGTTGTAGCGTACTACAACTATATTATACTATACATTGTAAAACAGAAATATATTATGGGTTTGAATGAGAGTTATGAATTACATAAATCGTCATAGAAAATACTACATATTGTTATGAATGTTTGTTTTGAATTTCATAAAATGTTTATAATAATTTTGGTTCTTAAAAATCACTTCACACATTGAGGCAGAAACCTCATCATCATTTAAAAGTAAGTTTAACTAGAATCGTTGTCTTTCGAATACAGGACAATCAAATAAAACATGTTTTACAGATTGTATCGATTCTTGACATTTACAATTATGATCACTATTTGGGTTAATATTAAATCTTCTAAAAATCTTCCAAATTTTCCATGGCCAGTCATAAATTGTGTTAAAATGAAATTTGGAATAAAATGCTTTATATTTAGCCTATGGTGTACTGTAGGAAAGAAGAGCTCTTTAGTCAAAGCACCATTTGCACTCCTTATCCAATGTTCATTCTAATCAGTGATGATATAGTCAAAAAGTTTCTTTTTAACATAGGATATTGGAAACTTTGAATAATGACGCCTATTAATATAAAAAATAATGGACTAAATTCTTATTCGGTACATTCAACTTATATAAATGACTAGATAATACCGGGCGTGCGCTGCTACGCTTAAATACATTAAAATTAATATTTGTTTGTATAGTTGAATAAGTGATAGAAAAAAATAATTATAAATTTATATCGTATTTATTTTTAGTACCCCGTGCTGATTAACCGGCGTTGCCCGGGAATATACTTATTCCGACTTACTTGGCATAAATGAACTGAAAGACAAAATTCGTTATTGTGAGTTATCCGTAAAAGAATACCAGCCGTGCGCTACTACGCTTGTCCGGGAATATTCTTATCCCGATCTCCTTGGCATCAATGAAAGACAAAAATGGTTATTGTGAGTTATCCGTAAAAGATAAACATATTCTGTCGCGGACTTTTTGTAGAGTTTTTTTAATTATTCAAGTCTGTGTACATTAATATAATGTATTTCTTGTGGTTCTGCGTTAGCCAATTAAGCGTCCAAAAAGCTACTTTTTTTTCCACGTTTTTCACTATAAAGAGTGATTTTTAAGAGTGAACTGTTTGAATATTACAACTTTCTTAAAGCCTAAAATCTTCCCGGGAATCACCTGAACATTTTGCAAAAAGCCCCATCACAATCGGATGAAGGTGGCAGAGCATAAAGGACAAACAGATAGACAGACATACATACATTCATATATATATATATATATATATATATATATATATATATATATATAAGGTCCACTACTGTGGTCTCGAGGTAAGTGCTGCCTTGTCACGCAGCGAGCCCGGGTTCGATTCCCGATCGGGACAGGCTCCTGGGTGAGGTTTTTCTGGTTTTTTCCTCACCTGTAAGACAACTATCAGGAAGCTTAGGGCCCAACGGTCCCCGAAAATCATCTGGCCATCATCATCATCCTTATCATTATCATCCTTCACTGGCGTGGAAAGCAACGGGAAGCTACCACACCTATAATTCCCTACTAAAGCTGCAAAGCATAGCAAGAAAATGTTATGATTGCAGTGAAAGACCTGCCCTTGGGCAGAATTACTATGGATATATATATATACATTGCCATTGGCTGCAATAATACCTATATATATAGCCTATATATATTAGAAAATTGGACCATTTCAATTTTCGCGTTAACAAAATGTTGGACTTTTTTTTACGAATATAATCATTCCGTTTTATTGCTGTTAGTTTTTCCTGGAATTCATACAGAAAATTCTACCCGAGGAGACCTCCTTCGCTCGTTTACCTTTTGTACCTGTCCCTAAATGGACAAAGATTATTATTAATAAGGATTTCTAATTTGAATTTTTCTGTATGGCCAACACATCGATTTTTTTAAATTCAATTTCATTCTATCCTAGGTGCCCTTTCTATTGTTTCCTTCGCTCGTTTACCTTTTGTACCTGTCCTCGAAGAGACCAAGGTGTTTATTAATAGGTATTTCTAATTTGAATTTTCCTGTATAGTCAACGCAACATAGATTTTTTTCTCATTCAAATTTAATAGGACACGATGTTTACAATTGTTACTGCGTAATTAGTTTGATTTTACTTTTCTAAACCAAAATAAACATTTGGTTATGTTTACCATTAAAATGAAGCACAGATTAAAGTGTTTATGTTACTTGTCTGTATATCACTTCACTGCCTTGTTCACATATTAAGTAAAATTGGTCAAATTATTATCAGCAGTTTCATTTTCCAACAGCTGGAACGTGAATTTACATAAAATAAATAAAAGATGCGATGTACTTTTGGCAATCATAACATTGGAACAGTCCCAGCTACGTTATAGTGTATTTCTGTCATGTATAGTAAATAACCAACTGAAAAAAGTTTGAATGGAAAATTTCTGTCCTTCAGACGTAGTTTCCTTCTTTTTTTTTCTAATTATATGCTTTTCTGTACACCTCGAATGTGAAACTTTTCCACTGCTGGGATATTGTAATATTTAATATATTGTTAATTACATATTTTATATATTGTTTAATATATATATTGTTTTTTGTTTTCCAAGCATGAATTTAATAAAAGAATTAATGACTAATAATATTGACAGACTAGTAAATAGTGGAGGTACAAAAAAGTAACCCATATAAAAGTATATATATATATAAGCCTATAAAATGGATACTTGTAATTTTGTTTTCTTATTATGGATACTTGCAATTTTTTTCTTGTTCCTTTCCTTTCAGACTTTTTCTCTTAGAAAATACCAGACTAGTCATGCTGATTTCTACTCGAACCAGTGTAGGCCTACCACATGATGCAACACTGCTTCCTAGTTTACCTCTTAATAATAATAATAATAATAATAATAATAATAATAATAATAATAATAAAAATATCATCACATCATCCAGGGATTAAGTCTGTTGGCTCGTTCCGGTTTCATGAAAGCTAGAATTGTTAAAATTGTTCAGACCATAATAATAATAATTTACATATTAGACTTAGTGATCTGCTAAGATATTTAATAATCATTCCTTTGATCTTCCCGCTTTTCTTCGATATTTTGGCGATTGGTAAAATCAGTTTAAGTAAAGGGTTGGACATTGTGGCATTATTTTTTTTTAGTTAAAATCTGTATTGCTATACATGTTGGGTGATTGGATATATTTTTAAATATATAAATATAATAATTATCTTCGCTTATTTTGTGACTGTGGAGAGAATTTCTGCAGGGTAACGTCTCTGCCTCGAATGCAGAGGGCTCGGGTTCGATCTCCGGTAGGGACAAGTTTCCTGAGCTTGAACTTTTTTTTAATCTATAAGCGAAATGTCAGAAAACGTTAGGGGCCAAACGGTCCCTGAACATCATGTGGTCATCATAATCATCGTTAGCACATTCACCATTTTTAGTATGGTGTGTGAATGGTGTGTTTCGTCTTAATGTGTCTGGGAGGAGGCCCTATATTAAGCTGATCACTCATTCGGGAAGGCCTCCATGTCCTTGAGTAGTCAAAATGGTATGTATATGATCCATAGTTAAAATCTCTCTCCCGACAGGTCATGTCATTTTAAGGCCCGGGTTGCATGTTACATGTAAAAGTACCTATAAGGCGAGATGTTATACTGCATTAACGGAATGGAATGGAATGGAAAAGATCATAAGCCTATATCAAATTTTATTATAATTAGTTTTCTTTTCCGATACACTTTGTTTTATTTTGTGCTTATAACGTTGAGTGAAGTGCGATAGTTCCTTAATGGAATAAAATGATAGAAATTTAACCAGTTTTATCCAATTTATTAATAGGTTTACAATCATAGAGAGAATAAATGAGGCAATTAGAAGTAAAGATGTGTAGTAAGTGATTTTTTGCAAAAAAAAAGTTTGATGTATAATTACATTCATTAAACATAATGTTATTTAGTAGCAAAATGATATGTATAAGGGTAAGCGTTAGGTGTAAATAAGGAACGATTGTTTTGATTTTCAAGTACCGATTATTTTCTTTTACAATTTCAACTTGTGCTTACACCCCTATTTCTATTCTATAGTGTTCTGCCCTAGAGCAGCTCTTAGCTGCAATCATAGCATTTCTATGCTACGCTTTGCAGCTTTACTAGGGAAAGGTGTGGTAGCTTCTCGCTGATTTCCACACAGTTGAAGTAAGGATGATAATGATAATGATGAAGGCCGATGATCTTCGGGGTCCGTTGGGCCCTAAGCTTCCTGATATTTCTCTTACAAGTGAGGAAAACCCCCGAAAAAACCTCAAGCATGAGCCTGTCCCGACCGGGAATCGAACCCGGACCTGCTGCGTGACAAGGCAGCACGCTACCTCCAGACCACAGCGGTGGACACCCCTTTACTCCTAAATAAAATATAAATTTGTAAGAGCCTCATTAAAGTTATTATACTTTTAAAATAAATTCATGTGTTGTGCAATAAGCAATGAAAAACAAATTGTTTGTTAGCAAACTCCTTGCTTTAGTAAAGAGAGAGAGAGAGAGAGAGAGAGAGAGAGAGAGAGAGAAACAGAAAGAGAGCAGTCAAGGTATTGAACAACAACTTGACAAACAAAAACAGCATTATTCGACAGACAATAAGCCTCCACGTGTACACTTTTATAAAGAATTCCGTCAATCTCAACCGTTGTTACATTGTGCTTGTCCGTCGACACGTGACCGCCAAGAATACCTTGACCTTTATTACATGAAGTCAAAACCACAATTATTCCGAGCTTGATAGCTATTATATCACGAGATACTTTATACTCACGTGTCGTTTCATAAGGTAAAAAAAGAGATACATAAACAACTTTTCTCGCTTTTCGCTCAACTCCAACTTTAAAAATTCTAATAGTTAATATACTGTATTAGTCTGTACTTACATCTCGATCTACCAGCCGCGGCTGTAGGTTTCATATCCACACGTATCAATCACAGATAGGTGGACGATTATCCAGTCAAAACAGGTGGCCAGTATGTCGGATCTTCCAGTCGTTACAGCTGGTTTTCTCAATCTAGAGTTTATTGTACTGGAACATATTAGATTAGATTAGATTAGATTAGATTTATTTAGCTACCCAATTTTTTCACGATGGTGGGTAAGCATCGGCCCCATAACTAACTAACTCACTGGCACTCTCGAACCCATAGGTTCATGGCCGCGCGGAAATAAGCTCTCCATATATCCCTATCCTGAACTATTGTTTTCCAATCATTCCCTGTAATATATTTCCCTCAAATCATGGTTAATGTTATTATCTCAGCTCATTCTTGGTCTACCAACTGGGCGTTTTCCCTCTGGTTTTCTTACAAGAAGTTTCCATGCACGTCTTTCATTCCCCATTCATGCCACGTGTCCTGACTATAGCCGTCTGCGAGACTTATCTGTTCTTATTATATCTGAATTCCTATAAAGACCATGGAGTTCACTGTTATGCATCGACCCCATTCTAGTCAAAATTCCACGAAAAAAAATTCATGCAAATAAATAGAGGTGTAAGACAGGGATGTCCACTTTCATCCTCCCTTTTTAATATTTATATTGACGATATAATATATAATTGGCAGATAAATTTGGACTCATATTTCAAAATAAGAAATAAGATGTTAGATACCTTACTTTTTGCAGACGACCAAGTTCTAATATCTAGTTCAGAAGATGGTCTACAGAAATCGCTCTTTCAGTTAAATAACATTATACAGAAATATAATTTCAAAATATCAATAAGTAAAACGAAAATCCTAGCTTTTAGGGGATCAGATACCGTAAAAGCTAAAATAATTCTGGAGGGGAAACCCATTGAACAAGTGAACCATTTTAAATGCCTGGGTTATGAAATCTCCTATTTTAAAAATGACGATCTATTTAACAAACTTAATAAATTTAATTATATATGTGGAACAATCAAAAGGATATTTAAAAGCAAAAGAAAAGAAACAAAACTAAAATTGTATAAAATAGTGGCAGTCCCCTTACTATTGTATGGTAGTGAATTTTGGTTTTTAACTAAAAGAGAAGAGAGGATCATAGAAGCAGCTGAAATGAGATTTCTGAGAAGTGTGGCTGGTTGCAAACTTCTAGATATGAGAAGAAGTGAAGATATTAGAAATGAGCTAAATATCTTTAAACTCTTAGATAGAATAAAATAATCTAGAAAAAAAAATGGAAAGAACATGTTCAAAGAATGGAAGATGATCGCATTCCCAAAATTATACTTAAATACAAACCAAAAGAACGCAGGAATGTTGGTAGACCGAAGAAGAGATGGATCCAACTTTTGAATGAGAATCTATGAGACCAGAACAAGCCACATGGGCTTAATCCGTGATTGTTGAAATTGATGAAAATTTCATGGACCACAGCATGTCCCATAACTCTGAGCCGAAACATAATACCTCAGAAAGCTCAGCTGCGATGTGGAACTTCTGTTTATTATAGTTATTGGCGTTATTGCTAAATTTCGTAACGGATGTCATTCCAATAGGACATCAACGTGACGTTCTTTACGAAATATTAACAAATTTTATTATATAATATACGAAGAGAAGATAAGCAGCTTTGAATTTCAGGATATGGATGCTCATTTATTTCAAAAATAGAAGCTACTTTTTTTTAATTTAAAAATTCTGTAATAATTTCAAACCCAATATATATGAAACTTGTTATATCAAACGTATCCAAGTAAAATGCGACTATCTTTATGATTAAATTACTCATAACATAACATAAAAAATTAAAAATCCACATGTGTGCATGTACGAGTATATTTCCCACTGGTAATATGTTTAATACATTGATCTTACATATATATTGTAAATTATATTTAACTAAAATATTTATAAATTACATATCTGTAGGCAAACCGTTTTCAGATATTTTTAAAATTCACAATGGGTTAGAGCAAGGAGATGCAGTATCTACTCAAGTATTGAATTGTGTACTAGAACGTGCCATCAATATTTAGAGGCTGAAGGAGACTTACAAATTTTAGAAACAGATTTAATGAACATTTTTCAGACTACATTAAAGGAGAAGGCAAATCAAATTTCGCTAAACACATTCAGGAAGCGGCCACATTTTTAACAGTTTCAATAATACAATGTCAATTATACACAGAGAGACAACAGACAAAAAATAACATCTTAGAAGAAATCGAAATTATCAAGGAGGCCAAGAATACAAACATTCTCAACGAAAATATGCCTAATGAGCAAAACCCTCTACTAGACATATACAGATAATTCAACACTACTGCAACAACTCCAGTAGATGAACCATGCTTCGAAAGGCCTAGAGTGAAATCAACGAAAAATTTAAATAGAAACATTATAGTTGAGGAAGACGGTAGTCTACAAGGTAAAATATATATATATATATATATATATGATTTAACACCCTGTGGAAAGCAACGGGAAGCTACCACACCTACGATTCCCTAGTAAAGCTGCAAAGCATAGCATGAAAATGCTATGATTGCAGTAAAAGACCTGCCTTCGGGCAGAATTACTATGGATGGATAGTCAATAGTACTAATACAACAATGACGTCACGGAGTAGCTAGATTAGAATTCCCGAGCTATAAAAATGGTAAATGAAGCATCAACAGCAGAGAGAATAAAATAGGTATATACAAGTATAAATTATAACGACAGAACTATTATTTGAACTGTATTAATAGAACCGCGGTACCACAAAACTGACAATCTTGTGAAAGTCCCTTATTGACATGCAATGGTTTAATTTGACATGAATCTATAGTACGGAACATCTCAGTGCTTTGGAATATCTGAATACAATGCCTGAAGACATATCTGTTGATTTGCATTTATGTATTCCGATATGAAAATCAAGTTTGCCAGGTTATATATACTAATGCAGATAGACCTTTATACCCAAAGTTGGAATTCCTATGTGAACGCTTATTTCTTTTTTAGATTAGTAAAAATTAATGTTTATATGTTTACGAATTAGGGTATTTGAAGTGGTTTAAGACATATTTGTTTTTTTTTCATATCTGTCAATATTTTAAGATATAGTATTACCCTATATTTTTACATATTTTCAGAAAATACTGCATATTTTTACATAACTGAGCTTTTTATTTTAATTATGTTCAATATTTTATGGTTTTGAAGTCATTCTGATATTTAAAGTTATTCTTGTCAGATAATAGTATTTAAAATTTATTTTACTTGCACTAGTATTTAAAAGGCTGTATTCTTTCATTTCTATGGAGTGTCGAAAACAAATTGTGTTCTACAGGCCTATATATTCTTTTCTTTATTGCTGGCCCTCGTCAATCGTCTTCCAATGACAATACAATTTCTTATACTTGACCATAATCTAGGAAATTAGCAAATGCGTGTTTGGAGCCACTGTGGGTTGGTCCAGGGTTAAAAGATTCAGCAGTTCATGAACTATCTCAACGGTCATGTATGAGGTTGAGTTCATATCCAAAGTTTTTATATTTTGTTCATTCGGTATATACAATAGTTAGAAAAATTGCGATTGTATTTAAGTGAATTTTCGAATCAAGGACTATAAAAAATAGTAAATTATTTTTTGCAATGTCTGCCAGAAATTTTTTGGATCATTTCTATAAAAAAAGTCCATATTTTACTCCATAAGTAAGTAAGTAAAGTTATCCCACAACAGACCCGGAGGCCCTTGGGGTAGTAGGAGGTTAAGGCTCCCACTTTTTCTAGACAATCGGCACTTTACGTCAGCCGGGTTGTCAGCCCTGCGTGACGGCCGCCTTTACCCCCAGAACAAGCGTCTGGTACTCATTTCCGTTAGAGGCTGAGTCGACCCCAGGGCCATAGTGCCGCCAGAGGGTTTGGGTCAGTTTAAAAATCCTGACCCCAACGGGACTTGAACCCTCGACCCTCCGGCTTGTAGCTCAGTGCCTTAAACCACTCCATATTTTGAGAAACTTTACTACAATGCTTGTACATGTTTAGCTATTTTTTATTGCATAGAAATCCTAGCTCTGTTTATATCAAATAATTATTTATAATATTAATTCAGATCTATGAGTCTGTAGAGTGACCCTTCTATGTGTATTATGTAATGCTCCTGTAACCGGGAGGCGTAATACACGTGAAAAAGTAGCTACAAAGGGAGATATTAATTTGAGGAAGAGAGAGATTGCTAACTGGTTCTTGATGATTTGAAAACAAAATTATAAAATAAAATATTTTGCTCAAGTCAACATATATTTTTTTCTGTAGATGCTCTAATTCAATGCTGCAACATCCCACGTACGATGCCATTGCTTTTATAACATGTGAACAATTTCCGCAACAAAACACACCCATAGTTACGTCAATATCATTAACGCTGTTTATAAAATCCAGCTTTGTAATGAGCTATTTGTTTCTATTTACACTCTGTTGTGCTGTGTTTTCATTATGTAATAATCATATTAAAATGCTTCATTTTTACTAATTTTTAAGGGCAACTAATTTGACTACATAGAGAATAATTATTTATATTAATATGTCGGTCCTGGTGAAACCTACGACACTCATCTCTGTTTCTAGATTAACGGGTTCATACAAGTCAGGGCGGTTGGCTTTTTTAAGGACATACAAATCCTAAATATACCTTCCTTCGGAAGGGAAGTAAAGCTGTGAGTGCCATACCGTGTACGTACAGTACTAATGCCTGAAATAGAGATTTTTAACTCCCAGATTTGATTTTCGATTCAAATGACCGAAGTTGTTAAATGGCTTGCTTGTTAAATACAATGCCATACATTTATATCAGTGTTATCATTAGTCCAAACTCAATGTATGTAAATTGTTGTACGTAGATTAATTTTACTAGAGATATAATGTTCATGAGATTTAATACGTATTTTCAATTCCACAAATTAGAATTTAACAATTCTAAAAACTATATTAGATGTTAACAAAATAAGTATTAACTAGATCATCGAAATTTAACAATGATATGACTATCAGATATCTAAAGCTAATTTAAGTGAATTAGCCCTTGAGTATTAAAATGGGGCATCCATTTTGTCACATTTCGAGAACACAGAATTTTCGTATAAATACTAACTCTAACTAAATCACTGGCTCTGTCGAACCCGTAGGTTCATGGCCGCGCGGACATTAGCTTTCCATACATCCCTATCGTGAGCTGTTTTCCAATCGTCCCCTGTGTAATCTACTTCCCTCAAGTCATGGATAATGCTATTCTACCACCTCATTCTTGGTCTACCAACTGGGAGCTTTCCCTCTGGTTTTCCTACCAGATGCTTCCATGCACGTATTTCATTCCCCCATACGTGCCACATGTCCTGCCCATCGCAGCCTACGATACTTAACTGTTATTATATCTGGCTTCATATATATATATATATATATATATATATATATATATATAATATATATATATATATAGCCTCTTTATATATATCAAGGTAGCTCAATATTAGTTATAAATACTGGATCACATATTGTATTATAAATGGTAAGACCAGGGAACAAATATTGTATTTGTTTTAATAGAAACTTGGTAACACTATAAAAGTTCTCTTATAAACATACTGAAATTTACTCTTGAGCTATAAGTAGATGAGCCAAAAGTGGACATGACCCATTTTAATACTTAAGGGTTTTTCAATTAAAGATCTTATAAATTTAATAAAAAATAATAATTGTGACTGCTATAAATTTGTAATAGGTCTAATATGTCTTATATGTCCACCACTGTGGTCTCGAGGTAGCGTGCTGCCTTGTCACGCAGCGGGCCCGGGTTCGATTCCCGGTCGGGATAGGCTCCTGGGTGAGTTTTTTCGGGGTTTTTCTTCATCTGTAAGACAAATGTCAGGAAGCTTAGGGCCCAACTGTCCTCGAAAATCATCCGGCATCATTATCATCCTTATCATTATCATCATCATCCTTCACCGGTGTGGAATGCAACGGGAAGCTACCACACCTATAACTCCCTAGTAAAGCTGCAAAGCATAGCATACAAATGCTATGATTGCAGTGAAAGACCTACTCTCGGGCAGAATTACTATGAATGGATGGATGTCTTGTATAAGTTTTATCTAGTAAGTAAAGTATTCCCACGACAGGCCTCAGGAGGCCCTTGGGGTAGTAGGAGGTTAAGGCTCCCACTTTTTCTAGACAATCGGCACTTGATGTCAGCCGGGTTGTCAGCCCTGCGTGACGGCCGCCTTTATCCCCAGAACAAGCGTTTGGTACTCATTTCCGTTAGAGGCTGAGTCGACCCCAGGGCCATAGTGCCGCCAAAAGGTTTGGGTCAGTTTAAAAATCCTGATCCCACCGGGACTTGAACCCTCGACCTTCCGGCTTGTAGCGCAGTGCCTAACCACTACGCTACGGCGAGTCCCCAGTTTTATCTAGTACTCGCGTGAAAACTAATAATAATACGTAGTGAAGCCAGTAATCTTGAAAGCTCTAATCGGTAATTGGTTTTTAAATTCAAGAGATCACTAAATGTTCCCCTTGCAGTTCCATTCCACGTGATGAAAATTATAATTTCACATTCATAATTACAGAAACTATAAATAACGTTCTAAAAATGTCAAAACTACTTCATAATTATAACATAGTTTCGCACGGTAGACGTATGGTCCTTGGTACCTTCCATTGGCGCAGAGCAATGGAAGGCGCCCTGGTTTCGACTTCCCAAAACGAAGTACTGTAGCTCATTGGCATTATCAATCTGGAGGCTCATATCAGCGAGGATATAAGTTCTCCATATATCCCTATCCTGAGTTAATATCTTCAAATAATTTGTTGTCTGATTCATCTTCCTCGTATCATGGTTAACATTATTCTTCCAACTCATTCTTCATTATCTACTGGGAGCTTTCAAAAAAGTTCCCGTGTCCCTCTTGGTTTCACTATTCGTACCACGTGTCCTGCATATCGCAGCCTAAGGGTCAGTTTCACCAAGATAGGTAACTGTATTACGCCAGTTTTCCCCATTTATAATGCATAGCTTAAACTGGCGTAATACAGTTACCTCTCTTGGTGAAACTGGCCCTAAGAGATTTAACTTTTTCTTAAATTATTACATCTAATTTCTTATGAAGATCATGTAGCTCATTTTTATTCAGTTTTCTCTATTCACCTGCGTGTTTGTCTCTCTTTTCTTAAGCATTTTATTCTGAATCAAGTTAGACCTCTTGCTGGTTGAGTGGAAGAGAGGACCTTATGGCCTTAACTCTGCCAGAATAAATAAAGTATTATTATTATTATTATTATTATTATTATTATTATTATTATTATTATTATTATTATTATTAAAATTGAGAAACCATGGTTTGGAATACATATAATATGATCGGTAGAATCGCCTTTTATGTATTGTTGATTAATTTATGTTTATAGAGATTGATCCAAGTCTCCAAGAAGCAGAATTTCCACCTTTATATTAGATTGGTGTCCACCCTAATTTGGATAACTACGATAAGTATAGCTTCAGGTTGGGAAACTTCCTATAAACGGAGGGAAACCCGACATACTAACCACATGTCATCACTACAATGGCTGAATGATCGTCCACATGTGAATGAGAGGCCAGCTTCCTTTTAAACATGTTGCGTCATGGAGAACATAACGGAGACAATTGAAGTAGTGCCATGTTATCCTACCTAACCCAATCCATAACTATTCGGATAACACTAAATGCTAGATAATATGGAATAACAAACTGTACCGTGCACATCTGGTTCGAGTCTCCATGGCGGATGACACTTTCTCATGGAATTTCGGCCAGTATGGGGACCGTTGCCCACCTGGCATTTGAATAGCTACAATAAGTAGTGGTTCCAGGTTGAGAAACCAGCTATAACGGCTGGGGGACTCGATATACTGATCACATATCACCCCTACACTGGCTGGATGATCGTCTACCTATGTGATTAACTCATGTGGATATGAGGCCAGCATCTGGCTAGTATAGGCCATGGACCTTCTAGGTCTGTCGCGTCATAATATAATAAAATAATATATAATTAAAAATATTTTATTATATAATAAAATAAAACAGAAACAAAAAATAAAATAAAAAAGAGTATTAAATTTATGTTACCGATTGTAATTTATGTACAGTGTTAATCACACACTCTTCCTCTATCATATCACATAGACTATTTAACTCATGCCCCAAATGGGAGTCAATGACCAATCACGTTTCAATGATTTCTGTTTTACAACCAATCAGAGTCGTGTTTCACCAAATATTTATCAGTGTTATAATTACCATATTAAAGAAAGCTCCTCCTTATAATATTGCGATCCTTTGGCAATAAATAGTATGATCTGGTTGCAGTGATAAACAAAAGAAGCAGTAGAAGCGTACCTATCGTTTCTTATTTGTTTTCAAACATCGCCGTTTACAATAAATATATAAATATTTTTAATAACTATAGTTAAATAATGATTTGTGAGTAAACAGCTTAATTTATTCGTTAAATAGTCCTAACAAATGCCACTCTTGATTTCCAAATTCTCTAGATAATTCACTCCTCACTTCGTGAGTCGTGAATTTATCGATAATTTGGAAATCACTCGTGGCATTACTTATGATAACACCCCCAATTTCAACCAACTGTAATATTTATGCAAGCATTTTGCTGCAAAATATATTGTAAATGTCAGTCAGTCACATATGGAATTGCTTTATAATAAAATAAAGCAGAATAAGAAGAAGTAATAAACGTATGTTACCAATGGAATTGGTCAGACAATACCATTATAGACTCGAATTCGGAAAGTTCCGGATTCAAATGCCGGTACCGATTAAGCCGATTGCGGTTACAGTCATGGTTTCCTCAGCCACCCAAAGCAATCAGTGAATTGGAATTCCATTACTATGACTCATTAATAATTTCACACTTGATTAAAGTTAATATCAGTTACAAGTGTACACAGAACACATGAATACATACAACAATAGACATACTCAGCTTATTCATAGCCCCGTATAACTAACTCACTGGCACTATCAAACCCATAGGCTCATGGCTGCGTGGACATACGCTCTCCATACATCCCTATCCTGAGCTAATGTTTTCCAATCATCTCCTGTATAATCTATAATCTACTTTCTTCAAATCGTGGTTAATGTTATTATCCCGCCTTATTCTTGATCTATCAAATGGGCGTTTTCCTTTTGGTTTTCCTACAAGAAGCTTCCATGCACGTCATAACTAAATATTTCAGATGCACTGTGAACAAATATGTTTAAGTGTTTCTTAATAACCAGAGTCCGGAATTCTGTGTAATTACATATTTCTTCCTCGGTATGTATCGGTCTGAGAAATTAAAATGTTAACGAATTAGGCTATTAGGAACATTATATTTCATGTTTATATTTTACATATTTCGGTCAATATTACATTTTAACTTAATCACATATTTTATATATTATTCAAATGCTTAATTGGACGCACATGTCCGTCTGTTTAACTATTCACCAATGACGTTCTGTGGTATCGAGCGACCGTTTTCACAATGTATAAAAAATAATAATAATTTCTGCTCATCGACAAAATCTAACTCCTGAAAATATCGAGAAATATCTTGTGATTTACTGTGCTTCATGTCATTATAGACTTTAGGGTTGTGCTAATCAGAATAAAAATACTGTATTTAAAATTTGTGTAAAATATTTTTTTTTTTTACATTTTTGGTAACAAAATAGATTTTAAAAATTTGTAATTGCTTGGGAAAACGATGAAATTCATGTTATCCCCATATGAATATTTAAAACTAATTAATTAATTAATTAAACATTTTTAACGGCTCATATAATTTTGATATTACATAAGTTTTCTTTACATATTTATCTACTTTTCATAGGACAATAGTACATAAAAATCCGGCCCCTATTAATAACATTAAAAATAAAAATAAAACTTAAGGATGTATTGTATAGTCTAATGAAACATAATAAGGCCAGTGTCTGAAGGTAGTGTAATCGATATGTTACTCTATTTTAAAATTTTGTTTTCAGTTATTGCTGTCCGTAAGGAAAAAATAAGAGATTGTTCATGTCATTCGCATAAACAGCTCTTCTTACGGTGTACACGTCCAAGTATAAAACATTTTTTATTCGAATAATCTGATTCACTCTCAGTAAACAAACTAATAAAAAACTTGTGATATCGGAAAAATAAAATATCCGTAACGAGCGCTTGGTACAGAATAATAAGAACGGAACGGCGTGTCTGGCACCATTTGTTTAGTCCTAATTTAATGTTCTACTCTCTTTTCGAGTTTCGTTTTACTACATGAAGTTTACATCAGCATAAAATAACAAATGATACAGTGCACACACACACACACACACACACATGATGTCTGGTAACTATGTGAACAGAATAATCCAGATAATTATTTTAATTAAGAATTTAACAACATGTGGGTCAGAAACTTGACAGTTGAAGTTTCAAACAAATTAAAAATTATTGTTATCCATGGAAATGGACTTTTGGAGAAGATCTGCTTTAATATAAAAAAGAGACAAGGTTAGAAACAATGTAATGAAAAATAATAATGAGTGTAATAAAAATCTATGGATTGTGTACAGCAAAAACATGTGAAGGACGACTACCGAAGAAAGTGTTGGGTTTAAAAATATGGAGATCATATGCTATTTGTATTCAGATTACAAAAACTACAGTTATATATATATATATATATATATATATATTATATATATAAGAGTAGAGCAAAGACAATAGAGTAATAAGGAAGACTGGAGATAAAAATTAAATTCGGTATTTAACACATAGAATGTTTGGCACCTTAAAATGTTTTTACATTTTTAAGCCGGTTTTAGATGGATAAAGAGAAGAATTAATTTTAATCAGAACATGTTTAATAACAAAAAGTACTTAATAATGTAGTATTCCCAGTTATATTGTATGGATGCGAAACATGGACTTATTATGTTAAGGGAGGGGAGAAGATTGAGAGTATTTGAGAGTAAAGTTCTTAGAAAAATATTTGGACCAAAGAGAGAACAGACAGGTTAATGGAGAAGACTCCAGTGAGCTGCATAATCTTTATAGGAAACCAGATACTGTATAATAAGAATAGTTAAGTCACATAGACTGCGATGGGCAGAACATGTGGCATAAATGGGGGATAAAAGAAGGGCATAGAAATTTCTTGTGGGAAAATCAGAGGGAAAACGCCCAGTTGGTAGACCAAGAATGAGATGGGGGAATAACATTGCCCAGGTTTTAAGGAAAATAGATTATACGGAGGATGACTGTAAACATTAGCTCAGAATATGGATGTGTGGAGAGCTTACATCCCCGCGGCCATGAACCTACGGGTTCGATAGTGGCAATGAGTTAGTATATAAAAATCGATTAATCATGAAAAGTGGATTAAAGTAAGAATATAATTTCAATATTCATATTTTAATTGTTAATGTTCTCACACTATGGCATGGAATAAGTGTTAGAAACGGAAAATGACACTCTAAAAGTCATCGACCTACAATATTTATTTTCTCTTCTTCTTCTTCTACTACAAGGTTTAGGCTATGCAGCCTGTTCCGGCGAAGTTAAAAGTGGAGTCCATCTTCTACGTGGTCGGCCAACATCTCTTGTTCCTCTGGGATTATACAGGAAGGTTCTTTTTGGTATTCTTTCGTTGTTCATTCTCATTAAGTGTTCTGTCCATTTCTTATTATTTTCGCTGATTTTATCCTCAATTTTATATATATTTAATTCTTCTCGTATAGTTTCATTCCTTATTCTACCCGCTCTTGTGCATCCTTTCACATTACGTAAAAAGAGCATTTCCGCAGTCTGTATCCTGCTTTTATCCCTTGATTTCATTATCCAATTTTCACTTCCATACAACAACAAAGGAACAGCCATTGTTTTATATAATTTAAGTTTCGTATCTTTAAGTTATATCACATCCTAAATATTGGAAATGTGATACTTGTTCTATTATTTTGTTATCCAGTACAATTTTTTATCTAATTCCATATTTACCAATAAATGTCATTACTTTTGACTTATTTATTGATTTTTACAATTATATCTATTGGCTATTAATTTAAATTTACATGCTAACATTTGGAGCTCATTTTCAGATTCTGCTAAAAGTACAACATCGTCAGCGAATAATGAAGCATTTATTTTATCTTTATTATCAATTAATATTCCTTCATTAGTTTAAAACCTTCTTCCATTCTTTTAGGATATCGTCCATATAAATATTAAATATTTATTTTCACAATCTCAAATTTGTTTGAAATTTTGGATCTATGCGATGTTTTTGTTTCATAATAGTCTAATCATCATCACCATCAAATCAGCCACATCAAATATTTGAACTTTATAGACCATTTCGGTCTCCTATCTTCTAAAGGGCCGGCCCAAATATGATTTGTCTTGTTTCCTCGAGGATTTGTCGTTAATGTGAAACAATAGACTGTCTGCCTATAGGAGGTAAACTATTAATGAGGATTATGTTTAATTATTATGTGATTTAGTCACTTATTTAATGATCTAAGATAATGTAGCCTGAAGTTAGTCTTACAAATTTAATTTCTGCAGTTGTTAGTCGTCTTAGATCCTTCATTTCGGAAGGGCCAAACTTATTGTCATAATAAACATGGCCTTGCTAACACTTTAAATGCTTTTTTTTTATTTTAGTTTTATTGTTTCTGTACTATGTTGTTAAAAACACGATAAAGACCATTATAGTATTTTTTTTCATTTTCTGTGATCTTTCTTTTTCGCCATGGTAAACTAAATTTGAAAATAAAGTTCATTCGTTCCAAAATCGAGTTCCTAGACCAAATTTTAATTATAATCGTCATTTTGCCTTGAAAGACATATTTTTTGTTTACTGTAGAATTTTTCATGTTAAAATGTTCTGCTATTAGTTGTATCTTAATCTTAATATTGTTTATATCGTCTTAATAGTATTATTATTAAGATGATGTAAAGAAAAATACAATTGTTCTTCACCTTTAGTAAAGAAAATTTGGCCATTTGCATACAGTAAGATGTTAAGGATACTGTTGGATGAAAACTAGATGTCTTCATGTATCTAGAAATAGTGTGCATTTTAACAAGTTATGATACTGTATGATTATATTTTAACTCCATATGTTATAACCAAAGCAATGTTATCGAATTCTAATCTAATCATATTATGAACTTCACGTGTTACTGTATTTATGACTCATGTTTTTTATTTACATATACTAACCGAGATAGCAATATAGCCCATATATCAGCGCTAATAAATAAAATATTATCTCATAATACCTGCCAAGCATATCAGCTATACAAAGACACGCGTTCTTGAATATCCTCTGCGGTGTAAAAATTAATAAAAGGTTAATAACTGTTTAAAATTCATATTACAAGGGCTCATTCATGAATCGCCACATCTACTTTCCTCTTGAAAATGTAAAAAAAAAATATCTACATCTACAATGGCATAACAGCCCATTGTTGGGCTTAGCTTCTCTTTTGTTAGGAGTTACTAGACCTAGTTAATTTAGTTATGCTTATTTTCCTAGAGATGTCATGAATGCTATGCGGTCAAGATATCGACACAATGAGACATCTGGTAGCCAACTAAGGTATTACTAGAATGAAGGAGGTTGGTAAATTTTACACAGAGGCCTTTTTATTCTGGCTTGCGGTTCTTTTACGAGCCTGAAAATCTTCAGACTTGGGACCCACGGCTTAACGTCCTCTCCACCCACGGGAGGATTTGATTTTTCCATAATAATAATAATAATAATAATAATAATAATAATAATAATAATAATAATAATAATAATAATAATAATATAATAATAATAATTGACCCCTACCGTGTTTGAACCCGTGACCCTTGGGAGCAGAGAATAGGAACATAACCACTAATCCACCGCATATGACTAGACCAAATATAGACTATCTTATAACTATGGACCGGATTTTCAAGTATGTGCATGTTCTTTCCATTTCTTAAATTTATTATGCTTATGTATTATCTATAAGAATCGCCCCTTTTCGTATTTGTTAAACGTGGTCGAGTGGCATATAACTGCATATTTCCCCCACTGCTATAAATGCAACGTATTTATAATATTATAGTGCGTATACCTACAGCATATTTATAGGGTTTTAGATTTTTATTACCCCTTTCGATGTTAATTATCCCCAACATATTTCTGTAAATAAAATAAATATAGAAACAAATGCATAAATGCAACTGCAATAGACGACTAAGAGTGGAAAATGTAAATTATTTAGTTATTGTAAATTACAAAAGAAAGAAATATTTAGATAACAGCTTGGATAATTTAATGTTCTTTCTCATTGTTTTCTTAAATTTGTTTTATGGCAACTAAGTCATTGTTTCAGTGCATGTAGTTCCCGTAAGTAATGCCACGAGTGATTTCCAATTTATCTAGAGGATTTGGAAATCAAGAGTGGTGTTTGTTAGGACTATTTAACGAATAAAATGAATCACTATTTAAATATAGTTATTTTAAAATATTTGTATATTTAATGTAAATGGCGATGTTTGAAAACAAATGAGAAATGTTTGGTTAGTTTCATTTGTTCATCTACTGCTACTAGAATATATTATTTATTGCCAAATAGGATCGCAATATTGTAAGAATGCACTCTAGTGGAGAAAAAATGAAACACATCAAACTGTATATTAATAACCTACTTTATAGGTTATTAATTATTTTTTTAGGAAATAACTCTGTAAAAATCATCATTTAAAAACACAGTTATTGAACACACAATTATTATCAAATGTGTAGTTCGAAGGAATATATTCATTATTTGCTATATTCAACACATTTATTCGAGAGTCAGTCACTGCAAAATAATTCTTTGACCTGTTCAGAACATTAAAATGGAGGAGCTGATTGGTCATTGACTACCATTTGGGGCATGAGTTAAATGTTTTATAATATGTTTATTCAATATAAATGAAGGCCTACGAATACTATGTGCATATTTTAATTGCATACTTTGGATCTTTTTCAAACATAATTGTATACATATTTCAGAAATTGTAAAGCATATTAATTCGGTTCCTACATATAACTTTCAAAGCGTGTTTAGCCTGTTATTCTTACTTACTGTTGCCACCAAGTAGGGTATATTATGTGAATATAGGAATCTCTGATGGAATAGAGATTATTTCTTTTTAATCGTTATTCTGTTCTCATACAACCAGTTAAACGTCCTTCAAAAGTAGTTTCCATTTAGTTCAGGGTTAATAGCCTTTGGTATAAAGTATTGAGAATATCATCAGCTGTATGATATTCGCTAATACGTGTTAGCTTGTATCGTATTGCAGATACGATGTTTTGTGTGTTGACAAAGATTCGCATCGTAAACATTGCTGTTTAGCATGAGGTAGCACACATTAGTAAACCTCTCCGAGCAAAAGATAGAGCCCGTTTTTATTAGTGACTGTGAACGTTAGGCATTCTGAGACTACTTTGAAGTATATTAAACTAATTCTACGTTATGAAAAACAGTTTTAAATGCAATTTATGCTCTGATTAATATTCATCTCTAAAATTTATAAATTACAAGGTTGATTAATTTTTAGATAAAGTAAATTGTCATAAATTATGAATCAGTATTATTATTTATTATTAGTTTCGCCCTCTTTGGGGTATGTTGGATCAATCATTTCTCTGCGTGTGTTTCTATCTTAGAGCCCAGCATTTCTTCATTATTTCTGATCTTCTTTTCCTCTCTTCTTCCGAGATAATAGCTTTGGATTTTTGTGTAGATTCATCTTGGAACCTTATGTTTTCATCTTGAATAATTAATTTTAACTGTTCGAATTTTCTGTATTCTTTAATTCTACTAGGTCTTTTTCAGTTGCTTTAAATCAGTTGGGTTTTATTATTATTTATTATTATTATTATTATTATTATTATTATTATTATTATTATTATTATTATTATTATTATTATTATTATTATTATTATTATTATTATTGAACAGACATATAACCAGGAAAAATAAATTACAAATAAGCCTATGCAATTCAATAGTGAGGAGTACTGTCACATATGGTGCTGAAGCATGAAAATTCAACAAAAATGTAGAAAAAAACTTGTGTCAATGGAAATGGATTTCTTGAGAAGAGCAGCAAGATGCTCAAAATTGGAAAAAAAATTAGATATAAAGTCATACGACAAAAAAATATTAAAAATTCAATAGTAGATTATATAGATATAAACAATTAAATTGATATAGGCATGTAAGACGAATGCAAGAAGAAAGGTTGCCTAGAAAATATTGGAATGGTATCCACCTGGAAAAAGAAAGAAAGGAAGACTCGAAACTTATGGATGCAAGGAATAAGAAATGAAATGAGGACAAAAGGACTGGAGAACTTAGAGTGATGGACAAGGACGAGTGGAGAAGGAAAATAAATCTTTAGGCACAAAAAGATGTGTAAACATTGAAAATCTGTGTATAAATATATTATTATTATATTATCATTATTAAAATGTTACCAAACTTCGTGTGCACTCCGAAAAAAAATAACTTTACGGGTGGAATTAAGTAGCAACTAGTTATATACATTATTTTATTCTTTTATACTTTCTTTTTTGAGGACTTACATCCCTATCAGACTTATAAGTCAATGCCCCGGGACGGTTGCTTGAAACAATGGGGAAGGACTCTGAATCACACATAAAATAGGTAGAAAGTGGCGAGCCTCTCTGGATTTTGGTTAGAACTTCGAATTCAATGTAAATAGATGAATAAATCCAAGGAACGACAACCTCAAGAGTCAAGACCGATTGAATTGGTTGCTGCCTCAAACAGCATACATTAAAGAGAATCAATGCTTTACGTGATAAAACCTCTCATATTAAATTCAGTTTTCGTATCCGAATCTCCATACTTCTCATAACAAGCAGCTATTCAGTTGTTCGGATCCCGTTCCAGATCCTATACTATATAAAGGCCTATATAAAGATAATATTTGTTTTAGCAGTCCCTTGGGATGCTCTAAGACATATTAGCCTTAAAATCATAGAAACTGTCTCAAATTTAACATAGCCTATGTATAGATTACGGATTTTTTTACGTGACAAGGAATTAAAATATAGTACTTCCATTATCTGTCTTATAAGCTTTAAGTTATATACACTGACCAAAGTTCGTTATTTAAGGCCACATTGCAAATCTAGTTTGCTTGGAAATACAGACACCTGCCTCATAAAGAAAACACTTTCCCACTCCAAGGTAACGTGTGTATCGAGTCCAGATGTTTTACAAAGCGAGTACCTAATTTCACTTTTTACGTCTATGTTTCTACATGTTTTAAACTTATACTCAGTAATATTCACTACTCTCCGTATTCATAGATTTTCTGAATTTGGTTGAGAACAAATGAAAATCATACGAGATTAACGTACTTATATGCTACATTGCATATATATACGATACAGTTGGCATCTAATAATAGATAAGTATATCAAGTTGTTTAATAATGGGGGGAGGGGTGTTCATTTCCTTTAATATTATGTAACATTGTTGCATATTCCAATTCTTGAGCTGGTTCGAGTCCCCATGGGGGGAAGAAATTTTCTCATGGAATTTCGGCCAGTATGGGACCGGTTCCCACCCAGCATCGTGAGGCATTTGGGTAACTATAGTAAGTAGCGACTCCAGGTTGAGAAGACCAGCTATAACGGCTGGAGGACTCGACACGCTGACTACATGTACCCCTACACTGCCTTATGATCATATACCTCTGTGATTAACACATGTGGACGTGGGGCTAGCAGCCGTCTGGTAGGCCAAGGGCCTTCTAGGCCTGTCGTGCTTGAAGTTTTTTTGAAGTTTGTTAAGGACCAGGTCTACGCGAGCCTGCTACCTGATTTGGCAGATTAATAAGAAAAACAAAAGTATGGTGCTGTCAACCGTATAATACCATTAAAAAAATCCTGGCGCGACAGGCCTAGAAGGCCCTTAGCCTACCAGTCGACTGCTGGCCTCACATCCACATGTGTCAGTCACAGAGGCAATTGATCATCCAACCAGTGTAGAGGTGACATGTGGTCAGCATGACGAGTCCCCCAGCCGTTGTAGCTGGTTTTCTCAACCTGGAGCCGCTACTTATTGCAGCTACCCAAATGTCTCACGATGCTGGGTGGGCACCTGTCCCATACTGGCCGAAATACATGACAAAATTTCTTCCCCCATGGAGACGTGTAATACCATAGATGCTTTATAATACATGGGTCGAGGTTGAATACCGGTTGGACCAAAACATATGTAGTATTGCCCTATCCATTGGAGAAGATTGGGATGTTTGTACATGAGATGTGAAATGTAAAACACTGCTCCAGATACCAAAGCTCCATATCAATACCGTATCAGTCACAAACTTCATCAGCAACATCTTCCGCACGTTTCAAAATCCATCCATTTATAGTAAATAAGCTTTTGAATTCCAGCAAGACAAAATGTGAATGTTTGTAAATAACTGTAAATATCCCATGATATGCCCATGGCAAAACACGGGTTGAAAATTTCATGTAAAAAATAGATAAAAACACATAGTCCTGTACCTTTTGTTGGCATATCTAGAATATTATTCTACAGTACGTAGCTTCTACAACTAAACTCCATGACGTGACAGGGATAATAGAAGGTCCTTGACCTACCATCCGACTGCTGACCTCACATTCACATGTGTTAATTACAGAGGTGGACGATTATCCATCCAGTATATGGGTGACATATGGATAGCATGTCGGATCCCCCAGATGTTATAGTTAGTTTTCTCGACCTGGAGTCACTACTTATTGTAGCTATTCGAATTCCTCACGATGCTAAGTGACTACCGGCCATGTACTGGCCAAAACTCCATGATAAAATGTCTTCTCCCATGGGGACTCGAAACCAGCACATGCCCCGTAGCTCTTCACCAAGGCATCATGCTTTAAACCGCTCGGCTATGGCAAGATTATCAATGATATTAAAGTATTATATAATTTTCCAAAATTTTTGGCCACTAAAAATGCGTAATAAGTTGATGACAAATTAAGCGCTTGCTAAAGAGAGAAGTAAACCGCCAAATATTGAAACTTTAAACTGAGTTATTTACGACTGTCAAAAAAACCAATGGGTAGGTGTTGAATTCGAGAACTACTCAAAAGATAAATCTAGATCTTCGTATTCTCATGGGGGCGTGCCGTAGCTTAGTTAAGACGATACGCTACAAGTATTGGAATTATTTATAATATTTATTGTTAGATTGATTTTATTAATTTGTGTACCTTTTGATGATTGCGGATTCGAATCCCGTTTGGATCAGGATTTTTATATTGTCCTAAACCTTTATCATCACCATGGGGCTGGGGTTTACTCATCCTCCGGCAGAAATAAGTACCTGAAATATGTTCTGAGGTAAATACAGCCGCCACGTAGAGCTGATATCTCATGTCGGTTATCTAGAAAGATGCGAGTCTTAACTTCCTGCTAACTCAAAGGCTTCATAAGGCCTATAATGGGATCACTTTACCGTTTTTACCTATCCTCATTATGATGAATAGGCCTACTATATTCTATATATAATGGCGTAACCCATTGTTGAGCCATAGCCTCTTCTTTGTAAAGAGTTACTAGACCAAGTTAATTTTTAGTTACCTCATTTGTTCATAGATGTCATGAATGACATGCAGTCAACACATCTACTCAATGAGACATGTATACTTAGACCAACGGATCTGTGCCCCCGTAAGAAATGCGAACTAAACACTAATTCCGTTTCTGCCTCGGTAAATCATTTCCCTCCCTGCATGCTTGCCTTCTATTTTCTCTTCTCTCTCTCTCTCTCTCTCTCTCTCTCTCTCTCTCTCTCTCCTCTCTCTCTCTCTCTCTCTCTCTCTCTTTCTCCCATCCCATTCCTCACAGTTTTCAGCTTTCTTGCGGGATATTATTTGCACTCAGTCCAGTGTTGTCAACTCAGTATCAGTATGTTATGTTATATAGTATTGTAAATTATTATCATTAGCATAATTCATACGCATAAATTGGAATCCCTGTATAATATCAGTATGTTATATAATACGTAAGTAAGATCGTAGCATGTAGTAACTTCGCCATAGCCAATCCCTAGCCCGGATGAGAAAAAAGGAGGGTACATGACTGTGTGTTCATACCTAAAATTTTATAATTTTGTTATGACTTCAAGATTATGTTCCAAATCTAACCAAATAAGATAATGAGGTGAAGGAGAAGTATTTATGACGAAACATTTATCTTTAAAGCAACATATGTAGATTCCCTTCACGTAATTTCCATTTAACCAACAAATATCCACTATTATAATTATATTCATTAATCGTAGAAATGAATCAGTGTCATTAGACCTGCTTAAATTAAATATGAAGAAGTAATAATTAACCTTGCATTATTCAATATTCAAGAGCCTGACACCGGGGGAAGTTTGGCAACGTCCCTACTCCGTCAGTTACAGTGGCTTCTATTTGACGTAGTGGAAGGGGAGCGCGGTGGAATGGTGTGAGAACTGGCATGTACTTTTTGAAGAACGACGCCAGCGCTACAGGGGCACAGATCCGTTGGTCCGAGTATAATAGGCAACTACTACTACTGTCCAGTTCTGGAAACTGTAGCCGTCTTGGTCAAACCAAAGGGCGTGGCAGGAGGGAACATTGCCGAGTGGGGGAGGGAACTAGTAACCATACAAAAAAATTGTTTAATAATAATAATAATAATAATTGAATAAATTGTTATAAAAAAACAACGCTATTCTATAATGAACACTCCAAACTTATTAGACAACAAAACTATTCACTAATACAGAACTAGTACATAAAAACGCAACATGTAGTAACTATTATGTTTTCTAAACTGAGGGTGTTTGCTGGCAGTACCTGCAAACTCTCCCTCCCCCCCTTTCCGCACCATACACTATAGGCCCCTCAAAAGTGGCTAAAGAAGACAGAACTGAACCTGTATATTATCTCCAAATTCTGTAATTATTTCTTTCTTTATTTTCTGAACACGCCATGCATATGCATTACACTATAATAAAATAACATTAAGTGGGATTAAAAGCACAAACATGATTACAAAGTCCACTTTTTAACAGCTCGTAAAATCATATTACATTTTTTCACAACTGTTTTGTAGAAATTTTATATTAATATTATTTGATCTAATAATAGTACATCTAATGAGTGACGTAAAATGCAAAGAGCGCGTGTGTCTATTCAAGGTAATTTTTATAGGCATTTCTAATTTGCTAACCTTAACATACGATAAACTATATTACGTAACGCCATATAAATTCTGTAACACTCTATGCAGCTATATTTCATGCACGTGGATTTCTTGTATGCTTACTGCGTATTATGATCAAATCCATGTCTAAGGATAAGATTTATGAAGGTTATACCTATAGCCTGGAGCAAGCAGTATCGTTGTTGGTTAGGACAATATGTTATAAACCGAGATGTTAAGGGTTCGTTTCCCGATGAGGTCAGGATGGAAACAGTGAAACAATGGATTAAATATGACTATTTTAGCCACAGTATATTTTTGATGCTAACTGTGCACTGCTCCAAAGTTATTAAAATTCATTATTACTATACAATTTATTTCAATGTTTATTGTATATTGCTATTATCTAATATATAAAAATTAATGTTTGTTTGTTCGTACTTTATGCGCGGCCATACCGTTGATCCGATTGTGATGGAGCTTCTTGCAAAATGTTGAGGAGATTCCCGGGATGAACATAGGCTATGAGAGAGTTGTGATACTCAACTCCTACACCCTTAAAAATCGCCCTTTGCAGTGAAAAACGGTGAAAAAGTAGCTCTTTGCACGCTTAAATGACTTACGCTGCCTAAACCATAACATATATACAAAATTAATGTACACATAATTGAATATCTGAAAAAAAAACTCTATAAAAAAGTCACCGACAGCATATGTATATCTCTTACGGATAACTCACAATAACCATTTTTATCATTCATTGATGCCAAGATGATCGAGACAAGTACGTAGATTCCTGTGCAAGCATAGTAGCACATGGCGGGTATTCTTTTACGGATAACTCACAATAACGAATTTTGTCTTTTAGCTCATTTACGCCAAGAAGATCGAGATAAGCAGATTCCCGGGTAACACCGGGTAATCAGCACGAGAATCTTAAAATAATTACGATATAGATTTATAATTATTTTTCATTTTACTTATTCAACTAATCATAAGAAGAACATTCATTTTTGTGTTTAACTTCATTTATGCCAAGAAGATCGGGATGAGTAGATTCCCGGACAACGCCGGGTAAACAGCACGGGGTATCTAAAAATAATTACGATATAAATTTCTCCTCTTACTTATTTATCTAAACATAAAACACACTAATTTTCGTATTTCAGCTCATTCATGTCAAGAAGATCGGGATAAGTAGATTCCCGAGCAACGCCGGGTAATCAGCACGGGGTATCAGAAAAATATAAATTTGTAATTATTTTTCCTGTTACTTATTCAACAAAACATAAAAGCACATTAATATTAATTAATTTAGGCGTAGCAGCGCACGCTGGGTATTAGCTAGTATAAAATATTTTTAATTACTTTGAATGTAAGAGGTAGACAAAATAATAGTAAACATCTCCCAAATTTGCATGAATATTGTGTAGGGTCACCACAAGTATTTAAAACAGCTGCAATATTCTTCTTGCAATTGATTCATACGATTTATGAATTTATTCTATGGGCTTCTCGTGTGAAGAATTGCTATATCTTTAAGTGCGGAAGAAGATGAAAATCTTGTCCCTACTCTAGTTTCCCATTCACACCATATTGCCTCAATAATTTTCAACTCCGGAAATTGAGCTGGCCACGGTAGATGTCTGATTTCTCCTTCAGGATCTTCAAACCAGTCTTCAGAACAACCAGCAGTGTGAGTAGGGCAGTCTTGATGTCTGTACCATTAAGCTCACATGGTCCTCTAGTATGCCCTCATATATCTTAGCAGTCTCTCTGTCATTTACTGCGATAATAGCACCTACTGTACATAGTACCAGGATATTGCTACTCAAACCGTTATTGACTACAACGTTTAACTGTAGGCATTTGTGATATATAAGCTTGTTTTGGTGCTCTCCATACATATACCTTACCAGTAGTAGGTAAAAGTCTAAATTTTTACTCATAAGACCACATTACTTAATTGCTGACTATGGGTCTTTTAGCCTAGCCTTAGCCGGTTCTTTGTTAGGAGTTTCTTGACCAAGCTAATTTAGTTACGCTTATTGCCCTACATATATTATGAGTGGCATGTGGTCAGCTTACCGACCCAATGAAACATCTAATAGGCAACTAAGGTATTGTTTAGATATATTATGGTCGGTAAATTTTGCTTAGAGGCCTCTTTTTCAGGCTTAAAGCTCTTTTAGGAACCTAAAAATATTCAGTCTCGGAATCCACGGCTCATAGCCCCTTTCGGAGAACTTGTTCCTTGGATTCTTCCATCCTAAAAAATCCGTCGACCCCGGCCGGATTTGAACCCGCAACTTTCGGGACTAGAGGCAAGGAACATAACTAGACCACCGCGATCTTACATTTTTCCAATCACAAAGTAATCCAGAACTAGTGTTCTTAACATCGCTTTTATTTTTTTCTTCTTCTTCTTCTTCTTCTTCTTCTTCTTCTTTTTTTCACACTGTATGCTGCGATTCCTGTTTGTAATAATTTGTTTACTAATTGCTGCTCTGTCATAAATATCTAATTTGTGCAGCTCTTTTCTCGCTCTTCTGGTAAAAACAGTTCCTTTAAATTCTGCAGTCACTTTATCTGTAGTACTGTAGGTTTATGATGTTGTGACTTAATCCTCTACAGAACTCTCTTGCCGCTCTAATTCAGTTTCTGTTAGCTACCATTTTTCTCTTTTACAGAAGATGTTTCACATTCAGAAAAATATACAGACATAACCGTAGAAACTGTACCCCTTGAAAGTCCGAATAGTTTGGCAATTTTAGTCACTACAGCTCCAGCTAATCGTACACCAACAATTTATCATTTTTCAAAGTCACACAGGTCGGACATCACAAGCCTGGTTTCCGAGAAAAGTCTTCTCCCTTTAAATGTGGCTTTGATCCTGAAAATTCTGCTCGATTACCATTTTCGCTTTGATTTTTTTTAATTGCAGTTATCTTTTTAATTTTTGACGTAGAAATTGCCCTTCTCCTCCCAATAACAATTATTATAACAAGTTCAAGTATAAAATCATGACTGGAGTAGTAATAGTTATGGTCTTGAAACTTAAAGAATTTGACGATATCTTAGTCCATTTCAGATACAACTACAAGAGAAGAAATGCTTGTACAGTGTTGCATTAGCTTCAAAGTAAACATCTAAAATAAAATAATGCATGTTTGACAAGATCTGCAGGTTAACCATACTCATAAAATAAATGTACCAGAAAATGGGAGTTCTCCATTATTTTGTCTATCCGCTGTATATTGTTTTAAAATATATGTTACTAAATTACCCAATATATTTGTTATATATCTGTATACTTCCACTATAAATCTAATTGTCAAATACCAATATTAAAAAGAGATAATTTATAGTTGTCAAAACTTCGATTTTTTGTTAAGATAGTTAATTGAAGTTCATATTTTTTTATTAACAAACTGTTTTTGAAATGAGAAACACAGTATTCATTATTAAAACAATAAAGTGGCAAAATGATCCGTCTACAGGCCTTAGGAGGCACTTGGTGTAATAAGAACTTAAGTCTTCCATCTTTCTAGACAACCGGTGCGAGATGTCAGCTTAGTTGTCAGTCTTGGGTGACGGCCGCCTTACTTTCAGAACATAAAGCTAAAATGAGCCAACTACAGGCCATAGAAGACCCTTGGGGTAGTAGGAGGTTAAGGCTCCCATTCTTTCTAGACAATCGGCATTTTGATGTCAGACCTGCTTGATGGCCGTCTTTACCCTCAGAACAAGCGCCTGGTATTCATTTTCGTTAGAGGCTGAGTTGAACCTAGTGCCATGGTGCCGCTAGAAGTTTTGAGTCAGTTTAAAAATTCTGACCCCACCCGATACTCGAACCCTTCACCTTCCAGTTTGTAGCGTATTACCTTAACCAAATACGCTACGGAACATCCTGGTACTCATTTTAGTTATAGGCTGAATCGAACCCAGGACTAAGGTGCCGCGAGAATCTTTAGACCAGTTTCTAAAAAAATGACCCCGAGTCAGCATTTATATAAGAAACCTATTGCTGCTTACCGTGTACTGTAAGATATATTCTACCCTTTTTGTTCCAACACGGTAGGCCATTAATTTTCTTTAAAACAGCGACAAGAATAAATTGATTTTTTTTCAATTTTTGATAGTGTAACCTTCTTAATGATGAAAATTTATATTCCTACCTCTATTTCTCCAGACTTTGAAATTTAGAGTCAGATTAGCTTACTAGGGAGTTTACTATTTAAGCCAAAAATTATTGCAAGTTACAATAAGTTCTTTCATATGATTTGACTATTAACTTAAATGATTATAACTAGGGCTTGTAAGTTGAGGATTTTTTTTTTAAATTTTGTGTCTGAAGACGAGGTCCAACATAATATATAGATTTTAGGTCATTACAGGCCAAAAATGGTGGGTTTTATTTGTCTTTTCTTTACTATTTTCCAAGTCTTGACTTCTATTTTTGCAACTTTACCTTCTTTCGACTCTATTTATATCATTTGTATAGCATAATTATGCTTCTAACCGATTATACTTCTAGTTATTCTAATTTGAATTTCAATTTATTTCTCCAGGATATACATAGTGGGTTCACTGAATTCATTGTAGGTGAGGAAAAGAAATCGTTCATTCTAAATTCTCCAAGAACATCTTTAACGAACACAGAATTCCTCTTTCAAACCATGTTGAATTAAAAAATATATATAAAGTATGAAAGAAGAAGCAGTCATCAATTTCTTTCGCAATGTATGTTGCATATCGCTAGAATTGTGTACTTTTTAAATAGTATTTTATTATATTCATTAAAATACAGTTGAAATTAAATTATCATTTAATTTGAATTGCCTTTTTACGTCCTTTTTTAAGACTTTTAAGGATATCTTCAGGTCTTTTTTGTACTCCTTTTATAAGTCCTCAACTTCCGAGCCTTGCATATAACAATAATATTAAGTAATTATATCGATGCCAATATTTTTGTATAATTCAGTTTTGCACTGGAGAGGCAATTGACTTTATTAGATTTTTCTTCTATTTATTTTTCTCGTGAGACATGAATTCGGATCATACAATGTATTAAATAAGTATTTAGACTTTATGGCCTTGAGCTTAATCAACGAGGAATGAACTGATTATAATTTTAAATTGAATGATTATTTCATATCATTGTCTTTCATTATCAGCAAAGTTTAAATAATATTTTGAAATTCATGTAACAAGATTTTTAGCAGTTGTTAAACACTACGTTCACTTCAGTATTTTTTTCAGTAGACCTACTTAATGTTATCTTTATCTTTATTCTCTTACACGTGCGACATTGAACAAACTTCAGATATACTTAAGTCAGTAGGATTCCTTTTTTAAGCCCACATCAAATGTTGCAGAATAGATAATTCACATCAAACTGTAATAACATAAATATTACTTCGACATTTTATGATAAACCTAAGTGCAGTGCTTTAGTTGGGGGTACGCGGAGGAACGTCGTCCTCCCCAAATATTTGGGATGGATTTTTAAATCTATTTCCTTATAATTTACTATATTACAATATTACCAGAACCATCCATACATTGTAATTTTTTAAAAATGTCTTTAAAAACGTATTTTTTCTCTCGCATACTGATGAACAGTACCCTTCTTTATGGAAGCTTTTATAAAGATGGTATATATATATATATCCCCCCCCAACTAAAGCACTGCATACATGCAATCAGAAATTAAATTTAATATTTGGATTCAGTAAGTCAATTTAAAAAATATTTTCAGATATTAAGTAGCTCATGGTCTTTATAGGAAGCCAAATATAATAAGAACAGTTAAGTCTCGTAGACTGCGATGGGCAGGACATGTTGCACGTATGGGGAATGAAAGACTTGCATGGAAGCTTCTTGTAGGAAAGCCAGAGGGAAAACGCCCAGTTGGTAGACCAAGAATGAGGTGGGAGAATAACATTAACTATGATTTGAGGGAAGTAGATTATACAGGGAATGATTGGAAAGCATTATCTCAGTATAGGGATGTATGGAGAGTTTATGTCCGCGCGGCCATGAACCTACGGGTTCGATAGTGCCAGTTAGTAAGTAAGTAAGTATTAAGTAGCTCAATAAAAGGGTGTTATAAATTATTTTATGAATGTATTATTCTTTCGGTTAAAGATCATAAATCGAAGTAATTTATTTTAAGAGGTTAATGGAGCCATTCAATATATATATATATATATATATATATATATATATATATCTGAACATTTAGAAAGCATCCGTCAGTAGATTTACAATAATAAAGTGAAAGTAAAGCGAACCCACTCAGGAGGCCCTTGGGGTAGTAGCAGGCTCCCACTTTTTCTGGACAATCGGCACTTGATGTCAGCCGGGTTATCAAATTAACCTTGTTTTGTATGAATTAATGAGTTAGGACTGTCTCGGCGGTGGCCCCGTATTGAGTTGATCCCTCATTCAGGTAGGTCATCCATGTCCTTATGTGATCAAAATAAGTATATATGTTTTTATTATTGATTTCGTACATCTCAATGATGGATAAATCATATTTTTCTCTTCAAATATGATTTATCCATCATTGAGATGTACGAAATCAATAATAAAAACTTGGAAAAAGCCGTACTGGCTGTAATGTATAATTCCCAAATATGTCTTCTTAATAAAGGAGCCGCCATTTGCAAGATAGAAGCATGGCTTCACAGCATTTGGTGGATGGGAATTACAATGTATATAGAGAAAGATTTGCGTTTAGATCGGTACTTGCTCAGGTAGCTCAGTTGGTAGAGCACTTGGTCTAGAGAACCAAGGGTCCCGGGTTCAAGTCCCGGTCTGAGCGTATAATTTTTCTCTTCAAATATGATTTATCCATCATTGAGATGTACGAAATCAATAATAAAAACTTGGAAAAAGCCGTACTGGCTGTAATGTATAATTCCCAAATATGTCTTCTTAATAAAGGAGCCGCCATTTGCAAGATAGAAGCATGGCTTCACAGCATTTGGTGGATGGGAATTACAATGTATATAGAGAAAGATTTGCGTTTAGATCGGTACTTGCTCAGGTAGCTCAGTTGGTAGAGCACTTGGTCTAGAGAACCAAGGGTCCCGGGTTCAAGTCCCGGTCTGAGCGTATAATTTTTCTCTTCAAATAAGTATATATGTGATTAAAATTTGTAACATATTCTCCCGACAGGCCGTGTCATTAAACTAAGAATTAAAAAATAAGTAAATACATACAAAAATAGCTAGTAATTCTGGAAAGCAATAAAATATTGCAGAAACCTTTGATATATTTTTCTGAGTTTATTTTCATTTGTTACCTGTTTCGCTATCCACAACCACTCAATTGTGAAAATACAGCTTTTTGAAGTATGTTGAACCATTTACGCTATTTTCTGCATGTGAAGCCATGGTGCACTATATGCGCAGTAGATGTTTACGTCGTTTGAAAAAGTGGAAGATGCTTTCTCTGTTAAAGTTTAAAAAAAACTCTATTTGAGCTTTCATCCTCTCTAACAAATTTCTTCATTTTCATTCATGTAGGGTTTCCCGTTTCATTGTTTTTTTTTTGTGAAGCTAAATAAAATTACCCTCCATGGTATCTTTACCTTGTCATGGTGGAGTGGCTTGCGTGCTTAAATGATCCCGATAGCTACGCCGGCGGTAGCATTGCTGCCGATAGGGTTACCCATACCAGACTGGTCGAAGGTGATAAGCCAGACGAAAAAAGTACCTTGATCGAAAGAGTGACGATCTCTCACCGTAAAAATACGACCGTCAAGAAATGCGGACATGGGTTCCACTGATGGAAAGCTTATGTCCGCGCGGCCATGAACCTACGGGTTCGATAGTGCCAGTGAGTTAATGGATTTTTGATATGTCTGTTTCTGGAATGTAGTGAAGTAGCCTTTATATCCAATATATCCTTGAAAATAGATAGAATTGTTTCGTTTGTCGCAGTTTACAATGTGATCTGCATGAATAATTTTTATTTACATATGAATGTCGCAGATTTTCGCACGAAAGCCATGTGACTAGCAACCGGTTTTATTGCGTAAGTATGTGAAAACATTTTACCAACATAAGTGGTGTATACTATAAAGTATATCCGGTTTCCTGAAAGTATTCAAGTGCGTAAAATATTTAAGCGTTTCGATCCACATAACTCATTTACTGCAAAATTTGAAATGGTCAGATAGAAGATCAAGAAAATTTAAAATTTGTGAAGATATTTAGAATAGATATTACACACACACACACACACACACTCACACACACACACACACACACACACACACACACACACATATATATATATATATATATATATATATATATATATAATGTATGTATGTGTTTACTCTCGATCGTTGGAGAAATTTCTACTAAGTTAAACCCCTAGCAATCATAAGGGAGTGAGAAAGGATGAAAAATATGTTCAAAATGACCGAGATTAGTGTGGAAACCAGGTTTTCGGGGTCACTAAGTAGGATGATGGAATTTAAGACCGCAATGTATTTCTATTTGCCCTATGGAGGTGAGGGGTGAGAAAGGCGAAATATATGTAAAAATGGCCGAAATTAGTGTTGAATCCATAGTTTTCTGGGTACTAAGCTGATTGGTGACAGTCCCAATGATATTTAATCCTAATTTTGACCCTAGTGCCTCTAGTAAGGCGAGAAGAGGTGAAAAATAAAATGTCCAGAAGACCGAGATTAGTTTCTGAACCATAGTTTTCCGGGTCGCTATGCTGCTTGATAAAAGTCCCGATGACATTTAAGCCCAAATTTAACTCCTAGCACCCCTAATGGGGCGAGGGGGAAAGATGGAGTGAAAAATAAAGCAACAACTCGACTCTATGGCGTGATAGGACTAGAAAGCCCTTGGTCTACTATCCAATTGCTGGTCTCACTTCTACATGTGTTAATAAGAGAGGTGGACGCTCTTCCAACTAATACAGTGGCAACATGTGGTTACTACGTTCGAGCCCCAGCCGAATTTATAGCTGAATTTCTGAACCTGGAGCTGCTATTTATTGTGGTTACCCAAATTCCTCATTATGCTGGGTTGACACCGTTCTCATACTGGCCGAAATTCCATGAGAAAGTTTCTACCCCTATGGGGTATCGGCCAAAAAAGTCAACAATGACTGAAATTAGAGCCATTGTTTCGGAGTCGCTCCGCTGACTGGTGGCAGATAAAATGTCGTGCAAGTCTAAGTTTGAATCCTAGCACCCTAGGGGGTGAGAAGGGATTAAATTAAATATTATGTCTAACCTCACCGTGATTATTCTTCTTCCATAAAATATAAGATCAAGTAAACCTTTATTAGTGCCAGAGATAGGTCCACAGTAACTATAACAATAGTAGTGTTATTGTACCTAGTGATCTTATCTCCAGATAATGTATGAACATCCGTCCGTATCCGTAGTAATTCTGCCCGAGGGCAGGTCTTTCACTGCAATTATAGCATTTTCGTGCTATGCTTTGCAGTTTTACTAGGGAATTGTAGGTGTGGTAGCTTCCCGTTGCTTTCCACACCGATGAAGGATGATGATGATGATGAGATGATAATGATGATGATGGTGGCCATATGATTTCGGGGACCGTTTTGGCCTTAAAGTTTTCCTGACATTTGTCTTACAGGTGAGGAAAAACCCCGAGTAAAACCTCACCCAGAAAGCTGCCCCGACCGGGGATCGAACCCGGGCCCGCTGCATGACAAGGCAGCACGCTACCTCGAGACCACAGCGGTGGACCAGTATGAACATATAGAGTTTCAATAATAAAATTAAAACAATTCTGGCAAAATGTACATCATATAGGCCTACTGTATAAAGATTTAGAGGTGAATTCGAAAGTTGGTATCACATTCCATATATAGCATGGCAGCTTTAGGCTATTTGAAAACATCCAGTTATCGAATAGATGACCTTCCAATCTAAATAAATCACATTAGAAAGAATTTTAAATTTCAGTGCTTCCAGGCAAAAGAGGTGACTGAATTCCCCATCGACCTTATGATTCCAGTCGGTCTATAGCTCCGAGTCTAATCTAACTCAATATTCTTAAGAAATTCGTCCAGCAATTATTCCTGGAGCTACGTGGTAGACACGCAAGTTTGTCTTTTTCAATTTTTATTACAGTGTTTAAATTCATTTGCATCCTTAAACTGCCACTGGAAATTAGCATTAAGTAAAAAAAAAATAGAGGAACATATGTTTAACCAAAGGCACAAAATAAATATAGAAACAATTTGAGTTTTTGTCTTTTGTAATTATGAATTGAAGATTTATGTAAAATTAGAATAGACATTCAAAAATATTTTATTGTACAGTATTAGAAATACGAACAAATTATCATTTGTAACAGAAAAACAAAGCGGAAATTTGAGATTTATTATTTTAGGAATCAATGTTTCCATGGTTATTTCATCACTCAGTACTTAGTGTGTCCTCCGTGAGCTTCAATGACTGCATTACACCTATGAGGCATGCTTCGCAGAAGCCTTCTTACAGAAAATTGTGATATTCTCTCCCATTCCTCATTGAGTGCATTCAAAAGTCTTCCAGGTTCTGTGGCACATCAGGACGCTTACGAACTAGTTTTTCCAGCTTAACCCACATATGCTCTATCAGATTCAGGTCCGGACTGCATGCAGGCCAGTCCATCACTCGAATTTGGCATTCTTGCAGCACATCTCTGGTAGCCTGTGCTGTATGACATCTAGCGTTATCATGAATTAGAAGAAAATTAGGAACCATATCATAAGCAAAGGTACGACATGTTGATGGATAATGTCATTAATGTAAACATCAGCATTCAAGTGCTGTGGGACAACAACAAGCTCTGTCCGAGACTCAATAGTAATCCTAACCCAAACCATAACCGATCCACCTCCAAATCTGTCACGTTCAATAATTGTGGCTGAATCAAAACGTTCACCAGTAGGCCTACGTCTCCATACACGTGTACAACGATCAGAACCCGTTAAACGAAATCTTGATTCGTACATAATATTAGATTACCCTTCCATCGGCGGAGCTGCCAGTTGACATGATTCTGAGCAAATAGAGCCGGGTTTCTTTGTGCTGACGTGTTAAACGAGGGGTTTTAAAGGGGATTCTAGATCTCAATCTTGCATTTCTCATTCTATTTCTTAGAGTCTGATCAGAAATTACCGCCCCATTTGCTGTTCGTAAATCATTTTGTAGATCACTGGCTGTAGATGTTCGTCTGCGCAAAGCTGATAGGACGAGAAATCCATCCTGTACCTCTGTAGTCTTCTTCTTACGGTCTTGCCCGGGCCGCCTCTTGTATCCACTTGTCTCTCTACATCGCCTCTACAGTCTATGGATGACGGAAGGTCTGATATCAAGAATCCCAGAATGGAATCATAGCGAATGGAACGGCCATTTTCGATCAATGAAACTGCTCATGCAACTAATATTTCATTTAGATGTCTCATTGCTCTGTATTGGCTTCAGAGAACACAAAATATCAATTTCATATCACAGACTATTCTTCAAACCTTTTATTTTTTTTTTAATATAAGTCAATAAGCACACACTTTGGTTTCAGCAAGTCTTGGAACTTCACAGAATGAAGTCAGTCACACATCACATATTAGGTCATAACTCTGGTCTTAATTGTGATTTAGGATTTGTTTTTTTATTTAGAATGTAACTTGAAATGTGCCCTCCAAACGGTATTTTGGAAAATTGATTTAGGAATGACATTTCAGAGAATGATGTAGCTGACTTGTTAAGCTGCATGATGAGTTGACAATTAAGTCTATCAGTCACACATACTTTAATAAAAAATAAATAGCATTGTTTTTCTTCAGAAGTTGTATGTTTGTGCACTGTCATAATCACATACTTTTCCTCTATCATATCACGTAGGCAACACTCCTAATTTCGATCAATTGTATTATTTACGCAAGCAATTTGCTGCAAAAGCGTACTGTAAATGTCAGTCAGTCACACATGGAATTACTCTTCTATACCAGTGGCGTGCGGTGATCAGAGCAATTAACCCAGCTGGTATGACGTTTAGTTTATAAAAACTTTTATTCCGTATTATTCAGTTTATAAATAATATGAACATTTATTACTGTAAATGTGTTTACATTAATCTTCGATAATAATACAACATATAAAAATGAACATTTAAATATTCATACTCATGCATGCACTATTTAATATAAGTAGCACATGCAGTGATTTTTTTGTTAGATCCGGTAAATCTGAAGTTGGGCCTACCTTGTTGTACGCGGTCATTTTTCTCGTTGAAAAGTCTGCATGAAAATGATCTAGTATGTAAATTATAAATTAGGCCTATACAGTCATTTACATTCAATTTTACTAAATTGGCAAATGGAATTTATCAGTAACACTTTAAAACTCGTAAAAACGTATTAATAGCGCATTTAAACGAACTCAATGGCGATATTAAATTCAACTGTTGCTTTGCACAAATAATATTTATACACGTTCGTAATAATTTAATGTTATTATGCAGATATATAATATAAATAAAGCTTCTTAAATTAACAGGTTGCTATAGATGAAAAAAGTACCGGATAATTTTAATTTATTTTACTTTTTTTTTTGTAAAAATATAACTAATATAAATTAAATAAGCTATTATAAATTAAAAAATTTAACTGAACAATAGAGAAATACAGAACAAACTGGAAAGAACACTTGGCAAGGATGACTGAGAATAGAATACCAAAAGCAGCATTCACCACGAGGAAGAAGAAGTTCGGGAAGACCAAGGAAAAGATGGAAAGAGCAGCAATTTGGAGCCGGAATAGGCTAGTAAATAAGCCTAAACCGCGAAGAAGAAGAAGAAGAAGAAGATAAATTTAAAATGTTATTTCGAAAAATTCTATTATTATGGAATTGACACATGCCAAATCAGCCTATCACATTTCTTCGACAAATTAATGTTTCGTGAATCGATAGGTCGAAACGTCATTCCATCTTGTGTATATTTAGTCGAGTTGTGACGTTAACTGTATCCAGCTAGCTGGTATTCAATACAAAAAAATCGATGGAATAAGACATAAGTTTCGTCTAGTGGGTTATCGCTGGTCTAGTGTGGGTTATCGCTGGACTTAGCAGGCACATATCAAAATATATTATATTGTGCTTGTGCAGATTCATTTAGTGGGTTATCGCTGATTCATCTTCAGCGCAGTAGCTGGTGTTGGTGGGGATAACATAGAGGAAATCCTCTATGTGTTCCTCTATGGAGATAATGTGAATACACATAAGACTCCGTCAAACCAATTGCGATAGTCTGCTGCCGCGGCGGGAATTTTGAATTTTGATGTTCATGCATAATTGATTTGAATTAAATTTGGCAAATATATTATTTTATTTTAATCCGAAATTATTAATATACTAATTACCCCAGCAGTACTGGGCTTGCTGGGGTTGAATGCACGTCACTGATCTATTCAAGTAATTAATTAATTTATTTATGTTTACTTTGTTATATTAAAATGAAGTGACGGTGCCTGCCACTAAATGTGAGTTACAAATTCCTCAACAGACCGGCCATGACGGTGTACAGCATTTAGTGAAGTTAACACTTCTGTATCCCTGGTCTAGATGTATCAAGTATATGTTTTCACGATTAATTTGAAACAACTTTATCAGATTCCGCGATTCGATTTGCTAATGAATCGAACCAGCTCCTATTTTCATTATTTCATTTCTGCCTAAATCTTTGTTCCTGTCTGTTTCTAGCCAAGGTTGTCAACGTTGGGACAGTCCTGTTTCCATTATCTATGAGACTTTTAGTAATAAAGTATTTCCTCTGGGTACGTTACTGGCGTTCCGCAGACGACCAAGTTCTGATATCTAGTTCAGAAGATGGTCTACAGAAATCACTCTTTCAGTTAAATAACAATATACAGGAATATAATTTCAAAATATCAATAAGTAAAACGAAAAATCCTAGCTTTTAAGGGATCAGATACCGTAAGAGCTAAACCCATTGAACAAGTGAACCATTTAAATACCTGGGTTATGAAATCTCCTATTTTAAAAATGAAGATCTATTTAACAAGCTTAATAAATTTAATTATATATGTGGAACAATCAAAAGGATATTTAAAAGCACAAGAAAAGAAACAAAACTAAAATTATATAAAGTAGTGGCAGTCCCCTTACTATTGTATGGTAGTGAATTTTGGGTTTTAACTAAAAGAGAAGAGAAGATCATAGAAGCAGCTGAAATGAGATTTCTGAGAAGTGTGACTGGTTGCAAAACTTCTAGATAAGAGAAGAAGTGAAGATATTAGAAATGAGCTAAATATCTTTAAACTCTTAGGGTAACAGAGTGGAACCCTTGAAAGAGGTAGTCCACTCCAGGGAGTAGGCGCCCCCTGCCCTTTTGTGAGCTCCAGGTCCCACTCGCCCAGTGGGTAGTACCTGGGTAGGGCCACCTCCACAGGGTTACGTAGGGAGAAGAGAAGTCCCCAAAGCTGTAGTGAAGGCAACTTCTCTAGGAGATGAACAGTCCGAAATTTCAGTTCCCTGCCCTCCAGGAAGAGGTGTTCGGCTAGAGGCTGGTAACCTCTACTAGTAAAAAATAAACTTACTCATAAACTTCAGCAGAAGAAAGGCCGGATTGATAAACCTTATGACGACCACAGCAAGAAAAAGTAAAGTATAAAAAGAGTTTTGGAATACATGACCAGCTTAAAATAGCGACTTGGAATGTCAGAGACTTGGGAAGCAAAGAATTCTAACTGACAAAAGAAAAATATATATATATATATATATATATATATATATATATATATATGAATATGAATATATTAGCTGCCTCAGAAACAAAGAAAAAATTGAAAGGATCACAAATGATAAATGATATGATGATGTTTTACAGTGGAGTAAGTCAGAAAGAAAGAGCGAAAGCAGGAGTGGCGATTTGTGGATAAGAAATGGGGATCCAAAATAGACATGTATAATTGTATTAACGAAAGAATAACGACAATGCGATTTAAGCATAATAGAGGACATATGACAATTATAGCAATATATGCACCGGAGGAAGGGAGGGATGAAGAAACAAAAACATTTTATACTACTCTACAAAAGGAAATAAATAAGATAAACAAGAACGACATAATAATATTATTAGGAGACTTTAATGCTAGAGTGGGGAATCAACCAGTGGCAAATGTAATTGGGATCCACGGAGAAAACGTCATAAATAAAAATGGACAAGAATTAAAACAATTCGCAATTTTTAATGATTTTAAAATAAATACATTTTATAAGAAAAAAAATATTCACAAATACACATGGTCAGCACCAGGTTTTCGTTCACTGATAGATTATTGTGTTAATCAATAAGAAAGCATCGTCATTATTAACAGATACGAGAGTATTTAGAGGAAGTGACTTCTATTCAGATCACTATTTAGTAATCTCAAAAATAAATATATTAGCGAGATGGAAGAACTAAAAACAAATATAGAAATAAAGAGACCACATTCAAAGTACATTTATTACAAGATAAAAGTATACAAAATCTGTATCAGAATAGGCTAAATGAACAATTAATATTAAAACCTACATCCGAAGAAATAAACCGAGAATGGGATAATATAAAAGAAAGCATTGATAAAGCAGCATATGAGGCATTAGGAACAAAATATAAAATATATAATAAGAAGGGTTTAAGAATATGGAATGAAGAATTAGAGAGGATAATAAAAGATAAAAAAGAGGCTTATCACAAATATTTACAGAATAGAACACTAGAATTAAGAGCTGAATACAAACATAAAAGTGCAATAGCCAAAAGAGAAATTAAAAACGCACACAAAGTCAGTTGGGATAGATATATAAGCAGACTAGAATACGATATACATGGGCAGCAAAAAATAGCCTATAAAGTAATGAAACATACAAATAAACAAGAAAAAAATACAATACAGATCAATGTAATTGAGGAGAAACAATGGGAAGAACATTATAAAAAACTGTGGTATAATGAAAATAAAATAACTAAAGATAACATGTATGAGCGTGAGATAGGAATAGATATGATAACAATGGAAGAATTAGAAGAAGTACTGGAAACAACCAAGAACAGAAAGGCAGCTGGAATATACGGAATTAATATGGAATTAATAAAATATGGAGGATTTTCTTTTAAACTGAGATTATTACATTTTTTAAATTTATGTTGGAAACAAGCAACAATACCAGAAACCTCGACAACAGCAATAGTACAATCTGTTTATAAGAAAGGAGAACGTAACGACTGCAACAACTACAGAGGAATAAGTATTTTAACTGCAGGCTATAAAATATACTCAAGATTCTTAACATTTAGGTTAAAACAAATAGCAGAGGTAATGTTAACAGAAGAACAAAGTGGATTCAGACCAGGGCGTTCATGTATGGATAATATTATATATACGATAAGAGAATTTATACACAAAAGAAGAGAATATAACAAGGAAACACACATAGCTTTTATTGATTTTGTCAAGGCATTTGATAAAGTAGATAGAGGAAAACTTTGGACAATTTTAAAAGAAAAAGGAATTCCGAAACACTTAATAGCAGCTATAAAGAGTTTGTACTGGAACACAAATTTTGTTATAAAAACTTGAAATGAAGTAAGTAAAAATAAAATTCATACTAATCAAGGAGTTAAACAAGGATGCAGTATCTCTCAAGTTTTGTTTAACCTATACATCAATGATATAATAAAAAAATGGAATGAAGAAACAAATAAAGGAATAAAATTAGATAAAACACACTACTTGAAAACATTATTATACGCTGATGACCAGGTAATAATAGCAAATACGGAAGACGAACTTCAAAGGCATATTTTTAAACTACATAATATATGTGAACAATATAATCTCAAAATATCCATAGAAAAAACTAAGGTAATGGCATTCCGAGGGAAAAATCAAATCAGATCCAAAATAGGAATAGGAAACAAAATCATAGAACAGGTGAACCATCTCAATTATCTAGGATGTGACATTGCATTTAATTATGATAATGAAATAACTAATAAAATAGCAAAATTCCAGGGAATATGTGGTACGATAAAACGATCACTAAATAACAAAACAACAAGAGAGACCCAATTGAAATTTTACAAAACGTTGGCAGTACCGGTACTGCTCTATGGTTCAGAAGCCTGGATACATACAAAACAAGATCTAAGTAGGATAACGGCGGCAGAAATGAAATTTTTGAGATCTGTTAAAGGGTACACTAAGGAAGACAGAATCAAGAACACAGAAATAAGACAGGAACTTGAAATATTTGCAGTAACTGATAAAATAGATACATATAGACAAAAATGGAAGCAATACATAGACAGAATGAATGAAGATAGATATCCAAAACAAATAACAAAATACAAACCTAAAGGCACCCGAGATGTGGGCAGACCTAGAAAGAGATGGGCTGAAGTCGGAACGGGTCAACAGACCTAATCCATGAATGCAGATGATGATGATGATCTTTAAACTCTTAGATAGAATAAAAGAATCTAGAAAAAATGGAAAGAACATGTTCAAAGAATGGAAGTTGATCGCATTCCCAAAATTATACTTAAATACAAACCAAAAGGACGCAGGAATGTTGGTAGACCGAAGAAGAGATGGATCCAACTTTTGGATGAGAATCTATGAGACCGGAACAAGCCACATGGGCTTAATCCGTGATTGTTGATGATGATTGAACCAGCTCTATTTATGAGATACGAGTTGTCTTTGTTAATTTCCTATTCATATAATAATTTTAAATACGTAAAACGAACAGAAAACCTGAATAAGATTCGCGATCGTCCTAGGCCAACTGTGTTTGTACTGTTCATGATTTGTTGACTACGTTCCGGTCAGATAAATATTATGACAAAAGTTAGAAAAACAACTGACCTCCCGTACAATAAAACGGAAGACAAAAGTGTAATGCTTATTGTTAAGATTCAAGAACGTTAGCATATCTAATATGTGAGTAAAATAACCTTCAACATAAGTATTTCTGGTTGAGTTCACGGTCACTATTTCTAAACACTGAGCACAATTTTGGCAAGAAACCGCACATGTAGATGTCTGGCGCGTGTTGCAAATGAACGACCATGAACGACAACAAACTGATATAACTAACCATTATAATGACCGCGGCTGTCATGGCCACAATACTATCCAGTTCACTGCAAGCATACTGTCTACTTTTTTCTAATATCTTTACACAACAATGTACATTTGTGCGCAATTCTACTTATTAAATGATGTAAGACAGCACAATTATTGTGTGTGTTCTCTGTGCGGATGTAAATGCAGCCAATACCATTTAGAAACTGTGTACAAAAAGGACAAAAAGCTTAAACGCTTACAGCAAGAAAGTATTTTAATGCACATTTGTGCGCAATTCCACTTATTAAATTATATAAGACAGCACAATTATTGTGTGTGTTCTCTGTGCGGATGTAAATGCAGCCAATACCATTTAGAACTGTGTACAAAAAGGACAAAAAGTTTAAACGTTTACAGCAAGAAAGTATTTTAATGCACATTTCTGCGCAATTCTACTTATTAAATTAAATACCTTTATACAGTAAAACTTGTTTAATCCGGAACGTGAATAATGCGGAAATCTGTCCAATGTGAACAAATTGATTGGTCCCGGCGAAATAATAGTAATTTCATGTGTATTTATTTTGCATAAAACGGAATCTGTCCAACGCGGAAACGGAAGGATATTTCTGCACAATTCGTGAAAAAAACACATTTATAAAGCGGAACGACAGAGTTAAATTCAGTTTCCACTTTATTGAATTCCCGTTTTAGGCCAAAAAAAAACAATAAGGAATGATTCCTGCCGTAGAGTAAAGTAGAGAGATTCTACCTGTGCCTGAAATTTTCTTCACTTACTGCACACCCGTTATGCGAAATACAGATACCTGTCTTACAAATAACAAATTGCATTGTAAAATCTTAAATTAGTTTGAATTCCAAGACTGATCTTTCACAGGTAGTGTTCTGAATTTACGGAATAAAGATGGCTGAAACGTATGTATCATTGTCATTAAAAGAAAAAGTGAAAGTGATTGAAGATAAATCTCCTAATTTCCGGAACGATGCTCCAAAGTCAAGCTCTGGTCGTTGCTAAATCCCTAGGGAATAACGATTTCAAGGCATCTTCAGGTTGGTTGTGGACAGTTTTAAAAGACGACACAATGTAGTGTGGAATGAAATTTGACGGGAATCAAAGGATGTGGACGAAAGTTAGTTACTGAGAGGAAGCCGAAACTGCTTACTTTAATTTCAAGATATGCGCATAAGAGACATTTTAACGCTGACGAAACGGGACTGCCTTTTTCGCGCGTAACCGTCGAAGTCGCTAGTACGTACTATACTTCAATTTTCTACGGCAGTGGAACTACAATTAATCCAGGACGTAAAAAGACATATACGGTACCCTATAATCCAAGATTATTAATAAATTTTAGTTGTTTATAATGCGGAGTTTTGTCTAATGTGGAAAAACAATTTGGTCCCATGCGATTCCGCTTTGAGCAAGGTTTACTGTATTTAAAAATTCAGCCTACGTCTGTTTGTGTTCGCAAAACTCGAAAAGTAGTCGGTCGATTGAGATGGTGTGACAAACGCTGATGTCACATGTAGGTCAAGCCTCTCACCCAACAATAAAAACAAAGTTTGATATTTTCTACTAGATGATTGTAAATATGTGAAATTGAAATATAAGACGTTACTATGTAGAGTATAAAAGAAGTGGGCTACTCTATGCTAGGGCACCACCTGTGAATATTCGATCGGAGATAAAGTGACTGTTAACTTCATGTTTTTAACATCCATCCATAGTAATTCTGCCCGAAGACAGGTCCTTCACTGCATTCATAGCATTTTCATGCTATGCTTGCAGCTTTACTAGGGAATTGTAGGTGTGGTAGCTTCCCGTTGTTTTCCACACCGGCGAAGGATGAGGATGATGATGATGATGATAATGATAAGGATGAGGATGACGATGATGGCCATATGGTTTCGGGGACCGTTTGGGCCTTAAAGTTTTCCTGACATTTCTCTTACAGGTGAGGAAAAACCCCGATAAAAACCTCACCCAGAAAAAACTGCCCCGGCCGGGGATCGAACCCGGGCCCACTGTGTGACAAGGCAGCACGCTACCTCGAGACCACAGCAGTGGACATGTTTTAACATATTCAACCAGAATGTTTCTTTTTATTCGCATACGTCATCCTACTATTAATTCCCAATAAATTAAGGGGAGTTACAACGTGACAACATATGTTTCCACTAGAGCCAATTGCCGACATGTTTACTCACAAGTAAGGTGAAAGGTGATTCTATCCCTGGAATCCACATAAATTAGTGACAAGTTACGGTTAAAAAATGGGGGAAGTTAGTGTTAGTTGAGCAAGTAGGGTGAGAAAATGGGCAAGTTAGTGTACACCAGATTAGTTTAGCATTCACTTGTTTGTTAACGTGTTTTTGTGATAGGTTGGGTACATTTTCTGAACAATGGCTAATACATATTTTACATTGTAAATATGGTGATTTTTAGGTACTTTGAACTCAACATCTCACTTCATTTTAAGGCATTTCTCATTTTAAAAATCAACATATATATTTCTCTCAGTTAATTGTTTACACACTGAAAAAAATAAATTGTGTGTTTTTCCGCTTTTTATTTGAATTTAAGTAATAGGTACGGTGGCATATAATCTCCAAAATGTGTATGCATGCAACTGCCCTGCCGAGCGTTTTAAGGCATGATGCTTTGGATCAGAGCTACAGGACTTGCATTGATTCGAGTTCTCATGGAACCGGTGCCAATTCAGCATCTTGAAAAATTGGGTAGCTACAATAAGTAGCGACTCCAGGTTGAGAAAACCAATTCTAACGGCTGGGAGACCGATATACTGACCACATATCACCCTTATATTGTCTACATGATCGTTCAGCTCTGAGATGTACATGTGAGCCTAGAAGTCGGCTGGTAGGACAAGAGCCTTCTAGGCCTTTCGCGCCATGGAATAGTACGTAGTAAGTTAAATGAATGCAACAAAAATGTATTATATTCTTTTATCTACAGATAAATTAAACACTGATTTTAATCTCATCTTTTTTTTTAAAGTAACTAGGCCAAATATATAAGTCTAAAATACACATCGAAATTATATCCCACTGTGAAAACTAAACTAAGCAGTAATTTTAGCTGCAGTTAATCTGGATATATTAAAAGGTAACAGTGAAAAAATACTTGGAAGAGAATGTATAATTAAAACAATAGAGTAGTTCCAATAGTACCATGTAGGCCTAATCCGTGAAAAAAAATCTTAAATAACAAATTGAATAAACTTCACAATCTAGAATAGGCCTAATTATTTTATACCGTGTTCCTTGATAGTTGAAATATTCTGAATTTTGTAATCGGTCCTAATGTACTAGTGGTTACTTTGCTCGCCTCTGGTTCCGAGGTTTGTGTGGTTGTAACCCGGCGGGGTCGACGGATTTTTAAGGGTGTAAAAATCCCTTAAGAAGAAAAGCTAAACCATGTGTTCCGTGTCGTAGATTTATGGAAGGTAAAATAACCTCAATACCGCGCCGTAACCGAGCGAATAAAGGTATTATGTCTTAGTGCAGAGCTAGGGGACTTCCGTGGCTTGAGTACCCATGTGGCAAGAAATTTTCTCATAGAATTTCAGGCACTGTGGGGCTAGTGCATACCCAGAATCCTGCCGAATTTGGATCTACAATAAATAGCTGCTTCGAGTTGGAAAAACCAACTATAACTGCTGGGGAATCCGAGATGCTGACCACATATCACCCGTATACAATACTAGCTGGATTAAAATGTGTGGATGTGAGACCAGCAGCTGTATAGTAGACCAAGGCCTTCACATTATTATTTTTTTTAAATAACCTCAAACTTAAATAAGAGATCTCTGAACAAAATTGTTGATGCCCAGATTTGCATTGCGACGTTTATGACCCGAGCTGTTAAAGAGCGTCGTTGAATTAAAATAACAAGGCTAACTGAATTTTGTAACGTTTCCTTTCGATGATGGGTTGGAAAAACTAGATTTAAAAGTGTTGACATCCGCTATACTACGCTTTCCAATCATAATATATCTATCCTAACATACGCAATTCCCAGGTTTCGGTATAATAGAGAATAGGCCTGAATTATTTTGTGTGTGATCAATAGATTCCAGACTTAGATGGCGTCATTGGGCATTTCAAAGTGATTGTAAAAACAATAATCGATCAATGGGTTTTGAGACATTAGAAACATGGCAAACAGACAAGTAGACAGTCCAATAATCCGACATCAGCAATAGTTACGGTTCAGTAACTTCGTCTTGTAAGCCAATGGAATCTTTCGCATGAGTGACCCGGAAGTATAAAACTCTTTCATGTGAGAAAATACAAATACTGTCGCAACTTCCAAGAAAACGTGTTATTCTTGTGTATCTTTTGTTTCTGCAATTTCTACCACTGACCATTTGTATAATTTTCAAGCTCTCTCCATCTTTATGTTAAACTATGAGTAATTTGGCAGTATGCATTATCAGTCTAGGAACCGGCTTTACATTCTAAAATTAAAAGAGAAGAGACTATATTTAAAAGTACCCATAACCTAAGTGGAGATTCTGATACATGCATCATTTTATTTCTTCTAACATATGCATTTTTATCTTCTTGTCTTGTAAGCCCATGTTTCCCATAACAGAGATTTAGGCGTTCTCCCCCTACATGGAAGAATTTGAACCATACTAATTTAGTTACACTTGTTTTTGTATAGATGTCATATGAGTGGTCCGTGGTCAGCGTTCCGCCTCATACTGACATCTAGGAAACCAAGGTAGTACTAGGAGGGGAAAATTCGGTAAATTTTGCTTAGGGGCCTTTTCATTCAGGTTTAAGGATCTTTTACGAGCCTTATGCATTTTTATAAGATCATAATTTTGCGTTACGCACTATATAGATCTCGGATTTTAGTTTTTAGAGCCAAGGATATACGAGTTTCTTGAAAAGTTGTAGCACATAGAAGAATTTATGTAAAAAATGCCTGTTTAACCCATTAGCGCCTTTTTGTTCTTTTAGCCTAAAATTGCCTTATTGGAAATACTTTACAACATCTGAAGCGATTTTTTTTCTAAGTTCCTATCATACATCATGCGCATGCGTCAACAAACAGTAAGCTGTTTACGTTATGAAATCACGGGATGCAGCCAACATATTCACGATATTTAACGAACCTAAAAGCTAACATAACGCAATTTAAATACTCTAACTTGTGAAAAACCAACCTAAAAGTTAACTTAACGCAAATTAAGCATTCTAACCTGTGAAAGAATGCAACGCCCAAAAATAAATAGTAAGTTCTGAAATTCTGAAGTTATGTGTACATTTAATTAGTACATACTCTATGTTGGCTGTACTGGAACAACCTTTCTTGTTTCATAGAATATTCGTTAAAATCAAAATGGCTGGCACGTCTTCATGTTACGTATGTAGATAAATATCGTTCATTCATAGTGTTCTGCCCAAGAGCAGGTCTTTCACTGCAAACTCAGCATTCTCCACTCTTTCCTTAACTCAGCTTTCATTTTTGTATCTGCATACAAACCATTTATTATAATATTGTCTATCATCTGATGTCTTTTTCTGCCTCTAACTTTATTTCTGTTGATCATTCCTTTTCCTCTTCTTTATGAGTTCCAGCATTATTCTACCTTAACCCACTCTGCCTAACACATCTTTATTTTTTTATTTTGTCTGTCCATTTTATACGTTCCATCCTTCTCCATATCCACATTTCAAAAGCTTCCAGTCGCTTATCCTCATTCCGTCGTAATGTCCAAGTCTTTGCACCATACAATGCTACACGCCACACTTCACTAGCCTCTTCCGCAATTATTTTGCCAATGGTCCGCAGAAAATGCTTCTCTTCTTGTTAAAGGCTTCTTTTGCCATTGCTAGCCTCTGCTTTACTTCTTGATCGCAGTTCATGTTACCACTGATAGTACAACGCAAGTATTTGAAGCTCTCCACTTGCTCAATTGCCTCATCTTTAATCCTTATGTTTATCTTCCTTGGTTTTCTTCCTATAATCATGGCCTTTCTTCTTATTTATATTTATCGTCTTTCCATAATCCTCGCCCTTGTCATTTAGCTCCATCAGCATGTTTCTCAAAGTTATTGCATCTTCTGCTAGCAAAGCCATATCATTAGCAAATCTTATGCACTTTATTATTCTTCCTCCCATGTTTACGCCTCCCGTATTCCTGAAGAGGTTCTTCATTAGGTCTTCCAGGTAGATGTTGAAAAGAGTAGGTGATGAGGACATCCTTGGCGTACCCCACTTCCAGTTTCTCTTCCGTCTGACATTTCTTCTCCTATCTTCACTTTTATTCGCTGTTTCATATAAAGATTACCTATGAGCCTCCTCTCCTTCCAATTCACGCCAATTTTCTTCAAGATCCTCATGAGTTTATTTCAATTCACTCTGTCAAAAGCCTTTTCCAGGTCAACAAATACTGCATAAACTTATTTATCTTTTTCTATATTTATATCTTTCTCCTATTGTTCGTATCAATCCAATTGCATCTCTCGTACCCTTTCCCTTCCATAAATATCATAGAAAAATATATGCATATTAAAATAATCGTTAGAAAAATTTAAAAAAATAATTGTAAAATAGTGGGAAATAATTTGAAAAATGAAACCCTAAGAATAAAATTTGACAGGAGTTTATGAAGGGATTTAAAAAAAAAAGTCGCGTCACAGGTTGTGAAGTTTAGCCGCCTTATTTAATTAAATTTACATAATTAGTTCCAGTTCAGCATTATCAGGTTCTCAGAAATTTCCGGAGATCTTTGGAATTTTATCAGAGCATACAAAGGGTGTAAAAATGTGACTTTTTATTTGAGGTCAATTAATAGAGTGATTTCAGAGTGTCAGTGCGTACGGTTAGGGACCCTTATTCAAATCTTACTCATCTCCATATTCATGTTAACTTTTTTTTTTTCCTTGTCTATCCCAGCAAGAGTAAGCCTATTATTACATCACGGACAGATTTAATTGGTCCTGTCTCACAAAACCTTTAATTTTATAATTTTCATACATTCTTTTCCTGTGTCTATGTTTCCTGAGCCTTTAATTGTCAGTTTCTGTTTCCCTTGAAAATATCGAATAGTCTTATCTTAAGTTGATTTCTCTTGTCTTATCCAATCTGATTTTCGATTTTAGTCTGTTATTTAGAGATACAGTATTTTTATTTTAAACTAAAAAAAATACCTATGTTAACAAATAATCATCATCATCATAGTACATTCATGAATTTAGGCCATTTGTTGACCTGTTTCGGCATCAAGAGAAACACCATCCAGAAGTCTTTTGAGTGGACGGCCTGGTCTTCTTCCTGCAGGTTGATATCTTAACATTTGTTTGGGTATCCTGTGATCTTCCATTCGATGAACATGTTGCATCCATCTTGACTTATAATCAGAAATTTTGTTTTCTAAAGGTTCCATGTGTAATTGTTCTAAAATGTCTTCATTTTTTTTTTTGTGATCTAGTAGTGTGTATCCTGCAGTCCTCTGAAGGTATCTCATTTCAGCAGATCTAAGTCTCTGTATATCCTTCTGTTTCAACGTCCATACTTCGCTACCATACAAAAGAGTTGGAAGAGCCAGTGTTTTTATACACTTTTAGTCTTGAAGTTTTTTGATGGGACTAACTGTGGCTTGAAAGATAAGAATTTATTAACCCTAAAATTCTTTAAAATTTAGATATTTTTGCATTTATCATCCTTTCTTCTTCATTAGAGATATTGCATCCTAGATACGTAAAATTATTCAAAATTTTATTGTTCAGTATAATTATACTTCTGACAGGATCTACACCTTGAAATGCCATACTTTTTGTTTTCACTGTAGATATCTTCAATCCATATTATTCTGTAATTTTGTTAAGTTCATACAGACCTTTTTGTAGATTATATTCTGAATTTGCTATTACTATTTGGTCATCTGCAAACAATGGGGTGTTCAATTTTATATTTTCTGATGTTAACAAATAATAATTCTTGAAACTCTCTGAAAATGATTATTTTACGCGATAGTGCGTTTTGTCGTACTTACAGCAATACCGACCATGATTGAAAGTTCAACTTCCTACATTTCGGGGTTGCCACCCTAAATAACTATCCTGTAATAAAATAACTATAATGTAATACTACATATTACAAAACGCGTGTGCGAAATAAAACTACTGCCCTCTATGTATACTACATACAATGCATATATAAAATATCCAAAAGGTAGTGTTAATGTACATTATACGAAACAAATCACTGCTTTTTAAATGAACTGAACTTTATTTTAAACAATATAAAACAATAAATACGTACTTGTCTCCTGTAGTTTCAACTAATAAACATTGCCCACACTGTTAACGTCAGTCAATTGTTTATAAATGAACACAAATATTTCCAACAAAGATGTTATTGTTTTATTATTATTTATTATTTTGAAAACACCATCGAGCAAAAAATAATATACAACGCACGCTTGGGAAGTGTTTTACAGAATATCGGAAATTAAAAACCTCGCTTCTGTAAAAACCGCTTCCCAACCTCGCATCGCAATATACTATTACCTATATTTACAATTTATGTGAAGTATTAATTAGCCTACTGTATTTTCATATCCATAAAAGTAAATAGTTTACTTTTAGATCTTAAGAGAGTTGGATGTAAATTAAGCAGAGTCATGACAATCCTTGTATTATGACCACAGTATTACATCCCCTATAATTGTAATGGAATTTCCCCCCCCCCAAATTATACATATTGAAATTTTAGTACCAGGTCTATTCTTTTTAAATAAACTTGAGTGATATTGGTAGCCTATATATCATCCCCCCCCTCTCTCTCTGTAGCCGCGTGTTTCAAACTCGGCCGGTACCGACGGATTTTTAGGATAGAAACATACCAAGGAACAAGTCCCCAGGAGGAACTATAAACTGCGGGCTCTGAGTCTGAAGATGTTTGGGTCGTTAAAGAACCTCACGGCTAAATTATTGCCTATGAGTAAAATTTAACCGACCTTCCCCATCCAAGTAATATCTTAATTGCCTACTAGATGTTTCATTGAGTAGATGTGCTGACCACATGTCACTCACTGACATCTGTAGAGAAATAATCATAACTAAATTAGCTTGGAGAAAAATCCCGCTATGGGAGAACCTAGTATCCATGAGGGACTTCTGGGGTATGTATATACATACATCTTAGTTTAACCCTTCCCTTTCAAGGTGCTTCTACGTACCCTATACCACCCAGGAGGCCTTACAAGAAAACAACCAGGCGGTAGAGGATTTGAAACCCTGGACCACACACTTATTTTTTTGGTCACACAAGGACATGGAGGACCTCCGGATGAGTGATTAGCTCATTTCCAGGCCACCTCCGAGATATCACTAACATTTAAGACAAAACACACCATTCACTCGTATATTCATACTAAACAAGACTATTATGATATGGACGATTGTGATAGCCAGATTATGTTCGGGGACCATTTGGGTCATACGTTTCCTGAACTTTCTCTTATAGGTGAGGAAAAAATCCCAAACAACCTCTCCCCAAAAACGCTTGTTCCGACGGGGGATTGAACCGGGCTCATTGCGAAAGAGCCAATGTAGTGATCCCGAGATCACAACAGCGATAGATTGGCATACAATATACGTCTATCATTAATCCTACAATCTGTGTCGCGTAATTTGTGCTGGTTGATTTGTAATGAACTAATTTAAATCAAGTTTTAGTTCAATTCAGAAATATTTATTGCTTTTGTTTTTTATATTTCAATTTAATTAATAATATATTAACATTTTCTACTTACTATATTTTTCTTTCTTTTTCATTTTTTCACCCTTCCTTCTTTTTATATGTTTTGCATTCCCCTATGGGACTTGCAGGCGAACGCTTTAGCCGGTCTCCTTCAGATAAGGAGCAGAAATTTATAACCTCAAATTTAGATATTTTCACAAAGACGGATCTATGGTTAGCAGTATCCCACGGCAACGGTCCAAGATACCGAGGCCCAATGTGGAGATTAAATTAATCCCCTACCCCGCCGGGAATCGCACCTAGGCCACCAAACTCCCGATCACGCTACTGCGAGAGACACAATTCTTGAGTGTCTGCATTTGAGAGTTTATTATTTTTTCTATCTTTATGCTTTAATTATTGGTACCAGCCTATGAATGTAGACTTGATTATATAGACTTCGCTCCATCTTACTGTCAGTTTATCTGACAGCTAAAATTAGGTTATTATATTTAAGTGTATTCAGATAGCTATCTGTTTATCAGTGAAGTTGTAAACAACATAATTGTTATTCTCGGTTAAGAATCCAAATGTAGAGTGAAAGAAGTGTTATATTTGTTATACATGACACAAATAACGTAGTAGCTATTTTTAGAATAGGCTATCTCACAATTTAAAGGAATTGGATCATAAAAAGTAATTTCAAATAGCAACAAGTCAACAACATTGCTAATTACTCTAATTCCACACAATAAACTGGGCAGTTAAAATCGTATCAACAGATGACACATAAGTCCTTTTTTTAAAATAATAATGTGTTGGACATATGGAGTCACTGTACATGTAAACCTACAACATAAAAGTATACTGTGACCTAAATATATATGACAGAAACATTTATAAATTAAAAACATTCATTGCGTTCTAATTTATATGCTTTAATATTTATATATGTTATTTGTAGCAAAATATCCGGATCTCCATACAAATTAATAAGATAAAAGTTTATTATTTTTTCTCTTGATTTCAAATTTTAAATGTCACTGTAACTATGACATTTCCTCATGAACTTCTTCCTAATTATATATTATAGGATTTGAAAATATTTTATTGAAGCTATCCATTACATAGAATGAATTGATATTACAAGGTTTACATGAAAATACGGCATATCACTCTCTCTCTCTCTCTCCTCTCTTCCTCTCTCTCCTCTCGCTCCCTCTCCCTCTCTCTCCTCTCCCTCTCTCTCCCCACAGATTTCATTTAACTTCTCTCTTTATAGGTACTTTACACGCCCCAAGGCTCACGGTGAGTAGCAAAAGTCTACATCTAATATATATTCCATCCATAGTAATTCTGCCCGAAGGCAGGTCCTTCACTGCAATCATAGCATTTTCATGCTATGCTTGCAGCTTTACTAGGGAATTGTAGGTGTGGTAGCTTCCCGTCGCTTTCCGCACCGGTGAAGGATAATATATATTAACATTCTGAAAAGTTCAAATTACGTATTAAGTTGTCCAAAATCTATTTAATCTAGAATTGGTTTGTTTTATGAAAACGAAGAAAAATTACTGACAAGTTTACGGAAGATTGCTACAGTATGTGTTGTAATTTGAGAAATAATAATTAATGCTTGAACCGGGATTTGAACCTTGGTCCCCTAGTTCAAACCCCGGTTCAAACATTAATTTTTCTTTCTTAAATTAGATTCTATCCAAAATTGGAATGTAGTAATTTAAATAAAAACATTTAAAAAAAGTATGTGTCGTGTAAGATAGAAAGGAACAGAACTAAATACTGGAACGCGCTGGCTAGTGAACTAGAAATGATTGACTTTTCCTCTACACAGATCTATGAAATTATAAGTTTGTAAAATCTATCCCAAAAATGTAGGATTTTTTTAAGGTTGTAGAATCGAACACAAACTATGTACATTTTTAAAATAATCAATATCTAGAATGCATCAAAATTTACCTTAAAGGTAGAAATACCAATTTGTATCTTGCGAGATAGCTACTTTTGAAGTCAAATCGAAACATATTTTGACATTTTTCAGACAGGACGTGTAGTAAGGATCTCATAAATCAGGTGCAGGATTTAACTGAAAGTTTCGTAATCGAGACTGGAAAGTCCCATTCCAAAGCAGTGAGATTCCAGTAGTTGAACATTCATTAAAGATGAATCATTATGAGCAGGTCCAATCGAGCGGTGTTATGTCGCAGTGTAGTGGACTAGTGGGGGCTGGATCCGGCTTCCCATCCATTACGGTTTAAAAACAATGTAATGTTTTAAAGGATGAGCAGGGGTAAAAATAAAACCGCTCGCTGAAAATATTCAATTACATACTAATGAATTCGTAAATATTCAAGCCTCGATTTGTTAGTACCTCTATTTAAAATCTGAAGCTGATTTTACGTATATGTGGAATCCTTACTAGATGTGTGTTTTGCCAGAAAAATTCAAGGTATCTTTTGATATGATCTCAATGATAGTTCCCTTGTTAGTACAATTCTGATTTTTTAAAACATCAATTAATTTAAAATAATAATAATAATAATAATAATAATAATAATAATAATAATAATAATAATAATAATAATAATAATAATATGATTTAAAGTTGTTGAATGCTTATTCCTTTTAAAATAATGTAATTTTATCATAAAGAGTGGTAGTGTGGAAATTTTATTTCAATAAATATAATCAAATAAATAAATAAATATTTAATAACCGGTATGTCTTGATATTTGTGTATGAGTTTTATCAAAGGATCCTGATTTATGTTTTAATTAAGTAATGCATTTCCAGTTTTTTTCGACACAAATGCACAATTCCGAGGAATGGAGAAAAAGTAATAAAGCGTGTAAGCAAATTTTGGTAACATTATTGAATCTGTTAAATACGTAATATCCACAAATTATAAATACGGAGGTTTTTATTTTATATTTTAATACATTCTTATTTGTAGACGTTTTAACATTTAAGATTAGATCCCAACTATTTACTTTACCTTGATGGACAAGATACATCGGTTGTTTAGTATGGTTTGGGAAGAACAGGTTCTTCCAAATGAATGGAAAGGATCTATCATCGTACCAATCTTTAAGAAAGGAGTTAAAATTGATTGCAACAACTTACAGGGCATCTCATTACTTTCAATCTCATGCAGCCTCATACAAATATATTAGTATTCAGACTTACTCTCTATATTGACAAAATAATTGGGGATCATCAATGTGGATTCAGAATAAACATATCTACAATAGATCCCGCGCCGTAGCCGAGTGGTTAGGGTAAGATGCCTTGGCGCAGAGCTACGGGACTTGCCTTGGCGCAGAGCTACGGGACTTGCGCTGGTTCGAGTCTCCATGGGGAAGAAATTTTCTCGTGGAATTTCAGTCAGTATGGGACCGGTGCCCACCCAGCATCGTGAGTAATTTGGGCAGCAACAATAAGTAGCGGTCTCAGGCTGAGAAAACAAGCTATAACGGCTGAGGGACCTAACATGCTGACCATAAGTAACCCCTGCAATGACAGGGTGATCGTCTTTCTCTGTGAATAAAACATGTAGATGTGAGGCCAGTAGCCGGCTGGTAGGCTAAGGGCTTTCTAGGCCTGTCGCCCCGTAGAGTTTTACCTTATGACACGATATTGTTTTCTTTAGGTCGAAAATGTACGGAAATATGTTCTTCGTCATCCAGTGATTAAGCCTGTTGGCTTATTGAAAGCTAGAATTTTTTTTTTTTCGACGCAAATGCACAATTCCGAGGAATGGAGAAAAATTAATAAAGCGTGTAAGCAAATTTTGGTAACATTATTGAATCTGATCCATATTTGGTTCGTCTTCCGGGCTTATAGGCCGTGGTCTGGTTGTCTTCTTACTCGACGTTTCGTCTACTGCTGCGGTAGACATCATCAGGAGATACTGCGTGCTTTCTGTGAACTCCTCAACAGTCGGCTGCATACTGGCTGGTCGTTGGAAACTGTCTCTCTGTTTATAGCTAAACCCCGGGTAGAGGGGAGGTTTTCTGCGCGCACCGAGTTGTGCGCTGTATTGCCGTGTGCAGAAGTCATAGGCTTCATTGTCATGTTATGCAGTGCTGGGATCCAAATTTTGTTTATCTTCAAGGTTTCTTCTTCTTTTTTGTTGAAGGAATTTTTATGTTTGTATATTTCTATGGCTTCTCTGTAAAGTCTGGTGTAGTAATGTGATGTTTGTGATAATACCTGGGTATCTTCAAATCTTATAATATGTTGTTGGTTGTTCATCAAGTGTTCCGCTACGGCCGATTTTTCATTTTGTTTTAACCTGCAGTGTCTCATGTGTTCTTGTAATCGTGTGTTGATCATTCTTTTTGTTGTACCGATGTACACCTCTCCACAACTGCACGGGATACGATATATACCGGCATGACTCAAAGGATCTCTAGTGTCTTTGGCTGGGCGCAGTATATTGCTGATTTTTTGTGTTGGTTTGTAGGTTGTTGCTATGTTGCATTTCTTTAATATTCGTCCAATTTTCTCTGTTGTTGTTTTGATATAAGGTAGGTAAACCTTACCATTTATCTCTTCCTTGTTTTCGTTTTCGGGCCTATATTTGGATTTATGGCTCGACGAAAATCTGTTTTGTTGTATCCATTGGTAAGAAAAGCTGCATGGAGATGATTGATTTCTTCTTGCAGATACTGTGGTTCCGAAATCCTTTTGGCTCGTTCAACCAGGGTTTTTATTATCCCGCGTTTTTGTCTAGGATGGTGGTTAGACTGTTTGTGTAGGTATCTGTCTGTGTGAGTATTTTTCCTGTAAACCTTGTGTCCAAGCGTCATGTCTTGGTTTCGGATTACCAAAACATCCAAAAACGGTAGACTGTTGTCATGTTCCTTTTCCAGGGTGAATTGGATGCTGGGACAAATCCCATTTATGTGCTTCTTGAAGTTATCTAGTTCCTCCTCACCGTGTTCCCAAATGACGAAGGTGTCATCCACATATCTTAGCCAAACTGTGGGTCTTAAGGTAGCATTCTCCAAAGCCTGTTTTTCACATTTTTCCATGTAGAAATTTGCTATTACGGGACTTAATGGACTTCCCATGGCCACGCCGTCTATTTGTTCGTAGAATATACCTCTCCATTGAAAATAAGATTCTGTGAGACATATGTTGTAGAGCGCTGTTATGTCTGGAGGAAAGAGTTCTTGTAAGTATGTCATAGTTTCTCCGATAGGTACCTTAGTGAATAATGCAACCACATCGAAGCTTAGTATTATGTCATTCGGCTTGAGTTTCATAGTGTCTATTTTTTCAATGAAGTGTGTGGAGTCTCTTACAAAAGTATCAGTTTTACCAATATATGGTTTCAGCAGTGAGGCGAGATACTTGGCAAGTTCATATGTAGGTGAACCAATGGCCGAAACAATAGGTCTGAGTGGTGTTCCTTCCTTGTGTATCTTAGGTAATCCATACAATCTAGGTGGCAATGCTTCTGATTTGCACAATCTATGTTTAATGTCTTCATCCAGTGAGGAAATCTTGATGAGTTTATTAGATTTACGTAGAACCCTTGCTGTGGGATCATTTTTAAGAATCTTGTATGTCCCTGGATCTAAAAGCTGCTGTATTTTCTGGTTGTATTGCTCGGTTTCCATGATGACGGTAGCATTTCCTTTATCTGCAGGGAGAATGATGATATCTTTGTCTGAGTTTAAAGTTAGTAAAGATTCTTTTTCTTTTCTTGATAATTGCTCGTAGGTGGTTTGCTTTTACGGAGAATGCGGGACACTTCGCCCCTTATTTCCTCACTCTGATGAAGAGGCAGCTGTCTTATTCCGGCTTCTACATTGGCTAAGATGTCTTCAATAGGTACTGTTTTAGGTGTTACAGCAAAATTTCTTCCTTTGGCAAGAACCGAAATTTCTTCTTCATTGAGTTGCCGGTCAGTCAAATTTACTACTGCTCTTGAGTTGGTTGGTTTATTTTTGTTTACTGAATGATATTTGGCGTGTTTTAGTTTTTGTCGTTCAGTGTTCTTTTCTATGGTTCGGTAAAAGCTGTGATATGTGATGTTGTCCACCTTCTCCCAGTCTCTCTTGGAGAGAATATTGCTGAGCTTTAGATGTAAACGAAGTAGTTCAAGGTCATTCAACCCTAATGTTCTTCTAGTATCATGAATACGTTCTCTAAGTAGAGCCCGTTCCATTCGTCCATATATCCTCTTAGCCTATGTTGTTTTGAAGATATGTTTGCATTGTAAAATTGAGGGATAGTTTCCGTGTCTCTGCACCGTAGAAGGAAGCTTAAATTGCACAGAAAGCGTCCTTTTTTTCTTTCTTAATTCTTCAAATTTCCGAATAGAAAGAAACACATCCTTCCCGTAGAGGTTGCTTATATATAATTGCAGGCTTTCACGGCCGGCGTCTTGATCCATATTTGGTTCGTCTTCCGGGCTTATAGGCCGTGGTCTGGTTGTCTTCTTACTCGACGTTTCGTCTACTGCTGCGGTAGACATCATCAGGAGATACTGCGTACTTTCTGTGAACTCCTCAACAGTCGGCTGCAGACTGGCTGGTCGTTGGAAACTGTCTCTCTCTGTTTATAGCTAAACCCCGGGTAGAGGGGAGGTTTTTCTGCGCGCACCGAGTTGTGCGCTGTATTGCCGTGTGCAGAAGTCATAGGCTTCGTTGTCGTGTTATGCAGTGCTGGGATCCAAATTTTGTTTATCTTCAAGGTTTCTTCTTTTTTGTTGAAGGAATTTTTATGTTTGTATATTTCTATGGCTTCTCTGTATAGTCTGGTGTAGTAATGTGATGTTTGTGATAATACCTGGGTATCTTCAAATCTTATAATATGTTAATATACTGCGCCCAGCCAAAGACACTAGAGATCCTTTGAGTCATGCCGGTATATATCGTATCCCGTGCAGTTGTGGAGAGGTGTACATCGGTACAACAAAAAGAATGATCAACACACGATTACAAGAACACATGAGAACACTGGCAGGGTAAAACAAAATGAAAAATCGGCCGTAGCGGAACACTTGATGAACAACCAACAACATATTATAAGATTTGAAGATACCCAGGTATTATCACAAACATCACATTACTACACCAGACTATACAGAGAAGCCATAGAAATATACAAACATAAAAATTCCTTCAACAAAAAAGAAGAAACCTTGAGGATAAACAAAATTTGGATCCCAGCACTGCATAACACGACAACGAAGCCTATGACTTCTGCACACGGCAATACAGCGCACAACTCGGTGCGCGCAGAAAACCTCCCCTCTACCCGGGGTTTAGCTATAAACAGAGAGACAGTTTCCAACGACCAGCCAGTCTACAGCCGACTGTTGAGGAGTTCACAGAAAGCACGCAGTATCTCCTGATGATGTCTACCGCAGCAGTAGACGAAACGTCGAGTAAGAAGACAACCAGACCACGGCCTATAAGCCCGGAAGACGAACCAAATATGGATCAAGACGCCGGCCGTGAAAGCCTACAATTATATTATTGAATCTGTTAAATACGTAACATCTTCTGTGTGGGCGTCCAACATTTCTCTTCCGTGTGGTTTATAACTTAGCAATAATGTTGTTAATTATGACGAGGCATTCATCTGATATTCACACATGACATGAGAAATGGAATAAGTTCTTCTTTTAGTATTGTCAGAAATTACATAATACGTCTATGTAATGACGCCGGTTTATCTAGCGTAATATTAATAAAAATATTTAGTTTATTTCATTTCGTCTCTATTAATCGAATTTATGCTAAAACGGACCATGTAAATAAATATTACCAAAAGAAAAAAAAGAAAGTTGCATATCACAATCCTTACGTATTGATGCAAATCACACCAACACTTCCCATCAATACAAAGCAGTGCATCAATAAATTTGCGTACAGAATTATATTTTCTGAGAAAACTGTCATCCTTAACGTCTGTGTGGGACCATGTACATTTACGAATTCAAAATCATGTTGTTTAGCCTTTAGAATTAGGCCTATAGGCCTATATGATATCCTGTTGCTGACATACTTATTATGATAGTGGAGAGAATCCTTCTTGACTAAAATCCCATTCCAAATTCAGAGCTACATGATATGTACAGGAAGCTAAATATACTAAAAACAATTAAGTCTCGTAGACTGCGATGGGCAGGACATGTGGCACGAATGGGTTATGAAAGAGGTGCATGGAAGCTTCTTGTAGGAAAACCAGAAGGAAAACGCCTTGATAGACCAAGAATGAGGTGGGAAAATAACGTTATCCATGATTTTTGGGAAGTAGATTATACAGGAGTTGATTGGAAAACATTAGCTCAGGATAGGGATGTATGGAGAGCTTATGTCCGCGCGGCCATGAATTTACGGGTTCGGTAGAGCCAGTGAGTTAGAGAAAATTGTACATTTGCGACCCAAAGTGTAGGCTATAAGATATTTATTTTTCAGAAAAAAGTCGTTCTCTTTAGATAACTGGATCGTTACAAGTGCCATCTGTTTTATTTGGTTGCTTTCTTATTCTATTGTTCAAATAGTTAAAAAGACGTAATAAATAGTGTAAGTACTACAAATAATTTGTAACGATATTATTACAGTTCGGTTCCTTTTTGAAATAACAACTGCACTAGCCCTAGGGTGTTATTAATTTCATTGGACAGATGGGAGTTACTCAGTAGGGGTTATTACAGCCTATTCATATGTACTTGCATACAAAACCCTCAAGCAAACCTTCAGGGTTTGTGTTGTTGACATTATTAAAACATGTAGCTAATGTGTTTTTTATTATTTTGTTTAATGATATTTCATCCCAGAATTAAAATAATAGCATAAAAATATAATCGGTCTAGTGGATGAGTAGTTATGCTCGCCTGATTCCAGATCCAAACCCGGTCGAGTCGAAATAATCTTTGAGGGTGTAAAATCCTGAGTTTGGTTTCCTTCGGAAGGGAACTAAGTCCGTTTTTTAATGTGATCAGTATGATTTGGCGTAAGATAAAATGGGTAATTCCAGTGAAGTTTCAACTGAAGCCTTATAATGGCTACGTCTAAATGACAAGTGGAACTTTACATTCGCATGTCTTACTATTCCACATTCTGCACGCATATTTACCAAGTTGTTTATCAACGCGCTTTCAAGATTTATCGGTTCGTCACAATTTAGGAACAAGATCAGAAGATACTTATTTACTTTCTATACCACAGCATAGGACGGATCTATACTCTGAATCTTACACAATATCTATGGCTAGTGGAACTCACTTCCCAGTCATGCCAGGGACTGTCAATCACTATCATTATTTAAATCCAAACTAACTGATATCTAATATAATGTAAATATTAACTGCATAACAACAATATTCAGCATTTTGTATATGCCTATGAATATTCATCTAGGAAGCTTTACTTACTTAATTTTATTTTTAATTATTTTAATTTAATTTTATTTCATTCCATGTATTGTTAGTATTAGCTAATATTAGACCACATCCCCATTGACTTTTGTTTAGTCTATATGTTAGTAATATTTTAAATTTGTAATAAGTATGTAATTTTTTAATGATTTTACTGCTCGCTGGTTGAGTGAAACAGAAGCCTTATGACCTTAACTCTGCCAGCTAAAATAAAGCATTATTATTGATATTGTTATTATTATTATTATTATTATTATTATTATTATTATTATTATTATTATTATATCTTGACAATTGGTATGTGCCGACATTGTAAAGAAAAGAAAGCTAGAAAAAATGAAATGGTTACACGAGCCAAATGAGGTAAATTTAGAGCAATTCGGTAGTATTAGAAGGGAAACCACCAGACTACTAAAGAGTAAAAAGAGGGAATATCTGAGAGAGAAGATTAATGATCTTGAAATTAATGCAAACAATAGGAGCAATAGAGAATTATATCAGGGATTTCGTATAGGGAAGAAAGGCTTTCAGCCTGGAATAAACATAATTAGGAATGAAAATGATGATATGATTGCAGATTCCTGGAGTATATTAAATATATGGAAAAGTTACTTTAATCAGCTATTAAATGTACATACAGAACATAATATTGAAGAGGATAATTTACAGACAGCAGAAATGCTAGTCGCAGAACCATATGCATTAGAGATTGAAATGGCAATATAAAAGTTGAAGATGTATAAAGCATCAGGTTCAGATGGGATCCCAGCAGAACTGATACAATGAGGGGGAGAAAAATAATTGGACAAGACATATTGGTTGTTTAGTATGATTTGGGAAAAAGAAGCTCTTCCAGATGAATGGAATGAATTGATTATTGTATCCATCTATAAAAAAGAAGGTAAAACTGATTGAAACAACTGCAGGAGTATCTCATTTCTTTTAACTTTGTACAAAATTCTAACAAATATGTTAGTAAGCAGAACTTATTCCCTATATTTATGACATTCTAGGAGATCATCAATGTGGATTTAGAAGAAACAGGTCTACAACAGATCAGATTTTTAGTATAAGGCAGATTTTTAGAAAAAAAATGGGAATATACTGGCACTGTACATCAATGATATATAGACTTCATAAAGGTATACAATTCAATTAAGAGGGAAAAGTTATATAGTATCCTGGCGGAATTTGGAATTCCTAAAAAATTAGTTAGACTTATACGAATGTGTCTAAATAACAAAAAGAGTATGGTGTGTGTAGGCAAACAGGTTTTGGATACTTTTTAAATTCACAATGGGTTAAAGGAAAGAGATGCGCTATCTCCTGTACTATTCAGTTTTGTACTAGAACATGCCATTAAATCTTTAGAAGATGAAGAAGTCATACAACCCAATGGTATTAATACTGTAAGCTGTTAGTTTATGCTGATGATGTGGTATTATTGGCCGATAGCAAGAAGATACTAAAGGCCACCAAACACATCCTATTGAGTAACACTAAGAAATTGGGACTGGAAGTAAACATCAATAAAACTAAACATATGGTCACACATAGAAATACATTATATAATGTAAATGGACAGCTAAATGACAAATGAGGAATTTTTTTAAAGAAATGGCTGAATTCAAATAGGCTACCTAGGAACAATAATTACAAACAGGAATGAGATGCACAAAGAAATTAAACATAGGCTCAATTCTGGAAATGTGTGCTATTATGCATTACAGGGACTCTTGTCATTCCAACTCCTTTCAAAAAACGTTAAACTGAAAATATATAAAACTGTTATTCTACCAGTTATGTTATATGGATGCGAAACATGGACTCTTACTTTAAGGAAGGAGAAAATATTAACGAGTAATTGAGAATAAAGTTCTTAAGAAAAATTTTGGATGCAAATAATGATGAATAATCAGACGAATGGAGAAGACTACTAAACAATGAACTACATGGTCTTTATAGGAAGCCAGATATAATAAAAACAGTTAAGTCTTACGAGACTGCGATGGGCAGGACATGTTGCGCATATGGAGAATGAAAGATGTGCGTTGAAGCTTCTTGTAGGAAAGTCAGAGGGAAAATGCCCAGTTGATAGACCAAGAATGAGGTGGGAGAACATTAACTATGATTTGAGGGAAGTAGATTATACAAGGAATGATTGGAAAGCATTAGCTCAGGATAGCTTATGTCCGCGCGGCCATGAACCTACGGGTTGATTGTGCCAGTGAGTAAGTAAGTAAGTATTTATCATGGCAATTGAGGAAAACAAGGCAAAACATCATGTTGGTAGGCACCGGGGTTTGAACCCGTAACCTTTGCAAATACAAATCTCAAACGCTACCGCCTGGAGTCGTATCTTTCTCGTCGTATGAATTTGTAAGTTCGTAATAGTAAAGATTTAAATACATTATACTTGTATCTTCTATCATTATAAAACACCTTAATCTGTCTTATGGCCATTCCATGTAACGTATATCTTACTATTTTTCTTAGGCATGTCAACTATTAATTTATCACTGTAGGGTATAAAAAAGGAGTACAGAAAAGGAAACATTGTTATTTGGAACTGACCGTTATAATATGACCTTAAGACGTTGCAAATAATTGGACATCCCTTGTCCACAGACTGATAAAGGGCTGGAAGGCATGTAACAGATGTTTATGCTCTATTTTTTCTCTCGCTTATATTTCCCCTTATAGAAAAGTTTCATGCATGGCACTCATTCTTTTGTGTCTGTTCCCAGAAGCCCCAGATTCTGCGAAGACGTAGAAACATATCATATAGTGACGAGTATTGATAGACTATTGATTTCATATCTAGTTATAACTACAGAGTTTCAGGAAATAACAAAATTTCTCTACAAAACATAACAAAATTAGATACGTATTGACATGTTTTTTTCCATTTTCAATCATTATACCAAAATATTACCAATACATGAGGTCCCTGGTTCGATTGCCGCTCATTACGGGAATTTTCCCTTAATATATTCCTGTTAAGTTAGATTTTAAAGCTCATTAATATTTATTCCTCTCCTAAGCATTAATAATACTTTGAACTTCTACTTCTTCATTAAAATTTTTTTCAAGACAAGTCTAACTACATATAAAATAAATACATCAGTAAAATGGTCAAATTATTTGAAACATCTAGGAATAAATTTAGCCTTAGAAGCGATAAAAGTAAATAATTTTGTTATTTTGACTTACTTCTTTTTATCATATTGTATATATGTAAACAAAACGCAAGCAGTAATTATCGGACATCCAAGACTATTGCACTCCATAAACAATGGCAATATGCCGGCTGTCTTATTAGATAATGAACAAATTCCTTATACCGACGTTGTTAAAAACTTGGGACTTTACTTAGATTCTAATTTAATTGGCATGTGCAAGTAAAACAAACATCTAAAAGGATCTTCTCCATAATGCATTCCCTAAAGCGTCTTAAAAAATTGTCTCCCTACAACTCTTAAAAGAATTTTAATCCAAACCTTAGTGATGCCGCATTTTGACTACTGTGACGTTCTACTGACATAAGTGACGGATTGTCGGACAAACTGCAGCTTGTCCATAATATGTGTATCAGATTCATATTTAATGTTCGAAAATACGATCACATTTCTCCATTATTCCACGAATCGTTATGGCTACATCTAAAAAAGAGAAGAAAATCGCACTGTCTAATTCTCTTATTTAAGATCCATTTATATATATATATATATATATATATATATATATATATATTATATCCATCCATCTATCCATAGTAATTCTGCCCGAAGGCGCAGGTCCTTCACTGCAATCATAGCATTTTCATGCTATGCTTGCGGCTTTGCTAGGGAATTGTGTAGGTGTGGTAGCTTCCCGTTGCTTTCCACACCGGTGAAGGATGATGGTGATAATGATAAGGATGATGGTCATATGATTTCGGGGACCGTTTGGGCCTTAAAGTTTTCCTGACATTTGTCTTAAGGTACGTACACATATGCGCGGCGCGTGTTATGTTCGTCGAAATGATTAATTTCAACGAACCTCCTGCGATCCATAGGAAACCCACAAACCTTCAGTAGACATTTTGCAGAGCAGGTGTAACCAACCATGTCTATTCCCTTTCCGTTCTCCCGCTTGTCCTGCATTCTTTCCCAAAAATAGGGACTTTTTTTAAAATGCCGCGGGACGCGGGACAAATTGTTAAAAATCGGGACTGTTCCGCCAAAATCGGGACGTCTGGTCACGCTTATTACTTATTACATCTTATAACTTTATTTATACTTTTTCAAATATTATAGCATTAAAGGAATTTTTAAAAAAATATATGATTTGTATATATATGTTTAAAATTATTAAGAATCTTTCTCACCATAACATGGCCTTAATTTTTAATAAAGATGTACATGATTATTATACTAGAGGTTGTACTTTATTGCACAAAGATATACTAGTTTCTCAAAAAAAAAAGGTATAAAAGGGATTCGTTACGCATTAATCAACCATTACAATAACTTACCTATTGAATATCAACATTTCACGAATGTTAAACATTTTTCTAATTGTATTAAAAAATATTTTTTCTCAATGCTTTCTTAGCTAATTTTGTTAATTTTTTATTATTAATATTATCCTGTTTAAATATTGTATTTATATGTGTATATATATTCTGCTTCTATAGTAGTTTGTATTATTTAAACTTATGCCTGAATTTGTTTTCTTGTTTTTATTGTTAATTGTTTTATGGCCATTATTTTTTGAATATTGCCCCTTAACATGAGCAATCTTGCTCTTTGGAGTCTTTGAAGAAATAAATAAATAATTAGTAATAAATGTGTTTATATATTGTATTGTCTGTGATACTTCATGCATAATATTATGAAATTAACGTCTTAAATAAATGATGTTTTCTAAATAATTCTAATTTATTCATACAATTACAGTACACATGAAAAAAAAAACACATTGAAAAAAAAACAGGCATCTCCTTTCAATGATTTTTAAAAATGATCCTTATGTTGAGGATCCCACAATAATTGCTTGCTTCTATAAATATCAATAAGTTTTAACATGTTTTCCACTGACCAAATACTTCATACTCAAATAATAGGTGCGCACCGAAAACAACGAACCTCTCAGGTACCCGTCCAAATCTAAACAGCGAACCATCAAAGTGTTTGTGGAAAAAACCGACAATGAGTGGATCGTGGTGAGAGACGCGCGCGCCTTAAAACCCCGTCCAAATCTGACGAACATGGTGCGCGCGCGCGGCGCGCAAGTGTGTACGTACCTTTACAGGCGAGGAAAAACCCCGATAAAAACCTCACCCAGAAAAACGGCCCGAACGGGGATCGAACCCTGGCCCGCTGCGTGACAAGGCAGAACGCTACCTCGAGACCACAGCGGTGGACATATATATATATATATATATATATATATATATATATACAATAGCTATACTATCACCTCACTATGATGGTTGTCCGTTTATATAAAAGCGGGTGCCGCGCAACAATGCTTGACAATGATTAACATGCGGAATTATTATAATGGCGGTAGTCGGCATCTTTGTATTTAATTAGATGTAACAAAGCGAGTCGCTGGACAACCACCATAGTGAGGTTACAATATAAGCGCAGCTCAAGTCCCATATCTCTACGTCTACACTAAGGCACGATGCTTTAAACCGCTCGGCTACAGTGTAGGATTCATTCATCGTTTTGGTTATAACTTACAAGTTATAACTTATTCACATGCACTATCAAACCCATAGGTTCATGGCCGCGCGGATATAAGATCTCCATATATCCCTAACATGAGCTAATATTTTCCAATGGTTCCCTCTTTAATATACTTCCCTCAAATCATAGTTAATGTTATTCTCCCACCTCATTATTGGTCTACCAATTGGGCGTTTTCCCTCTAGTTTTCCTACAAGAAGCTTCCATGCACGTCTTTCATTCCCCATTCGTGCTACATGTCCTGTGCATCGCAGTCTACGAGACGTAACTGTTATTATTATATCTGGCTTCCTGTAAAGACCATGTAGTTCATTGTTATGTGATCATCTCCTTTCACCTGTCTGTTCATCTCTCTTTGGTCCAACAATTTTCCTAAGAACTTTATTCTCAAAATTTAATTAAATTTTATAAATATATATTGGTTTCCTGTACTAAGAAATAATGTTGGATTAGGGCCTATAACTTTTGCATATGAATTTCTGGCTATAGACTGAATAACTGTACATCCCTGATCAATGTTTGAACTGGTTTCGTAATATTGAGACCACTATACTGCAGATTCATAACTTGTAAAAGATCACAGCCTTCATAAACATCTTTCTTGGAAGAAAAATAATGCAATTTTGAAACGAACTTTACCACGATCCCACAAAATGGATTTTCCAACGATGCTCATATTGCTGATGTTTTGTGTCACGTTCTCACAGAGTTCGAAAAATACAATTTGTGCAATAGGGAAGAGAACAATTAAATTGTATACTGTATGTTTAAAAAACACTACAATTTTATGGAATATCACTTATATTCTATCTTATGTTCTATCCCACTTCACGAAAGCATAGGTAAACGACTATGTGCCAATGATATATATATATATATATATATATATATATATATATATATATATACAATTTATTTTTATATTGTCTATCATCACATGTCTTTTTCTGCCTCTAACCTTGTTTACGTTGACCATTCCTTCTAGGACATCCGTCAGCAGTCAGTTTCTTCTTAGCAAGTGGCCAATCCAATTTCTTTTCCTCTTCTTTATGAGTTCCAGCATTGGTCTTCCTTCACCCACTCTGTTTACCACATCTTTATTTTTTTTATTTTGTCTGTCCATGCTTCTCCATATCCGCATCTCAAAAGCTTCCAGTCGCTTTTCCTCATTCTGTCATAATGTCCAAGTCTCAGCAACATACAATGCTACTCTCCACATAAAGCACTTCACTTCCATAATTATTTTGCCAAAGGTACGCAGAAAATGCTTTTCAGCTTGTTAAAAGCTTATTTTGACATTGCTATCCGCTGCTTTACTTCATGTTACTACTCATAGTACCCAAGTATCTGAAGCTCGCCACTTGATATATATATATATATATATATATATGTCCACCGCTGTGGTCTCGAGGTAGCGTGCTGCACTTGTCACGCAGCGGGCCCGGGTTCGATCCCCGGTCGGGACAGTTTTTCTGGGTGAGGTTTTTATCTGGGTTTTTCCTCACCTGTAAGACAAATGTCAGGAAAACTTTAAGGCCCAAACGGTCCCCGAAATCATATGACCATCGTCATCATCGTCCTTATCATTATCATCATCATCATCCTTCATCGGCTGGAAGCATAGCATGAAAATGCTATGATTGTAGTGAAGCACCTTCTTCGGGCAGAATTACTATGGATGGATATATATATATATATATATATAAGTTATACTTACTTACTTACTTACTCACTGGCACTATCGAACCCGTATGTTCATGGCCGCGCGGACATAAGCTCTCCATACATCCCTATCCTGAGCTAATGCTTTCCAATCATTCCCTGTATAATCTACTTCCCTCAAATCATAGTTAATGTTATTCTCCCACCTCATTCTTGGTCTACCAACTGGGCGTTTTCCCTCTGGCTTTCCTACAAGAAGCTTTCATGCAAGTCTTTCATTCCCCATACGTGCAACATGTCCTGCCCATCGCAGTCTACGAGACTTAACTCTTCTTATTATATCTGGCTTCCTATAAAGACCATGTAGTTCATTGTTATATGTAGTTTTCTCCATTCACCTGTTTGTTAATCTCTCTTTGGTCCAAAAAGTTTCCTAAGTACTTTATTCTCAAATACTTGCAATCTCCTTTCCTCCCTTAAAGTAAAAGTCCATGTTTCGCACCCATATAATATAACTGGTAGAATAATAGTTTTATACATTTTCAGTTTAACGTTTTTTGAAAGGAGTTGGGACATCAAGAGTCTCTGCAATGCATAATAGCACACATTTCCAGAATTGAGCCTATGTTTAATTTCTTTGTGCATCTCATTCTTATTTGTGATTATTGTTCCTAGGTATTTGAATCCAGCCACTTCCTCAAAATTTCCCTCATTTGATATTAGCTGTCAATTTCCATTATATAATGAATTTCTACGTGTGACCATATATTTAGGTTTATTGATATTTACTTCCAGTCCTAATTTCTTAGTGTTATTCAATAGTGTGTGTGTGATGTCCTTTAGTATCTCCTCGCTATCGGCCAATAATACTACATCATCAGCATAAACTAACAGCTTATTAATACCATTCAGTTGTAAGCCTTCCTCATTCTCTAAAGATTTAATGGCATGCTCTAGTACAAAATTAAATAGTAGAGGAGATAGTGCATCTCCTTGCTTCAACCCATTCTGGATTTAAAAAGTGTCCTAAAACTGTTTGCCTACACGCACCCTACTCTTTGTGCCATTTAGACACATTCGTATAAGTCTAACTAACTTTTTAGGAATTCCGAACTCCAGCAGGATACTATATAACTTCTCCCTCTTAATTGAATCATATGCTTTTTTGAAGTCTATATATAGTTGATGTACAGTAACATTATATTCCCATTTATTTTCTAAAATCTTATATAAATATATTCAATTGAATTACTTTAATCAAGGTTTTATATTATAGAGATAATAGTTTTTCATCCAAACAAAAGGTTTTAGCCATTCGAATACGAATCGGTTTTTCATTTTTCGAAGCTTTAAAATTCATTTCATCAATGTGTTTAGTCTTGGGAAAAATCATGGATGGACGATACTCAGTGAGAGAGAGAGTCATGTCGACTATTACGCTCGCTCTTAATTTGAAGATCACGAAATTATATGCTAAGGAAATTGTTGAGTTATTTGCAGGGCGTAACACTCCTCTATACGGATGGTCCTTCGGATGAGAAGTATAAAACTAGGATCTCGTACCTTATCAGCCTGAAATGGGAGATCTCTTACCAAAACTTAAGAACTCTTTCATTTCCAGTTTCGAACCATATTTCGTTGCATAAAATCCAAAATTGCACCCGCTGAAGCTAGTCTTAAATTTTCACTTCTGATAAACCTCCACTGCTAATGGTCCGATTTTATAGTTAACGAACTCCTTTTATATATTGCTATGTGCCTAGTTTGGTTAAAAAAACAAACATTTTGGCCGCTAAAGCACACACACAGACATGTTATTTATGCATAGTCATTTTCGGTGTCTATTAAATAGGATTGTTGAAAATGTTTAGCTAAATACTAGAATGTTGTTACAAGTATGATGGATGATATTTTTATGAGAGGCTGTGAATTGTTTATTTTATTTTATTATACGGATTACCTCGATATTGTTATGATAAATTTATATTTGGCTATTGTTCACCCCAGCATACGTGAGGAATTCGGGTAGATACAATAACTAGGATCTCCAGGTTAACAAAACCAGATATAACCGCTAGAGGACTCCACATAAGTTACTGACCACATGCCATCCCTATATAGGCTGGATGATCCTACACCTCTAGAAACATGCAATCTGAAGGAAGACACCTCGCTATAGACACCTCGCCGAAGTGGATCGGCAGCTCCATCCTGGGACTTGTGTTTAATATTATCGTGCATAGTGTTCGCTCAGTTAAATCGGGTGAGGCTCCGGCCGTTAATACCCCAGAGCCTTGCGCTCTGTGCGTGCCTATAGTGTGTGTGCTTTTCGTCAATTGGATAACGCAAATCGTAAGTACCAGTGTTTACTACTAGTTAAGTGTTGGTGTTCCCCATATATTGAACTAAGTCTTGGCTTCACCAAGCACCATGGCAGCTAGCCATATCCCTAATGACGTTGAAATGGAAGATGAGGTCCAGGAGTTAGGCCCTCTCGAAACCTGGGAGGAAATTTTCAACAAGTTTGATAACCACATTAAAGAGCAAAACTTTAAAGCGGGCACTAAGTCCGAAATTATGGCTAAGAAAATTCGAGGAAACTGCTTTGTGATAGGCAGCTACCTCCAGTCCCCACCCAGACTTCGAAAGGACCGAGGAGGCCATGGACATGGTACGCACATGTGCCGAGAACTTAAAGAAAACGGAAGCCACTGCCACAAGTAAGTCCAAATATCTAGAGGCAATCTTAATCGACCTACAAACAATGGTTTTTTAATATACAGACAGCATGCTGTTTTAACACAGCAAAAATACCTATAGAGCCCTCTACTAACAAAGTAGCGCCAACTAAAACCACATCGTCCTCTAACAAAAACATAAAGAGCCAAAATGGCTCTAAACAAACAGCGCAAAGGACTCTTGAAACCCTCGATCAAGAGATCAAAAGGAGGAGACAAGAAACTCCTTCAGAACATGTGCCTACCGTGCCCTTCACGCCTACAGTGCCGGTCTACAATCCATTCTCGATTCTTAGGCGAAATGGATGAGACCATCACTCCAACACAAAGTCAACCTCAGCCTGGTCCGTCACAAAATAGACCTCAGCCTGGACCATCCCAAGAGCCTAGGGTTTCCACTGCGACACAAAGCTCGCAACCTTCTCGAGTACCAACAAGGAAAGAATCACGACCGCAACCAATCACGGTTATGGGTCACTCTGACCTATCAAAAATGAATAAAGAACTTCGAACTTCAAAGAAACTAACACAAGATCCGAGAGTTGTTAGTACTCGAGAAGGTCTGCGTTACTACGCTGCTACAGTGGCAGACCATAAAATTCTCATTGAGTATTTTAAAAACTTAGGTAAACAATATTACACGTACATGATGAAGAAAGACCTGCCACTGAAAGTAATATGAAAGAGACTTCCCTCTAACATATCCATTCACGACATATACGAAGAATTGAAAGAACTAAATTACCCCATACTATCAGTCAGGCAAATTAGTAAAAAAGATGAAAACAAAGTCATCCCACTGCCACTTTTCATCCTAGAGTTGGAAAACAACGATCTAGGCAAAGAAAATATATAACCTAAAGAGCCTCTATTATACTGTAGTCGCAGTGGACCCATATAAACCAAGATCTGGCCTAAAGCAGTGCTTCAATTGCCAGAACTTTAACCACACCTATGCGGGATGCAGCCTTACACCACGCTGCGTGATATGTGCTGGTCCACACAACCATTCAAATTGTCACGTTAAAGCTGACGCTCTAACTGACAAATCTAAATTAAAGTGCGCAAATTGTGGTTGCAACAGGACATCCCGCATCCTATCGAGAATGTCCTGCTTACGTTGCAGCGAAAACTGCTTTCCTAAAACCAAAAAATACCCCAAATCCTACAGTTCCCAAATCCAGGACCTTTACTTCTAAGCCCATCAATCCCCAAGTATCCTTCAGCCAAATTGCTGCAGGTCCCAAACCTAACGACACAATTGTAAGCACTGCTAAGGAACAGACTGGTCCCTGTTCACTCATGCCCATAACAGGCAATGGACAAGAGTTCCTCCGGAACATTGAGCCTCTACTGGCTACAATGAAAAACGCCGGAGGAAAAATTCTCGTTTATTGCCAATCTGGTAAATATGTGCTACCGTACCAATGGCTAGGTACAAAAACGGAAGCTATCTATCTCAATGTCGCTGCGTTTAACGCAAACGGTGTGTAGCGAGGCAAATCAAAGAGCTCATCACTTTTGTACAAGAGAGAGATATTGACATTCTTTTATTAAATGAAACACATTTAAAGCCGCGAGATAAGTTCAAAATTCCGCAATATTTCACTTATAGAAACGACCGATTAAACGGTCCCCTTGGAGGCACTGCTATATGCATAAAGCAATCCATTGGCCATAGAGTGACTCCAACACCTCGGCTTCAATTCATTGAAGCCACTGCCATATTTCTGCCCATCTCTGACCGGGAAAATATTTATTTAGCATCAATATATAAATCTCCCACCAGACTCCTAACGAGACACGACCTAGATGCTCTCACATCTGTCTCTCCTAACTATCTGTTAGCAGGAGACTTCAACAGTAAACACCTCTATTGGAATTGTCGTGTCCAAAATGGATCTGGTGTAGTACTACAACGCTACTGCCAACTTCATAATATAGAAATCTCTGCTCCAAGGGATCACACATTCTTTAGAAACTGCCGATTCGGACTCAGAACAGATATTCTTGATATCGCACTCTCTAAGAATGTCCCTATCTCTCCACACATAACTACAATTACAGACATACTCGACTCGGACCACTGTCCGATACTATTTAAAATCAGTCCTACATTTTTAATGTCCTCTCCCATACACAAGCATCACGATAACACAGACTGGCAGAATTACACACACATGCTTAATCAATGGATTAAACCTACACTCTCTGTCCAGTCTACAGAACAATTAGAACACGAAATCCTTAGCCTACAGGCCACTATAAAAACGGCCATTACACTAGCAACTACACGAACAGATAACACTGCAGAAACAAAACCACACGACCCTACACTGCAAAATTATTTAAATGAAAAACGACGATATCTCAAACTGTATCGAACTTTCGGAGCACCCCATCACAAACAGCTATACAACAGATACGCTCATCTGGTACGAAACCGCCTAACAGAAATGAGAAACGGTGATTGGGAATCTTCCATGCAGCGTTTCTCTGAATCTAAAACTCCTCCATGGGAGATTCTAAAACGTATTAAAAGGAGTCGAGCACAGCCTCCTCCATCTGCCATCTCCATCACAATGGCAACTGGGCCTATCTCCCGCGAGATAAAGCCCAGATCCTCTCGGAACACTTGGCATCAAGGTTTCGTCCACATGAGCTCACTACACCTGCTCACGAAGCTGAAGTACACCATACAGTAAGTGCTTTTCTTGAGAGACCCATCCCTCTCACTCTTCCAGATATACGGATGTTGGAATTGACAAACGTAATCAAAAAACTTCCATCAAACCGTTCCCCTGGACACGACCGAATGCCATGCCTTGCGGTCAAACACTTGCCGCTAAAAAGCCTTAGTCCTATTTCTCCAAATAGTGAAGCTTTGCTTTAAATTCCAATACTTCCCAGAAGTATGGAAAAAAGCCAAAGTAATCGCTATTCCTAAACCTGGAAAAGACCCTTCTAATCCTGACAACCTACGACCAATCAGTCTTCTACCAGTACTGGGCAAAGTAATGGAGAATGTAATTCTTTCGAAACTAAAACGCGAGGTCTCAACTCTAGACCTAATTCCAAACCATCAATTCGGCTTTCGGAAAACTCACAGCACTCCGCTACAGCTTGCTAGACTGATTGACGAGGTCGTTACGGGCTTCAACAACAAGAAAAGCACACTAGCAGTATTCTTAGACATTGAGAAAGCTTTCGACACGACTTGGATAAATGGATTACTATATAAATTAATCAAATTTCAAATTTCGGCAGACTTGATCAAATTACTTGCTACGTACCTAACTAATCGACAATTCTATGTGTCTATTAGTGGGTGTCACTCTAACTGCAAGCCCCTCTTGGCAGGAGTTCCCCAAGGTGCAGTACTTTCACCCATCTTGGTACACACTTATGTGTCTGATATTCCAACTCCGAACCGTATCCAAATAGCTTCCTTTGCTGATGACACCTGTGTGTATCATCAAACACCTTTCCGACTACTTGAACGCCGCATCCTAGTGCTCCAATCGGCACTAAATACCATCCACTCCTGGCTTCGTCTCTGGAACATCAAACTTAACGTTAATAAAACAAAAGCTGTTTTATTTACAAAATCCAGTAGACGAAGCCCTATCCAACTCACCTTGGGAACCCATCAATTGGCCCTGGAGACTTCAGTCAAGTATCTTGGAATTCACCTGGATTCCAAGCTAACTTTCAAAATTCACATTAGACATCTTCTTCACCAGTCAAATGCGGCAATTGCCATACTATATCCATTTTTCAAGTCTCCTACACTGCCATCCCGGATCAAGCTAACCTTATATACAGCTGTGATCCGTAGTACATGCTGCTATACGGTTGTGAAGCCTGGAGCATCCTCGCTGCTTGCCACAAAAAGAAAGTTCAAATAATTCAAAACAAATGTTTAAAAATCATATTTTCGGCCCCCCGCTATACACGAGGATCGCAGAGTTGCACAACCTAGCCAATATGCCATATATTGCGACCCAAATTAATGACAGAGTGGAACACATGTTCCAAACTATTCAAACTCATTCGAACCCTATTGTTCGCAATATAGGCCACGGGCTACAGCGGCGTGCTGTCCACAAAAACATATTTACCAGACCCCCATGATGGTCCAGATAACAGAAATGAGAACTGTGCTACAGCTAGAGTAGAGTGGCTCATTCCACTCGGTCAGCTTTCGGACTCTCTGCTTGCCTCGCCAGTGGTTTCCGATGCCCTGCTCTAGAGAGGAAACATCTCATTTCATCTATAGAATTCCATTTCCTCAAACATATAAAATAAATTTACAAAACACCATTCAAAACAATAGAACACCAACGCCACTAACTAGTGACAATAGACGAAAAACCACGTAACGATAGCCACAAAGGTATTAGCCGCCAGGGAGCTACAACTGGTTCCAGACGCGGCACACTGGGCGGCGCTACGCGCTGCCAACACATAGATAGATAGATAGACCTCTAGAAATGGCATGCTAATGTGAAGCCAGTAATCGACTGGTAGGCAAAGGGAGTCAATACTGTCCAGCTATAAGTACATAATATTTTTATTGTGTGTTTTTATTTATTACATGCATTTAAGTAGTAGAAAAGAAAACTCAACACTTTTTTAAGCGTTTTATAAACTGTGATTCAAGGGATTGTGATAAGAGAATCGTTCAGCCAAAGTGCTTACTAGTATTCGCCAATCAATATACTGGCCATTAAATATCTTAAGATAACAATTTTAGTGCCTAAATTTAAAGGACTCATTCTCTTGCAGTGATATATAAGTACTACCTCTTCTGTAAATATTTTATTATTTCTGTGCAGTTCACAGGACTTAAAAATTACAATGAAACGTGGATGTCATGATACTAAATAAATATGTTCTCAAATTCTGAATTTCTGTTTAACGTCATGCTAAAGGCTATCCGCTCTTAAAGTGGTACTCATCAAATCAAAACCATGTGACCTGCTCGCTTTTTATTGGTTATGGACACCGACGTACGATGTAGGTGGAAGCAATAAGTACGCGAAAAAGTAATTCCCTTCATTATATTAAAAAATATGTCCACTGAATATGCTTGTTATTCTTCGTGAATGAAAATAATATTCAGAACATAGAAAGTATTCTAAAATATACCTAATCAATATTACAACTTAAAATAGTTTATTGCATATGGATGATGCATTTGAATGCTTCACTCGATTCTGATTCAAAAAAAATGGCGGAAGGTGTCGAGTCTTCTGTTGCTGTGCCGTCATCTAAATATTTAAAACACAAGTCTGGCAAACCTTCGACTAGTGGCAAAAAAAAAAACAGTAATTTTAAATGTGTTTCACGCGTTCATTGAAAAATCTCACCAGCTTTCTTGTAATCTACCCCATTCAACGATCAAATCTCTTATTTACTTCAACTTGTTTCCTGTTAATGTGACAGTGATTGTGACGTGAATGGCGGAAGGATACAATTGGCGTTTGTTTATGTTAGGATCACTCTAAGAGCGGATAAGGTATAGCTATATTACTTCTTATACTCTATATTCGACCTCAATCTACACCCTTCATAACGATTGGCACAATATCTTAAACCAATTCAATTTTAATACAAGCGTGCCGAAATATAAAAAAAAAAAGGAGAAAAACTTTCAAGAAGTCAATTGGCGACAGCCAAATTACAAGAAATAGCGTGTTAGGCCTTGTTCTGATTAATAATTTATGTAGGCCTCCAGCTTGTAGAATTCTAAAATTACTTATTGCCATCTTCCCACGAAACCAAGATCTAGCAATAGCGTGACCTTTGTAATACCATAGCGTGACTCAAACAATGCTTTCATATTGATACTTCTGATAATTCCAAACTACAATAATAACGTGTCCTTAACTGAAATAAGTTTAAGAAACCAAAACTCTGATAAATTTAAATATGAACTGTATTAATCCTGCTGCATTGATTTAAGTACTAATTTATTAAAGTAACGGCATTATCATTATTATATTATTATTATTATTATTATTATTATTATTATTATTATTATTATCGGCCGCGGTGGACTAGTGGTTATGCTCCTTTCCTCTGGTCCCGAGGGTCGCGGGTTCAAACCCGGCCGTGGTCGATGGATTTTTTAGGACGGAAAAATCCAAGGAGCAAGTCCTCCGGGAGGGACTTTAAGCCGTGGGTTCCGAGTAGAAAGATTTTCAGGCTCGTAAAAAATCCTTAAGCCTGAATGAAAAGGCCTCTAAGCAAAATTTACCGAATTTTCCCGTCCTAGTACTACCTTGGTTTCCTAGATATCAGTACGAGGCGGAACTCTGATCACGGACCACTCAAAATGACATCTATACGAAAACAAGTGTAACTAAATTAGTATGGTTCAATTCCTTCCCTGTAGGGGGAGAGCGCCTAAACCTCTGTCAAGGGAAAACATAGGCTTACAATACAATACAAATTATTATTATTATTATTATTATTATTATTATTATTATTATTATTATTATTATTATTATTATTATCGTAAGTATTATTATTGTTATTATCGTATAAAATGTTATTTGTACATGAAATTTACATTGCTACATTTAATGAATCTGTTTATAATTAGTATAGTGTATATCTATATGTGTCAACTATTTATTTGTATTTGTACTGGTTGAGTGGAAGAGGATGCCTTATGGCCTTAACTCTGCCAGTATAAATAAAATATTATTATTATTATTATTATTATTATTATTATCAAAATTAACATAATTTGGTAAACATTGTGATTGCCTCTGTGTATGTAACGGTTAGAGTGTTTGGCTGATACTCCAGGGAACCAGGTTCGAATCCATGTTATTGTTTTCTTTGAGTATAATGTTCGGAATTGATCCGCATAGCCTGTTGAGGACAAATAAGTAGATATAGGTATATACTTATTATAAGTAGTGAAATCCGGTATTTTATAAAATCTGAAACTAGTGTCGAACTTCACGCTAACTATTTATTTTAAAGTTATCCGCATTCTAGTCAAACGGTTTAAGGCACAATGCCTTGATGCAGAGCTACGGGCCTTACTCTGGTTCGAGCCCCCATGAGGGAAGAAATATTCTCAAGAAATTTTGGTCGGTATGTGTAGCAGGAGATTTAGATTCTGGTGACATTTTTTATTGGGAATTGTTTTATTAAATATTATTTATTTATACAAATATTAAAAAAACAACAAATTTTATATATAAAAGTGTAATAATTTATATATATTGTCAGATAATTATTTTAATAGATTATAGAATGGATGTTTATAAAACAAAATATTTTATTTGTAATATATTTAATTGTATTAGTTGAATTAGGAGATTTTATAATCATCATCATCATCATCATGCCAGGTATTAGTCCTAGAAGAACTGTTACGGCCTGAGAAAGCGGTTTTCATGCCATCTTTTCATAGGTCGACCAAGTGACCGTTTCCCATTTGGACAGTAGTTCATTATTGCCTTGGGGATCCTGAATCTAGCCATTCTTGAGACATGTTCCTTCCAGTTTAGCTGATATCTGGAGATGTAGTCCAGTATTGGTGACATATTAAATTCTTGAAGAATTTCTGCATTTTTCTTTCGATCCCATTTGGTGTAGCCAGCTGTTCGGCGCATAAATTTCATCTCACAAGCTGTTAGTCTGCTTTCATCTCTCATCCTTATAGTCCACGCTTCACTCCCATAACAAGATTTTATAATATACTGTTAAAACTATCAGTATGTTGAAATATAAGAACTTAAAAGTTTTAATCAATAAGAGTAAATGTAAGTCACATGATGTTATAAAATATTCGAACATTCAGTCTGTTTGGAATTATCGGCTAGGAAAAATGTCCACCGAACTAGTGGAATACTGTTTGTAGAGGTGTATTGTGGTCTTATATACAGTTTAAAGAAATATTATCTATTTATTTAAAAAAAGAGTAATCGTGGAGAATAGCTATATGTTAACAACTTGGTAGACAGCCATACATTAACCATAGGCGAAAAGGATACGCCCAAATAAATAATATATTTAATGTGAAATATTTTAAAATATTGCTTTGAATCTAAAACTGATCTACAAAGATACATTTTATAAAGTGTGCGGGAACTTATATGTACAGTATCGCTAATCCAAGAATTCATTGGAAAGTAGGAGAGTTACAATACAAATAAAAAGTGAATTTATTTGTGTTAATCTATTATTTTCATTTACATAATCCTTCAGGATTTTCTTATAATATATTGTCAGATAATTATTTGAAGAGAGACAAGATCTACCCTGAGTGATCCCAAAGGGAACTCCATATGAATCCTGAACCTCTCTTATAATCATATCGTCGAGGAATTCTACTTTATACTCATTTTCATATTACTGTACTACAAACATGGATGGCTTCACATACTTCTTCATACTATGATCACATGATCACTATGACGGGGCTCCTTATTTTCTAGTCTATTTGGCCACTCATCATATGAAGACTTTGTGTAGCCATATTAATTGGCGGATTCAGGTTGAGAAAACTACCAATAACTAATGGGGTACCCGACATGCTGACAACATGTGACCCCTATACTGGTTGAATAATAGTCCACCTCTGTGCGCGTGAGGCCAGCAATCGGCTGATAGATCTAGGGCCTTCTAGTACTATCGCACCATGAAGTCTATGGATATTTATAATATAAAATAGAATACCTGAGATCTCACTCAGTCTTCCTCAACTTTGGATTTGGGGTGTGGAGTACTTTCGAAGCACATCCTTCATCTTCAGCTTGTAACTCGGTACAAGCTGAAGATGAAGCATATGCTTCGAAAGTACTCCACACCCCAAATCCAAAGTTGAGGAAGAATGAGATCTCATGTATTCTATTTTTATGTTATAAATATTACATTGTAACCTCAACGGTGTTTCGTCATGAATTTTAAAAGTATCGAAGTTTATAGGTCCTATATAAGTTATGTAGGCCCTATATGGTACATGTATCATCTGCTAGCCAGTGATAACAAGCACTTCCGTCTACCTTGACTTTTCGAACTTGGGTCACGAATTATTTTAAATTGACTTATGTTTGGTTATTCGGCCTAAAGTTATATCAGATACTCCTAATTAACAGGAATTCATCAATTTCAAACTCTCAAAAGAAATATTTTGAATGTGTAATTATGCCACTCACGTGTTTACGAACTATTCATTAGAATTTACACTTTATGTACGCATTATTACAAAAGAGGAATATTATTATAAAACACTCCTGCAGAAAGTAATTACTCAAAAATATTAACAGTACCACGTATTCGTGTAAATTTTGTACGAATACGTGGTACTGTTAATATTTTTGAGTAATTACTTTCTGCAGGAGTGTTTTATAATAATATTCCTCTTTTGTAATAATGCGTACACAAAGTGTAAATTCTAATGAATAGTTCGTAAACACGTGAGTGGCATAATTACACATTCAAAATATTTCTTTTGAGAGTTTGAAATTGATGAATTCCTGTTAAATTAGGAGTATCTGATATAACTTTAGGCCGAATAACCAAACATAAGTCAATTTAAAATAAATTCGTGACCCAAGTTCGAAAAGTCAAGGTAGACGGAAGTGCTTGTTATCACTGGCTAGCAGATGATACATGTACCATATAGGGCCTACATAACTTATATAGGACCTATAAACTTCGATACTTTTAAAATTCATGACGAAACACCGTTGAGGTTACAATGTAATATTTATAACATAAAAATAGAATACATGAGATCTCATTCTTCCTGAACTTTGGATTTGGGGTGTGGAGTACTTTCGAAGCATATGCTTCATCTTCAGCTTGTACCGAGTTACAAGCTGAAGATGAAGGATGTGCTTCGAAAGTACTCCACACCCCAAATCCAAAGTTGAGGAAGACTGAGTGAGATCTCAGGTATTCTATTTTATATTATAAATATCCAGTTTCTTTTTCTCCGTGGTGTGACATGCTTACAAGACCCTTTGGTTTACCAGCTGGTCCCACATTTGCATGTGTCAATCATCCATGTGACATGTGGTCAGCATGTCGTGACCCCAAAGTCGTCATAGTTATTTTATTTTTAACTTGCAGTCGCTACTTAATGTAGCTACTCAACCACCTTAAGATACTGGTTGGAGATGTCTTTTATTGGCCGAACTAAAAAAAAAACTCCTGGCGCGACAGGCCTACAAGGCCCTTAGCCTACCAGCCGGCTGCTGGCCTCACATCCACATGTATCAATCACAGAGGTAGATGATCAACAGCCAGTGTAGGGGTGACATGTGGTTAGCATGTCGAGTCCCCCAGCCGTTATAGCTGGTTTCCTCAACCTGGAGCCACTACTTATTGTAGCTACCCAATTGCCTCACGATGCTGGGTGGGCACCGGTCCCATACTGGCCGAAATACCATGAGAAAATTTCTTCCCCCATGGAGACTCGAACCAGCGCAAGTCCCGTAGCTCTGCGCCAAGGCTTCCTACCTTAACCGCTCGGCTACGGCGCGGGACATTGGCCGAACTATCATGATATATTTTTTTTCTGATGGGGACTCGAACCAGCGCAAATCCTGCAGCTCTGCACAAAGGCATGATGGCTTAAATCACTGGGCTAAGGGATGCGAAACTTTTTTTTGTATCTTTATAGTTTGTTATTGTAATTAAATTTTCCAAATATATAAACACATAGACGGAACAGGCAACTCTTGCCTAAACCAGGAAGTGAAGAAGATAAACACATAGACTGTAAGTGAAATATGTTATGGTATTATTTGAGTTAAGCTATCAACCTGCAGGAAGAAGAAGACCAGGTCAACAAATGACCTAAATTCGTGAATGTACTATGATGATGATATTTGATTTCTTGATTTCAGATTCAAGAAGTTCTATATCAACAAAACGTTGGAACTCTTCTGACATTGGTGAGTAATTCCGTAATAGTAAATCATTTTAGCCTTCTTCTTTGAAAATAACTGTTTAAAAATTGTTGTCAAGGAATCAAACTCTTGAATTTAGTAGTAAACAGAGGAAGTTTTTTCGGGTCTGGCAGGTAAGGCGGGTGATAGTTTGATGAAAAGGTGTCAGAGTACAAAAGAATTAAAAGCCATATTTCGTGTCTAGAAAGTCAACAAAGAGATTCTACCTGAGTGGTGTTTTGGTTTTCACTTTTCTGAGCTGTAGGAAATAGGAATTCCATACATTCTGTTGGTTTCACAACTTTTCTCTGCAGTTAACGGTCTATAATTACAAGAGAACACAGGTATAGTCATTATAAACGTCTAGAAATATCTTTTGAGAGAAAATATCTACAAGAAGAACTATTATCCAGAATCGTATAAACAAATTTGAAGGTCAAGTCGTTGTACAAAACATAGACCTGAAGGTTTTACAACCCCAGGCAATTTCTTGGAAAAAGCTCTTACCGCCGTCTTCATAATAGTATTGTAAATCTGAAAAGAAAGAAGAACGCCGCTTGTTTGTCGTCCGAGGGGTTAATACTTCTTACCAAAACATGACAACTTCAGTTCTAGGAAGTACTGTAATTAAGAAATAACCCATATCTCTTTATCGTAAATATGGGAACAATAGGCCACCCTTCAGCCTAGGTGGATATTAGCATTGTCAAAAATATTTCTGTGTTTATTTTTGTCGGAATGTTTATGTGACTGAAAATTAACTAACGGGCACATTCATAGCTGTTTATTGCAAAACACAGAATCTCTCATAGAACTGATGACATTAATTTTTTTTTAGTGTAATGTTCGTATATTATCATATGCCTTAGTTAAATCGACAAAAAGCAAATGTATATCTCTGTTAGTAGCTTTTTTCTATCATTTGCGTTATGCAAATATATTATGTTTTTATAAAATACCAAATTTCACTACTTATAATAAATACATGTACTTAGTTGTCAACAGGCTACGCGGATCCATTCCATTAAAACAAAATTAAACCATTCAGGCGATAACATAGTGGAAATTAAAAATTGAATCCCACAAACAAAACAAGCAATAAATGCTTTAAACATAGAAAATTACAAATTTATCAAACCATAATTCACAGCATTTTAACATATGGTGCTGAAGTTTGGCAAATTCTTTCTAGGGAAATGAAAAGAATTTTTAAGTACAGAAATGGATGTTTTGAGAAGATAAGCTGGAAAATAGAATGGATAGAATACGAAATAAAGAAATAAGGGAAATTATGGCTGTACAAGAGGAGCCGGACGTCGTAGACATTATAAAAAAAAGGAAAAGATTACAGTGGTATGGCCATGTCAGAAGAATGCCAGAGCAAAGATTGCCTAAAATTGTTATGGAATGGATCCCAATGGAAAGGAGGAAGAGAGGAAGACCGAAGAAAACTTGGATAGAACGGGTTACAGGCGGCTATGAATATCAGAGGATTGGAGGAAGATCAATGGATGGACATAGAGGAATGGCGGCGGCAGCTGCCATGATACCGGGTGACGGCGATGAAAACTAGTGTTGATTTTTACGCTATTTATTTTAAAATTACCCAAATTGTACGTTGGGTCCTTTATACGGTACCATTTTTGTTCATTGCAGCTATATTAATTAAATATACAGTATATGATTTTCTTCAAGTAGAGATTGAACAATTAATAATTTGAGTTATATGTGTTATAACTTTTTGATAATTGGCTGCAAACAAAGAACTTGTTAACTGGAGGCTTGGCATTGAAAAAGGGTTAAGAACCTCTTGTGTATGGGTTGGGTGACCGGTGCTGTGAAGGAAACAGCAGGTGTAAAGTATTTGGCGTATGGAACAACAATAACGGCATGCAATATGGTGCTCAGAGCGTGCAGCTGCTATTTCGTTTACTTCAGTGATCTCATTCGTTAAATTAATTGTATGTTCACCTCGGTATTATGCTGTTTATCTGAATTATGGATAGAGCATTTTTAGGCCAATACTCTAAGTTAGAACATGTTTCTATGACACTTCTATACTAGAACACTTTGTTTCAGTAGCGCCGCGCCGTTCATTATACTGTATATTTTACCGTTGATCAGCTTACGGAGGTGAATATGCATATACATAGTGTTCTGTCCATGAGCAGGTCTTTCACTGCAAACTCAGCATTCTCCGCTCTTTCCTTAACTCAGTCTTTCTTTTATATCCGTATATAAACCATCGTACATATAATTGGCCATCTACAATAATATTATTATTTAATAATAATAATATTATTATTTAATAATAATAATAATAATAATAGCAATAATAATAATTTCTTAATATACGTCTTACCATATTCCACAATCCTATGGCTTTCCTCAGCTAAGTAATATATCTAAATAGGCCTACTACATAAAACAGTAGAAGAGTACTGGTAATTAAGAAAGCAAAAAAAAAATTACTTAATTTATATTTCATCGGATTTCTTTATCATTGTACCTTTCTCTTGTTTTTTCCTAGTCCAATATTGATCCTTAGCCTCTCCTTTGTGAGGAGTTACTAGACCAAGTTAATTCAGTTACGAATATTTACCCACATATGTCACGAATGGTATGAGATCAACATACCGACCCAAAGACAAATAAAATATTACTAGGATGATAAGGTCGGTAAATTTTGCTTAGAGACCTTTTTATTCAGGCTTAAATATATTTTTTTGCCCCGCGCCGTAGCCGGGTGGTTATGGCAGGAAGCTTTGGCGCAGAACTATGGGACTTGCGCTGGTTAGAGTCTCCATGGGGGAAGAAATCTTCTCATGGTATTTCGGCCAGTATGGGACCGGTGCCCACCCAGCATCGTGAGGCATTTGGGTAGCTACAATAAGTATCGGTTCCAGGTTGAGAAAACCAGCTATAACGGCTGGGGGGACTCGATATGCTGACCACATGTCACCCCTACACTGGCTAGATGATATCTATCTCTGTGATTGACACATGTGGATGTGAGGCAGCAACCGGATGGTAATCTAAGGATCTTCTAAGCCTGTCGCGCCATGGAATTATTTTTTTTTGTAAGCCCATGTTTTCCCTTGAACCATACTAATTTAGTTACACTTGTTTTCGTATAGATGTCATTTTGAGTGGTCCGTGGTCAGCGTTCCGCCTCATATTGACATCTAGGAAACCAAGGTAGTACTAGGACGGGAAAATTCGGTAAATTTTGCTTAGAGGCCTTTTCATTCAGGCTTAAGGATTTTTTACGAACCTGAATATCTTCAGACTCGGGACCCACTGCTTAAAGTCCCTCCCAGAGGACTTGCTCCTTGGATTTTTCCGTCCTAAAAAATCCATCGACCCCGGCCGGATTTGAACCCGCGACCCTCGGGACCAGAGGCAAGGAGCATAACCACTAGTCCACCGCGGCGGGCTATGGAATTATTAATTATTATTAAATACATTTTACGAGAACTATTTTGAAGTTTTACAAAGTATTGGCAGTTCCATCTCTTATCTATGGATGTGAAACCTGGACATTAATGAAGACAGATAGTAAACAAATAGAGGCTGCTGAAATGAAGATGTTGAGAGCAATAGCAGGATACTAAAGGACGGATAAAAAGAAAAACGAAGATATAAGAACAGAACTTAATATATTTAATCTCTGTGAAAGAATAAAATATTATCAAAATGCTTATCTTCAGCACGTATTACAAATGAATGAACAGCGCATACCAAGAAGAATGTATAATTATAAACCAAAAGGGAGAAGAATGTTGGGAAGAACATTGAAGAGATGGAATGACCAATTCGACCTATAATGAGATCGGAACAGGTCATTGGGCTTAATCCTTGTTGATGTTGATGATGATATTTTACGAGACTGAAAATCTTCAGTCTCAGGGTCCACGATTTAGTCCCTCGCGGAGGACTTGCTCCTTGGATATTTCTATCCTAGAAAAAATGCTTACATTCTAACCGGGTTTGAACCTGCGAATTATTTATTTATTTGGATGGTATAGTTTAAAATGTTGACATTTAGCAATGAAGATCAAATATAATTTGAAAATAAAAATAATAAATCCTGAACTGGGATTTAAACACGGGAAAATAGCAGTTCAGGCGTTAATTTTTGGTTTCAAATGTTATTTGGACTTCATTGCTTCTTCTTCTTAAACATAATTTGTATGATTTTCATCCTGTTTATTTCCAAAATCACTTCTCGGATGAAGACGTATTGTATGTGCATTCACTGTCTATCCATCTCTTGGCTGGTCTTCCTCTTTTCTTCTCCCGTCTATTGGTCTATCATCTATCTTCTGGACTTCATTGCTAAATGTCAAAAATTTAAATTATAACATAGAAAGATAAAGCGTTACTGATATAAAGTAAATATTCTCATTAACTATACTTTATTGTCATGGAAGTCGTCAGATGCCATTGTGAGCGAAGTCTCGCTGCCTCTTACGATAGAGAATTGTATATCAGGAAAGAAAATTAATATTTGCATCGGTAGCCTGAATAGCGTGAGTGGTAGCGCTCTAGAGTATAAAGCCAGCGGTCTCGACCCCGTTCAGTCATTAATTTTTTATTTTTAGTTGAACGGTTAAGACATAATGCTTTGGCGCACAACTATGAGACTTTCGCTGGTTCGAGTCCCCATGGGGGAAGAAATTTTCTCATGGAATTTCAACCAGTATGGGACCGGTGACCACCCAGCATCGTGAGGAATTTCGATAGCTATAAGTAGTGGTTTCACGCTGAAACAGCTAGCTATAACGGCTGGGGACACATCAGCTGACCACACATCACTTCTCTACCGGCTTCATGATTTTCTACCTCTATGATTAATTCATCCGGTTCGAGTCTCCATGGGGGAAGAAATTTTCTCATGGTATTTCGGCCAGTATGGGTTCGGTGTCCACCCAGCATCGTGAGGTATTTGGGTAGTTACAATAAGTAGCGGCTCCAGGTTGAGAAAACCAGCTATAACGGCTGGGGGACCCACCGTGCTGACCGCATGTCACCCCTACACTGGCTGATGAGCATCTACCTCTGTGATTGACACATGTGGATGTGAGGCCAGCAGCCGACTGGTAGGCTAAGGGCCTTCTAGGCCTGTCGCGCCAGGAGTGTGGAGTGTGTGATTAATTCATGTTGATATCAAGCCAGCAGTTGGCTGGTAGACCAAGGGCCTTTTAGGCCTGTCGCGCCATGGAACATGTTCATATATTAAAATAATATATATTTTACTCTTTCCATTTCTCAGTCGGTCATTCAGGTTTGTTTCTCCTAGCTGTTATCTCCCGTCGTTCATCAGGCTATAATAATAATAATAATAATAATAATAATAATAATAATAATATTGTTGTTTCGTTTGTGCTGCAATGTATAATTTATTTAACTAAACTAAAATTGCTCAACTCTCTTTAAGTCAAATCGATTTACCATTGGTCTCTAAGATTGACATTAAAATTTTCTCACCGTTGTTGGATTCTATTGCCACTTTTCGAATAAATGTAGTTTTTATTATAAGAATCGAAATACGTATTTTAACGACACTTTTCAAGCTTGAGGTTCTTTACGTTCTGTAAATCTACAACATGAGACCCATGGCTTTGTTTCCCTTCCAAAGGAAGCCATATTCAGGATTTTTACGTTCTGAGAACCCCAATCTATGTTGGTCAGTAAACATCGGTACCAGAAGCGACTTCAAACTTCCATTTTAAGAAATATCCCGTGATTGAAATAAAAAAAAAAGTAACCATAGGAAATAATTAAGAAGAGGTTAAAGTGTTCAAATATCAAGGATGACTTTTAACAGATCAAAATCAAACGAATGAAGAAATTAAATACTATTTTCAATCAGAAAATGCATGTTGCTCTTCACTAAGGGTAATTTGTCTTCTCGGTTTGTGTATAAGATTCTAAAGATTAAAGATTATTAAACGATAATCTTCATTTGGCACTACATGGGTGTTAAACAGTATCATATACATTAAGGGAAGAAAATGAACCAAAAATATTCAAAAAATGGAATCTTAAGGTGAACGTTCGGTTCCACAAAATATGAGAATAGGGACCTTGTAACCCCTAAAGCGCGTGTCCTCAGGTGACGGACAGAAGAACTGCTCCCAGATATGAGTGGAATGAAATACCTCCGGCGGACCAACAACAATTGCTGCCTTACAGTTTGACATTGATTTTCCAAAGGCAAGAGGAAGAATACCTAGACGAAAAATAACCTCGTCATCCAGGTTGGGAGTTGTTATAGTGGGCCAAATCCTCATTCAGAATAAAAAAAATGGATTCAATGTCTAGATAGAATGGAAGAGAGCCGTATACCCAAAAGAGCCTGGAAATATGCACCTGATGTAAGAGATCCCAAGGGAAACCTAGAAGACGGTGGAATGTAGAACCGGAACAAGTCAGAAGACCTATATAGTGAAGTTGATGATAATGATGATGATCCTAAAAAATCAAAGGACAAGAGGGAGAAACAGGGAAGGAAGACAAAATAGAAACTGGATTGATGAAGCAAGAAGATCTATGAAACTGAAAGAACTATAAGATACAGATCCACTGGATAGAAAGCAATGGAGAAAGAAGATGAAATAATATATATATATATATATATATATATATATATATATATATATATATATTGTTATTGTTAGTTTGAGGGACTACTGCATTGTAGAAAGTCCTAAATTAATAAAAATAAAGGGAGAATGAGAGAAACTTTACAGTGAGGACTTCATAATTTATATTGTTTTCTTAATATTGTCGCTGGTAATCAAGAAGAAAAGAATTTGAACTATCTTCGTTATTGCTGCTAGAACAACCAACAAACTGAAATGGACATGTCATTTAGTTCGGATGTGTGAAAGTAGAAATGCTTTCAACATTTTAATTGAAAACCTTTAGAAAATTCCCATTAGGAAGGTATAGATTTGGTAAAAGCCTATATTGGTATACAGATGATAATATTGGATCGAGTGTCAGGAAATTGGATATCGGTAATATGAACTGGGTTCTGTTGGCTGAGGAAAGTGACTAATCAAGAACCTTGGTGATTGCGACATTGAACTTACAGGTTACATAAACAATAAGCCATAGACTTTATCCATATTTTTGTTACGGTTCCAAAAAAAAAAAACAATTGGATAAAAAACTGTCTACTATTGCAATTAAAATCATGGAGTGAACTATACTTGCCAACATACATAAAACATTATTATTGTTGTTATTATTATTATTATTATTATTATTATTATTATTATTATTATTATTATTATTATTATTATTATTATTGATGTTGTTCACCTTTGTGCTTACTATTTTTAAAATTCATGGTAAACCACTGTTGTTTTTATTAGGAATATTCCACAATACAGTGTTTCTCCTTCAACCCAAAGTAATTTGTCGCCAGAGGTTCCTGTCTAAAGCATCTTCTTCCCTCAAATCTCTAGCATCCATACTTCTCCTCACTCCATCTATCCAACGTTCTGTAGGTCTGCTTCTTCCACTTCTTTCATTAGCTTCCCAATCAAGTAAGTTATCTTCTTTGGTATTTTCTCTTCTTCCATTCTTATGAGGTTGTTCATACCATTTAAACATTTTTCTTCTATTTTTTTCTAATATGTTTTTTCAACTTGCATAATTTCCTTTACTGTGCTGTTTCTGACTTTATCCCTTCTTGAAATTCTTGTAGATCACCTCCAAAAATCCATTTCTACTGCTAACAGCTTGTTATTATTGTTGAGGTTATTGATAAAATATAAAAATTATAAAATTCGTTTCTGTTGTTTTAGACGTCCACAACTAAAACAAACTTCTGTTTATAAAACATCGTCAAACGTTAAAAAAAAATAGGCCCTTCAGAAGACAATCCTCCATCATCAACATTTACAACGGTACCCGTATAGATGCTGGTGATGGAAGACTGTCTTCTGAAAGGCCTATATTTTTAATTTTTGACGATGTTTTATAAACAGAATTTTTAGTTCAGGACGGCTGATACACAGGTACGAATTTTATTATTTTTTATATTTCACTTTTGTGGTTTCGGGGAAACGTTTTTGCCGCTTACGAAGCTGGCTGGGCTCGATTTCCGCTCGGGAGAACTTTCCTGGGTGAAGTTTTCGAGTTTTCTTTTTTAATCTGTAAGACACATATCGGGGAACTTTAAAGCCCAAATGACCCCCGAACACCACTTGGTAATCCATATCACCTTATCACATTCGTATTATTTGTATAAATTTATGAGAGAATGGAATATCTTAATATTTAATTTTAGGAAGTGATATTTTGAGGTTATTTTAATTATATTATTTTTAGTCTGATCATCTTACCTCAATATTAATGTTGATTTGTTCTTGGACATGTTCCAAAACAATCCTGTTTTATCGTCAGCTTGTCCAGAATTGTTTTGAAACATGTCCAAGAACAAATCAACATTAATATTGAGGTAAGATGATCAGACTAAAAATAATATAATGGAATATCTTGTTTTAAAAGTTTGTGATGTCTCGGAGATGCCCCGACATTGAGCCGATCCCTTATCCGGGAAGCCCTCCATGACCTTGTATGCTCATAAATATGTGATCAAGAGTTCTGTTTTTGAATTCTCACCCGATTATGTGTGTAAGGGACGAGTAGCATGGAATAAATGAAAGTACCTAAAAGGGAGATTATGAACTAAGAATAATTATCATAAGTAACGCCACGAGTGATTTCCAAATTATCGATAAATCAAGAGTGGCATTTGTTAGGACTATTTAACGAATAAAATTAAGCTGTTTACTCACAAATCATTGTTTAACTATAGTTATTTTAAAATATTTATATATTTAACGTAACGGCGATGTTTGAAAACAAATCAGAAATGTGAGGTTATGTTCATTCACTGCACCTTGATCATATTATTTATTGCCAAATAAGATCGCAATATTGTAAGAGTGCACCCAAGTGGAGAAATAATTAAACACATCAAACTATATATCAGAATCAACATTACGGGTTATTCATTAGTTTTTTTAGTAAACAACTCAGTAAAATCAATTAATCTTTTCATTATTTGCTATATTCAATGTATTTGTTGGAGAAAAATAATGCTTTGACCTGTTCAGAACATTAAAAAGGAGGAGCTTTCTTTATCACAAAAGCAGGAGCTGATAAAGAGAAATCGATAAAGAGCGAGGCGAAACACGACTGTCATTGGTTGTAAAACAACATTCATTGAAACGTGATTGGTCATTGACTAGCACTTGTGGCATGAGTTAAATATTCATCTAAAGAAGGTTGGATTGACGGTGTGAGAAAAAGTATTCGTGAACTGGGACGTACAGATGAGGATATTCAGGACCGCTACAACTGGAGAATGTGAATTTATTGAGGTGACGGAAAACCACTATACAGTATTGCGGATGGATTCTGAAATAAAAATTATTATTAATGTTATTATTATTATTATTATTATTATTATCTTGTCCCAACTTCTTTAAAAACACGATAAATCGAAAATATTAAAACTGTTATTCTCCCAGTTATATTATATAGATGCGAAAGAATGTATTTTACTTTAAGAAAGAAAGAAAATTAAGAGCATTTGAGAATAAAGTTCTTAGGAATTTTTTTGGGCCAAGAATAGATGAACAAACAGGTGAATGGAGAAGACTACATAATAATGATATAGGAAGCCAGATATAATAAAAACAGTCAAATCTCCTAGACTGCGATGGGCAGGACATATGGCGCGAATGGGGAATGAAAATAGGTGCATGGAAGCTTCTTGTAGGAAAACCAGAGGGAAAATGCCCAGTTACACCAAGAATGAGGTGGGAGAATAACATTTGAGGGAAGTAGATTATACAGGATCCCGCGCCGTAGCCGAGTGGTTAAGGCAAGAAGCCTTGGCGCAGAGCTACTACGGGACTTGCGCTGGTTCGAATCCCCATGGGGAAGACATTTTTTCTCATGGAATTTCGGCCAGTATGGGACCGGTGCCCACCCAGCATCGTGAGGCATTTGGGTAGCTACAATAGGTGGCGACTCCAGGCTGAGAAGACCAGCTGGGGGACCCGACATGCTGACCACATGTCACCCCTACACGGCTTATGATCGTCTACCTCTGTGAATAACACATGTGGGCTTGAGGCCAGCAGCCGGTTGGTAGGCCAAAGGCCTTCAAGGCTTGTCGCACTTGGAGTTTTACTAGATTATTCAGGGGATGATTGGAAAAATTAGCTCTGGATAAGGATGTATGGAGAGCTTATATCCGCACGGTCATGAACTGTGGGTTCGGTTGTGCCAGTAAGTTGTTTCCGTTTTTGTTTGTTATTATTATTGTTCTGATTATTATTATTATTAATTATTATTATTATTATCAATAATAAGACGGGCAATAGAAGTGCTCACTTTTCCGTGGAATTGCAAGAGTATTTTACGTACAACGCAAATGCAAGTTTTTCCCACAAGATTCTATTATTGTTCACACTGATACTACATGATACCTCAGCATCATCCTTTTTAAATGGACAGGTATGGACTTTAAACGCTAGCGGGCGATTTCCTATTATGTTATGGCAGGTGCTTTATCTCATCGTCAGCTTCCCGCCCACTTCTGCAGCTTTCAGACCTTTTATTCTTATCTTTTTCATTCTATGAGATGATTTTGCTATAAGGTGTTTCAAACAATATTTTAACTTTAGTAAATAAATTCTACTTGAAAGTGAGCAGATAAATATACTTAATGCATTATACAGTAAACTTGTTCAAAGCGGAATCGCATGGGACCAATTTTTTTCCACATTAGACAACATTCCGCATTATAAAAAAATATTAACCATTCTTACGTTATAGAGTACCGTATAATTATGTATTTTTATGTACGATACAATGATACATACGATTTAGTCATCTTTATTCCTTAAATTCAAAACGCTACCTGTGAAAGATACGTACACAATCGGTCTCAGATCTTAAACTAATTTAAGATTTTACAGTCCACTGGTTATTTGTAAGATGTCACACACAAATATTTGTTAAACGAACCTGTATTTCAAAAACGTGTGTAGACGGGAGAATAACAAGAGGAAGACCAGCCAAGAAATGGATAGACAGTGGCTGCACATCGAATACGTCTTTCTTCGAGGAGTGATTTGGGAAATAAACAGGATGAAAATCCTACAAATTATGAATAAGAAGAAGAGAGAAGAGGATGTGAAGTGAGGCCGAAAGAAAATTTCAGATACAGATAGAAATTCTACTTCACTCGGCGGCAGGAATAATCACTTATTGTTATTTTGCCTAACGGGAATTCAATGAAGTGGAAACTTAATCTATCTTGCCGTCTTATAAACATTTTTTCATGAACTGTGTAGAAACATCCTTCCGTTTCCGTGTTGGACAGATTCCGTTTTATACAAAATAAATACACGTAAAATTACTATTATTTTGCTGGGACCAATACATCTGTTCACATTGGACAGATTTCCGCATTATTCACGTTCCGGATTAAACAAGTTTTACTGTAGTTTTGAAAAGAAATGGAACTGAATGAGATCTATAAAATAGGATCGAAATGATATAGTTACAGATAAGTGAGAAAATAAAATATTGTAACAAAAATCGACAAATTTAAACCTCATATCTAGAAAATGTTTTGCGTTTGAAGAAAAAAGGCTACTATTACCAATTAAGATACGGTATTATGTCAGGAGATGTGTTAAGAAATTACTACAAGATAGATATATACTCATATTTTACAAAGTAGCCACGAAATATCCATTACACCAAATCACATCACAAAGTAATGTAAACTACAGTCATTTTCATAAGAGACTATTGTACAATGGTCCAAAACAAAGACACTCCCAATATCCATGGTTGGGATTTAAAATTTCTTAATCCGCCGGGACTGTAATCCGGGCCTCCGAAGTTGAAGGTATGAACTCTACTTACCACGCCACGCAATGGATCATAAAGCCATTCTTGGTAATAAATGTAATACATTACTCACTAACGTAGTAAAATATACAGGGAATTAATAGTACCGAAATGAGGTATCATCGGATACCTGTTGCACATTATTTTTACACCATGGTACGACAGGCCTAGAAGGCCCTTTACTTACTAGCCAGCTGCCGAACATATCCACATGTTTTAATCACAGAGTTGGACGATCACCTAACCAATACAGGGGTTACATGTGGTGAGCATGTCGGATCTCCCAGCCGTTATGTCTGATTTCCTTAACTGAAGCCACTACTTTCCTTACTCCTCTGGCGCGACAGATCTACAAGACCCTTCCTTAGCCTGCCAGCCGGCTGCTGGCCTCACATCCACATGTATCAATCACAGAGATCATCAGCCAGTGTAGAGATGACATGTGGTCAGCATTTCGAGCCCCCTGCCGTTAGAGCTGATTTTCTCAACCTGGAGCCGCTACTTATTGTAGCTACCCAAATGCCTCACGATGCTGGGTGGGCACCGGTCCCATACTGGCCGAAATACCATGAGAAAATTTCTTCCCCCATGGAGACTCGAACCAGCGCAAGTCCCGTAGCTCTGCGCCAAGGCTTCCTGCCTTAACCACTCTGCTACGGCGCGGGACGCTACTTTCCTTAGCTACCCATATTCCTTATGATGCTGGCCGAAGATCCAAGAGAAAATTTCTTCCTAAGGAATTTGTTTAGCTACAATAAGTAGAGGTTCGAAGTTGAAAAAAATAGCTATAGCATCTGGTGGACCCGCCATCTGATCACGTATCATCCCTATACTGGCTGGATGATCGTCCATATCTGAGTCAGCAGCCGTCTAGTAGGCCAAGAACCTTCTAGGTCTATCGCGCCATGGAGTTATAATTATAAATATTGGTGGTTATATTTTTTTATGAGACCGACAGTTGCTGAAATATTGGCCTAATTTCGTGAAAGCAAAATGTGATATTGTTTCTCTTATAGCACTCCGTAGCATCTTAGTATTGTATGTTAATTTATAAATAAATATTTATATAAGTGATAAATAGTTATTGAATAATGCATGATTGAAGATGAACGAGAGAAGAAATGGCAATGTTTATTTTGTATACGAAGAGGTAACTTTATGAAACATACTGTGACGGCGCCACATTCCATCGTGTACCTGTTTTTCCATCTCACTCTGTCTGTTGTAAGCCCTGCCATTCATGGTCTGCCGCTCTCCCTCTCGGACGGACGAGGTCGACTGCCTGCATTCCAGCACACAATCTCCTCAATGTAACGTAACATTAAACAATATCAAGTATTGCAATTTCAATTTTGAATGGACTCGGATATAAAGTTATGATAAAACTTATTTTCCTAATTAAGTTTCGATATTAAGATATAGGTAATTAGGGTATTTTCTCCGGTTCCTATTTATCCCCTCAGTGTTCTAGCCAATTATTTTCTTAAGCTAAATATTTGTTCTACTTATCTCATAAGTAATGCCACGAGTGATTTCCAAATTATCGATAAATTCACGACTCACGAAGTGAGGAGTGAATTTACCTAGAGAATTTGGAAATCAAGAGTGGCATTTGTTAGGACTATTCAACGAATAAAATTAAGCTGTTTACTCACAAATCATTATTTAACTATAGTTATTTTAAAATATTTATATATTTAATGTAAACGGCGATGTTTGAAAACAAATGAGAAACGATAGGTACGCTTCATCTGCTTCTTTTGTTTATCACTGCAACCAGATCATACTATTTATTGCCAAAGGAACGCAATATTGTAAGAATGCTCTCTAGTGGAGAAAAAAATGAAACACATCAAACTGTATATTAATTAATTTCTGATGTCGTATGATGTAAATATGACAATTATATTTTTCTGGATTATTACCTGGGAAAAAGTACATTTAAGAAAGTGCAAACAGTGGTTTTTTTTTTTGGTGGTATAATCAATTTCTACAAATGTTTTTATATTAACTCCTGCAAGCGCTTGTGTGTTGACATCTATGCACTATATATATATAATCTGGTAGCCGTATTTCTTTACAGGCTCAGTTACTGCAAAATAATGGTCAGACCTGTTCAGAATATTAAAAAGGAGGAGCTTTCTTTAATATGGTAAATTTAACACTGATAAATATTTCGTGAAACACGACTCTGATTGGTTGTAAAACAGGAATCATTGAAACGTGATTGGTCATTGACTCCCATTTGGGGCATGAGTTAAATAGTCTAGATAAATTCACTCCTCACTTCGTGAGTCGTGAATTTATCGATAATTTGGAAATCACTCGTGGCATTACTTATGAGAATTTGGAAATAAAGAGTGGCATTTGTTAAGACTATTTAACGAATAAAATTAAGCTGTTTACTCACAATTCATTATTTAACTATAGTTATTTTAAAATATTTATATATTTAATGTAAACGGCGATGTTTGAAAACAAATGAGAAACGATTGGTACGCTTCATTTCCTTCCTTTGTTCATCACTGCAACCAGATCATAATATTATTTATTGCCAAAGGATCGCAATATTGTAAGAATGCACCCTAGTGAGAAATTTATAACCAACGTTATAGGTATTAATTAATTTCTGATGTCCTATGATGTAAATATGTCAATTATATTTTTCCGCGTCATTTCCTGGAAAATAATTTGTTTAAGAAAGTGCAAACAGTGTTTTCTTTTTCTTTTTTTGGTATAATCAATTGTTTGTTACAAATGTTTTTATATTATCTATCGGATGCGCTTTCTGCTGACATTCATGCACTATATATACAATCTGGTAGCCGTATTTCTTAGAGGGTCAGTCACTGCATAATAATGCTGTGACCTAATCAGAATGTTAAAATGGAGATACTTTCTTTATTATGATAAACTTTAGTTGGTAAATTTTAGGCGAAACACGACTGTGATTGGTTGTAAATAAAAATCATTGAAATGTGATTGGTCATTGACTCCCATTTGGGGCATGAGTTAAATAGTCTATGTAAAAAAGTGGGAGCCTTAACCTCCTACTACCCCAAGGGTCTCCGGACCTGTTGTGGGATCACTTTACTTTACTATGTAAACGTTTCTCTTCATATTTTAATGAAAGTAATCAGGAATAAATAGAGATTTCAAATCAATGATAAACATCTTTGATTCTCATTGAAATGATTAGAAATGTATACAAGTCTCCAGCATGCTGCCTTGTTATGCAGCGGGCTCGGATTCGATTCCCGGTCGGGACATGCTCCTGGGTGAAGTATTTTTTCGGGGCTTTTCCTCACCTGTAAGACAAATATAAGGAAGCTTAAGGCCCAACGGTCCCCAAAATCATCCGGCCATCGTTAGTATGATCATCTTTCACCAGTGTGGAAAGCAACGGGAAGCTACCACACCTATAATTACCTAGTAAAGCTGCAAAGCATAGCATGAAAATGCTATGATTGCAGTGAAAGCCTGCCCTCGGGCACAATTGCAATGGATGGATACTCTAAAATAAATCATTATAATTGAAATACATCTTAGCAAACAGGTAGCTAAGGCGATAATCCCTTTAACTTCGGACTGGGTGGTCCTATATGGGACCTTGTTTTTTTGCACTGAAGAATAATACAAGTGAAATCATTTTACCGTTACACAAATATAAACCGTAGGCTGTGCTTGTCCCCTAGACAGTTGGAATTCGTTCTTCAATTTATTTATAAACCTTTGAATGATGAATGGTCATGAAACATATTTTTGGCACTATGAATCCCTGCGGGAGAAGTATGTTCTATTACCGAAACGAATATTTGTGGCAAAAGCCCCTGCTGCGAAATATAGTACAATGAAATGTATCATGAAGTGTGTTATTGTTTTCTGTAAACCCCATGTAACTATTATCACAATTTGTAATTGATTGTGAAAGTAAGAATGCAATTTAGATTTTTTTTAAATATCATACAAGTACATTACTCTATTTTTCATTTCACATAAAACTAATACACTGGCACTATCGAACCCGTAGATTCATGGCCGCGCGGATATAAGCATGTCCCTATCCTGAGCTGTTTTCCAATCATCCTCTTTATAATCTAATTTGAGCATTTGGCATGGTTTCCCTGAAATAGTCCCCGGCCGGAATGAGGGACTATTTTACTTCCGGAAATGTTTACCCCAGTGGAACCCGTGTCCGCATTCCTTGATGGTTGTATTTTTACATGAAAGATCGTCATTCTTTGGATAGAATCTAATTTAGAATTGAGAATGTGTTAATTTAAATAAAAACTCTTTGAACCAAGGTACTTTTTTCGTCTGCCCTGTCTGACATGGGTAACCCTTTCAGGCAGCAATGCTACCGCCTGCATAGCTCTCGGGGTCATTTAAGCACGCAAGCCATTCCACTACGACAAGGTAAATATACTATGGAGGGCTTCATTTCACATATTCTATTCGATTCCATAGGTCCACCGCTGTGGTCTCGGGGTAGCGTGCTGCCTTGTCACGCAGCGGGCCCGGGTTCGATCCCCGGTCGGGACAGTTTTTCTGGGTGAGGTTTTTATCGGGGTTTTTCCTCACCTGTAAGACAAATGTCAGGAAAACTTTGAGGCCCAAACGGTCCCCGAAATCATATGGCCATCGCAATCATCATCATTCATATCATCGGGGCAACGTAACCCCGCCTTCCAGGCGCCCCAACCTCAGAAGTTGGTTATGAGTACGCCATGCCAGGAGAGAAACCAGGAATGTCGAAAAGACAAACCTGGGGCATTTGAAAAAAAAATCGATTCCATAATGTTCTGCCCTAGGGCAGGTCTTTCACTACAATCATAGCATTTTCATGCTATGCTTTGCGGCTTTACTAGGGAATTATAGGTGTAGAGCTTCCCGTTGCTTTCCACACCGATTTTACATATATTATATTATACCTTTGTGGAAAGCAACAGGAAGCTACCACATCTATAAATCCCTAGTAAAGCTGAAAAACATAGCATGAAAATGCTATGATTGCAGTGAAAGACCTGCCCTCGGGCAGAATTACTGTGGATGGATATTATACCTAACGGGTCTACATATTTCTATCGCTTCATTGTTTCATGATAGCAATTGAAGGATCCTGATTCGATTTCTGGTTTTCAGCAGCAGAAGCCCGATTCGAGTCTCGGCTTCCCTCAGAACTCTCTTCCATACATCTCTTTCTCTAGCAATCAGTCACCTTTCCTCGATTCTCAGCTTCCTAAGATCATCCAAAATTCCGTCCATCCAATGCAGTCTCGGTCGTACCACATTCCTTTTTTCTTTCAAATTTACATTCTATGATTTTCTTGGGTACCTTATGTTAAATCATTATTTGTACATACCCTCCTATCGCAATCTTGAAACTTTAATTAATATAACCAGAAACACATTCCAAATACAACTGATAGAGCTCAGAGTTAAATCTTCCACCCCATTTTTCCTTATCGCATATTGGACCATAATTTTTTTCTTAATATCTTCCTTTCAAATGAACTCAGTCTTGGCATATCAATAATAGAAAAGATCCATGTTTCAATGGCATTATTAATATTGGTTTTACCAGAGTTTTATATAGATTGCATTTTGTTTATTTTGTAAGAAACCTTGACTCAAAGTGTTTGTGGTGGTGTAAATGAGAAGTAGGTGACCCTGCTCTACTCGCTTTACGGTCTTATTTATTGCCCTCTTCGGGTTGTTTACAAGTGTGTTGTTTGTGATGTTTTGTGAGTTTTGGGTTGTGAAAAATAAGTTTATGTTATGTCGGGCCTCAGAGAAGAGAGTTGTTTTGAAAATTAACATAGTTGGGAGAGGGCGAAACGGTTGTTGAGGATTTATTTTTAGGTCTATAGAAATTTAAGCACTGAGAGGTATAAATCAATAATCAAAAGTATGCTCTATTGGCATTTTGAAATTCTCCTTCCAATTTCTTCACAGTTATTGTATCTAGGTTTCAATTTATCATATATTATGTTAAAATTTAAGATATTAATGACAAAATAAATAAATTTAATCTAATGTGTGGCACTATTAATAGAACCCTTAAAATACAAGAAAAGAAACACAAATGAAATTTTATAAAGTAATGGCTGTTCATGTATTGATGTATGGATCAGAAAGTTGGACGATCATTAAAAGACAAGAACGAAGATTGGAAGCAGCTGAGATGCGATTTTTAAGAAATATAGCAGGATATACTCTGCTGGATAAGAAAAGAAATGAAGATATAAGAAAGGAACTAAATATTTTCAAACTTACAGACCGAATAATTAAATACAGGAATGACTAGAAAGAACATATTGATAGAATGCCAGAAGAAAGATTTCCGAAATTATTGCAAAATTATAAACCGCACGGAAAGAGTAATATTGGACGCCCACACAAAAGATGGTCTGAACAATTTTAACAATTCTAGCTTTCATGAAACCGAAACGAGCCAACAGGCTTAATCCCTGGATGATGATGATAATAATATTGTTTGTATCAATAATTAGGGAGCCAACTAGACAAAACTAGAAATCCTCTGGAATTAAATTGTTTAATATTTATTTGTGTAAGATTTCTGGTTTTACAATCGATTTTTTCTTAGTGTATAGGTTCTGTAACGTAGTTTAGTCAAGCTCTTGAGAGAAAAAAATGAGTAGCTACTTGGTATCAGAATAGCGAAATTCAATGAACAGAACTCAAGATTGAGGAACTGCATTATTCTAACCACGTGACTTCTTGTATTGTGACAACAAGCACTTCAGTCAACCATGGCTCTTCAGAACTGTCGTGGCTCAGATTTGTTTCAGACAAAATAAGGAACGAAGTTTACGAATAACAGTAGTGAGAAAAAAATGAAGGAAATAATAAAGAAGAGAATAAATTGGCACTATCCAACTGTTATTAAATTAACACATAGTATTTTAGACACATTACAATAACACTAAATGACTAAGTTGGTACGAATAATTTACATTAATTAGGGACCTACTATTATAAGTAACATCCATTGTCTGCAAACAACAAAATACTGGTAATTTCTTAGTTTGACTGGATGGATCCTTGTTGTGTAATGTGGGTACGGTAGCGTTTGGTTGGTGAAAAGGATAATTGTTGTAGGTTAATTCGGTAGATTGGAAGATTAATTATGGTATTATAGGTAATTATTGTGATTCAGGTTACGTTGAAGTCTTGAAGAATTAAAAGATGAAGTTAGTAACAAAACAAAGTGTAGTTTTATTCAGTAAATGTGCGTCTGTCCTGGACACACACAAAATACAAAAAGCCAAGATTCTTCTCAAGACGGTGAATATATATTTTTTTCAGCCCCTTCGCAAAACACAGTACAAAGACATTTTCTTAAAGTAAAGAATGAACAGATATTTTTTTGTATATAAGTCACCCTAGCTTGGTCCTTTTTTTACGACATGTGAGAGGGTGGCATCTGACCAGTTTCAATTGACCTGTCTCCATTACGTAGTCGTAAACCCGTTACACAATTTCTAAGTGTTTAAACTAGTAACTTCTCTCGTTTAATACATTTTTACAGTACACCTTTCCCCTTCTTGAAGAAATGTATATTAATACATTTCGTCATTAACACTTTTCTTCATTATACCTTCTAATTCTGATCAATCTCTATCTAATGATTATTTTGTTAAATTCTAACTAAGTTACTTTCCTGACACGAATATAGGCTGAAATCTATATATATACATGTCTTTGAGAATCATTGAACACATATCATTACAATACATTACAAATTACAACATATACTCAATAAACTAAGTCCATCCAGACCTCACGATATTGTTAAAAGTATTCATCATAATTTTCGCTTGTTCGGGCGTTATTTCTTTCTGAATATCATAAATTTCATGCCCAGCATTGTTTTAATTCTTACCACGGTTATATCAGTTATTTGAACTAAAGAATTAGTAATCTGTGCTTTTCTGTTTAGCACAACTTTCAAATGAATACAATTCATATGGAAAGGAAAGGCAGAATGAAGGCCTGGCTGCTATTCGTCTTCTCTTCATTATATGGTATTAAAAAACCTACCTTCGTTATGCCTTTACATTTTTTACCATAGTTGCCTGTCAATTAATAAAGTTTACTTTTGTATATTATCGCAATTGACTGAGTTCCTTATAAGATAATATAATTATACAATCACCCATTATTAATAATTGTCTATAATCCTAATACTAAATGTATCATTCTTTTAATGTGTATACCTGTTTCCTAGTATTTAAAAAAATTATTGTATATATTTTATTATATCTTTATTTATTTCTGATTCCAACTCTTAATGATAACATCGTATGGCGTATTCAAACAATAATTATAATTTTACTTAGAAGCTCCTAATTTTAACATTTAGATTATAAATAAGCTATAACTCAACATAATGTATACATTTTCGTTAATTTTATTATTAATATAAAAATATTCTAGTTAAACCATATATAATTTCATTAAAAATATGTTACATTTGGTATATTCATATAATGCATAATTTCAACTTCTGATAGAGTTGTATTTCTCCCGTCTTTTCAAAATAATTCCTAATGTTTTTACTACTGAAACATTTACCTTTCATTTCCTTCCGTACACATGTGATAATGACATAAACACTATATTATGATACAATTTCTCTCCCACATTCCTCAATTAAGCTAATTTTAACCTTTCTATGTGATACCACTGATCACACTTTATTTTATCAACTCATTTACTACCTACATGTGCTAACTTCACATTAATATGTTTAACTTCTGCGACCTTGTAAGGTCCCATCCACTTGGATTCCAACGTATGACTTTTGTTCCTTAACATATAAACAAGATTCCCAACTTTTATCTTTACAGATTTAATATCTTTATTCCTACGCTCTGCTGTCTTAAATTTTTTTCTGCTGTAAATTTTCGTTAGCTAATTTCCATATTTCTTGGAATTGCCTTTTCATAACATTTACATAATTATTATAGTTATATAATGGTTGCGGCTTTTGTTGTAATATACCTGGTATATTAGCAATTCTACCATACAGTAATTCAAATGGTATGAATTTCGTCCCTGTATGTGGAGTGGTTTTATACACGAAAGTTGCATACGAAATCCAATTATCCCAACATTCAGGCTTATTGTCTATGTAGATCCTTAAATAGTCTACAAGTATTTTATGACTTATTTCTAAACTTCCGTTACTCTGTGGTCGATATACACTGCTATGTATGTGCTTAATACCTAATAATCTTGTCATTTCCTTGAAAACATCGCTCATAAATTGTGACCATTGGTCAGTAAGTAACTCTATGGGAATGCCGTATCTTAGAATAATTCCTTCCATCAACTGTTTCGCGACCTCCTCCACTGTAATTGATTTTAAGGGAAGTACTATTAAATATTTCGTTAACAAGTCCTGACATGTCAATAAATATTGGTTTCCATCTTCCGTTTTTCTCATTGGACCTACGATATCTAAAGCTATCTTATCCCACGGCCTAACAGGTGTGTCTGTTATCTGCATCTGTGCTTTTATTTCATATCCTTTCTGTTGCGCGCATTTTTGACAGCCCTTAATATATCGTTCCACATCTTTAAACATATTTTCCCAATATTTATATAACTTGATTCTTTCGTATGTCCGATGTATACCTCCAATTGGACATACATGAAATTCTTTTATTATTTGTAACTTTTGTTTCTCTGTTAATTCATCCCGATTTACTTCACCTACTAAGGGATACCTACTTAATGCGTCGGCATTAGTGTTTTTAGTGCCTGCCTTGTGTGAGGCCTTGAAATCATATTCTGCCATCATAAGTTTCCATCTCATAACCCTTGTGTTTGTAGATTCGGACTCTTTAATTTTATCTAATATGGTAATTAATGGTTTATGGTCGGTTACAATTACGAACCTCCTACCTAATAGATATGGCCTGAATTGTTTACATGTTCAAACAACGGCTAAAAATTCCTTATCAAATGTGGAATATCGTTCTTCTGTTTGATTTAACGTCCTACTGGCATAAGCTATCGGCCTATCTTCTCCGATTTCACCCTGACTTAATATGGCTCCAATTGCTACCTGACTTGCGTCTGTTGTTACTATAAAGGGCTGCGAGAAATCTGGATATCTCAGAACAGGTTCTTAGTCAATAATAATCTTTAAGTATCAAAACTTTCCTCACATTGTTGATTCCAATCCCATTCTACACCCTTCCTTAATAGTTGTGTTAATGGCTTAGCAATTTCACTAAAACGTGGTATAAATTTTCTATAATATCCGGCTAAACCCAAGAACGATTTTACATCTTTCGTGTTTTAAGGAGTTGGGAACAACTGTATTTTCCTTATCTTACTTGGATCAGGTTTGACTCCCTCTTCACCTATCACATGTCCTAGATACTGTAATTCTATTTTTAAGAATTCACACTTATCCGGTTCTAATTGTACTCGATATTCCTTCAATTTTCGAATACCTTCCTCAAATTTATATTGTGTTCCTCTAGAGTAGCCCCGAATATAATAATGTCGTCTAGATACACAAAACAATTTACTCCTAACATACCTGCCAATGCATAATTCATAAACCTTTGGTAAGTACTGGCCCCCCCTTGACGCCAAACGGCATACGACAGAATTCGAAATGCCCGTCCCTGGTACTGAACGCGGTCTTCCTCCTATCTTCTTCCCGAACACTTATCTGCCAATATCCGCTTGCACAATCTAAAGCACTAAAATATCTCGCCTTACCTAGCTGATCTAATATGTCTTGAATATTAGGTATTGGAAAGCTATCTCCTACCGTACACTCATTTAATTTTCGAAAATCAATACAAATCCTCCATTTTTTATTTCATTATGCTAGTGGAAATCTACCTTCTTCGGCACAACAATTATAGGGAAATTATATGGTGATGTACTAGGCCTAATGATTTCTTGTTCCAACATGGTTTTGATTTGGTCTTCCACTTCTTTCCTATAAGCTTCCGGTATCCTATAGGGCTTTACGTGTATAAATTGCTGTTCATTTAATGTAGGCGTATCAATCACATGCTTCACTGTTTTTATTTCTGTAAGCCTATCTCCTGGCAACCTGAAAATCTCTGAAAATTCCTTACATATTTCCAACACTTCGTCCTTTCCTTCTGTGATATGACCTAATCTTAACTTATTTCTTAACTCATAAATTCTTTCATTACCCATTAAATTTTGTTTTCCTATAGATTCTGTCTTATCCCATCGACTTAGTTCAGGTAGTTTATCTAATTCATACTCTTCCTGATTTAAATTAAGCACCATTGTCACGAATTTTTCCCCGTCGCAATATACTAAACTTTCTGCACAATAAACTTGATTTCCTAATTCCTGCCTCTCTATCCTATAATCACCTGGATTGATTTTCGTTGGAAATGCTACAAGAGTTTCACTCATAGGGGATAATGTCGCTACTGATTTCCATGGAATATTTAACGTAATTTCGTGCTGTTGCAACCAATCTCTGCCTAACAATAAATCAAAATGTTTTATCTCCCCCGGCATTATATCAAACAGCATCTCTTTTCCTTCCACTTCCAATTTCACTTTTCCTAAAGCTCGACACCGTTCTCCACTTACAGTACGAAATTCCTCACATACAGGTATAATATTGTTATTTGCACTTAAACATTTTTTATTAACCATTGAGATACACGACCCTGTATCGACTAATGCTAAACCCTTTCCTTCTTTAATTTGAGGACATTGAACAATTATTTCATACTCATGTGTACTACCAACTTGATTTTTTACCATGCAAATTTCCTTATTATTTTCACCTCCCAATGTTATGGTCCTTACTTCACTACTCTGTCGGCCTACTTCGGTTGTTATCTGTGTAACAGCGCCTATTTTATTTATTAGATCCTCTTGTGTAGGGATCTCTGGTTCGTGTTCTCGAACACCGGACTCTTGGTCCACCTTACCGTGCCTTTTTACTTGGCAATTTACTACCGAGCGACATTCTCTTATGGAATGTCCTCCTTTTAAGACCGAGCGACATTCTCTTGGGGAATGTCCTCCTGTGGAATCTTGGTCCACTTTACCGTGCCTTTTTACTTGGCAATTTATTACCGAGCGACATTCTCTTGTAGAATGCCCTCCTGTGGAATCTTGGTCCACTTTATCGTGCCTTTTTACTTGGCAATTTATTACCGAGCGACATTCTCTTGTAGAATGCCCTCCTGTGGAATCTTGGTCCACTTTACCCTGCCTTTTTACTTGGCAATTTATTACCGAGCGACATTCTCTTGTAGAATGCCCTCCTGTGGAATCTTGGTCCACTTTATCGTGCCTTTTTACTTGGCAATTTATTACCGAGCGACATTCTCTTGTAGAATGCCCTCCTGTGGAATCTTGGTCCACTTTATCGTGCCTTTTACTTGGCAATTTATTACCGAGCGACATTCTCTTGTAGAATGCCCTCCTGTGGAATCTTGGTCCACTTTACCCTGCCTTTTTACTTGGCAATTTATTACCGAGCGACATTCTCTTGTAGAATGCCCTCCTGTGGAATCTTGGTCCACTTTATCGTGCCTTTTTACTTGGCAATTTATTACCGAGCGACATTCTCTTGTAGAATGCCCTCCTGTGGAATCTTGGTCCACTTTATCGTGCCTTTTTACTTGGCAATTTATTACCGAGCGACATTCTCTTGTAGAATGCCCTCCTGTGGAATCTTGGTCCACTTTACCCTGCCTTTTTACTTGACAATTTATTACCGAGCGACATTCTCTTGTAGAATGCCCTCCTGTGGAATCTTGGTCCACTTTATCGTGCCTTTTTACTTGGCAATTTACTACCGAGCGACATTCTCTTATGGAATGCCCTCCTTTTTATTTTCGTACACCCCACTGTTTACCTCCCTGCAATTCTTTACATAATGACACTTTTTCTAATTATTATTATTGGGGGTACTTACTTTCCCTTTCATGGAAAGACTCTCACTCTTTACTTGAATAGCTCTGTCAATCAATATAGGAGGACCTAATTTTTCTACCACAGATTTTAATACCTGTCTGATTTCGTCTAATACTATCCCTTGTACAAACATTTGTTTTCCTACATGAATCATAATGTCTTGGGCCCCTTCGATTTTAGCATTTTCCCAACTTGATGTTATTTTTCCCATTGAACTCCCCAAGTCGGCCATTATACTTTCCAATCTATTTCCCCATTTACTCATCGGTTCTTTCTCTTTTTGTCTCATTAATGTTAGTTCTTGCACGTAATAATAGAAAGTTCTTTTTATAGCATACTGATTTTCTAATTTGTGCTTGATATATTCCCACGTTATTTCTACACTCTCTCTATTGCCTATATTAAGGATTCGTTTCGCATCCCCTGTAATTTTAGCGATGACATATTTTATAAGTAACGCTCTCTGTGGTTCCGTCACTAATTGATACGCGTTTTCAACATTATCTATGAAATGATTTAATTCACTCGGCTTTGAACCATCGAAACCAGCACTAAATAATTTAGCTACTTCCGAAACCGATGCTATCGTATGGCCTATCCTCTAGTCTACCTTGTAATTGTTGCACTTGTTCTTGGAGTTCCCTTATCATGTCCTCCATTATTATTATTGATTGAGCTATTCAAGGGCTTTTGTACACTGAATAATGAAAAATACAAGAGCAACCTAACTCCGCAGAGTTTACCACTTACCTGGATCACGTGTCTTGTAGTAGACAGACGTTCGCGTAGATTGGCGCCTGTTGATGAAGAAATCAACACCTCCGCCGATCACAGGTCATGGAGTCCTAGGCTTGCGTCCACCATCAACCGGAAGACTTCTGTCAACGGGTTGCGGATGAGAGGAAGGAAGTGACACCTCGATGTCCGTCCAGAATGAACACCCTTCGTCGTCCTACAGCTTCTCAGTCTTCTAGACCTAGAGGTCTCCGTCGAGGTCTTCTAGAGCTAGAGCTCAATTTCCTTAGAATCACGCTAGAGATGTCCGTCGAGGAATTCCGGATTCGATGCTCTGCTATTTACTGCGAGCTCAATTTTAGAATCACCTAGAGATGACCGTCGAGGAATTCCGGAATCGATGCTCAGCTATATACTGGATTCGGAAGCCGCCACACTGGTAAGAATTGAAGATGAGGTTGAAGAAAAATAGTTGCTTGCAGATTTCACCAACCAGGTGTGTTAATTAACACCTTAAATATCCCACGGAGCTGCCACCATTTTATGTTGTGTAATGTGGGTACGGTAGCGTTTGGTTGGTGAAAGGGATAATTGTTGTAGGTTAATTCGGTAGATTGGAAGATTAATTATGGTATTATAGGTAATTATGGTGATTCAGGTTACGTTGAAGTCTTGAAGTTTTGAAGAATTAAAAGATGAAGTTAGTAACAAAACAAAGTGTAGTTTCATTCAGTAAATGTGCGTCTGTCCTGGACACACACAAAATACAAAAAGCCAAGATTCTTCTCAAGACGGTGAATATATATTTTTTTCAGCCCCTTCGCAAAACACAGTACAAAGACAATTTCTTAAAGTAAAGGATGAACCGATATTTTTTTGTATATAAGTCACCCTAGCTTGGTCCTTTTTTTACGACATGTGAGAGGGTGGCGTCTGACCAGTTTCAATTGACCTGTCTCCATTACGTAGTCGTAAACCCGTTACACAATTTCTAAATGTTTAAAATAGTAACTTCTCTCGTTTAATACATTTTTACAGTACATCCTCTTTAGATAGGTGGTTATAAAAATACTTCCCTTTTGATTAGGACATTTTCTAGAAATACTATTAGGAAAACGTCCGTCACGCAGCAACTTTGTGATTCTTGTTGCTTATCCCAGGTTCTTAATAAACCATATCAATGAGATTATTGTTTTGAAGTAATTTATTCCGTCCGAGTTTCCATTGTGAAGAATACGAGTAATATGTTTTCCTCTGATCGCGGTACCAACGCTATGCAGAGTAGACCATTGGTGGGGCTGCCACCTCAAAGCTTTAGGTCCAGCTCCTGGATGTACTAACCCCATCTAGAGGGTTGCCACTTCCGCCAACCTATTACAAATTAGTTGTCGTTGTGGACTTTACTCTTGTTTCCCCGAGCATGGGTCTCTTATCATCCCAGAGAAAGGACCCCCTCTTCCCATCATTTCTCCGACCCAAATCGCCGAAGGGATTCTATACCACAACTTTGATTTGGGTTGCTCGGATTAGCAGGTCCACCTCGAGCAGGTTGGGAGAGGAGTTGATATGCAGAGGCTGTGTGTTTGCAATGGAAACTATATTGCACATGCATACCCTTGGACCCGTGAAGAACTGCAGATCTACTCCATAAAAGAAAAGATATTCAACAACAAGATACAGTGGAAAGAACATGTAGAAAGAATGGAAGAAAGTAGATTACCAAATAAAATCTTCCACTATTTTCCAAGAGGAAGAAGAGATGTCGGACGTCCTCGGAAGAGTTGGTCTTAGATCTATTAGTGAAGACGGAACAGGCAACTCTTGCCTAAACCAGGAAGTGAAGAAGAAGTAATTTATTACATCTGCAGGTAGATTCCAGAGAACCGTTGCTGAACTGATGATGCATTGGAGTAGGCCTATATGTAATGGTGATGCTTCTTTTGTATTACACTTTGGGGAGATTGGAAATATCTTCTTGCCATATATTACTTCAAGAGTTCTAAGGCGTCCTGTTTTAAGTCTTGCTTTAGTTGTTTGTTATTTCCAGGTTGAGGAAACCAGTTATAACGGATGGGGACCATATATTCTGTCAATATGTCATCCTCATCCCAATGGGGATAATTAATACATGAAGTAAGGCCAACAGCCGGCTGGTAGGCCAAAGGCCTTCTAAACCTGTTGTGCCATGGATTTTTTTAATATTTAGGAGTGTCGTTTTATATTAGTTGTTGAATAATTTATACACGTTAATTATTAAAACAATTGAACACGACATGATATGAAATAAAATTGTATACAATATATCCCAAGTACTGAAAATGTTTTATGAATTCGTTTCGAAATTCCGGTCTCAACGTAAACATCTAATTTCGTCCATAAAACTTTAGTTTCAATATATTCCATTCATAGTAATTCTGCCCGAAGGCAGGTCCTTCACTGCAGTCATAACATTTTCATGCTATGCTTGCAGCTTTACTAGGGTATTTTTTGTAGGTGTGGTAGCTTCACGTTGCTTTCCACACCGGTGAAGGATGATGATGATGATGATAATGATAAGGATGTTGATGATGGCTATATGATTTCGGGGACCGTTTGGGCCTTAAAGTTTCCCTGGCATTTGTCTTACAGGTGAGGAAAAACCCCGATAAAAAACTCACCCGGAAAAAACTGCCCCGACCTCTCAACTTAAAGGCACTTTTAATTGTCACACGCCATCCGAGCCTTACAGTGACACGACCAGTCGGGAGAGGGATTTTAACTATGGATCACACACATACTTTTTTGACCACACAAGGACATGGAGGGCCTCCCCGATTGAGTGATTAGCTCAGTCAGGATCTGCTTAGAACGAAACATGGCCAATATGATGATGACCAGATGATGTTCGGGGACCATTTGGGCCTTAAAGTTTCCTGGCATTTGTTTTACAGGTGAGAAAAAAATCCGAAAAACATCACTCTTAAAACTTGTCCCGACCGCGGATCGAACCCGGGCCCTCTGCCCCGAGACCACAATGGTGGACAATAACAACATTATATTTAAAAAAATTGTATTTAGCAAGTTTCCTATCTTCTTGCTTCCAATTAATCTATTGTCATTTTCCTCCACATCTCTCTGTCATTCAAATCTTCTCCACTGGTTATCGAAGAAGATTTATAAATGCAATCCAACAGGAAGAAGGGAGAGAGAAAAATACCAAAACTAACATGGCTACAAGGATTAATCAGAAGAATGGAAGAAAGTGACCTAGGAAGTGGCGTGAAAAATAGAGAGGAATGAGGTCGGCTAAAGAATCATAAAATGGGCACAGGAAGATTCAAAAACATTGTAAAATCTGACAGTAAATAAATAATGAATACTGAATATTAAAGAAAGAAGAAGAAATCACCTTGGAATCCTTATATTATGAAAATACTCATTTTTTTCAAAACAACTTAGGAACTTTGTCGGAAGAAATATTTTTGTTTTGTTGGTGTACTATTACGTCTTACTACGTTATTTGTGAAAGTGTTATAGTGAACTCGCCGCAAAGCACAACAAGGCACTGCAATGCTGGAGGCTGAAGCAACCCGCCGCTTTGTTTGGGTCCAAGTCAGTTCATACATAACAAGAGCTTCCTGTGCGGCGGCGCTATGTTGCCATATCTACTTGTAAACAACACACTGCAAGAAGTGTAAACAAATGTATTCAGGAGCTGTGTAAGGAAAATAATTGATATATCTTCCTCATTATAACATTATGATGAATTCTCTGTTGATGTTAAAGAACAATCTAATTTCCCATCAGTATGGTAAGCCATTTAAATGTAGTCCTTAAATGCATAAATATTTGTCAGACGAGTTGGTACCTGTAAAATCGGATGCTTAACTTAGAATGTGAAAATGTATACAGTAATTGCATTGCAATTACTGAGCTAAGTTACCTTACAGTAAAACGCATAATTCCCATTCGGGAGGTACGGAGTGCAAATCCTGTACTGACCGTTCTTTCTCACTTCGTTTCTCTCTCTCTTTTTTTTATATCATTGCGTCCACTAACCATGTATAATAAATTAGGCTCAACTGCACTTCTACTGCCGCTTGATATTTTCAGTTATATTGTTGTAACTGTAGCTCTTCTTCTGTATTTACTAACATTATTTAATATTTTAAACTTTTTCAAACAATTTTTATAACATTATTAGACAATTTTGAAGTATTTATTTAAACATGCAAATCACAATATTATGACACTGTTAGACAATATTGTGATGCTAACTGCTATTTTCTCCACAGAGTATATTACTTAGTCTATGATTTTTCTATCGCTGTTTTGGACTATCGCTGGTTGGACAGCGTTAGGTAGTGATAAGTAAGTGTACACCCATTTTTAATAAACGTTTGGTAATGTTAATATTATTGATATATTTTTTAAACATAGATTTGGGGATTTATTGCAAATATTGGTCATTTAAATTTCATAGCGACGGATAGTAATCGAGGATGATAATCGATATGTGGTTCGATTGTGGGTTATCGCTTGCTCTATAAACTCTGGCGCATGCGCACTGTTGTTAAAATATTTCACGCTGGTTTAAGTGCAGTTTTTCCTAATAATTATTATATTATCATTACCGAGTTACTTGGCTTTTTAAAAAAAAAACACGGGATTTGCATTCGGAAAATATTGACTTCAAGTATGGCGCCAACTGTTCTACTTTTTCCGTAGTTCCTTGCATCCACAAGCCACGTAGCCCTATAATAATTATATTGTCATCACTGAGTATCCAGATCAAGTCCTGATGACTAACTCACTGGTACTAATCGAACCCTTAGGTTCATGGCCGCGCGGACATAAGTTCTCCATACATCCCTATCCTGATCTAATGTTTTCCAACCATCCCCTGTATAATCTACTTCCCTCAAATCATAGTTAATTTTATTCTCCCATCTCATTCTTGGTCTACCAACTGGGCGTTTTCCCTCTAGTTTTCCTACAAGAAGCTTCCATGCACGTATTTCATTCCCCATTCGTGCCACATGTCCTGCCCAACGCAGTTTACGAGACTTAACTTTTCTTATTATATCTAGCTTCCTATAACGATCATGTAGTTCACTGTTATGTAGTCTTCTCCATTCACCTGTCTGTTCATCTCTCTTTGGTCCAAAAAGTTTCCTAAGAACTTTATTTTCAAATACTTGTAATCTCATTTCCTCCCTTAAAGTAAGAGTCCATGTTTCACATCCGTATAGTATAACTGGTAGAATAATAGTTTTATATATTTTCAGTGTAACGTTTTTTGAAGGAAGTTGGGATGTCAAGAGTCTCTGTAATGCATAATAACACGCATTTCCAGAATTGAGCCCTGTGCATCTCGTCCCTATTTGTGATTATTGTTCCTAGGTATTTGAATTCAGCTACCTCCTCAAAATTTCCCTCATTTGTCATTTTCATGGATCCTTGCATCCACAGGTCATGTCGGCTTATAATAATTATATTGTCTTTAAGAGTATCGAGCTCAAGTCCTGGTGCCGATTTACTTACTAACTCACTGACACTATCGAAACCCATAGATTCATAGCCGCGCGGACATAAATTCTCCATATACATATATATTCCTATCCTGAGTTAATATTTTCCAATCATCCCCTGTATAATCTACTTCCCTCAAATCATGTTTAATATTATTCTCCCACCTCATTATTGGACTACCAACTGAACGCTTTCCCTCTGGTTTTCCTACAAGAAGCTTCCATGTCCCTATTTCATTCCCCATTCGTGCCACGGTGCCGTTTATTCTACTTTTTCCGTGGATACCATGTCCACAGGCCAATTCTGCCTATAATAATTATATTGTCATTACGAGTATCGAGTTCTAGTTCTGACGTACAACTATTGTACTTTTCCCGTGGATCCCTGCTTCCACAGGTCATGTAAGGGTTTGTAATAAGTATATTGTCATTACCATTAGATGGCACTGTAGTAAAACACCAGACTAGGGTTCGGGAATTATCGAGTTTAAGTCCTGTTGCAGACTATTCTACTTTTTCTTGGATCCTTGCATCCGCTAGTCATGTACTGTATAATAATTATATTGCCATTTCGAATCAGACGGCTCTGCAGTAAAACACAGGACCAATGTGGCTATATGGTACGTATCGATTTCAAATTCCATTATCCGATTTTTCGTAGATTACTTACTTACTTACTTACTCACTGGCACTATCGAACCCGTAGGTTCATGGCCGCGCGGACACAAGCTCTCCATACATCCCTATCCTGAGCTAATGCTTTCCAATCATTTCCTGTATAGTCTACTTCCCTCAAATCATAGTTAATGTTGTTCTCCCACCTCATTCTTGGTCTACCAACTGGGCGTTTTCCTTCTGGCTTTCCTACAAGAAGTTTCCATGCACGTCTTTCATTCCCCATACGTGCAACATGTCCTGCCCATCGCAGTCTACGGGACTTAACTGTTCTTATTATATCTGGCTTCCTATAAAGACCATGTAGTTCATTGCTATGTAGTCTTCTCCATTCACCTGTCTGTTCATCCCTCTTTGGTCCAAAAATTTTCCTAAGAACTTTATTCTCAAATACTTGTAATCTCCTTTCCTCCCTTAAAGTAAGAGTCCATGTTTCGCACCCATATAATATAAACTGGTAGAAATAATAGTTTTATATATTTTCAGCTTAACGTTTTTTGAAAGGAGTTGGGACATCAAAAGTCTCTGCAATGCATAATAGCATGCATTTCCAGAATTGAGCCTATGTTTAATTTCTTTGTGCACCTCATTCCTATTTGTGATTATTGTTCCTAGGTATTTGAATTCAGCCAATTCCTCAAAATTTCCCTCATTTGTCATTAGCTGTCCATTTCCATTATATAATGTATTTCTACGTGTGACCATATATTTAGTTTTACTGATTATTGCATCTATATGCATCTCTTCTCTATGGATGTGAAACTTGGACATTAACAAAGGCAGATAGTAAACAAATAGTGGCTGCAGAAATGAAGATGTTGAGAGCAATAGCAGGATATCAAAGGACGATAAAAAGAAAAACGAATATATAAGAACAGAACTTAATATATTTAATCTCTGTGAAAGAATAAAATATTATAAAAATGCTTACCTTCAGCACGTATTACGAATGAATGAACAGCGCATACCAAGAAGAATGTATAATTATAAACCAAAAGGGAGGAGCTTGTTGGGAAGACCATTGAAGTGATGGAAGGACCAATTCGACCTAATGAGATCGGAACAGGCCATTGGGCTTAATCCTTGTTGTTGTTGATGATGATATGCAATATATAATTACATTGTCGTAAATGAGTGGCTTTGAAGTAAAAAAAAAAAAAAAACGGGACTCAAATTCGAGATTTACTTATGTAAGTTCAAGTTCTTGTGCTGACATTTTTTTTTATCCCTTCGTCTAAAGGCCACGAAGCCTTTTGGTTTGTTAATATGGTACATGAAACACAGAACTGAAAGGAGTTGGTCGTGATTTTATTTTCTTTAACTGTAGCCATTTATGAATAAAGTCAAAATTCAAAATTATTTGTCAGAGTATTTTCAAACATTTATAGGTTCGTGGTAAAGAGATGGCTTTATAAATGTTCCTTTGGTATAGTGTAAGAGTTAATAAAATTTATAGTGGATCCGTTGACTTATACTGTACTCACAATAAAGTTTTTTTTTTCTTGTCTGCTGCTCAACATAGCCCAAGAGAAGGTAATAAGGGATGCCCAACTGAATATTAAAGAAATAATTAATAATAAATCAGTACAGATTTTAGCCTATGCTGATGATATTGACACAGTGGGTCAAACGGTAAATTCTGTTAAGAAAACTTTATAAACATACTTTCTGAAAACAGCTGGAAAATTAGACTTGGAAGTGAATGAGGATAAGACAAAATTCATGCAAGTCACCATAAGACCTATAAACTCAAAATAAATAAATAAATAAATAAATAAATAAATAAATAAATAAATCGTCCAAGGAGTTCTTAAAATTATTTGAGAACTTACGAACAACGTTGATGTTGAAAAAGATACTGTATTTCAGTAAATGCAATTTGCCAATGTAATGTTGAAATTAATATTCTTAGGCAAGTCTTCCGCATGCATTACTTAATAGCCTATTCATAGTGTTTTGCCCAAGGGCAGGTCTTCATTGCAATCATACGGGTAGCATTTCCATGCTATGCTTTGCAGCTGTACTAGGAAATTACAGGTGTGTATCTTCTCGTTGCTTTCCACAGCAGGGGATGATAATGATAATGGCCAGATGATATTCGGGGACCGTTTGGGCCTCAAAGCTTCCTGACATTTGTCATATAGGCGAAGAAAACCCCGAATAAAAACTCACCCAGGAAAACTTGTCCCGACCGGAAATCGAACCCGGGCCAGCTGCGTGACAATGCAGCACGCTACCTCGAGACCACAGCGGTGGACTTACTTAATATATACTGCTTGAACCAGGATTTGAACCCAGGGTACGCGGGATTTAAAGAGAGAGAATTTTTATCTGTTCCTGGATGTTGGATAGCTCGAAAATAGAATGTCAGCGAGCAAAGCTGGGTATCCTAGGGTCAAATAACGGTTCAGGCAGAAATGTTTTCATCGTCATCAACATCAAGGCTTAGGCCATCTGGCCTGTTCCGACTTCAAGAGATTTGGTGTCTCCATGTAGCAAATGGTCTTCCTTGACTTATATATCCTGTAGATCTGTAGTTTAAAATTATTGTAGGAGGTCTATCTTCTGGCATTTTAAGTAGACGTTCGTACCAATTTTGTTTTCTTTAATTACAATTGTAATACAATTTAATTGTAAGAGACAGAGGAATCCGAATGACAGAATAGATGTTGAGGAATGTTCTATAATTTAACTTAACGGAAGTTATTTTTGGTACCTTCTTCATATTTTGATTTATATTACATTTGTGTATTTTCTTTTCTTTTGTTATTCTGTTTATGCACCATTATCAATTTGTATTTTGTTGTGTGTTACACTTCAGGTTACATCAATTTATTCTGACACCCTGTGTATTGTTTTAATTTATATTAATTAAATATGTAGAATTTAATTTATGCATTTTTACCTCATTGAAATGAAATGTCACCCTTTTGTGACATTTCATTTCAAATTAAAATAAAATTTAAAAATGATTTATTGTCATTAGAATTAACTCAAAATAACGGGTATTTGTTTTTAATTCTATAAAATTCTAAATTGCGTATATACAAACGCTACAAAATGCTAAATCCACAAATCAAAATGTTAAATTCATCACCCCTATTGATCGAATCAAGTCTATGTCGTAGCCTAATTATATTTGATCCAGACGGCGATTTGACCTCTGCTGTTAAACAGGTAGATTTATTATTATTAGTTTTGTGGCAATTCATAACATATAAAATAAAACAATATACCTTAGTGATAATTCAGGAATGCCCTCTAAGGTATATATATTATTTTGTACGTAGATTTATGTTTAACTCAACATACTGGTTTCTAGAAAAGTAAAAAGAGAATAACTGCAACGCTGTATTGTCAAGCAAATGTTTTATTTGTAAACATATTTTGGAGAAAATTGTTAGTGATGAGAGTATGTTAAGGGTGTCCTCCAAGTCATTAAATGGATAATTTGTGTCCTTAAGTTGTTTGTATTTGTATGGCCTTTTACGTAATTACCTGGGTTTCGGATGACATGCTATGTAACGGTATTTCCAAATAGTTGCATAAGCCTAACATACAAGGACACGACCTCCAAAGGCAGGTTTATTTATACAAACTTCCCTGTTTGGGAAGCGTTTTGAAAAAGAGGACAAAAATATATGCGCTCATTTCAGGTTTGTAGTGCAGCGGTTATTCTTCACCTGTAAGACAAATATTAGGAATCTTTCTTCTTCTTCTTCGTCACGATTTAGGCTTTTTATTATCTAGGTCCGGCTCCAAATTGCTGCTGTTTCCATCTTTTCTTTGGTCTTACCAAGTGAATAGTTGTATGTTGCTTTGGTACCTGTTCTCAGTCATCCTTGCCATGTGTTTTTTCCAGTTTGTTCTGTATTTCATTATTGTTTGTGTTTAATTTTATTATTCTACTTTTAGTTGCTGTCTTATTTCTGTGTTGTGTTTTTTTGTCCGTTCTTTGATATCCTGCTATTCGTCTGAGGAATTTCATATCAGCTGCTTGTATTCTGGTAGATTGTTGTGTTGTCACTGTTCCATGTTTCGGATCCATAAGTAATAATACTGGTCGACAAAAATGTACTTTTTTTTCACAAGAATAAAAATATGAGATTTTTAGAAGTATTTTTCAACCTGAAATTAAATATCATTTTAGTTGTTTCCTATCAGGCAAGAGTTTTCTGTGATATTCATTTAAATTTTTTTTATAATTTTTTAAAATTTTTAATAAAATCCATCTAACTCTAACTCATTCTGACTTTCCTAGAAAGTGGTAGATAGTGACTTTCGGGCATATTTTGCATCTAGAACATCTCTCTTCTTGGTCCAACAGTAGTCAGCCAGCATATTACAACTCCACTTGCCTTGGTACCTCTTTTCCATTATGGAAATATGCTGATGAAAACGCTCACGTGCTCATCAGAGACAGCACTTAAATACAGCTTGAATAAAATCACTACATATAAGTTAAAAGTTCCTTTGACAGGTCAAAAAGAATGCTGAAATCAATTTTAAAAAAAGTAGCTGTCACAAAAAAACTGTGCCTGATGGAGAAATTGTGACTATAATATTATCTGAATTCAGTATGAAAAAATGCACTAGATTCACTAATCAGGTTTCTTGTGAAGAAAACCTTGTCGACCAGTGTAATAGGAATTGCCATCATCTTGTATAATTTCATTATATAATCTTTTCTGGCTTTATTTATTAAAGTTCTTTTTAGTGTTCCTGTTAGTTTCTTATATCTGTTTCCGTTGTGTATGATATTTGTTAGGAATCTTTAAGATCCAAGTAGTCTTCCAACACTATCTGGCTATCACAATCATCCATTTTATATCCGTCTTGTTTAGTAAGAATACATAAGTGAATAGTGTGAATTGTCTTACATGTTCGTGTGTCTCTGAAATGGTCCTGTCATTGAGATAATCATTCACCTGGGAAGTCTCTCCATTTTCTTACATCGTCAAAAAAATATGTATGTGATCCAGAAGTTAAAAATTTCCTTTTTGATAGGCCACGTCCCAGTAAGATCTTGGTGACATGAGACGCATAAAATTCTCTCTAAATGCTTACAGGTACTACACAGGTTCGTGTTCGACACCAGGCGGGATTGGAAATTTTAATTGTAAAATTTTCAATCTCTGATCTAGGAGGAGTGTTGAAGATGTACAATGTTTAACTGCTAGATTGCGCACGAGATGCCTGAATTAAATTCCAAATTCCTCCGCAGTATGATATATTATGTTGAGAAAGCATGTGATAGGAGTAGCCTTATTTGCCTTCTCCCTTCTCTTCATCATCATCCTTCGAACAACATACTTAGGCGTATACTACATGAAAAAAAGCAAAAAACATATAATCATCCAGCAATCCTGTCTGTAAACAATACGAGTACAAACATTTACGTAAATTAGTCCGCCGAAATGATACGTAAATTGAAAATGGCTTTATATTCTCCTAGCGAAAACTGAAGTACGAAAGGTGGAATGGTTGAATTGAAAAACATGTTTTATTAACGTAATTATTAATTTTGAATTTCTGTCGATATAAATTAATACAGTAGTTTGCCATCATCATCATAGTACATTCACGAATTTAGGCAATTTGTTGACCTGTTTCGGCCTCAAGAGAAACACCATCCTAAGGTCTTTTGAGTGGTCGGTCCTGGTCTTCTTCTTCCTGCAGGTTGATATCTTAACATTTGTTTGAGTATCTTGTGATCTTCCATTCGATGAACATGTTGCATCCATCTTGACTTATAATTAGAAATTTTGTTTTCTAAAGGTTCCATGTGTAATTCTTCTAAGATGTGTTCCCTTTTTTTTTTTTTTTTTTTTTTTTGTGATCTAGTAGTGTGTATCCTGCAGTCCTCCGAAGGTATCTCATTTCAGCAGATCTAAGTCTCCGTATATCCATCTGTTTCAACGTCCATACTTCGCTACCATACAAAAGAGTTGGAAGAGCCAGTGTTTTATACACTTTTAGTCTTGAATGTTTTTGGACTAACTGTGGCTTGAAGATATAATTTATTAACCCTAAAATTCTTAAAAATTTAGATATTTTTGCATTTACATCCTTTTCTTCTTCATATGAGATATTGCATCCTAGATATGTAAAATTATTCACCTGCTCCAAAATGTTATTGTCAAGTACAATTTTACTTCTGACAGGATCTACATCTTGAAATGTTCTTTTTTCTCTGTAGATATCTTCAATTCATATTCTTCTGTAATTTTGTTAAGTTCATACAGACCTTTCTGCAGATTATCTTCTGAATTTGCTATTATTATTTGGTCATCTACAAACAATAGGGTGTTTAATTTTTTACTTTCTGATATTCTTATTCCAAATTTATATTTCTTGTTCCAGCAACATATTACTTCGTTGATATAAATTGCAAAGAGTGTTGGGGATAGGGGCAGCCTTGTCTCACACCACGATTTAAAATTCCTTCCTCAGAAAATCTGTTATTTAATTTAATCTTTATGGTGTTGTCTTTATAAATATTTTGTATGTTCTGCAGAAGTAAATTTGGTATATTTCTGTCTTCCAATATATTGAAGAGTTTTGATCTCTTGACTGTGTCGAATGCTTTTTCAAAATCTATGAAAGCAAAATGTGTTTCTAAGTTGAATTCTCTTCTTTTTTCAAACAATAGTTTAACAGAAAATGCTGAATCAATACAAGATCGTCCTTTCCTAAATCCATTTTGACATTGAATAAGGAATTTTTCGCTGAAACTTTTCAATTTTCCATTTAAAATGTCTGCATAAATTTTGTAGCATATGTTTAACAAACTGATTCCCCTATAGTTGGCCATTTTTCTCTTGCCTCCTTTCTTGAACAGGGGTATAACAATGCTTATCTTCCATTCTTGTGGTATATCTGCATTTTTGAATACATGGAACTGTTTGCCTGCATATTTGTACAATTCAGAATTCAAGCCATCTGTGCCAGTTGCCTTTCCATTTTTCAATTTCTTTAAACTATTGTTCAATTCTTCCAATGATATTATGGAATCTGTTTCATTACTATTTCGGAAAATTGTATCTTCATAACTTGTCAGTCCAAAGACTCTTATAATAATTAAAAAAATATTTTGTTACTCCGCAATTAATTTTGGTAGATTCTTTAATATCTTTATTCAAATATTTTAATATTTTGAAGGCATTAGGTTGGAGCTTATGCAAGTCTGATTCTAAATGTGTAACAAAATTTAACCATGTTTTCCTATTTCTCTTTCTTATTTCCCTCTTAACAATAGCTCTACAGCGTTTGAATTCTATTTCATTTTCTACTTTCTTTGTGTTCAGATATTTTTATAAGCTGCATTTTTCTCTTCAATTAATTGTTTTGTTTGATCATCCCAGATCTTTAGAGTTCTATTTCTTCTTTGTTGTATATTTACTTTTCCTAAAGTTTCATTAGCTGCATTTTGAATTATCATTTTAATGTTTTTCCATTCTTCTTCGACATCATTACTTTCTGGAGTTGTAGCCATATATTGCTGAATTCTTCTCAAATATAACCATTTAATGCTGTCATCATAAAGTAATTTTACCTTGTACTTTTGTTCTATGCTCTGTTGTTGTTTCTTCTTTTTTAACCATCTTGGTGGAAATCTTATTTTTGCTTCTACTAGGTAGTGATCTGAACCAATATCATATCCTCTGTAGGCTCTGATACCGAGAAACAATTTTAAAATCTTATTATTTGCGATGAAATAATCAATTATTGATTTTGAGTCCTGACGATGTCATGTATACGTATGTATGTTTCTATGATTGTAAAATGTATTCGTTATTCTCAGGTCATTGTATATAGCAAAATCTGTTAATCTTGTCCCATTCCTATTGATAGTTGTTTCGTCAAATGTTCCAATATTATTGTTGACTTGAGCATTGCCCACTCTGGCATTTAAATCTCCTATTATGAGAATGTAATCATTTCTATTAATTTTGCTATAAATTTCTTGTAATATTTTATAAAATTCTTCATTGTCTTCTTCACGGCCTTCCTCTGGCGCATATACACCAAGAACTGTCAAATTACCTCTATTTATTTTCAGTCGAAGTTCTAATATTATTTCATTCCAGTAAGTGTAGTGTTGAATTTTATTTCTTATGGTATCATTAATCCAGCTTGTCCATGGGTTTTCTTGTCGACACCGCTATATATATTTGTACATAATTTTGTGTTTCTTTCGTTCCTTTAAGTTTCTTCTTAGTTTCTGTAGTTACTGCAAATAAATGTTTATATTCTTAAATATACTGTCTAGTTCCTCTTCTTTTTCATGATGTTTCGGACATTCCAGGTTGCATATCTTACAATATCATTGTGCCGTTTTCTTTTAACCATTTTTCTTTGCTGTGGGTCGTCATATTTTAATTCCTTCTGGATTTTTTCATCTTGAGACTTGAAAGTAGTTTTGAAGTTCCTTAGGACGGGTTACTGGCCCGACGCTAAGTAGTCTAGTGGTAGGGCTGCTACCTTTTATTCTCTGGAAAGACATTAGGATACCGCATTTACTCAGTACCCGATGGAACGGTTATACCGCCGTGATTCGGTCCTCAGAGCCTCGTTTGTGAAAACGGGTTGTACCACGAGAAGGTGAGGATGAGAATTGGGTAGGAGGGGTTATACACACGTCACTACTCCTTACAACCCCAGTAGTTTGTTAAATCATTAATAAAAGTAAATAATTTATCTATTTCATATCATAATAGTCTGCTTTATACTTTTTTAAATCAATGCCACCGTGTTGTCATTACGACATTTCTACAATTCTCTCCTGGCATGGCGTACTTATAGAATAGAATATATTTATTTAGCCTGGTGGAGTTAAGACCATGTGGCCTTCTCTTCCACTCACCAGGACAAACATATGTTACATATGAATACAAAAAAATTACAATACTTATAACCCACTTCTGAGATTGGGGCGCCTGGAAAGCGGGTTTACACTACACCGGTGATATGAAAGATGTTGGTAATGATGCTCCAGGAGAGGCCTGGGTTTCACGGACATGTTATTAAATTGCAACTACTTTTCTATTAACATATCTACATCGAAATCAATTAAAAACCCTACAAAAATAATAAATAGTTTAAAGATAAAGGCAAAAAACTTTTTGAAGCCAAATATGTACCGGTATATCAACTTATAAAACTTAATCTAATGAGACGAATATCATAATGATGACCAGACGGTATTCGGGAACCGTTTGGGCTTTAAAGTTTTCTGACATTTGTCTTACAGCTGGGGGAAAAAAAAAAAAAAAAAAAACTCGTCCAGAAAACTTGTCCCGACCTAGATCGAACATCTCCATGGCGCGACAGACCTAGAAGGCCTTTGGCATAATATCCGGCTGCTTGCCTCACATCCACATGTGTTAATCAGAGGTTGACGATCATCCTGCCAATGTAGGGGTGACATGTGGTCAGCATGTAGGATCCCCAGCCGTTATAGCTGGTTTTCTGAACCTGGAGCCGCTACTTATTGTAGCTACCCAAATTCCTTGCGAAGCTGGGTGAGTACTGGTTCCATACTGGCCGAAATTCAATGAGAACATTTTTTTCCCTCATGGAGACCCGAACCAGCGCAAGTCCCATAGCTCTATGCCAAGGCATCTTGCCTGAACCACTCGGCTACGGTTATAGATGACAATATAAAATTATAAAATGAATTGACCTGTAAGATATAATTTCCTCAACTTGATAAAACTTTTTTTAAATAGAGAAACCGGTTCCATCATCGGCAGAAGATGGTTTTACTACTGACTTATAGTTGTGATTATATCCTATATAGAGAGGGTTGTGTTTTTGTTGAAAATCATGTAGGCCTACTGTCGATTTCTTTTAGAATTTGTTTCCTCCAGAATATTTAACTTTGCTGGATTTGTCTCTTTGTATAATATTGTGAAGCCCAGCTTGAATAACACTGAGCAACAAAAAAATGAACTTTTTTTTTGTCTCAGAAAGAAACATATATCATTCTGATAGTATTTTTTCTCCTGAATTCAAATATATCGGTTTTTCTCCATCATGCAAGATTTCCGAGAGACAGGCGTTTATAATTTAAACACTTTAAAATTTTCTACGTTCGTAACTACACAATATTCAAACATTCGGACTCACCTAGAAAGTAAGAAATGACGAGTAGCCCGCTTGATGGTCCAAGAATAATCGGCCAGCATATTAGGATTCCATTTACCTTGATATCTCTTTTCCATAGCTGAAATCTCCTGATGAAAGTGTTCCCCGTGCTCATCGCTCACTGCGCCAAGATTTTCCGGAAAGAAATCTAGGTTTATTAAAATAATAATTATTTAAATCCATTAAATGAAATTGAAATAAAAAACTGTGGGCGATGGAGAAATTCCAAATACATATCTGAAAACACAATAAAAAAACTGCATTAAGTATAACTATTGGTACTCATGAGACAAAAACCATGTTGATCAGTGTAATGAGTTTAGCATAACTGGATTTACTTTCTGCATATTTAAAATATTTTAAATGTTTTTTTTTTTTTTAATTTCTACTGGTTCTACCTATGTAGAACATATTCCATTTTCTACTCGTTAATTTACGTATATACTCCTTTGTTGTTAAAATTGTTGCTTTCTTCTATGCTGTTGTTTATTGCGTTTAGTTTGTTTCCAGTTCTATATGCTATTTTTTTTTTGCATTTTATCAATTTTTTTATAGAATATTAACAAATGATGTAGTTTCTTTTCCTTAAGAAAAGTAAGAATCCAACAATATCCCCTTATAGTCTGATTTGCCAACAATTCCTTGTTCAGGACTTTTACCAGTTCTCAGAAGCTTGAACGACCCAATATCCTGTTCAAGATTGAAATTCTCGTAACACCTGAAATGAAGGCTACCTTCTCGACTATTGATTCATTATCTCCATAATAAGACCTAAATATGTTTGAAATTGAAATGTCTTTTTTGTTCTCCTGCTTTTCTTCTTAAATGCAAAGGCTCTTCAATTCTGAATTCTGTGCAATAGTATTTGTTAAAGTCTCGCACGGTAACCGAGTGGTTAAGGTAAGAAGCCTTGACGTAGAGCTACGTGCGCTGGTTCGAGTCCCCATAGGGGAAGACATTTTCTCATGGAATTTCGGCCAGTATGGGACCGGTGCCTAACCAGCATCGTGAGACATTTGGATAGCTACAATAAGTAGCGACTCCAGGTTGAGAATACCAGCTATAACGGCTAGGGAATCCGACATGCTGACCACATGGCATCCCTACACTGGCTAGATGATCGTCTATCTATGTTATTAACACATGTGGATGTGAGGCCAGTAACCGACGGGAAGGTCAAGGGCCTTCTAGGCCTGTTGCGCTTGAAAAAAAAATTGTTAAAAACATTAATTTATTTATTACATACAAATCTAATTGAACAGAAAGTAGCCCCTAGATCTGGGTATAGTAACACGATAAAGTCGGGAGAAACAATGAGAGATTGGAGTGCAATAATCTTAATAAATTCGTCACATTCTTCATGGTCATTAAAGCCAATGTGTCTGCATTAACCTTCGTAAATACAAAAAGTCAAGGTTTGCTCATGGTATTCAATCAATTTTAATAGACTCTTGAAACACCAGTTGACATGGTTTCATTTTTTTTAACTTGCTCTGATTCAAAACAATGTTCTTTGTCTTGTGAACTAAATTAGGTTAAATTTTAGTATCGAATGACATTTAAATTTACTAAAAGTTCGGGTCCAGAGGCGGACACGTTACAGTTAGACAATCAAGATCACTATACTCAACATAGGCCTAATATATAAACACAATAGGCCCCTATACTCAGTATAGTTTAACTCGAAAAAGAGTTTGATGACAATAAAAATACATCCAAGATTATCATCACCATCTTCTTCTTCTTCTTCTTCTTCTTTTTCTTGTAAAGAAGAGAGATTTTTTTTCAGCTACCTTGTCAGAGAAATAATTTTTTTCAACGACCATTTTATTTATTGATAGTTCTGGCATTCTATATGTTCTGTTACATCTTCCAATACAATATTCCTTGAACTCACTTTTTTTTCGCCCAAAATTTTTCTATCAAAAATGATTTCAAAGAAATTCTGATGACGGCCATAAAATGATATTTTTCTACCATTGATTTTTAAGATTAATGACCTTTCTTTTGTTTTATCCAGTACTTGTTGGTTTGTTTTCCTAACTGTCCAATTTATCTTTGCCATTCTTCTCCTTAACCATATTTCTATTTTCATGAATATATAGTAGTTACACACTCCAAATATAAGATTTTATAGAATTTTTTCTACACTAGACATTTTATATTCTATTTCCAAATATATGACACTTCTCATTAATTTTTTTCTTAGCTAATGCAATTGTTTTCTTTATTTCTTTATTTATTATAACACTTTAAAATTTTAACAACGTTTAACAAAAACGAATGTCAACAGTTGTTCAGAAATCAGAACAGAAGATTATAACTAATACATGTATAAAGATTGGTCACTAAAAATAATCCATGAGGCGACAGGCCTAGAAGGCCGTTAGTCTACCAATCGGCTGCTGGCCTCACATCTACATATGTTAATCACAGAGGTACACGGTCATCCTGCTAGTGTAGGTATGACATGTGGTCAGAATATCGGGTCTCCCAGTCGTTATAGCTGGTTTTCTCAACCTGGAACAGCTACTTATTGTAGCTACTAAAATTCCTCACGATGCTGAATGGGCACCGGACCCATATTGGCCGAAATTCCATAAGAAAATTTCTTCTCTCCCCTCGAACCAGAGCAACTCCCGTGGCTCTGCCCCGCCAAGGCCTCTTGTATTAACCACTCTGCTACGGCGCGGAAATAAAGATCATCATCATCATCACTCCAGGGATTAGGCAATTGCTCGTTCCGACTTCATATTGCATCGGCCCAACGTCTTCTAGGTCTTCCAACATCACGCCTTCCTCTTGCTTGATAATTTCTGGCTAACAATGGATATCTCTCCTTACTCATTCCATCCATGTGATCAATCCATTTCTGTCTGTAATTCGTGACTTTATCCAATAAAGGCTGTACTTTCAATTCTTCTCTTATATCCTCATTTCTTATTCTATCAAGTCTTGTACATCCTTTTACTTGTCTTAGAACCGCATCTCTGCCGTCTGTATTCTATCCTTCTGTCTTTTCACTGGAGCCCAAGTTTCACATCCATACAATATTGTGGGAACCGCCATAACATTATACATTTTTATCTTGGTTTCTTTTCTAATTTTATTTTTGAATGTTCTCTGTATTGTTCCACACACCGTCTGAAATGTATTTATTTTGGAGTCAATATCTCTTTCCACATTGTAGCCAACATCACAGCCCAAATATTTGAAACTAGACACCTGTTCTATACTTTGATTTTCTAAAATAATTTTGGTTCTCACTGGATCTCTTCCTCTAAAAGCCATGGTCTTCGTTTTCCTTACAGAAATCTTTAGATCGTATAATTTACATATTTCATTTAATGCATGCATTGATTTCTGTAAGTCGTCTTCATTTTTCTGTATTATGATTACATCGTCAGCAAATAGAAGATTATTTATGCATATTTTATTATCCATTCTTATTCCTGGATTTACTAAAACTTTCCATTTATTTAAAATATCGTCTATATATATATATATTAAATAAAGTGGGTGATAAACTACATCCTTGTCGTAATTCAGTATTTGTTTTGATTGCATCTGTTCTTTTGAATCCGGTATCTATAATTATATTTGTGTCTTCATATAATATCTTTATTGTTTCAACAAGGCACAGCGGGTATCCTTTCATTCGTAATATTTCTCATAATTTTTGTCTGTTTACTCGATCGAAGGCCTTATCCAAATCTATAAATCCTAATAATAAATAAAGATTCGTTGTTATTTTAAAATAGATCAGGGCAACTGAATATTCTGTGTTGTGAATATTGCTGAGGAAGCAATAGTTACATACATCCCTGTCGTTTATTAAGGGTCGAAACAATGGGGCAAAATAATTTTGACCCAGTAAATGTAAAGTGATCCCACTACTGGCCTCAGGAGGTCCTTGGGGTAGTAGGAGATTAAGACTCCCATTTTTTTCTAGACAATCGGCGCTTGATGTCAGCCTATTTGTCAACTCTATATGACTGCCGCCTTTACCCCAGAACAAGCACCTGATACTCATTTCTATTACAGGCTGTATCGACCCCAGGGCCATGGTGCCACCTGCTGGTTTGGGTCAATTTAAAAATTCTTACCCCACCGGGATTCGAATCCTTCCGGTTTGTAGCGTATTGCCTTAACCATCTACGCTACGGGGTGCCCCCAATTTTGACCCAGTAGACCTATTAAATTTTGCAAATGATTTAATCTAGCGCTTGCCACAGTGTATATTGTTACATTTTACAGTTTATATTGTACACGGCCAGTTTCTCATGACTTTTAGATCTTGTAGCTCTTGAAATATTAATTTCTATTGACGTTGGTTCCTTATGTCATAATACTCAGTTTACAGATCTCTGTGTACTGTAAAATATTAAGCCTAACGATTAGAGACAACTTGTATATTTACTCATTATACTTGTTAAATATTTAGTTATATAATTAAGCTTATTTATGTAAATTGTGAAAATGAAAATAATTTGCAGTACTCTTTACATCAATTAAATCAGTTATACCAAGAATATAATTTTAAAATATCAAATATAAGATCAAAAATCATAATAGACAACAAACCTCTGGAACAAGTAACAAATTTTAATTATTTGGGTTGTAATTTTACTATAAACTCAAAAACTGAAAGAGATGTAAATATGAAACTGTTAAGACTTCAAATGATATGTGGAACTACTCGTATTAATAGAACATTGAAGAACAAAACAAGAAGAGATATTAGATTGAAGTTTTATAAAACATTGGCAGTTCCTGCATTACTTTATGAGAGTGAAACTTGAGTAATGACCAAAAAATTACAAAGTAGAATAAAAAGTGTAGAAATGAACTTCCTTAGAAGTACAAAAGGCTGCACAAGAGTGGATCGGATGAAGAATGCAGATATAAGAACAGAGTTAAATACATATCCATTGAATGATAAAATCAACGAATATAGAGAAAAATGGTTTAGACATGTAGAAAGAATGACTGTAAAAAGATTACCAAAAGCAGCATTTAACTACAAGCAGAAGCAATAGAGATTGAAAAAAAGGCCACATACTATGAACACCCGAGATGATGCCCAAAGATTACCATCTACATGGACAACTGCTCTCGCTGCTCACCATGTCATCCCTAGAACAGCGAAGAAGATATGAAGAAAACCACGGTTGGGCAACATCGAGCGTGGTCGACGCTTGGATGGGTGTACGGCTTCCGAAACGGACCACACTGAAAACTGAAGGTGGTTAACCACATAAGAACTGAACTTTGTATGGGTGTACGGCTTCGGAAACGGACCGCACTGAAAACTGAAAATGTTTAACTACATCAGAACAACCTTGGTTGGGTGTACGGCTTCGGAAACGGACCACACTGAAAACTGAAGGTGTTTAACTACATAAGAATTAAACCTTGGATGGGTGTACGTCTTCGGACCACAGCGAAAACTCTATTTGTTTAATTATATAAGACCTAAACCTGTGACTCGAACTTATCATTCCTTGATAATGACATGTGGGATCATGCCGAAACGTCGGAGTCAGTGGCCAGGGGCCGAACTTGAATCCAAGACGCGGAAAACCCAAGAAAACTTTCTTATTCATATATATATATATATATATATATATATATATATATATATATATATATATTTTTTTTTTTAACGCAGCCACTGTTCAAGAAAAAACACTATTTTTGCAACAAAGATATTTTGTAATTAATTTACGCCATTTGACGAGAGTTATACTTTCCTACATTCCAACGGTGCAGTACAAGATATTATTTAATTTTTTACTATTTATGAACCAATGCACATTCTATAATTACATGGTCAACAAAAGCAGCTTTAAAATACGGCAGTGAAAACTGAATTTTATGTAGATATACTCGAAGTTCAAATCCCGTCTACAAGCAGCCCAAATTAGATTTTTACGTACACTATTAGGTTTTACTAGTCTAAATAAAAAAACATACATATATAAGGGCAAATTTAAAAGTCACAAACATTATAGAAGACATTCAGACATATCAGAGTAATTGAATCAATCATTTCGAAAAGGGATCATCTAAAGCTGATCAAATTTTACAGGAGAGAAAAAAAAAACTGATTCAACTTGTTGAGGATAAAGCATTGAATCTGAAATTGCTACTGAATAACGTCAGAAAGTACTATTATTCTACCAGTTATATTATATGGTTGCGAAACATGGACTCTTACTTTAAGGGAGGAAAGGAGATTACGAGTATTTGAGAATAAAGTTCTTAGGAAAATTTTTGGACCAAAGAGAGATGAACAGACAGGTGAATGGAGAAGACTACATAACAATGAACTACATGGTCTTTATAGGAAGCCAGATATAATAAGAACAGTCAAGTCTCGTAGACTGCGATGGGCAGGACATGTTGCACGTATGGGGAATGAAAGACGTGCATGGAAGCTTCTTGTAGGAAAGCCAGAGGGAAAATGCCCAGTTGGTAGACCAAGAATGAGGTGGGAGAACAACATTAACTATGATTTGAGGGAAGTAGATTATACAGGGAATGATTGGAAAGCATTAGCTCAGGATAGGGATGTATGGAGAGCTTATGTCCGCGCGGCCATGAACCTACGGGTTCGATAGTGCCAGTGAGTAAGTAAGTAAGTGGTAAAGGAATAGTGTAGTTGATCCGTTCTCACATGGAAACGATGGAAGTAGGTGTCTAAATATGGAATAATGAAAGAAGTGAATTTCAGAAAAATTGGAGATGATCCCTTTTCGAAATGACTGGTTCAATTGGTAGGATCATTTGCAGCGAATGGAGCTTGAACGACTACAAAAAAAAATATTGTACCAACCTAAAGAATTAAGAAGAAGATGAAGACGAAAACAACGATGGGCTTGTTAAGGGCTTGTTGAGATTTAGGAACAGGTTCAGAAATAAAACATAAACTCAATATTAAAATGTTCATGACGATTATGAATCTGAATTGTAAAAACTATTTTTTTTTAAAGAGAGGCTTAGTTATGTCTTGTTGGATCAAAATTTTCTGACGTATATCGCCAAGAAAATATAAAAATAACACTGAGCAACAAAAAATAAACTTTTTTTTTGTCTCAGAAAGAAAAATATATGATTCTGATAGTATTTTTTCTCCTGAATTCAAATATGATGTCGGTTTTTCTCCATCACACAAGGGTTCCGAGAGACAGGCATTTATAATTTCAAACACTTAATATTTTCTACATTCGTAACTACACATATTCGAACATTCGGACTCACCTAGAAAGTAAAAAATAACGATTTTCTGCTATGTTTCGCCTGTGGAGCATCCCTCTTGATGGTCCAACAATAATCGGCCAGCATATTAGGATTCCATTTGCCTTGATATCTCTTTTCCATAGCTTAAATCTCCTGAGTTAGCTCATTTGGTTTTATTTTACAATGGACAAATGGACGAAAAAAGTTTATTAAAAATATTATTTAAATCCATCAATTGAAATTGAAATTAAAAAAAACTGTGGGTGATGGAGAAATTCCTAATACATATTTGAAAATACGATAAAAAAAATTGCATTAAGTACAGCTATTGGTACTCATGAGACAAAAATCATGTTGACCACTGTAATCCTGATAATATTGTATCACGTACGGTAGTTCTAATTTTTATACCCTATATCGCTAATGTTAAAATACTACGTATAGTATGAAGTGCATGTTTTCTCATATGTTCTTAGTAGAAGAAGAAAAAAAAGTTGTCAAAAGTTTTCCGTTATTTAAAATACATTTTCTATTTATAAACCAAGTTTTATTACATGAATGTGGCCAGTCGGGGTGGTCTAGTAGTTTTGTTCCTCGCCTATATTTCTGAGGGTCGCGGGTTCAAATCTTGAATCGATGGATTTTCAGGGTAGAAAAAATTCATTGGACAAATTCACGGGAGGGACTTTAAGTCATGGGTTTTCAAGGCTGAAGATTTTCGGGTAGTACATAAAAGAACCTCTAGTCTAAATTAGTGCCTCTGAGCAAACTTTAATTTACCTTACCTATCCAAGTAATACCTTAGTTGTCCACTAAGATATCTCTATGAGGCGATGTGCTAACCACATGTCACTCGCTGATATCTATAGGGAAATAAGCTTAACTAAATTAGTTTGGTCGCTAAGGAAGCACCCATGTCTCCACGAGGGATGCATGGGTTATATACATACAAAACTTCTAGCAGCAAATATTTGCACTATATTTTCAACACAATTCTACATGTAAATTAAACCCTTCAACATATTTCTGTAAGTAAAATAAACCCCTTCGTTAAGATTTAAGTATTTTCCGAAATGAACAAAAAAGTTAATCCGTTCAGTAGATCATGAGTAAATATAGATTTTATAAAGGAACATTGACATTAGTTATATATATATATATATATAAGAACTTTCGGTGCCTCTTTGATAGGGTTTTCGTGCAAAATATGTCCATATTAAACAAGACTTTTGAACAATAATTATTGATTCCCTTTGGTTTGGCCATGAATTATAAATTGAGGAATTAGTTACTGTACTTAAATTCTGGCATACAGATTTGGTCTCTATCTACTATTTATGACGTAACTGGTTTGGAAAGCCCTGCTTATGTATTTCCGTGAGCTGTTCACGGTTACAGAATAACCAAAGATATTTGCGATCTTACGTCAGCACTCGTGATCCTGTGTTGGAGGTCCTTGTGGTTTCTAGGAACTAGACTTAATATCCTTAAGGGAACGAGATGGAGTTTCGTCATCATCTCGCACAATTGATTCAAATAATGATCAATCATTTTGTATCCACACCTACTTTTACAAAAGAACTCAAAATGTCATAGTAAGGAAAGTGGTCACCAGCTTGTCACTTGCAATGACAAGCATCTAAAAAGTTACGTATTTAAAGTTTTGACTCTAGAACTAACAACTTTTTGTTCAGAACTGGACACATCATTTATGTCCGCCTCTATCACAGAATATTGTTGATAAGCAGTGGCGTCTCGTGACGTCAAGAAACCAGTGTGCTACGAACTGAAAGTTATTTTCACCCATTCAAAATATAAGTTGAAATTCATTGATTCAGTTTTTCTTACTAACAAACTTCTCATTTACTTTAGTGTTGAATCCTCCCATGCTGTTAATCAACTATTATTACTATTACTCTATTGACAACATAGCTGGACTAATTGATTCGTAGACAAAAGTTTTAATTCTCTTAAATAGCCTAAGTTACGTAAGTTATTTTAGTTAAATGTATTTATTGAGTAACAGTTGTTTTGGGTAGAATGGCCTTATGTGTTTTGTAGCTTACAAATCAAAGACATTTGCGAGTCATATTCGACAATTCCCTAATGATTGCACCCATCAGGTCTGATAATTTCATTCCGACAATATTCGAGAAGTTGTCGAACGTGATTGGTTCAAACTTACACATGTGGTCATTATTCAATGTCTAACGTATGAGCAAAATGTTCATTATTATTTTAAGAAGAGTTGTCGCTTTACTGAATGCATCTTGAAGATTGCTAAAGAAGAGGAATAGTTGCCTTCAATATGCCTAAAAGTAGAGTCTTTCAGTACAACACAGAGTTCTGTTTGAAATCTCTGCATGTTTAACATAGGTTAAAATGGTATAAATGACACTGGTCAACGGTGGTTTTGTTGTGCTTGATATAAGATTAATTTCGGATATATGTATGCTCACAATTCATGAAACTATCAATGTTTTTGGAAGATTTGCTCTGTTTTTTTAAATCTTTATTTTCATTTTACACTACAAAAATCGGAAATATGATGAAAAAAAAAAAAAAAACATAAGATATATTTATAATGTCAATTGTTTTTTTTGAAAAATTAGTATACACCGACCGTAAATAGAAAGAAAAATGTCGAAAACCCATGTTATATTTCAGTGAAAACGCCTTTTATATGATTTTCTTCTATAATTTTTAGAGCACATTCACAGCACTTTCATGAATATATACGTAAACGGTGCACTTGAAAACATAGAAATTTGCAGAGATATCCAGGGCAACAATTTTTTTTTGTAGAGCTGTGTAATAATATGGTACCTTTTTATGTCTTTCTAAATTAGAATTGATTTTTATTATAAAAATTCGTTAAATTATTAAATCAAGAAGGTCTTTCAAAAACATGTTTCATCTTCCACATGCTAATTGGTACTGATGTCAGCCAATAATTTACATAATGGGTTTAGGTCTGTGGGTGTTTTCTCGTTTATAATGTTTATATTCTTTGTTTCTCTTAAAATGTTGGTGTATTCTAAGATGCTAGAGAGTAACAACAAGATTAGCATTTTAGAAAAATGGAAATTTTAAGAGAATCAAAGAATATAAACATTTTAAACGAGAACACACCCACATATCTAAACCTATTATATAAATTATATGCAGATATCAGTGCCAATTAGCATGCCGAGGATGAAATATAATAATTTAGCGAGGTTTTTTGAATAAAAATGATTCTAATTGAAAAAGGCGGATAAAGAAAAGGTACTATATTATTATTTATGCATTTTAATACATAATCTCAATTGTGATAACAATGAATATTAAAAATACTGATAACAGGATAGTTTACATTCGCCAGTTTAAGGAACTCTTCTGGAAATTTCTTATAAAATAATCCGAAATTTGTGGAAACACTAGATATCACTTGATATGTTACGCAGATGATGTTCTCCTTTCAGAATATGAAGATACTTTACAAAGATATTTACACCAATTTAATATAAATGCCAGAAAAATACAATATGGAAATTAATACGAATAAGACAAAATGCTTAACAATATCAAAAGAACCTGTAAGATGCAAATTAGAAGTGGAAAGAAAAATTATAGAACGAGTATCAGAATTTAATTATATAGGTGTATTAATAACAAACACTAAACATTTAATAAAAGAGGCAAAGATAAAGCAGCACAAATATCAGGATATATGGAAGATTTAATTTGGCGCAACAAAGATATGTCAATAGAAAGCAAAACGCGCATATACAAAACGATAGTTCGACCAGTTATCGTATATGGAGCTGAAACTAGGGGGCTGATACAATAAAAAACTAAACAAATAACAAGCATATGTGAAATGAAGATATTAAGGACTATTTAGGGGAAAACATTATTTGATAAAATACACAACATAGAAATTAGGGACAAATGTCATATTCAAGACATAACCATATTTATTGTAGATAGACGAAAATAATGGAAGGGTCATATAGAAAGAATGGAAGACAACCGACTTGCAAAAAGAGCTAAAGAAGATAGACCAATGGACGGGAGAAGAATAAGAGGAAGACCAGCCAAGAGATGGATAGACAGTGAATGCACATCCAATACGTCTTCCTCGGAGAAGTGATTTTGGAAATAAACAGGATGAAAATCCTACAAATTATGATTAAGAAGAAGAAGTGGAAACTAGAAGTTTTGGCAGCGTCAAGATAACCCGTACAGTCAAAGCGATAGTTTATGCCTACTTCTGTACTAATGTGACCACACATTCAACTTCAATTAAATCTGAGATTCTGCTAGAATCGATTGTGAGAAAATTTCCTCCTCCATGGGACCCGAACCATCTGCAGTCAATTCATCAAGCCTTAAACCGCTAGGTTACGACGCGGGACAAGCAAATACATAAATTATAGTTGATGTACAGTGTCGTTATATTACAGTTTCTTTTCTAGAATCTGTCTTATATGCCTACTAAAAATCTGATCTACTATAGATCTGTTTACTTTAAATCCATAACTAAACATGGGGTCACCTCTGGAAACGCATGTTATTATGCATTACACAGACTCATGTCATACCAAATTATATCTAAAAATGTTAAAGTAAAAATATATAAAACGGCGATTTTTCCAGTTATGAGTGCGAAACATAGTGTGCTTAAACATTTGGCCCAAAGAGAAGCGAACAGATAGGCGAATGTACAAAAACAACAGACGACAGTGAGCTAGTTGATCTTTATGGATAACCAGATATAGTAAGAACAATTAAGTCCTGTGGATGCCGCTGCAGAGGTTGTTATATTACATGTAATTATATGTACAATAAATAAACGTTTGATATAACGCCTGCCCTTGTTCGATCCTTATGTGGAATTTAATTACAATTATTTGCAGGGAGAAAGTAGGTTTAATGCAGTTACTTATCTAGAGGCATCTGTTATTATAGGTTCTCATATCTGGTTTGTCATCATCATCATCATCATCATCAACAATCAAGGATTAAATCCATGCGGCTTGTTCCGGTCTCATAGATTCTCATCCAAAAAGTTAAATTCATCTCTTTTTCGGTCTACCAACATTCTTGTCTCCTTTTGGTTTGTAACTAAGTATAATTTTTGGTATGCGTTCATCTTTCAATCTTTAAACATGTTCTTTCCAGTTTTTTTAGATTCTTTTATTTTATCTAAAAGTTTTAAAATATTTAGCTCATTTTTAAGATCTTCACTTCTTCTTTTATATAGACGTTTGCAGCCAGCTACACGTCTCAGGAATCCCATTTCAGCAGCTTCTATGATCTCTTTTAGTTAAAACCCCAAATTCACTACCATACAACAGTAAGGGGACTGCCATCGCTTTATAAAATTTTTGTTTTGTTTTCTTTCTTGTATTTTAAATATTCTCTTAATTGTGCCACATATATAATTAGATTTATTAAGTTTGTTAAAAAATCTTCATTTTTAAAATAGGAGATTTCATAACATATGTATTTAAAATTTTTCACTTGTTCAACGGGTTTCCCTCCAGAATTTGGTTTGTCCTGTTCAAAATTAATTTGTGCAAAAATAAAATTAAATCAATTTTACTCTAATTTCCTACTACGATTTTAACCCATTTGATCCCACTGTTCCATTTTTGGATCAAAAGTTTTAAATTTCCCTGTGAAAAAGTCTTTAGTATTTTCTTAAGTTGGCCATACTGAATAGCTTCTGGAGGCTTTGAACTTCACTTTAAAACCATTAGTACTTGTGTCTACATCAGTTTGGCGGTGCTGCTGGTTTCAGAATAACGCCTTTTTTTGAAGAAATGACATACAAGAAAAGGTAAGTGTATTTCATTTTAACTGATGGTTATATTTCGAATTACTTCATAGCAATATATACGATAGACATGAACATTTTTATTGGTATGTTTGTTTGCTGATTGTTACTCATCAACAATGAACAATAATGAAAAATATTTCTATGTTCCATTTTTGGAACAGTGGGATTGAATGGGGGCATTGAAATAGCATGATACAATGTTTTCTAGCTTGACTACTGATGAAATTATATCCATATTATAAGAAGATACAGACTTTACTGAGGCTGATATTTACATAACCCCTCCAGAGAACCCAAGCCAATCAAATGAAGACTCTGGTGATGAGAACGAGAATGGTATAAATCACCTATCAGGCAATCGATTGAGGGCCAGTGCAGAAGCTAGAGTGACAAAGTATGATAATGGGGAAATCATTACCAAGGAGATGAGTTATACAATTATCAACTCTGGATCATAGGTTCAAAACCTAGCACTAAGTAAAATTACCTCTATAATATATTATAATTATTTTATAAAATATTGCAATTATATAAAGTAAAATTTAATTTTCCAGATTCAGCTAGGAGAACCTGAAACGCCATCCCGCTCAGCAACCACTCCAAGGTTCAAAAAAGTGGTAAAATATTTGCATGTCTGTGACAATAACAACTTATCATAAGACGACAGATTTTCTAAAGTTCGTCCACTTTGAAAAATGCTAAATGAGAGACTGTTAAGAGCGTCAACAACGAAAAGTTCTTATGTATTGACGAGGCTATGATTCCATATTTTGGCAAACATGGCGCCAAACAACATTATTCAGGAAACCCAATAAGATTTGGTTACAAGGTGTGGTGCCTAAGCATACGATTAGGATATTTAGTTCAATCGGAACCCTATCAAGGAGCTACAACAGGTAACACTAGACCTGAATTTGGTGTCGGTGATTCGGTTGCTCTAGATTTGATATTCAAACTTCCAAACGAAGATAAAAAGGGCTACAATTTATTTTTTGATAACTTTTGCACGTCATTATCCCACTTGGATGCACTGAAAATAAACGGATGCACTGGAACTGGAACAATTCGTTCAAATAGACAGAGGATGCTCCTTTGAAGGATCCCAAAGAAATTAAAAAAATAACCAAGAGGTACATATCAGCAGGTCAGTGATGATAAGTCAGGTGAGACCCAGATCCGCTGTCATTACAATAGTATTGTTACTGCTGCCCCAAATAGAAGTGGCGTTGAACCAACTGGTAAACGCAAATGATACAGCCGAGCTGAGAGAAAACACAAAGAAATAATTGTATTGTGAACTGTATCACTAACATGGGCGGCGTTGACAGGCTTTTGATGAAAATAAAGCGAACTACAGAATCAACTACAGGTCTAAAAAAGGTACTACTAACTGCTTGCATCCCTCCTCAATGTTTCAATTAGTAATACTTGGTTGTTGTACAGACAAACACCACAGTCCAAAAACAGTCCACTCAACTTGATAGTCTTCACAAGATATGTAGTAAATTGTTATTTCCAGAAATACACAACACGCCATTCACCAGGAAACACAATGCGCATTCCCAAACCAGAGCACAAAAGAGTACTGAATGATGTCCTCTACGACGGGAAAGATCATCTTATACTGCCATTGGGTAAATAATTGAGACGTGGACAATGAAAAAAGCATACTACAAAGCAGTGTAGAAAATATAAAGTCCCCTTACATGCAAACTGTTTCCTACAATTTTACATGCAGCAGTAAAAGAAAATATTGAAACACAATAATTATACAATTATTTTGAAATAAAAATGATTATTCTGGGACTAATTAAACTATATATGTAATGTTATTTAATGTACTTAACTAATTATTAATAAAATAATTAATTATTGACTTTTTTTCAAATTTTGCAACAGTTAATTTCCTGTACCCATTCGTTCCCACTGTTCCATTATTGGATCAACCATTCTCAGGCACTAAGCATATTATTATAATGATGAAAGTGGTCTAGATGCATTATTAGTATTGTAGGCAACTGAAATAAACACAAATTTAAGAAAAAAATCAATGGCAAATGAATTTGGGATCTAATGGGATAAAGAAGAAGAGATACAATATTTTAGTTAACGTGTTTTAAATGTACATAGGCCTACAACATCTTCCTGTGCCCAATATTAAGTTTTGATTCTCTTACTCCATTCATCTGTATCCTTCCAGTCACCACCCTGCAGTTCCCTGTCCATCAAATTCATAATTCCCTCTATACATGTCTTCTTTGCTCTCCCTCCTCTTTTCCTCCGAATTGGAATCCGCTCCAAACTCTTAACTGGCAATCTGTCTTCATTCGTCCTCTTAACGCGTCCGAAACATTGTAATTGTTTATTTTCCACAAACTGTATAATTGTTTTATTAAAGTTTATTATTTCTCGGATAATTCTGCTTCTGATCCTATCTAATTAGAGCATCGTGCAGCTCTTAAAAAAACAATATTCGTAGAGTGCAATATTGATTTTAATTTGGCATTTATAGTCCACCTTTCTGCTCCATAGGTCATTAAACTTGTTACTATTGATTTATAAATGTGGATTTTAGTTTCGTTGAATATCTGTTTGATCCACAAAATTCTATTCAACATTGCTATTGCAGTGATACAGTGTATACGTGAATTAGACTTGTTGCAGATTTTTCTTTGGCAATTTGTTTGATCTTTGCACGTGTTCCCAGAAACAACGAGTTTGCATACTTTCACAGTAAGTATGTATAACATTAGTCTCTTACATATGCAAATAAACACCTAACTGTGTCATTGTATGTACTTATAGTGTATTGCTTTCTAAATCAGCAATATCCTTCACTGCTACTTTCACGAATATTCCTCGGGATTTCCTGTGCATATTATAAACATGATCAACTGGGGAGGACGTGTCGAGGTCGAAGACAATTGTTTTTTTAACCATACGGATTTCAAAGAAAAATACACTCCTTTTGTTCAGTATTTTATGTACTGCATCCATCATCACACATCCTTGAGTCTTATTTCCATTGATTTATAATTTTTCATATTTTAGATACTATGATTTTTTTGTATCACATAAAAAAGCAAATATCCATGGCGCAACAGGCCTAGAAGGCCCTTAGCCTACAATCCGGCTGTAGGCTTCACATCCACAAGTACTAATCACAGAGATAGATAATCATCGAGACAATATAGCGGTGACATGTGGTCAGCATGTCGGGTCCCCTGTCGCCATAGCTGGTTTTCTCAACCTGGAGCCGTTACTCATCTTGGATATTCATATTCCTACCATGCTGGGTGGGGACCGATTCCTACTGGCCGAAATTCCTTGAGGAAATGTATTCCCCGTGGGACTCGAAGCAGTTAATTTCTCGTAGCGCTGCCCCAAGGCATCATGTTTTAAACCATTCGGCATGGAATTTTTTCTGATATACATATGTTAATATATTTAACATATAATTAATCCAGACCCAATCCGAACCTACACCCAAACCCACCTAAATCTTCCTTCAACCTCTGATTTAATTTAAATTCGTCGCGTTGTATTGGACCTTTTGTATTTATCCGCAAATAAAAAAGAACGTCACTCAGAATGATATTGTTACAAGGAATTCGATGTAATGAGTAGTAAACTAGTGGAATATTGATTGTGTAGTGGTTCATAAAATGTTATTTTACTGGTTTGTTTCTGGATTGTTCGCAATATATAGCGATTGGACTTAGTAACAGTAGTAAATAATAATTTATCAACAAACTGCAAAGACATGTGGACTCTTAACCTTGATAGGGAAAACAAATTATAAGAATTATTAAAGTAGGCTACGTGTTTTTCTGAGTAAATATCTAACAAGGGGATAATTATTTATAAAATGGGAATAAAATGTGGGAGTAAAAATCCGGGTGCATAATCAAATAAATATCAATTTGGAATAAGAATGTCAGAAAATACAAAATTAAACACCTTATTGTTAGCAGATGATCAAATAATAATTGCAAATTCAGAAGATAACCTACTGAAAGGTATCTGTGGACTTCACAAAATTACAGAAGAATGTGGATTGAAGGTATCAACAGAGAAAATAAAAATTATGGTATTTGAAAGAGTAGATCCTGACAGAAGTAAAATGGTACTGATACAATTTTGGAGCAGGTGAATAATTTTACATATCTGGGACACAATGAATCATATGAAGAAGAATAGGATGTAAATGCAAAAATATCAACTTTTTAATGATATTCAAGCCACAGTTAGTCCAAAAACTTTCAGGATTTTTAAGCATTTAAACACTGGCCCTTTTGTATGTTAGCGAATTATGGATACTTAGGTCTGCCGAAATGAGATATCTTCAGAGGACCGCTGGATACATATTACTAGATCGTAAAAAAATGAAAAAATCTTAGAAGAATTACACATGGAACCTTTAAAATACAAAATGTCTGATTATATATCATAATAGATGTAATACGTTCATCGAATGGAGGATCACAGGATACCCAAGCAGATGTTATGCTATCAACCTGCATGAGGTAGAAGACCAGGATGTCCACTTAAAAGGCTTTTAGACGGCAATTCTATTGAGGCCGAAACAAGTCAACAAAATGGCTAAATTCACGAATTGACTATGACGATGCTGTTATTATGCTCGATATTTTAATATAAATTTCTCACAAACTGCTCCTGTCTTATAGGTAGATCTGTCTCTTAATTTTACTGAATCAAAACATAAACTTTTTTTAGGGAAATAATTTAATCGTAATATATAGAATTGTGTCCCACGCTGTGGTCTCGAGTAGCGTGCTGCCTTGTCACGCAGCGGGACCGGGTTCGATCCCCGGTCGAGACAGGCTCCTGGGTGAGGTTTTTCTTCACCTGTAAGACAAATGTCAGGAAGCTTAGGGCCTAACGGTTCCCGAAAATCATCCGGCCATCATCATCATCATCATCATCATCCTTATCATCATCATCCTCCTTCACCGGTGTGGAAAGCAAGGGGAAGCTACCACACCTTAAATTCCCTAGTAAAGCTGCGAAGCACAGCATGAAAATGCTATGATGCAGTGAAAGACCTGCCCTCGGGCAGAATTACCATGGATGGATATAGAATTATAATCTCTAAATATCTGATACTATGTATGACACCGAATAATATGTAAATACTATAATATAATAATAAAAATGACTAAATATAACATTACACTACACACAAACACTTAACCCTTTAAATAGTTATGTATTCTATCAAATAAATTGGTTTAATTTTTTTAGATATTTTTAATAAAACAGGAGAGATATGAATGAGCAGAAATTATCGTATTTAAATTTGTTATGAATTGCACAATATGCAGTAATAACCTACAGTTGCACGCACGTGGTTTTGTTTTTACCGCGATTCGTTTCATTTAAACAACGGGCACGAGAAATTTGTGTTTCGTCAATTTAAGGGTTAAATATATACTCATCTCATTCTCTTAGGATGATATGTACACAATACATATATGCCGGTACCTAACCTATGTAAAATGGTCTGTGGAAGTGGTGAGTAATCTGAAAATAGATCACATTAATATCATCTATCTGCATAACGTGGTACTCGAAATACGACAAGGCAGTATATAGAATGGAAAGAATGACAATGGAATATAATGAAGAAATCCTCTGAAAAAGGCGCGATGTGATATTATTAATATCAAAATATTAATAGTATAATAAATAGCAATTGGACTTAGTAACAGTAGTAAATAATAATTTATCAACAAACTGTAAAGGCATGTGGACTCTTAACCTTGATAGGGAAAACAAATAATAAGAATTTATTAAAGTAGGCTACGTGTTTTTCTGAGTAAATATCTAACAAAACACCTGGTAATGAAAGAGATAACTCAAGGTTTTCGCAACCTGAATGACGGAGCAGAGATGACGTGGCAGCCGTCCTTGTAAGGTGGATTTTTACATTATTCTGACCTTTACCTCTTTTATGCTGAAAATGTAATTTGTGCGCTTTGTATCCTTTAACCAACTATACTGTTATAAGTTGAGCTGAAACAACCTGCTATAGGGAACGAACGAATTCAAAACTAACCAGACGGAGTAGCTAGGAAGAAATCGTTTACATAAACCCTGAAACGTTGACATTCAACCCACCACATACAGTCTTAATGTTTTGAATGACGTAAGTAGTATGTTTTTTCCCGCGCCGTAGCCACAGAGCTACGGGACTTGCGCTGGTTCTAGTAAATACGTACCGACTCCAGGTTGAGAAAACCAGATATAACAGCTGGGGAACCCGACATGCTGACCACATGTCACCACTACACTGGCAGGATAATCGTCCACCTCTGTGATTAACATGTGGATATGAGGCCAGTAGCCGGCTACTAGGCCAAGGCCCTTCTAGGCCTGTCACGCCACGATGTTTAGTTTTAGTAGCATGTTTTAAAGGCGGCTCCGTGGCGCAAGCGGTTAGACGCTCGCTTCTTTCCGCTAGGGTCCCGAGATCCAGTCTCGGTAACTCCATGTGGGTTTCGTGATGCATGAAACGGAGCTTGGGTATTTTTCTTTTTTGGGGGGGGGGTTCTCCCGTTTTTCTCTGCCACAATTTAATTCCATCATTTCTCCATACTCATCCATTTCGTTTTATTTTGTTCATCTAACCCTGCGAAGGGTTTCATCTCATCTCATCCCTCGACCGACCCCGAGCTGGACTCGAGTTGAGGATATTGTAGTATGTTTTAAAAATATTACAGATAATAATGACCAACACATTGAAGTACAAAGAAGAATGAAACTGGCCAACAAGACTTACTACTCACTTCATAAAATACGTAAAAATTCATAAAATAGCTAGGCTATATAAAGTTTTAATAAGAAGGGGTTTGACTTACGGTAGTGAGACATGGAGCTTCACTAAAAGATCAGGGGTAGTCCTGAAGAATTAAAAAAAAGAAAAAGAACTCGGGGAAAATTTTTGGACCGATATACATTAATGATCAGAGGAGAATACGATGCAACAAAGAATTGCACGACAAATACAATGAACCTGACCTTGTCACTTTTATTAAATTAAAGAAATTCGAATGGGCCATGTACAAAGCTCTCAACAGACCGAGTACCAAAAAAATGTGCTTACAGCGAGTTTTATGGGGAATAGATGAGTTGGAAGACCGAAAAAACGATGAGAGGATGGTATTGAGGAAGATGCTGCAAACCTACTTAAGTGTCGCAACTGGAGACTTGTGCAAAATATAAATGATTGGAAGCAGACGTTAAGGGAGGCCAAAGCTCGAATTTGAGCCAATCAGACATCGGATGGATGGACGTTTTAAAAATATACAGTACTTATATCTGAACCTGTTCCCCCACCCCTCCAATCACTGCAACAACATTACCCTTCCGCGGGCTGTTCAGCTCAGCATATAACCGTATGTTGTATGGAGGTTCAGGGCTTTATTTTTAAATCTTTGAGCTTCTGTATACAAGTAATATTATGATGATATTGTAAAAAGAAAAATTGATATCTGAACCAGGAATCGAACCGTGGACCTCTAGTTCTCCGTACTAGTGTGCAGCCCACTACACCATTCTAGACTTGGCACAAACATTAACAATTCTTTCCACATATACAAATCTATAATTCTCGTTTCGTCCGTTGCCAGGTAGGTGTCACTACCATCGCCAACGGCCGGCTTCATTTAGAAGTATCTAAATTTGAGAATTTTACATCACTACTTTTATAAGCAGTAAACGATGCTATCTAATATTTCCCAATACTGTTATTTTAACACAGTTCCAATAATGGATCATTATAATATTATAATGATACTGTGAAAACAAAAAATAATGCCCGAACCAGGAGTCGAACCGTGGACCTCTAGTTCTCCGTACTTGTGTGCAGCCCACTACACCATTCTAGACTTGGAACAAACATTAACAATTCTTTCCACATATACAAATCTATAATTCTCGTTTCGTCCGCTGCCAGGTAGGTGTAACTACCATCGCCAACGGCCGGCTTCATTTAGAAGTATCTAAATTTGAGAATTTTACATCACTACTTTTATAAGCAGTAAACGATGCTATCTAATATTTCCCAATACTGTTATTTTAACACAGTTCCAATAATGGATCATTATAATATTATAATGATACTGTGAAAACAAAAAATAATGCCCGAACCAGGAGTCGAACCGTGGACCTCTAGTTCTCCGTACTTGTGTGCAGCCCACTACACCATTCTAGACTTGGAACAAACATTAACAATTCTTTCCACATGTACAAATCTATAATTCTCGTTTCGTCCGCTGCCAGGTAGGTGTAACTACCATCGCCAACGGCCGGCTTCATTTAGAAGTATCTAAATTTGAGAATTTTACATCACTACTTTTATAAGCAGTATACAAGTAAGCTTGCCATTCAACTGATAACGAATATCGTATTTGGAACCGCAGACATGTCAGTATACTGTTGTATTAAACTGGGCTAAGTTACCAGAACCCAATAGAGAATTAAAATGAAATAAATTATTGGGTCTGTAATAGAAACCACAATCTGTAGGATGGAAAAGAACTCCCCAACAGACGTTAAGAGTCATTCAGAGATTTAGCTTGATTTTTTATATAATAACACTGGTCAATGTGATTTTTGTCTGATGAGTACCAATAGTTGTATTTAACGCAGTTTTTTTTACCGTGTTTTCAAATATTAATTCGGAATTTCTTCATCACCCACAGTTTTTATTTGAATTTCAATTAATGGATTTAAATAATTATTTTTTTAATAAACGTTTTTTTCGTCCATTTGTCCATTGTAAAATAAAACCAAATGGACTAACTCAGGAGATTTCAGCTATGGAAAAGAGATATCAAGACAAATGGAATCCTAATATGCTGGCCGATTATTGTTGGACCATCAAGAGGGATGCTCCACAGGCGAAATATAGCAGAAAATCGTCATTTCTTACTTTCTAGGTGAGTCCGAATGTTCGAATATTGTGTAGTTACGAATGTAGAAAATATTAAAGTATGTGAAATTATAAATTCCTGTCTCTCGGAAACCTTGCGCGATGGAGAAAAACCGATATCATATTTGAATTCAGGAGAAAAAATTATATCAGAATCACATATTTTACTTTCTGAAACAAAAAAAAAGTTTCTTTCTTGTTGCTCAGTGTTATCTTAAGGTCTCTGGCACTTCATAACAAACTCCAAATTGTTCTAGATAAAGCAATACGTTATAAATATGTATAATTACAGTAAGGGCAGGGAGTGGCTTATCGTGACGGCTTCAGATCTGTATAACTGTTAAATTGTAATTACATTTCAGTACTACGTTCAACTCACACTATTTATTAAAATGAAAATTAGAGAACATTACATGTTTTTATTTAATTGTGTAAGTCTCTGTAATGAATTTTCTGTTCTGCACCGTAGCCGAGTGGTTGAGGCAAGATGTCTTGGCGCAGAGCTACGGGATTTGCGCTGTTCGAGTCTCTATGGGGGAAGAAAATTTCTCATTTCTACAGCTAATGCTGTATTTCATGATTGCAGGATTTTTCCACCCTCCTACAACTATAGCCTGTCCGTGAATGTGTAGAGAAATTTGCCAGTTTTCCGGTTAAACATCTTTCTCGTGTGATGCCCAACAGTGAAATGAGTAATGTCATGTGATTTGTTCTTCCTCCTGCGCTTCCTTCTGCGGCCTAATTGGCTGTGCACTTTTGCCCGCCCCCTGTGTAGATGGCTTATTTCAAGCAGCTTCTCTACACATTCAAGGGACAGACTATAACTAATTGACTCATAGTCACTATTGAGCCCGTAGATGCATGACCACGCGGACATAAGCTTTCCTTACATCCCTATCCTGTGCTGTTTTCCAATCATCCTCTGTATATTTTACCTCTCTCAAATCATGTTTAATGTTCTTCTCTCACTTCATTCTTGGTATACATATTGGGCGCATTCCCTCGGTTTTCTTGCAAGAGTTTTCATCTACCTCTCACTTTTCCTATTGATACCGCATGTCCTGCCCATCGCAATCTACGAGACAATTATTCTTATTACATCCGGTTTCCCAACAACATGTAGCTCACCGTTTTGTAGTCTTCACCATTGATCTCTTTGTTATAAAGATTTTCCTCCGATTGAGGGTCTTTCCACTTTTCAGCGGTTGCCCTTTTACCAGCCGCTGGCCCTTCACATCCACATGGGTCAATCACAGAGGTAGATGATCAACAGCCAGTGTAGGGGTGACATGTGGTTAGCATGTCGAGTCCCCCAGCCGTTATAGCTGGTTCCTCAACCTGGAGCCGCTACTTATTGTAGCTACCCAATTGCCTCACGATGCTGGGTGGGCACCGGTCCCATACTGGCCGAAATATCATGAGAAAATTTCTTCCCCCATGGAGACTCGAACCAGCGGAAGTCCCGTAGCTCTGCGCCAAGGCTTCCTGCCTTAACCGCTCGGCTACGGCGCGGGACAAGATTTTCCTAAGAACTTTATTTTAAATACTCGTAATAATTTCTCCTCCCTTAAAGTAAGAGTTCATGGTTCACATTCATATAATATAACAAGAAGAATGACAGTTTTTACATTTTCAGTTTAAAGTTTTTAGAGAGAAGTTGGGATGAGAAGACACACTGCCTACTATACCTAGTAAATTCCATCCAGCCATAGTAATTCTGCCCGAAATCAGGTCCTTCACTGCAATCATAGCATTTTCATGCTATGCTTGCAGCTTTACTAGGAAATTTGTAGGTGTGGTAACTTCCCGTTGCTTTCCACACCGGTGAAGGATGGTGATAATGATGGCCATATGATTTCGGGTACCGTTTGGGCCATAAAGTTTTCCTGACATTTGTCTTACAAGTGAGGAAAAACCCCGATAAAAACCTCACCCAGAAAAACTGCCCCGACCGGGATCGAACCCGGGCCCGCTGCGTGACAAGGCAGCACGCTACCTCGAGACCACAGCGGTGGACCTAGTAAATTCATTTGTTTATAAAATGCAATAGACATATTGACCTCCAGATCGAAGGATACAGCGTTTCCAAGTATTCAACGTATAGCTTGGTTGATATTACAAAACGTTAATAAAATTAATCTGTGTGAATGTGTTATGGATTTATCATAAGTAATGCCACGAGTGATCTCCAATACATCTAGAGAATTTGTAAATCAAGAATAGCATTTGTTAGGACTATTTAACGAATAAAATGAAGCTGTTTACTCACAAATCATTATTTAAATATAGTTATTTTAAAATATTTATTTATTTAATGTAAACGGCGATGTTTGAAAACAAATGAGAAACGATTGTCCATCGCTGCAACCAGATCATATTATTTATTGGCAAAGGATTGCAATATTGTAAGAATGCACCCTAGTGGAGAAATTTATAACCAATATTATAGGTATTAATTAATTTCTGATGTCCTATTATGTAAATATGTCAATTATATTTTTTCTCCAACGTTATTTCCTGGGAAATAATTCGTTTAAGAAAGTGCGAACAGTGTTTTTTTTTCTTGGTATAATCAATTTAATATAAAATTATGGAATATTCACCTGAAAGGTCCGTCTCCTCAACTTAATTAATCATTTAACTGTAGCGCTTTCGGGACTTGTCCCATGATCGGCAGGATTCAAAACTGGTGTTTCACTGAAGATCTGGTAGAGGGGGTTGCATGTATTGGGTTCGTTTTCGTTTTGAATCCTGCCGATGATAGGACAAGTCCCGAAAGCGCTACAGTTAAATGATTAATTAAGTTGAGGAGACGGACCTTTCAGGTGAATATTCCATAATTTTATATTAATTTTGAATAATACCTCAACGGAACACATCATGAATCTTATAAAAGTTTATAATCAATTGCTGCAAATGTTTTTATTTTATCTCCCGCAAGCACGATCAGCTGACATTCGTGAACTATGTATACACTTCGGTAGCCGTATTTCTTAGAGAGTCAGTCACTGCAAAATAATGTTATGACCTATTCAGATTGTTAAAAAGAGGAGCTTTCTTTAATATGATAAATTTCTTTGATAAATTCGAGGTAAAACACGACTGTGATTGGTTGTAATTAAAAAATCATTGAAATGTGATTGGTCATTGAATCCTATTTGGGGCATGAGATAAATAGTTGCAGAAAAATCAGTTTTAAAACGATAATGTGGTTTCATTATTTCAATATAGGTATCAGAAATCCTATTTAAAAGAATTATATTGTAACAAATTCCAATAAGACAACTCCAAAGAGTCAATGCCAAAAGAAGTGATTCCATTCATGAGTAGCAGAAAATACGTATTCACGTGATTAGCGTAACGCAGTCTTTCAATCGTAGTTTTCGATTTTCTTAATAGGACTTCTCCATTTTTCTCATATCATGTACATACTCAGGTGTACTCACTGGGCTGAGTAGACCGCGTTCCACATGTTCATATTCAAAATATTAAAAGATATATCCGAGAATCGAACCCGGATCTCTCGGATATCAACTAGTTACGCTAGAGAGGGTCACAAAATAATTATGTTGTAATGTTTGAAAATGCTCCTATTGACTTTTTTTTTAATGAACGCTGTTTGACATTTTAAAGAGTGTGGCAACGTTGCTAGAATTGTTAAATGTTTCTTCAGACTGGTGCTTTGTTTGTTATATTCCACCTGCAGGCGTTGGAAGGGGAGAAATGGATGGTTTACAAAGGAACAGAAATAACATGAAAACTATAGTTTAAAGTATAACACAAATATCCCAATTATTTTTATTTATATACAGATTTTTAATGTTTACACATCTTTCTGTGCCTAAAGTTTTATTTTTCTTCTCCACTCGTCTCTATCCATCGACTTCATTTCCTCCAGTCCTTTTGTTCTCATTCCAGTTCTTATTTCTTGCATCTACGAGTTTCGAGGTCTTCCTTTCCTTCTTCTTCCAGGTGGACACCATTCAATGTTTTTCTGGGTAACCTTTCTTACTGCATTCGTCGTACATGCCCATACCAATTTAATTGCTTGTATCTTATATAAAATCGGCCGCGGTGGACAAGTGGTTATGCTCCTTGCCTCTGATCCCGAGAGTCGCGGGTTCAAACCAAGCCGGGGTCGATGGATTTTTAGGACGGAAAAATCCAAGGAGCAAGTCCTCCGGGAGGGACTTTAAGCCGTGGGTCCCGAGTCTGAAGATTTTCAGGCTCGTAAAAGATCCTAAAGCTTGAATGAAAGGCCTCTAAGCAAAATTTACCGAATTTTCCCGTCCTAGTACTACCTTGGTTTTCTAGATGTCAGTATGAAGCGGAACGCTGACCACGGACCACTCAAATGACATCTATACAAAAACAAGTCTAACTAAATTAGTATGGTTCAAATACTTCCCTGTAGGGGGAGAGCGCCTACATTTATTTTAAGGGAAACATGGGCTTACAAGATACATGAAGATCTTGTATAAGCTACTACTGAATATCTAATATTAATTTTTCTTCGTATGACAGTATTTTTTTTTCTAATTTGAACATCTTGATGCTCTCTTCAAGAAATCCATTTCCATCGACATAAGTTTTTGTTGAATTTCCTAACTTCAGCTCCATATGTGACAGTACTCATCACTATTGAATTATATATTTGTAACTTATTTTTTTATGTTATATGTCTGTTCCATAAGACTCCATTCATCATTGCTGTTATTGCTCTACCTTTATTTATTCTGTTCTTAATATCACTTTCTTGTTTACTTTCTTCATCCATATCCGGATTATAAGTCTTTAAATTAGAACGTCGTTACATTGGAAAATACAATAGTTACTCTACCTAGTATTCTGGAAAAAAATAATACACAGATCAAACTCATATTATATTAACTAACTCACTGTCACTATGGAACCTATAAGTTCATGACCGCACGGACATAAGCTCTCCATATACCCCCTATCCTGAGCTAATGTTTTACAATCATTCCCTGTATAATCTACTTCCCTCAAATCATGGATAATGTTATTCTCCCACCTCATTCTTGGTCTACCAACTGGACGTTTTCACTCTGGTTTTCCTAAGTCATTTCCCATTCGTGCCTCATGTCCCGCCCATCTCAGTCTACGAGACTTAACTGTTCTTATTGTTCTGGTTTCCTATAAAGACCATATATGAATGGAGTTGAGACAACAAGAGTCCCTGTAATTTATAATAGCATGCATTTTCAGAATTGAGCCTATATTTAATTTCTTTGTGCATCTCATTCCTATTTATGATTTTTGTTCCATGGTATTTGAATTCAGCCACTTCTTCAAAATGTCCCTCATTTGGCATTAGTTGTCCATTTCTATTGTATAATGTATTTCTATGTGTAACCATATATTCAATTTTATTGATATTTACTTCCAGTCCCAATTTCTTAGTGTTACTCAATAGTGTGTGCGTGTTGCCCTTGGTATATCCTCGCTATTACTGAATTTAAAAATGAAGTGACTATGTAAAAGTTATGATCTATGCAATAGGTGAACATTAATGTGGATTTAGAATAAATTGGTCTGCAATAGATCCGATTATTATTAGTATAGGGTAATTCAGGTTTTATTTAACTCCAAGCGCGACAGGCCTTGAAGGCCCTAGGCCTACCAGCGGGTTGCTGGCCTTACGTCCATATGTGTTATTCACAGAGGTAGACGATCATAAACCAGTGTAGGGGTGACATGTGGTCAGCATGTCGGGTCCCCTAGCCGTTATAGCCGGTCTTGTCAACCTGGATTCGCTACTTATTGTAGACACCCAAATGCCTCACGATGATGGGTGGCACCGGTTCCATACTGGCCGAAATTCCATGAGAAAAATGTCTTCCCCATGGGGACTTGAACCAGCGCAAGTCCCGTAGCTCTGCGCCAAGGCTTCTTGCCTTAACAACTCGGCTACGGCGCTAATTCAGGTTTTATACCAGAGGAAAAGCTGTACAAAGCGCCCAGTAGGAGGGTCAAGAATGAGATGTGAGATTAACATGATTTGAAGGAGATGAATTAAGTATATGGGGAATTATTTGAAAACATAAGCTCGGAACTGGGATATATGGAGAGCTTATGTCCATGTGGTCATAAAGCCCCGGGTTCGATAGTGCCACTGAGTTAGTTACTTAATTTAGGGAATTATCATTTGTCAGTAAAAGCATAACAATATGTGACAATACGTTACAATATAGCCATATACCTCATACAGTAACTTGAAATCGTTTTCATTTAATTGGTATGATGTCAAAATTCTCAGGCTTAACTAACTCCAAGACGCGATGAGCCTAGTAAGACCTTGTCCTAATAGCTGACTGCTGACTTTCACACGTGTTAAACAGAGATGTGCACCATCATCCAGTCACAATAGGGCCATAATGGTGACATGTAGTCAGGATGTCGGATTCCCCACCCTATAACTGCTTTTTTTTAGCCTGGAGCCGCTACTCATTGTAGCTACCAAAATTACTCACGATTCGGGATACGAAACGGTCCCATACTGGCCGGAATTCCATCATCATCATCATCACTCCAGGGATTAGGCAATTGCCCGTTCCGACTTCATATTGCATCAGCCCAACGTCTTCTAGGTCTTCCAACATCACGCCTTCCTCTTGCTTGATAGTTCCTGGCTAACAATGGATATCTCTCCTTACTCATTCCATCCATGTGATCAATCCATTTCTGTCTGTAATTCGTGACTTTATCCAATAAAGGCTGTACTTTCAATTCTTCTCTTATATCCTCATTTCTTATTCTATCAAGTCTTGTACATCCTTTTACTTGTCTTAGGAACCGCATCTCTGCCGTCTGTATTTCTATCCTTCTGTCTTTTCACTGGAGCCCAAGTTTCACATCCATACAATATTGTGGGAACCGCCATAACATTATACATTTTTATCTTGGTTTCTTTCTAATTTTATTTTTGAATGTTCTCTGTATTGTTCCACACACCATCTGAAATTTATTTATTTTGGAGTCAATATCTCTTTCCACATTGTAGCCAACATCACAGCCCAAATATTTGAAACTAGACACCTGTTCTATACTTTGATTTTCTAAAATAATTTTGGTTCTCACTGGATCTCTTCCTCTAAAAGCCATGGTCTTCGTTTTCCTTACAGAAATCTTTTGATCGTATAACTTACATATTTCATTTAATGCATGCATTGATTTCTGTAAGTCGTCTTCATTTTTCTGTATTATGATTACATCGTCAGCAAATAGAAGATTATTTATGCACACTTTATTATCTATTCTTATTCCTGGATTTACTAAAACTTTCCATTTATTTAAAATATCGTCTATATATATATTAAACAAAGTGGGTGATAAACTACATCCTTGTCGTAATCCAGTATTTGTTTTGATTGCATCTGTTCTTTTGAATCCAGTATCTATAATTATATTTGTGTCTTCATATAATTTAATTTCTTTATTGTTTCAACAAGGCACAGCGGGTATCCTTTCATTCGTAATATTTCCCATAATTTTTGTCTGTTTACTCGATCGAAGGCCTTATCCAAATCTATAAATCCTATGTGAGTTTCTAAGTTATGTTCTCTTCTCTTTTCTATGAGTTGTTTCAGTGTAAAGACATTGTCTATACATGACCTTCCCTTTCTGAATCCACTTTGATTTTCACTTATTATTACTTCTGTTATGTTTCTCAATCTATTATTTATTATTTTCGTATATATCTTGTAGCCAGTATTCATTAAGCTAATCCCTCTGTAATTCTCGCAATTTCTTCGGTCTCCTCTTTTGAATATATTCTTCACAATTGCTGTTTTCCAAGTGGTTGGAATCCCATAGGTCTGCCAACATATATTAATTAGATGAAGTATTCGTAGTTTACACAATATTCCACTATATTTGATTAATTCCATATTTATATTATCTAATCCTGTTGCTTTCCTATTCTTAGTGGTTTTCAAAGCCATTTCTAATTCATTTATGTCTATTACATCAATATTTTCCACTTTTATTTCTTCCTCATTGTTCTCTTTTCCTTCAATTTCCTCCTTTTTCCAAAGTTTTTCATAATGTTGGATCCATTCTTGTTCTGGGATATATTCAATCTGGCAGAATCTTTCTCAGTCTGATTTAGATGTTTCACTAATTTATAAACCTATTTCTTGTCTTCCATACATATCATGTTCTACTGAGCTTATGAATTTATCCCATGACTCCTGATGGGCTTTTCTTATAATGCTTTTAGCAATTCTCCTTTTCGTTTTATATTCTTCATAAGATTCTTCTGTTTTCAGTCGTAAGTATGTATGATATGCTTTGTGTTTTTCATTCACTGCATTTTGTATATTCGCATTCCAAGTTCTCAAGCCCTTCCTATTTCTTATTCTATTTTCTTTCCTAATATCTCATTTGCTGTTTTATGTATTACATTTGATATATTTTCCCATTCAATATTTATGTCTTCTGATGTCGCTATCTCTGATTTATATTTATTCATTCTGCTTTCATAATGTTGTCTAATACTTTGATCTTGTAATAAATATACTTTATATACTTCTTCTTGGTTTCTTTTGTTCTTCATGTTATTTTTCCGCCATTTAGCTATTATGTTTATTTTGCTTATCACGAGATAGTGATCAGAGTATATATCGCTGCCTCTATGTACTCTCACATCTTTTACCAAGGCTCCTAGCTTGTTGTTTACGATTAAATAGTCAATTATTGATCTTGAGTTATATCCACTTCTTGTATATTTATGTATGTCCTTTTTTCGGAATAGGTATTCATTATTTTTAATTGATTATAAGCTGAAAACTGTCTCAAATCCTGTCCATTATCATTTATTGTTACTTCTCCATTATGTCCTATTACATTAGGTATAGGGACATTGCCTACTCTGGCATTTAAGTCTCCACTTATTATTAAATGATGATCTTTTGTATATTTATCAACTAATGTTTGTAATGTTTTATAAAAATTTTTTGTTTCTTCTTTCTTACCTTCCTCTGGGGCATACACAGCAATTATCATCATATATCCTCTTTCAATTTTAAATCTGGCTATCAGGATTCTTTCATTTATAAACTCATAGCTATTCAATTTGGCCGGAATTCCACGAGATAAATTCTTCCTCCATGGAGACTCGAAACAGCGCAAATACCGTAGCTATGCACCGAAGCATCGTGCCTTAAACCATTCTGCAATGGCGTGGGACAATTTTCAGACTTACTGATCACTAGGGCAAGGGTTTTGATACATTTGCATCTTTTTTTCTATGAGAAGTATTCAATGCTCAGTTAGATATAAATACATTTTGGCGGAAAAGGATCTTAAATAGGCAACTTTGTGGTTGAATTTATTTGCACATTTTATCAATTTTTTGGCTTATTGCATTTTTGTAGATCTGTGTTTTCGTGAGGAAATGTGCATTTTTTAAACATAATTTACCTTTACTGTCTCTACCAGTATATAAATTGACTTGAATTTGTATTGTATGAAACGAGAAGAGTTTCTGCCTTCCCATATTCCAACTAATTGTATATAGGACTCGTTTATAGAAATCAGGAGTTAAATTAGTGGAGCAAAGGAACCTAGTGAAAATGTAGTAAATTATTTAGAAAAAGTGAGTAGGGAAATGGGAAAGGATGTATTGAAGAAAATGATAATGGTTTTGAGTAAAAATAAAAGATTTGATATGCTGTCATCAATAGCTGATGTTCTGTCAGGTGAAATTTATTATGTAGGAGTATTAGCAGGGGACTTACAATCCAGTGATATAGTTTATTTCAAATATTCATCTTTAGTATCGCTAGAAGTGGAAAGGGAATTTCTTGATGTAAACAAGTCATTATTAAGAGACAATAAAAATTTGTTCTTCTTCGACAATCTACAGAAGTTGTTTGTTGTACATTGCAATGCAGGACTAAAAAAGTGAACATTTTCCTGCAAATGTGAATTTTATAAATATCATATTGCATTATTATTAATTTTAGTGCATTTTTGGTAATTGTTAATGCATTATTGCATTTTTATAATGCATTATCCTGTATTTTATTGTGCATTAAAATCCTTACTCTACTGATCAATAATCCAAATATAACATTTTCTATATTTAGAAATAAGTAGCTAATGCATTCTACAACTTATGGAACCCATTGGTACAATGCCGTATTCATTATGGTGTTCATTAGTCCCTATCCCCAGCCAATTGTAGTAGTAGTCCTGGTCACTCCACAGGGAAGTATAGGATCTTGATAAAAGTGCTCAACGCATTCTGTTGATTGCCAATGCCTTAATTTCATTCCAACTCATTCCTGCCTGTTCAGCTTCACCCCGATGGTATTACTCCATGTTGAACTAGGTCTTCTTCTTCGCTTTCTCAATTCTTGGGGGTCCCATTCAAATGCCATTTTCTTCTATCTGTGTAAGTTTTCCTGCTTCCCACATTGTTTGTCCATCCAAAAACAAATTCAAGTACATTATTTCATGCCAAAGGTCGTCAACAATTCCGGCTTGCTCTCATCTTGGTTTATTTCATAAGAGGGTTTAAAAAGTGCAGGTTATCAGCCTACATCTTCCGATTCCGGTGATGTGGCTGCCATCCTGGAATCCGGATCTGCTGCCTCAGTGCTTGAGGTAAAGTAGGGGCATTTCCTCCCCTAGTCGCTAGTTGTGGGTATCTCGCCAATACTTGGTTAGGCTGATTGCATTGGTAAACCCAATGAACGATGGGGTCGCCACATCCCTACGCCATCAACCAGTTGAATCCAGTTCATATCTCCGATATCCAATTTTCTAAAATCCACCCGAATATTACCCTACCACGTACTCATAGGTTTTCCTAATGGTATTTTTTCAAGTATTTTGCAGTACAAACATTTAAAGTATTTCTACTATCATCCACCTACCCATCTCAATCTTCTAGACTTAATACTGTTATTTTCCGAAACCTTACTGATTTATTAGGAATAATCTTATTTTTACAGAATAAGTTGTTAACGTAACGCCAAGCAGCATAACTGAGGGCAACTCTGTTTCTACTATCTATGATATATTCGTAGCTACACTGCATATCTCTTAAAGGCATATCCTCAATCCACAACCGGAGGTTGTCAGATGTTTATAGAACACCTTTCGAGATCTTGCTATAAAGTAAAGTAACTAATATAATCCAGTTGCAATTTTTAATCTGAGAACGCGTCGTGCGTGATGAAATAAAATCGCATTATGGCTTAGAAATAACAAATTTTCAAATAATCATGTCTTGTTTTTTCTCAGACATTAAAAAAATTGTGCATGTTTTAAGCTTTTTATATCAATTTTCAATACCTGTGTATTTATTGTTCTAATAAGAAAGCTAATAAGAATACTGTATAATTATCTCTAACCTGATGAGATGGATATGTCATAAAGAAAAGCACGGAGTACTTTTTCTATTTCTAATAAGATAATATTGAACGTGTGACACTATTTTTAGGTACCGGTACAATACTTTTTCTACATGTATTTGTTCAGAAGTAGCAGAATTTTCATGATCTTTTTTTAAATGGGATTTTCTTATTATCCTCTGTCTCACCTCTTTTTTTTTTTTTTTGCCTATCTTTATATTATTTCCTCTGATACACCGCGACAAATGTATACAAAGACAACCACATAATACAACTAGAACACTGATAGAATGCGGACAACTTTCTTTTGAGGTAAATATGGATGCGAAACATGGAAGCTTACTTCAACGGAATAGAAAATATTACGAGTATTTGAGAATCTAATTCTGCGGAAAATGTTTGGACCAAAAAGAGATGGACAGGCGAATGGAGAAGACTTCATAACAGTGAGCTACATGCTCTTTATAGGAAACCAGATATAATAAGAACAGTTAAGTCTCATAGAATACGATATGCAGGATATGTGGCACGAATGGTGAATGAAAGAAGGACATGAAAACATCTTTAGGAAAGCCAGAGGGAAAATTCCCAGTTAGTAGTATAATAATGAGATGGGAGAATAACATTAACCATGATTTGAGGGAAATAAATTATACAGGGGATGATTGGAAAACCGTCCCGCGCCGTAGCCGAGCGGTTAAGGTAGGAAGCCTTGGCGCAGAGCTACGGGACTTGCGCTGGTTCGAGTCTCCATGGGGGAAGAAATTTTCTCATGGTATTTCGGCCAGTATGGGACCGGTGCCCACCCAGCATCGTGAGGCAATTGGGTAGCTACAATAAGTAGCGGCTCCAGGTTGAGGAAACCAGTTATAACGGCTGGGGGACTCGACATGCTGACCACATGTCACCCCTACACTGGCTGTTGATCATCTACCTCTGTGATTGACACATGTGGATGTGAGGCCAGCAGCCGGCTGGTAGGCTAAGGGCCTTGTAGGCCTGTCGCGCCAGGAGTATTATGATTGGAAAACATTAGCTCAGGATAAGGATGTATGGAGAGCTTATGTCTACACGACCATGAACCTACAGGTTCTATAGAGTCAGTGAGTTAGTTATTTTGTAAATATGTATCCTTGATTCGAATTTGGAGGGTTCTTGTACTGAAGCAGCTAATTCCGTTGTGGCTACCGAGATGGGGTTGTGGATTTTTAACCCAAGCCAAATGGTGGCAAGATGTGTTCTGCCTAACGACTCGATAGTTGGGTTAAAAAAGTGGACGCTATCACACTAGAATAGGGTGTCAGAAAGTGCACTGCCGTCAACACGAGAGTTAGAAGGCCAAACAATGCAGATTGAGCCTCGCTATTCGAGGCGATGGAATCTCGCACAGTTTAATTGGTAGGCTACAAGGGGAATTATTTATGTAGACTATTTAACTCATGCCCCAAATGGGAGTTAATGACAATCACGTTTCAATGAATTTTGTTTTACAATCAATGACAGTCGAGTTTCACATCAATCTTTTACCGAATTCTCTTAACTACCTCCTGCTTTTGTGATATAGAAAGCTCTTCTTTTTTAATATTATGAACAGGTCAGAGCAATATTTTGCAGTGACTGACACTCCAGCAAATCCGCCAGGTTTGAATGTACAAAATGGCAGACACAATATTTGGCTGCGCTTCAAATGAAGATATAGTCGAAATAATCCAGCAATCTAAGCCTCAAAACACTCAAAGTGATAGGAAATATATTTTGAGCCAGTGCGAAAGATTTTGTCGACAACGAAATTATGTATTAACAAAAAAAAATTAATAACCTATAATGTTATTTATAATATACAGTTTGATGTGTTTCATTTTTTACTCTAAATAAATTCACTCGATACTTCGTGATTTCATGAATTTATCGATGTTTTGGAAATCACTCGTCACATCACTTATGAAAAACGTAAATTAATTAGCTGATTCATGAACAAGAAACGCTCCATGAGATTTTGTATTCCAACCAACATGGGTTGAATATCCCGGAGCATTGCCTGCGCATGATCGCTAAGGGTAGGGGGTTACGCCTTGGCTGCTAAGTTAATTGGCCCAATTCTGTATACACTAGTTACCGTTGCTTAGCTTTACGTAATATTCAAAATTATCAATATACTCAGCCAAGCCATCCGTTTACATTTTTTGTTGTATTAGCTATTTAGCTTAGTGATGTAATCCGTAAGCGGTAGATTCAGAGCATAGATGACCTAGGCATGTAGAAGTAAAGAGGTAATTTGACTAGTGTAACGTAAAACCCAATAAAAGTATCACCATGCTGAAATCCCTCTAAATCTCTCTCCTTGCTTTAAACTCTGGGAAAATCGATTCGACGAATCTTGTCTAAGTAATAGCTTGGCAGACCACAAACTAATCCATCAAGTCGTTTGGCGTGAGCAGGAAGCCCTGGGAAAACAAGAACGTTTTGCAACAAGAATGCCCAGGGTTCAGAATGGTTCAATAAACGCTATCTGTACACTCTATTTAGTGTTCATTACACACTTTGTCCATCGTTAGTTGATTTACAGTAGTCTTTTGAAACATTCAGATTTTCTTTTAAAAGGCTAACGGTATTACACTATAACATTCTTAATATCTGAATTTTGTAATTGGAAGCGGTATTTCTGTAAATAAAACACATTAATAGAGAAATGTAAACAGAACATTCTTCTTCTGCTTTCTCTTCACTTCACGGGCTAGGCAAAATGCCTGTTCCGCCTCACAGTTGTTCTGTCCATCTTTCCACTACATTCCTTGAACCCAAGGCTTGTAGGTAAATGCTGCTTTTGGTAATCTTGTTACGTTCATTCTTTCCACATGTCTAAACCATCTTTCTCTACATTCTTTGATTTTATCATTTAATGGATATATATTCAACTCTGTTCTTATATCTTCATTCTTTAACCGACCCATTCTTGTGCAGCCTTTTGTTCTTCTAAAGAAGTTAATTTCTACGCTTTGTATTCTACTTTGTAATTTTTTGATCATTACCCAAGTTTCACTCCCATTAAGTAATGCAGGAACTGCCAATGTTTTATAAAACTTCAATCTAGTATCTCTTCTTGTTTTGTTCTTTAATGTTCTATGTATAGTTTACCACATATAATTTGAAATCTTGACAGTTTCACATTTACGTCTCTTTCAGTTTTTGTGTTTATAGTAAAATTACAACCCAAATAATTAAAATTTGTTACTTGTTCCAGAGGTTTGTTGTCTATTATGATTTTTGATCTTATATGCTCACTTCCCCAAAATGCCATTATTCTCGTTTTTTCCGTTGATATTTTAAAATTATATTCTTGGTATAACTGATTTAATTGATGTAAAGAGTACTGCAAATTATTTTCATTTTCTTGAATGATAACCACATCGTCAGCATACATTAAACATTTAATATTTTTAAATACTCCATTCTTATACCTACATTAACATTACTTTTCCAAATTTTGGATGATGTCATTAATATATAAATTAAAAAGAGTAGGTAATAAACTACATCCTTGTCTTACACCTCTATTTATTAAAATTGGTTTGGTCTTTGATGTGCCTATATTTATTATAATTTGAGATTTTTCATATAAACTTTTGATCACAAATTAATTTTGCGGGGTAGCAGAACATTAATGATACTAAAAAAACTTAATGCCCAAGAATAACTCTTTCTTACCAGTTTCTGCTAGCCTCGCATCCATATGCAACAATCACAGAGGTGGATTCAGCCAGTAGACGGTTGTCATATGGCCAACATGTCGAGTGTCCGACAGTTATAGCTGTTTTTCTCGAAGTTACCGGTTCCATTCACTGGCCGGAATTCCATTAATTATTTCTTTCCCCATTATAGGGGTAAATAAAACTAATCACTGCAACTTCGAAGGACTAAGGTATAATACATTTATTGCTGCCACTAATATAAACAAAATACACTATAGAGTATTGTGGTTAATAATAGCCTACGCAATCCCTCAATATTCTTTTCTTAACATAATTTCTCTATTTTCTTCATATCTAATAGCTTTAAGTGAGTAGCTGAGACTGAATGTACTATTTCTGGACCCTATAAAATATGTGGTATTTCTAGTATTCAAACCCGGAACTCGAATGGTAATCAAACAAGCTAACCGTTACACCAAACAGAATCGTACAGCGTAGAGTAGGAAATGAAAAAGGAATATATAACTCTTTTTCCAATACAATTTAAAGTGACGTTCATTTTATTGTTAACTAAAAAACTAACTGGGGAATCCAGTTTAGATTAATGTGATATTGTATGATTCAATTTTTTGTGTATATTTTATGTGATTAAAAATATCATTATTTGGTATAAACAGTAAATATATTCTTTGAACTCGTAGTTATTGTTAAAATATCCTAAATGATTTTATAATTTTGCCTTTTTCATAGACTTTATACTACATGGATATTTTTTTATTTCATTGTAAAAAGGATAGTGGTTTTATGGTTTATAAGAAAATACTTTTATTTTTATTTCAAGGAATAATCTGATATGTTTCAATTCAAATTCTGCCTCTTTAAAAATACAACTTTCTAAGCATGAAAAAAAAAAACTGTCTCATGTATTGAAATTATATTTACTAAAATACCTCCTACTACTGTAGCTCTTAATTAGGGGGAGAATTGTAGGTTTACATGCGTTGATTGCAGAATAGGTTGTAATGGCCTGTAGATATCCACATAGGTATATCCCACATAACAAAAATGCAAATAAACTGTCCAGAAATGTTGAAAATTGGTTTTTTGGAGAAAATATGAAGCAACATATTCCACATGAATCTAAAATTCGACATCTACTAAGGCATACAAATGCTATTCTAAGTAAAACAATAAGTAAATATTAGGAGCTGCTTGGAGGACTGCATCATTTATTGAAAAGTAAATGTCAATTATAGAGAGAAAATAAATATAACATTTTTAAGTCTTTCTATTTTTTTCTATGTTAAATGTTAAAATTGAGGCAAATCTGTTGAATTCATTGAAGATGGGTTCTCCACTTTAATTTTTATAGTTCCAAGTTTCAGAAAGCGAAGCAGTCAAGAATCTGTCAATCGGTTTCTGTATAACGGTTCTTGATTAACTTCATTATGGGAAAAACAATCATGTGTAGCTGCTACCAAACATCGATAGCTATATGTTTCGTTCTTTTGAAAGGAGTGTGTCCCTTTTGTTGCCTTGTCTTGAAAAATACACCACCTCTAATTCAAATTATATGTCAAGATCAAAAGAATTGCTAAATAACTGGATTTTGCTTTTAAATTCTTCAAATTAATTAAATCTGATGTCTTCTTCTTCTTCTACTACAAGGTTTAGGCTATGCAGCCTGTTCCGGCGAAGTTAAAAGTGGAGTCCATCTTCTGCGTGGTCGGCCAACATCTCTTGTTCCTCTGGGATTATACAGGAAGGTTCTTTTTGGTATTCTTTTGTTGTTCATTCTCATTAAGTGTTCTGTCCATTTTTTATTATTTTCGCTGATTTTATCTTCTTCTTCTTCGTCAGGCTCTACGACTTCCAGTGGAATGTCTTGGCCTTCTCAACCAGTTTACGCCACTTCTTCCTATCTTGTGCAGTGGATTTCAAATCAAAAATCCCCATTTCTCTCAAATCTTCAATTACTTCATCTTCCCATCGATCCTTGGGTCTTCCCCTTGGTCTTGTTCCTTGTGGCTTCCAATTCAAAATATCATTCGGCAGTCTTCCCTTTGGCATTCTTAGTGTATGTCCAAACCATTGTAATCTTTTGGATTTGATGAAACTAACTATATTTTCTTTATTATTCTTGAGGTATAATTCGTCATTCCTTCTCAACCTCCAATTTCCATTTTCCTTTACTGGACCTAGCACTCTTCTAAAATTTTCCTCTCAAACGTTAATAGTCTTAGTTTATCTGCTTCTTTTAGTACCCAGGTTTCAGCTCCATAACATATGATTGGTCCTTATTATTGCTGTATATAATTTGAATTTAAACATTTTTTTATATTAATTTGCTTTGAATATATCAAAATTAGCAAAATATGCTTTATTCCCTTGCGATATTCTTGTTTTGATCTCTTCTTCAACAGTATTATTATCGTTTAGTATTGTACCTAGGTACTTAAAGGAGTTAATTTGATCAATACAGTCACTATTTATAGTTAGTTCAGTCAAATTTGTTTTATTTCTCATACATCTTAAATATTTTGTTTTATTTAGATTGATTACAAGCCCATATTTTATTCTTTCATTTTTCAATTTGTCAAAGGTTTCCAGTAGGGAATTTTTTGTTCTTGCTGTTATTATTACATCATCAGCATATGCAAGACACTGTTTTAGTCGCTGATTTTATCTTCAAATATAAATCTGATGTAAAACATCTATTATAATGCATCAGCCCAACGTTTTCTAGTTCTTCCGACATCACCTCTTCCTCTAGCTTGATAATTTCTTGCTAACAATTGATATCTCTCCTTACTCATCCATTCATGTGATCAGTCCACTTTTGTCTATAATTCTTTTTGCTATTCTTTTTGCAGACGATTTAGCTCTTCTGGCACTTTTCGAAAATGATTTGCAACGATCAATTTATAATTGACAAAAAATAGCTGCCAAATTTAATATGGAAATATCAATTAACAAAACTAAAATTATGGCATTTCATGGGAAGGACCCAATACAAAGTAAAATCTGTCTCCAGAATAAAATTTTAGAGAGATCTAATCAATTTAAATATCTTGGATATTATCTCTCTATCTGGGATGAAAAGGATATCCCTGACAAAATTACTAGTTATAATAAACGTTTAGGAATTATTAATCAAGTTATGAAACCATCCCTTGTACAAAAAAACACCAGATTACGTTTATATAACACTTTGGCTAGACCAGTGTTGACCTATGGTAGTGAAGCATGGACACTAAAAAGACAACATGAAAGCAGAATAATGGCTTGTGAAATGAGATTAATGCGCAGAACAGCGGGTTACACCAAATGGGATCGGAAAAGGAACATCGATATCTTAAAAGAATTGAAGACTACGCCAATTTTGGAATATATTAAACAGTGCCAACTAAATTGGAAACGCCATCTTGAAAGAATGAGTTCAAATCGGATTCCCAAAGCTGTTTATAAGTATATACCAAGAGGACGAAGATCACTGGGTCGTCCTATGAAACGCTGGAGGGAAAATTTTTCTATAGGATCGTAACAGGCCTTGGCCTAATACTTGGAAGGAAGAAGAAGAAGATTTCATGAATACTTGTAATGAATTCAGAAATTTCCAATGTTTTTTTCATCTTTAACGTCTTCTTCTAGCCGCCGACAGCTTGAAAAAATATCAGGTTATTTCATTAGAAAGCTTCACTCCAAGGAGTTGACAATTGCCCGTTCCGACTTCATAATGCATCAGCCCAACGTTTTCTAGGTCTTCCGACATCACCTCTTCCTCTAGCTTAATAATTTCTTGCTAACAATTGATATCTCTCCTTACTCATCCATTCATGTGATCAGTCCACTTTTGTCTATAATTCGTGACTTTATCCATTAAATCCAATTCCCGGTCGGGTCAGGCTCCTGAGTGAGGTTTTTTCGAGATTTTTTCTCACCTGTAAGACAGATATCAGGAAGCTTAGGGCCCAACGGTCCCCGAAAATCATCCGGCCATCATCATCTTCTTCCTTATCATTATCATCATCTTCTTCCTTCACCGGTGTGGAAAGCAACTGGAAGCTACCAGACCTATAATTCCCTAGTAAAACTGCAAAGCATAGCATAGCATGAAAATGCCTTGACTGCAGTGAAAAACCTGCCCTCGGTTGTAATTACTATAGAATCCATTAAAGGCTGCACTTTTAATTCTTTTCTTATATCCTCATTTCTAATTTTATCAAATTTTGTACATCCTTTAACTTGTCTGAGGAACCTCATCTCCATCGTATTCTATCTATTTTTTCGTTAGAGCCCAAGTTATACATCCATACAATATTGTGGGAATTACCATAACTTTATACATTTTTGTTTTTCAAATTAATATGAAATTAATTGTTTTTATATTTCCCATTAAATCTGACAATAGTTGGTTCGTTTCCTGCAGCATCAAGTTCAGTTTATTCAGATATACAGTGATATCTGTTATTAATGCGAACTATTTAAAATTAAGTCCATACGTTGAAAATGCTGTAGTTCGGTGGTGTCGGATTAAGATTTTTTTTAAGGAACGCATGGATTTAATGAATTTTTCTAAAAAAAATATGTGCAAGCACTTCCTGCACTCAGCCACCTATAATTATTATTAAAAAATAAGCCTGTTTTATAATTCAGGGTCCGTGTTTCCAAAAATTGTCGTGATTGTCGATACAGAATGGCTCTGTTTCCTCAAATCTTCTTTTAACATTTTAACTATTGTTTTAAATACATCCTTTGCTTTCAATGATTTTTTCCACACAAAGCCATTTAGTGAATAATACCTACAGTATGAATAATGATTTGGGTGGACAATTTATGCCACTTTTTCTAAGCAACCCTATAAATCTATATTGTTCTAATGTCATCGCTTTTGTTTCGTCTATGACAATGTATTAACACTTTATCAAAGCCTCCGATCTTATCTATCGATTTTGTATTGAGCTGTATGTCCATGAAAAAATAAAAAAGAGAAAATCCTTCGGTAGAGAAGTAAAGGGATGGATCAAGACAAATAAAATAAACTTAAATCCGAATTAAGAGGCTTATGTGCAAAAATGTACAGATCTTTTCATGCCTAACTCGATTACCTCAGAGTATAGGGATTCGTTAAATACTGTATAATGCTAGAAGTGTCGTTAAAAATACTAGTACCACTATATTCTGTATTTTAAACGCATTAGTATTTTTACGGATATTTTTAAAATGTAGCAGATCACTTAAATCTTATTATTATGGATGTACTATAGAGTGTTTGTTTTCATCTTCCGAAATGCACAGAATGTTGTGAAATTTCCATTACATACTTCAAGGGCTTTTTCAGTTCTGGCTTCTTTAGCCGCATTTGAGGGGGTCTATGTTGTGTGGTGTGGTAAGAGGGGAGAGCGAGTAACTATACTCAATTTGAAAACACAATAATTACTACACGTTGAATTTTTTTATCTGCTAGTTCTGTGTTACTGAATACTTATGTTTTCTCATATGTTTGGAATGTTCATTATAGAAGAGTGTTGTCTTTATAACAATTTATTATTATTAATAAGATGTTTTACAGCAGTTCCCTCTCCCACTAGGCAACATTTCCCTCCTGCCACATGCCATAGAATTCGCCAAGACGGCTACAGTTATCAGAACTGGACTATAGTAGAAAAACTCCTGGCGCGACAGGCCTACAAGGCCCTTAGCCTACCAGCCGGCTGCTGGCCTCACATCCACTTGTGTGAATCACAGAGGTAGATGATCAGCAGCCAGTGTAGGGGTGACATGTGGTTAGCATGTCGAGTCCCCCAGCCGTTATAGCTGGTTTCCTCAACCTGGAGCCGCTACTTATTGTAGCTACCCAATTGCCTCACGATGCTGGGTGGGCACCGGTCCCATACTGCCCGAAATACCATGAGAAAATTTCTTCCCCCATGGAGACTCGAACCAGCGCAAGTCCCGTAGCTCTGCGCCAAGGCTTCCTACCTTAACCGCTCGGCTACGGCGCGGGACGGACTATAGTAGAGATGACTGAATAGATAACATTTTGAATAGGAACTTTTGTTGGGAAACGTGCCGTTTTCATGCTGCAGGTACAAGTTCGCACCAAGCGTTTGAAATGCCATATCTGCCTTGGATTACTCCATAGTAATTTAATTATTTATTACTCAATTTCATTCACACAACCCAACATTCACTAATTTCACGACAATGCCCAATATAAGATGTTAATTACATAATTTGTACCTGGTAAGTCAGTCGCCCTCAACTAAATTATTAAACTTCTTCAAGTTATTCTAATATGGAGGCATTTCGAAAACAATGTTTCATCTTCTGCGTTTTAACTGGAACTGAGAAGATGAAACATTGTTTTCGAAAGGCCTCCATATTAGAATAACTTGAAGTTTAATCATTTAGTTGAGGACGACTGACTTACCAGGTAAAAAATATATAATTAACATCTTATTACATAACCTCAACGGTGCTTTAATATGAATTTCAAAAGTGTTGAATGTCCAATATCAAAGAAAAAATAAAGAAACTTCATTTTGTCACTGGAGGAATATTTATTTGTGCCCAAACTAACCACACTTCTCTATTATATTTAACATTATGGTCAATACTTATCCATTACAACAGCGGTTTATTGTGGTGACCACCAAGCTTGTTGCGCACATCGTACACTTGATCCATCTTATTCTTCAGAGACAAAGTTATTTTTTTTTAATTTTCTCCTGACATTGGGCATTGTCACGAAATCAGGATATGTTGGGTTGTGTAAATGTAATCGAGTAATAAATCATTACATTTACTATCGATATATCCCCACCAGACGCGGGAGACAGTTCAATGCAAATTTATTAAACCTGCAACACGAAAATGAAACTTTCCCGGACATGATTCTTTTAAAACGTTATCTACTCAGTCCCCTCTATGAATCCTAGAGGTTTTGTAATGGGAATTTCCACTAATCTGTATATCGAACCTCACATTTACGATCACATTATGTATAGGTGTCGGATAAGTCACTCCCTATTTTTAAACAGTTTATATGTGTAGATAAAATAGGGAGTGACTTATCAGGCACTCTGTAGATTTAATCTAATTATAAAATAACATGAGGGGGAGATATGAGAAGGAAAACAGCAAATGGCAGAGTAACATGATGGCATTTGTGGCTGGTCGGGTCAGGTCTGCGAGGAAAGGAAAGGATAGGTCGTTGATGGTCGATCGATGACAAAGCCGTGCCGGTTCTTTGCCCTGCCCTCGAAAAACCTTCGTGTCTAGGTAGGTCATGACGCTGTTAAATCAATAATACTGCAATAACTTTCACGTGTCTAGCAGACATGGAAATTGGATCATCGACATCGTTAACAGAGTGGGAGGGACATGTTTCTGTACCTTATGTTAGTAAACAAGTTTAACGCTTGCGCACGGAGTAGTCATTAGCGCATACATCGCGTTCGTCATGTTCGATTTCAGGTCAGGGTTGATATATAGCTTGCCTTGTAAATTAGTTGATTTCTTATTTTATTGAATATCTGAAAATTCCTTTTTACATTTTTATTTGGGCACAAATATGTAATTAAATGTCAGTCGCAATGGTCTAATGGTTATGTTACTTGCATCTAGTCCCGAGAGTCGCGGGTTCAAACGCGGCCGGGGTCCATGGATTTTTAGGATGGAAAAATCCAAGAGACAAATCCTCTGGGAGGGACTTCAGCCGTGGATCCCGAGTCTGAAGATTTTCAGGCTCATAAAACAACCTCAAGCCTACATAGTGCCTCTGAAGAAAATTTAATCGGCCTTCACCATCCAAGTAATAACTTAGTTTTCCATTAGATGTCTCCTCACATATCCCACATTGGCATATATAGGGAAATAAGCATAATTAAATTAGTTTAGTTAAGAAATTCTTCACTAGGGGATCAATGTAATTAACTGATGGTCTCATATTTTAATTAACCGCTGCTATTATGCATTACAGAGACTCTTGACTTCCCAACTCCTTTCAAAAAACGTTAAACTGAAAATATCCATCCATCCATCCATAGTAATTCTGCCCGAAGGCAGGTCCTTCACTGCAATCATAGCATTTTCATGCTATGCTTGCAGCTTTACTAGGGAATTGTAGGTGTGGTAGGTTCGGAATTCCTAAAAAGTTAGTTAGACTTATACGAATGTGTCTAAATGGCTCAAAGAGTAGGGTGCGTGTAGGCAAACAGTTTTCGGACACTTTTGAAATCCAGAATGGATTGAAGCAAGGAGATGCACTATCTCCTCTACTATTTAATTTTGTACTAGAGCATGCCATTAAATCTTTAGAGAATGAGGAAGGCTTACAACTGAGTGGTATTAATAAGCTGTTAGTTTATGCTGATGATGTAGTACTACTGGCCGATAGCGAGGAGGTACTAAAGGCCAACACGCACACACTATTGAGTAACGCTAAGAAATTAGGACTGGAAGTAAATATCAGTAAAACTAAATATATGGTCACACGTAGAAATTCAGTATATAATGGAAATGGACAGCTAAGGACAAATGAGGGAAATGTTGAGGAAGTGGCTGAATTCAAATACCTGGGAACAATAATCACAAATAGGAATGAGATGCACAAAGAAATTAAACATAGGCTCAATTCTGGAAATGCATGCTATTATGCATTGCAGAGACTTTTGATGTCCCAACTCCTTTCAAAAAACGTTAAGCTGAAAATATATAAAACTGTTATTCTACCAGTTATATTATATGGGTGCGAAACATGAACTCTTACTTTAAGGGAGGAAGGGAGATTACGAGTATTTGAGAATAAAGTTCTTAAGAAGATTTTTGGACCAAAGAGAGATGAACAGACAGGTGAATGGAGAAGACTACATACTAATGAACTACATGGTCTTTATAGGAAGCCAGATATAATAAGAACAGTTAAGTCTCGTAGACTGCGATGGGCAGGACATGTTGCACGTATGGGGAATGAAAGACGTGCATGGAAACTTCTTGTAGGAAAGCCAGAAGGAAAACGCCCAGTTGGTAGACCAAGAATGAGGTGGGAGAGCAACATTAACTATGATTTGAGGGAAGTAGATTATACAGGGAATGATTGGAAAGCATTGGCTGAGGATAGGGATGTATGGAGAGCTTATGTCCGCGCGGCCATGAACCTACGGGTTCGATAGTGCCAGTGAGTAAGTAAGTAAGGTAGCTTCCCGTTGCTTTCCACACCGGTGAAGGATGATGATGATGATGATGACCATGTGATTTCGGGGACCGTTTGGGCCTTAAAGTTTTCCTGACATTTGTCTTACGGATGAGGAAAAACCCCGATAAAAACCTCACCCAGAAAAACTGTCCCGACCGGGATCGCACCCGGGCCCGCTGCGTGACAACGCAGCACGCCACCTGGAGACCACAGCGGTGGACTACTGAAAAAATATATAACTATTATTCTACCAGTTATATGGATGCGAAAGGTGGGCTCTTACTTTAAGAGAGGAAAGGAGATTACAAGTATTTGAGAATAAAGTTCTTAGGAAAATTTTTTGGACCAAAGAGAGATGAACAGACAGGTGAATGGAGAAGACTGCAAAACAATGAATTAAATGGTCTTTATAGGAAGCCAGATATAATGAGAACAGTTAAGTCTCGTAGACTGCGATGGGCAGAACATGTGGCACGAATGGGGAATGAAAGACGTGCATGGGAGATTCTTGTAGGAAAACCAGAGGGAAAACGCTCAGTTGGTAGACCAAGAATGAGGTGGGAGAATAACATTAACTATGATTTGAGAGAAGTAGATTATACAGGGGATGATAGGAAAACATTGGCTCATGATGGGATATATGGATAGCTTATGTCCGCGCGGCCATGAACCTACGGGTTCCATAGTGCCAGTAAGTTAGTTATTATGCACATTTAAATCTATTGAAGTCGAAAATAATAGATAAAAATTTAAAACTTAAAACATAGAGTACATTATAAGATCAATAACGATGTATGGAAGTGAAACTTTGACTCTAACAAACCAAAATGAAGAATAGAATATCTGAACGCAAATTTTGAGAAAACTACTTGGACCTGTTCAAAATAAGGATATACTGTATATTCGTACATTGTACAAAAAAAAAGAAGTAAAGTGATCCCACAACAGGCCTCAGAAGACCCTTGGGGTAGTAGGAGGTTAAGGCTCCCACTTTTTCTAGACAATCGGCACTTGATGTCAGCCGGGTTGTCAGCCCTGCGTGACGGCCGCCTTTACCCCCAGAACAGACGTCTGGTACTCATTTCCGTTAGAGGCTGAGTCGACCCCAGGGCCATAGTGCCGCCAGAGGGTTTGGGTCAGTTTAAAAATCCTGACCCCAACGGGACTTGAACCCTCGACCCTCCGGCTTGTAGCTCAGTGCCTTAACCACTACGCTACGGCGTGCCCCCACATTGTACATAGGCCTATATAATTCGAATGAACGATGACGAACTTCCATCATTTATAAAAAGAGTATGGAGGATAATGGAGTAACATTGAGAGTAGTGCTATGGAAGCTACCAGGAGGGAGATTAAGGAGACTATTTAACTCATGCCCCAAATGGGAGCCAATGACCAATCACATTTCAATGATTTTTTAATTACAGCCAATCACAGGCGTGTTTCGCCTAAAATTGACCAACTAAAGTTTATCATAATAAAGAAAGCACCTCCTTTTTAACATTCTGAATAGGTCATAGGACTATTTTGCAGTGACTGACCCTCCAAGAAATACGGCTACCAGATTGTATATATAGTGCATGAATGTCAGCAGAAAGCGCATGCGATAGATAATATAAAAAAAATTGTAACAATCGATTATACCACCAAAAAAAAAAACACTGTTTGCATTTTCTTAAGAATTATTTTCCAGGAATGACGCAGAAAAATATAATTGACATATTTACATCATAGGACATCAAATTAATTAATACCTATAACGTTGATTATAAATTTCTCCAGTAGGGTGCATTCTTACAACATTGCGATCCTTTGGCAATAAATAATATTATGATCTGGTTGCAGTGATGAACAAAAGAAGCAAATGAAGCGTAACAATAATTTCTAATTTGTTTTCAAACACGCCGTTTACATTAACCCTCTTACTAATAATCCATATATAACTTTTATACAAGGTTTATACACATCTCAGTTGAAAATTCTTACTAATAAACACTCTATTAGCTGTTCAGTGTAGAAGAGTTGTACAGCTTTACATGGGAATCGTTATACATGCCTCCAGCCTTGTTTAAGGATTCTATAACTAGACAAAATGTCGGACATCCAGATCAATTGATTGTTTTCTTATGATATTGATGAAAGTTTCCTTAAATTTAACCCAAAATGCAACACTTTAACGACTATTTGATGGATGCACAGGGCATAAATAATATTAATAAAGCTCTGTGTAGGAAAATAAAGGCATCATAAAATGCCTTTCGTTACACTCATTCTGGATTAGGCCTAAAAATATTTTAAAATTGAACATTGAATCACAAGAGGATATGTTCTACAATAATTGCTGTAGACAAGATTTAACCTGAATGTAGTTTAAATGCTTCATAATATTATTTTAAGAAAACTTTCTTGCATCTTTAATACATAACACACACACCGATATAAAAATAGTATAGAGGTACTATTATTGCAAGAAACTGTATGTTAACTTGGTAGTCTTGTGGTTAGAGCTTCTGACTACCATGCGTGAGGTCGTAGGTTCGATTCCCCGTCAAACTATAGTAATTTTTTTTTTCGCTTGAAATATTTTGTTGTCGGTAACATTTCCTGCTTTTTTTCAACGTTTTCTAACGCATCTTAAAACACTGCATATAATTCATAAGTATTGGGGAAAGCTTTTATTAGTTTCCAAGAATTGGTCGAAATTCTTGACGTTAGATGGCAGCACATTATCTGTGAAACCAATTCTACGTTTTATTTGACATAGCGTGAAGGAAAATGTATATAAATTAAAACACACTTATTTTTTCCGTACCTCCTCAATTAGGGAATCTCTATTAATTCTTATCCATATTCATTTCTTACACAATTAATCACTAGTTGATGTTGTTTTATTTCTGTTACAAACTGCGAGTAATATTGTTCTGACGTCATTATGATGACGAATATGTGACATATTGTGTATAACTGCTGTTTTGTTATATATCTCCGGCACAACGTTTATTAGTAAGGAAATTATACGTGATCTACATCAGGCTTATATACTGTATAATTAAACAACCGATGAAAGCCTGTATTAGAGATTTTTATTAGTAAGACCGTAAATATATAAACATTTTAAAATAACTATAGTTAAATAATGATTTGTGAGTAAACAGCTTAATTTTATTCGTTAAATAGTCCTAACAAATGCCACTCTTGATTTCCAAATTCTCTAATAAATTCACTCCTCACTTCGTGAGTCGTGAATTTTATCGATAATTTGGAAATCACTCGTGGCATTACTTACGAAAACTACGCAAGAGATGGATGAATGATGTAGAAGTACACAAATTTTGAATGTAAGAATCTGGGGACGCATTAATGAAGACAGGACAGAATGCAAAAGGTTGTTGAGTAGACTAAGAAGCAATCTGTATCACCAGTGAATTAATCAATATATATTTTAATTAATTCGGAAAAAATGCGTTAACTCCATGATTATAATTGGCTCTTAGGGCTTAAGGATTATGTATTGAAACAATATAGAGGATAAACGAATTCCAGTGGCAGAATTACAGAGACACTGGCAATTGCCCATGGTCTTAGATATACATTATAACAAAATAATGTTACATCGAATTGTCTGAAATTGATTTACTGTCCTTCGCCGGGCATCTTAAATATCCCCTGAAGACTTTCTTCATGTTCTAAAAATCAAATAAACTTGTCTTATTCAAATATCAGCGACAACCATCTGTACATTTCCATGAAAGTTGCGTGTATATCACAGTAACTGTAAAATGACAGGTGTTCAATGCTTTAATGGTATATTACGATGCAAGGTTGGGAAGTGGTTTTTACAGAAGCGAGGAAAATGTTTAAAAACCGAGCGGTAACGAGGTTTTTAATTTTCGAGATTCTGTAAAACACTTCACAAACGTACGTTGTACATTATTTTTTGCGCGTTGGTGTTTTCAAAATAATAAATAATAGTAAAATAAAACATCTTTGTTGGAAATATTTGCGTTCATTATAGACAACTGACTTAACGTTAACAGTGTGGGCAATGTTTATTAGTTGAAAGTACAAGAGGCAATGTTAGCAATTCAGTGATAAAATGGCGGCAAGTACATATTATTGTTTTATATTGTTTTAGTTGATGTCCACCGCTGTGTATCGAGGTAGCGTGCTGCCTTGTCACGCAGCGGGCCCGTGTTCGATCCCCGGTCGGGACAATCTTCCTGGGTGAGGTTTTTTTCGGAATTTTTCCTCACCTGTAAGACAAATGTCTGGAAGCTTAGGGCCTAACGGTCCCAAAAAATCATCCGGCCATCATCATCATCCTTACCATTATCATCACCGTCCCTTCACCGGTGTCGAAAGTAACGGGAAGCCACCACAATTATAATTCCCTAGTAAAGCTGCAAAGAATAGCATGAAAATGCTATGATTGCAGAGTGAAAGACCTGCCCTCGCGCAGAATTACTATGGATGGATGGATGGATTGTCTTAATTAAAGTTCAGTTCATTTAAAATGCAGTGATTTGTTTCGTATAATGTATATAAACATCGCCGTTTACATTAATATATAAAATATTTTAAAATAACTATAGTTAAATAATGATTTGTGAGTAAACAGCTTAATTTTATTCGTTAAATAGTCACTTCGTGAGTCGTGAATTTATCGATAATTTGGAAATCACCCGTGGCATTACTTACGATTATAAATGAATTATTGAAGTTGAGGACGACGGTATATAAAAAAAATTATAGAAGTTTTACAATTATAATATGTTTAGAATGCAAATCTATTAAACGATAATGATGGTAATATTTTTTAAAAGAAAATTCAATGAAGTTAAAGATAAAGTAATCGACTTTCAGCTTAAATACAATATGTATACATATAACTACAGCATTTGCATACTATTTAATTTATTAGACTTAATTATTTAGGAACTTTCTTTTAGTGGATAATAATGAATATAGGCCTAGTAGGCCTAACTGGACATTTCTTCAGAACCCATGAGCAGGCAACAACTTGAACCTTCACCTTCACTACAGATCGATACAGCTTTAATACAAAAAATAATTTCATTATAGAGATTTTCGGGCTCGTAAAATAATCTCAAACCAATATAGTGTATGTGAGCAAAATTTAATCGGTCTTCATCATACAAATAATACCTTAGTTTCTGACTAGATGTTTCCTTGAGGCGATGTACTAACCACATGTCCCTCACTTACATCTATAGAGAAATAAGCGTAACTAAATGAGTCTGGTCAAGAAACTCCTGTCCAATGTCCCAAGCGAGACGAACGGGGATCAATCATCATGGAGCATATTTACAGATCAACTACAATAAATAAATTGATTATTTTGTTTTTAAATGTTTAATTTACTACTTTTATCACAAAATATTTTAAATTTGTTGAATGTCTTTTCTGTGTATTTTGTTTTCTTTTGTCTCCCATTTGTAACGAATATAGATTTATAGCATCATCATCATGAACTAATCCGTTTTAGGCCATATGACCTGTGATAGAAAACCTAACGAAAATGGTCTTGATCTTTCCACCGATATTTTGGTCTTCCTTGGTCCTTATGTCCAGTTAGAGTATATTGCAACGCCAATTTTGGAAGTCTAGTTCTTCCCATTCTTCTCAGTTGATTTTTGCATTCTTGTTGGTATCTTTCTATATATACATCTAATCTTGATACTCCAAGTTTTCTCTGATGGTAGTTTTCCTTTGGTGATGCAGTCTATTAATTCTTAACAGTGATTTATATAAAAAATGTGAATATTCAACTCTCTTTTCCACATATTAAAATATTCCTTATTCCAGTTTCAATTTCACATGGAATTTGTTCTGCATTACCATTTAGAAAGCTATTCGGGCTATTCCTTCTTACATTCTTAATGGTGTTAAAATTAAAAAGAATACTGCGTGTGTCATATTTTTAGATAGGGCCTATTTCAAAAGCTTATATAACAGCAGACACAATCACTTACGGATGTCTTTTGAAAGTCATGGTATCCCATTTAAGCTTATTAGTACCAAGATTATTATTTTTTTTTGCAAGAAGTAAATCTAACTATAATCGAAACAGCTAATGGAAAATCGAAACATTTTTTTCTTCGGAGATGAATAATGTAGGGATTACTGTTATTTCCTATATCATATAATATTGTAACAAATCACATCCTTAATGAACTGACAGGCGACTCTATAGGCCTATTATTCATCACGGTTTTTCGTGTCTTCTTCATTAACCAAATTTAACATCTGCTTTACAGATGACTGTTTTTTATTGAAAACTATAAGAAAGTGATAATCGAATTAACAAAAATTGTATATGACGGTATAAAAAATTGGCTTATCTGTCAACCATAATAAATAAATATATTAGGATTGATATTAAAAGAGTAATCACGAAGAGGGTCCCGCGCCATAGCAGAGTGGTTAAGGCAGGAACCGTTGGCGCAGAACTACGGAACTTGCGTTGGTTCGAGTCTCCTAGAGGGAAGAAATTTTCTCACGGTATTTCGGGCCAGTATGGGACCGGTGCCCACCCAGCATCGTGAGGCATTTTGGGTAGCTACAATAAGTAGCGACTCCAGGTTGAGAAGGCAAGCTATAACGGCTGGGGATCCGACATGCTGACCACATGTCACCTCTACACTGACTAGATGATCGTCTATCTCTGTGATTAACACATATGGATGTGAGGCCAGCAGCCGGATGGTAGATCAAGGGCCTTCTAGGCCTGTTGCGCTTGGAGTTTTTTAATAAGATATTAATTTTTTCCTATAGGCAAATGTATATGTAATAGAACTTCAGTAATGTAAATTAGTTCATATTTCTCGTACAGGCACCTAGTGAATCTGAGGACGTGTCATTTTTTATATCTGCAGTAGCCTATTCCACACGTTTTTTTTTCCCCCTCATCATGGGGCACGCCGTAGCGTAGTGGTTAAGGCACTGAGCTACAAGCCGGAGGGTCGAGGGTTCAAGTCCCGTTGGGGTCAGGATTTTTAAACTGACCCAAACCCTCTGGCGGCACTATGGCCCTGGGGTCGACTCAGCCTCTAACGGAAATGAGTACCAGACGCTTGTTCTGGGGGTAAAGGCGGCCGTCACGCAGGGCTGACAACCCGGCTGACATAAAGGGCCGATTGTCTAGAAAAAATGGGAGCCTTAACCTCCTACTACCCCAAGGGCCTCCGGGCCTGTTGTGGGATCACTTTACTTTTTTTTTTTACATCATCTTCAACTTCACGGATTAGGTCTCTGTTCCGATCTCACATCTCTTCAGCCCAACGCTTTCTCGGTCTTCCTATCGATTTTCGTCCTGCAGGAGATTATACATCAGTGCCATCTTTGGTATCCTATCCTCTGTCATTCTTTGCAGATGTTCTATCCAATTGTTCCTGTGTTCTTCTATTTGTTGAAGAAGTGGTTGTACTTTTAGTTCCTCTCTAATATTTTAATTTCTAATATGTTATTCTCTTATACAACCTTTCACAGCCCATAGGAATCTCATTTCTGCTGCCTGAATTTAACTTTCCCCCCCCCCGGTTTAGGACCCAGGCATCACATCCATACATCGCCACTGGTAGTGTCATCGTTGAATGAAATCTTAGCTGCGTATCCTTTCTTACTTTGTTCTTCAGTGTTTGTCTGATTGTTCCACAAATATGTTGAAATTTCTGTATTTTCTTCTTTATACCTTATTCTTCTACGTAAGTTACATCGCAACCCAAATACTTTATTTTAAGTTATATCGCAGCCCAAATACACGATTTTTTTCTCTAATAAGTTATCAATTTCTCAATAAAAAGTCCCATTTTTGTTTATTTATTACATTTTATTTGCTAGGGAAATGGTGTGCATGAGGTTTTTGAATCAATTTTCACTTAATTGTGTAGACATCTGTTTGAATATCAGTCCCGGAAACATGTCTGTACGCTCTATTTACATTTGTGTGGGAGTTACTGCATTTTATACTATTTGTTTTACGTTGGCAAGTGAAAAATGGTCCGCGCGACATCAGAAATATAGGTCACAAAATGGCAGCTGGCACGCACTTCATTTCCTAATTATTTTCGTTTGTGGGAACAGGTGAATCATTGTTCATGCACCTTTTGATCATGTGATTATTTTGGCAGAAGGTGTAGGCCTGAAGCTCTTCTCAATAGCAGTGATGCGATCAAAGTGCACTGAATTATTTTTATAGTGTACTGTAGTCTACTATAGTTACATTTAATTTTAAAGCTCTGCTTCTTCTTATTGTTGTTTACTAAAAAATAAATGAATAACCTATAATGTTTAAGAATCATCGGAGAACATATTGTTTAAATAACTCACCTCATAGGATTCATGCTTCCATGATATCGCGATTTCAAACATAATCATGTTCATCGTCAGCCATAACTCCGACTGTTATGGCTGACGATGAACATGATTATGTTTGAAATCGCGATATCATGGAAGCATGAATCCTATGAGGTGAGTTATTTAAACAATATGTTCTCCGATGATTCTTAATGATTATACCTCATAATGTTTACTTCCCAACATTAATTAAATATAACCTATAATGTTGATTATAATATACGTTTGATGCGTTTCATTATTTCTCCACATTCTTACAATATTGCGATCCTATTTGGCAATAAATAATATGATCCGGTTGCGTGAATGAACATAACCTCGCATTTCTGATTTGTTTTTAAACATTGCAGTTTACATTAAATATATAAATATTTTAAAATACCGGTAACTATATTTAAATAATGATTTTTGAGTAAACGGCTTAATTGTATTCGTTAAATAGTCCTAACAAATGCCACTCTTGATTTAACGAAGTGACTCGTGAATTTATCGATGATTTGGAAATCACTCGTGACAGACATTATTTGTTATAAATTGGTCTTGAGTAATTTTACTATTGAATCTCACTATTTTAACGTTTCACCTAGAAAGGATATGGATATAATCTCATTTGGATCTGAATCGAAATTTTATTGTATATAAACCTAGCATCATATATACGTCACACATAGTACATATTTACAATTTCACTTATGACACTTACGACTAAATATGACTCGGTATAGGGTTTCTGACTATATTTGCTTAAAATATACGTAGGCCTACATAAATTCTTAGTTAATGATCTGCACTTAAGAATTGTAACACCTACAGATTAAAATGTTAAACAGTTCCCTTATAATAAAAGTCCATTAGTCATTCGTATATTATGTTTACTTTCGTGAATTCGCATGTTTAGGCGTTAGTACTTAATCAGAAATGAAAAGCAGCACGAACTGTGACTAAGCTGTTTGTAACGAAAGTTTTGCATATAGCTTACGACATCTCTGTTTGTAATTTAGAACTGTGACAAATTGTCACACATTTAAGTAATTTATTTTTTTAAATAATTTATTCATCTACAAAACACCAAATGCAATTTAAACTCGTCCTCCATCCTCTTGTTCAGCTGATCGCGTAATCGAATTGTCATAAGAGAGCGAAGTGAGCATCCATATTCCGTTTGATGTGTTTGACAGAGAAACAATAAATAGCGGACACAACATAACTTTATTTCGTGGATATAAATTGACAGAAAGAGTGAAAACTCAAAAAGACTCAAATATATTCCCATAGCGTGGGATAGACACAACGCCATCAGACACACTATTTGTTTTGCCACATAAGTGAACATAATACCAATAAATTAGTGTATGTGCGTAAAGCGTTTGAATGACAAAATGAGCCAGTTTTAAGGTTAGAATTACAATATTAGAAATATCTTGTCGGCTCTTGACAATATACACCAAAATAAGTTCAGAATAATTAAATGGGAAATCCATTTTCATGATGATATTACTATAAATCGATAATTCCCCGCTATTTTGAATGTCGAAATAGATAGCTAATAGTATATTACGATGCGATGTTGGGAATTAGTTTTTACAGAATCGAGGAAAATGTTTAAAAACCGAGTGATAGCCAGGTTTTTAATTTCCGAGATTCTGTAAAACACTTTACAAACGTGCGTTGAACATTATTATTTGCGCGATGGTGTTTTAAAAATAATAAATAATAGTAAACTAATAACATCTTTGTTGGAAATATTTGCGTTCATTATAATCAATTAACTAACGTTAACAGTATGGACTATGTTTATTAGTTAAAACTACAGGAGGCCGTGAGACCAATTAGTAATAAAATTGCGCAAGTACGTATTTATTGTTTTATATTGTTTCAAATAAAGTTCAGTTCATTTAAAATGCAGTGATTTGGTTCGTATAATGTATATTAACACTACCTTTTGGATATTTTTTGTATATATATATATATATATATATATATATATATATATATTATATATAGTACACATAGAGGGCAGTGGTTTTACTTCCCACACGCGCTTTGCAATATGTAATATTACAGTATTGTAGGCCTAGTTATTTTATTACAGTATAGTTATTTAGGTTGGCAATCCTGAAGTGTAGGAAGCTGAACTTTTAATCATGGTCGCCATTGCTGTTAATACGAGAAAGCGCACTATTGTGCAAAAACGTATTTTATTTTCATTTTCAGAAATCTTAGACTGGATTCCGAACACAAGATTAAAAATTGAGCCATGTACACTTATTCAAAAAAGAAACGAATCAGACGAAAATGTGACTGACAATATTCCTGAGACTGAATATACCCGAGCTCTATACGCGAAGGTTCTACAGAGTACCTAATTGCAATCTCAATGTCGTCAATAATATCCTCTTTGTAACATGAAAAGCTTGAAGAGAAAAATATTAAATATGCGCGAAGTATAGGATTGAAAACTTTTCATTAATTCTATTGAATACGATTATTTGATAATTTTGTCAAAATATGTTTAAGTACTTACTAAAAAGGCCTAATACACGTCTTGTGGATTTAAATCTAGTGTTAGGTTTTGTAGTTAGATGCTTTAGCTCACAGTCATTGCGATGTACGCTTTAACTTGTAGTGGCATCATATGTTTTCCTAACATGTTTAGATTAAGCATGGAGATTTAAATTTGTTTAGGTTAGAAACAACTGAGCAAATTGTTCTCTTATTTATAGGCCACGTTTTTGTTTTTCTGTTTTTTTTTTCAGTTCTTTTTCTTTATTTTGTATTTCAACTAATTAAATTCAACTTCCAACTGAATATGCTTTTTTGGCCACAATTAGGCATAAATTATTCCACCACTATGCCTACTACGGAGGCCTACTATCTTTATTATTATTATTATTATTATTATTATTATTATTGTTGTTTTAAATAGACCACCATGTAAATAACAAAAATATGGAGAGAAAAAAATCACCTGGGATCGAACACGAAACATCCCCGTTGTCTATTTCTCTAACTGCGTCGTTATGAACTATGGAAAAGTCTTGCCATCACAGCAATCACATGCTATTTCCTGAAGGAAATAATATTACCTTGTGAACGGCGCGTTCTGCATCAGTAGCCTACTTGACACACTCTCTCTGCATTAGTACTATTAATAATTTATTGTCTCTTGGCTGAATAGACCATCCTCTATGCAATCAGTCCATATAAAGTTATGTTTTAGGTTTGTAGAGAACATATTAACAGAAAATATGAAATTAGCGCTGTAGCCGAACTGTTTAAGGCATGATACCTTGACGCAGAGTTATTGAACTTAAGCTAGTTCGTATCCCTATGGGAGCATATATTATTTCATGGAATTTCATCCAGTATGAGACTGATGAATTTTGGTACTACATTAATTACCGGCTCCAGGTTGAGAAAACAAGCTATAACGACTGATGATCCGACAGGCTGACCACTTTTCACCCTTATATTAGTTAGATGATCGCCTATCTCTGTGAATAACACATGTGGATGTGAGGCCAGCAGCCGCATGGTAAGTCAAGGACACTCTAAGCCTGTCGTACCATGTAGTTTCATTTGTGATTAAATTCCAGTTTTTTAATGTAATATCCCATATCGTGATCGAGTAGTATAACGTTTTGGGACGCGCATTGGTTCCAGTCCCCATGAGGCGAAACATTTTTAAATGAAATTTCGGGCAATGTATGGGACCTATGCCTGCCCAGCATCGCGAGTGATTAGAGTATCTATAAAAACAGTGGATCAAGGTTGAGAAAACCAATTATAACGACTGGGGAACTCGCGACATGCAGACCATAAGTTGTCTCTCAACTGGCTGAATGATCATTCACCTCTGTGATGGACACACGTGAATATGAGGCTGCTATTAAGGCCAAGGGCCTTCTACCACCTTTCATACCATGAATTTTTTATGTCAGATTGCAAATGCATTTTTTCAATTACCTGAAATACTAGACAAGTCTTTGAAAATAATAATTAATCATTATCATATTAATATATCATGCATTTAGGTCATTTGTTGACCTATTATAATATTATAATGATATTGTGAAAAGAAAAATTAATGTCTGATTCAGGATCGAACCATGGACCTCTAGTTCTCCGTACTAGTGTGCAGCCCACTACACCATTCTAGACTTGCCACAAACATTAACATTCTTTCCACATATAGGCTACAAATCTAAACGAAGCCGGCCTTTGGCGATGGTAGTGACACCTACGTGGCAGCGTACGAAACGAGAATTATAGATTTATATATGTGGAAAGAATTGTTAATACTTATGCCAAGTCTAGAATGGTGTAGTGGGCTGCACACTAGTACGGAGAACTAGAGATCAACGGTTCGATTCCTGGTTTAGACATTAATTTTTCTTTTCACAATATCATTATAATATTACAATATGATCCATTATTGGAACTGTGTTAAATAACAGTATTGGAAAATGTTAAATTTGTTAACCTGTTTCGGCCTAATAGAAACACCATCTAAAAGTATTTTGAGTGGACGTCCTGGTCTTCTTCTTCCTGCAGTTGATAGCTTAACATCTACTTGGGTATCCTGTGAACCTCCATTCGATGAACATGTTGCATCCATCTTGACTTATAATCAGAAATTTTGTTTCCTAAAGGTTCTTCTTCACTTCCTGGTTTAGGCAAGAGTTGCATGTTCTGTGTTTCCTAAAGGTTCCATGTATAATTTTTCTAAGATGTCTTCATTTTTTATGATCTACAAATGTATATGCAGCAGTCCTTCCAAGATGCATCAGTTCAGCAGGTCTAAGTGTCTAAAATAATAATATAAATAACAATATAATCAGAAATATTAATTTATGATAAATATTCCAAGCAGGTACAGTATAGGCCTAATATTTATAATGACTGGGTCTTCTGATAGAACGGTAGATTGCCACGAGCCATGTCTGTTTTTAACCCAATATACAATTAAGTTCTAAAGCATATACAGTAGATTATGGTGACGTCAGAATACAATACATTATGCTAATTTAGAAACTCGATTTCAGAATCTGAAACCTACACCTGAGTCAGTTACAAGTACGTTGCTCCGTCGAAACATCTGCTATCGTCAAGGATGTTGTTTTATTTAATGTTTTGTTTGGACAGGTAAACACAAACTCATGCGGGCATGCACCTGGACTTTGTTTTTATAAAAAACACTAAGACGTTTGAACTTTTCTACAATTTAAGACAAGCTTTCTTTATTTTGTAGTGGGTTAAATAAAAGCAAAGTATAAAATGTTTCTTGCCTCTGGTCCCGAGGGTCGCGGGTTCAAACCCGACCGGGGTCGATGGATTTTTTAGGATGGAAAAATCCAAGGAGCAAGTCCTCCGGGAGGGACTTTAAGTCGTGGGTCCGAAGATTTTCAGGCTCGTAAAATATTCTTAAGCCTGAATGAAAACGCCTCTAAGCAAAATTTACCGAATTTTCCCGTCCTAGTACTACCCTTGGTTTCCTAGATGTCAGTATGAGGCGGAACACTGACCACGGACCACTCAAAATGACATATGTACGAAAACAAGTGTAACTAAATTAGTATGGTTCAAATTCTTCCCTGTAGGGGGAGAGCGCCTAAATCTCTGTTAAGGGAAAACATGGGCCTACAAGACATAAAATGTTTTTATGGCATACAACTCGCCCAAGTTTAGTATGTTGGAAATTCCTTGACTGGAGATGTTGAGTAAATTAGAATTTTATTTAACGACATTTAACTAGGGCTGATACAACAAAAACTAAACAAATAATAAGCACATGTGGAATTAAGATCTTAAGAACTATTCAGGGGAAAACATTGTTTGATAAGATACACACAGAAATTAGGGACAAATGTCATATTGAAGACATAACCAAATGTATTATAGATGAACGAAAATATTGGAAAGGTCATAAATATTATACCATCAAGTTAACTTCGCACGGGCGGGGGAAGAGTTTTAGCGCTAGTGTCGCCGAACTACTGAATCTGTGGAAGGGATGTAGGCCTCACAATAAATCACAAGTGGCAACATGTAATGAGAAGGGACAGCCCATTCCTACATGTAACCCCAATAGTGACAGGGTTATCAAATTAGTCATTTTGCCAATGACCGCCTAGAAGGACGGGCCATTAAAATCCATAGTATTTGTCAGCTCTCTATCTGCCAGACAAAGAACATTACAAAGGACAGGAAGTGGCAACACAGTAAGGCGGAGAAAGAGAAAGACAACATGTTAGTTAACATATTTTCCGCCTGCGCAGACAACTTGGTGGAGTAATAGAAAGAATGGAAGACAACCGACTTGCAAAAAGAGCTAAAGAAATGGACGGGAGAAGAACAAGAGGAAGACCAGCCAAGAGATGGATATACAGTGGATGCACATCCAATACGTCTTCCTCCGAGGTGTGATTTTGGAAATAAACAGGATGAAAATCCTACAAATTATGAATAAGAATAATAATAATAATAAGCAGAAGAAGAAGACATGCTTTAACAACTAAGAACATTGGCGTTGCAATTCAAATCTGGGCGTGAAGGAGTAGTACGAGTAGACTCGTAGATCTTGCACAGAGCACTCTTTTTTTTCAGGCCTGAGGATTTTTATGTGTCATACGTAAATTATTGATACGAGACGACCCATGGCTTTGGCTCTCTTCGGAAAGTACCCATTCTCAGGACTTTTACGTCCTGAAAAATCCATAGATCTCGGTCGGGTTTGAACTCGTGTACCTCGGAAGAAGAGGTGAGCATGGTAACCACTAATCCAATGGAACCAACAGTAAGTAAATTAACTACTGCTTTCTTTACATTAGTAAGCTTTTATCTTAAACTAGCGAATACTCGGCGTGCGCTGCTACGCCTAAATAAATGAAATATATGTTTTTATTTTTAGTTGAATAAGTTGAAGGAAATTTTCATAAGTAATGCTACGAGTAATTTCCAAATTATCGATAAATTCACCACTCACGAAGTGAGGAGTGAATTTATCTAGAGAATTTGGAAATCAAGAGTGACATTTGTTAGGACTATTTAACGAAAGAAATTAAGCTGTTTGCTCACAAATCATTGTTTAACTATAGTTATTTTAAAAATTTATATATTTAATGTAAACGGCGATGTTTGAAAACAATTCAGAAATGTGAGGTTATGTTCATTCACTGCTGCTTGATCATATTATTTATTGCCAAATAAGATCGCAATATTGTAAGAGTGCACCCAAGTGGAGAAATAATGAAACACATCAAACTATATATCATAATCAACATTACGGGTTATTCATTAGTTTTTTTAGTAAACAAGTCAGTAAAATCAAGTAATCTTTTCATTATTTGCTATATTCAATGTATTTGTTGGAGAAAAATAATGCTTTGAACTGTTCAGAATATTAAATAGGAGGAGCTTTCTTTATCACAAAAGCAGTAGCTGATAAAGATAAATCGATAAAGAGCGAGGTGAAACACGACTGTCATTGGTCGTAAAACAACATTCATTGAAACGTGATTGGTCATTGACTAGCATTTGTGGCATGAGTTAAATAGTCAGGTTAATTAAACTGCATGGTATACATTGCGACAAACCAAACATCGCGGTTGCTAGAATAAAATTTTAATTTCAAATGTAGGTAAACCCCTACTTCTAATGACCGAACTTCGCTGATTTTTGACAGTATCAAGAGAATATGCACTGCAATATGTTTCTGACTGTACCTGCCATCTAAATCACGTGTGTGTATTTAATTTGTATCTGTCAGCATTCCAGAAAATCGAATTTAGTTAAATTACTGATGAATGTACGGTATACGGCTGCGTTGATTTAAATTGACAAGCAAATGAAAGGCAACATTTAAATGCATTAAATAATGAAGCTGTGACACAAGAATAACATAACAACAATACGAAAGAATAGTGTGGTGTATATCAGCTAGATGCGACCCACATTTAGACTAATGCAATGATGATTCATAATTCAGCAAACCGTAGGGAGAACACTGTGATTCACTTTGGATCCATTGCCACCGGATGAATGCTCATGTGGGGATGCCAAAGGGGGAGAAACACCAATTTGATGTGTTCCAATTTGCTACAGTCACGGCACTGGCCTCTTGGGTTTTTCATCGTGTTTGATGTGCTATAGTCAAGTTAGTTAAAATCAACTTTGGTAGCAATCATTTTGGAACGGTGATAATTTTATTTCTTCCGCATTATCTTTTGCGTACAGTTAAAAGGGGTATTATAACTCGATACAAAAATTTACAACTGAGCCATTGATCACGGGATTTATGTCCTGCCTTTCTACCATTGAGCGAAATGGGTTATAGCCTATTTCCAGGAACAGGCTTAAATTTCTCTCTCTAATAGTCCCATTGGGTTATGCCTTCTAAATTCGACAGTGGATTCATGGGTTCAAATCCAATTGATATCAACGGATTTTTTTTTTTTCAGAGTGTAAAAATTCTAAATTTGTCTTTCTTTGGAAGGACAGCAAATTTGCGATTTCTGTATCATAGATTTAGATATCAAACAGAATATTCCAACAAACAAGAGAATCGCTAATTAAATATTTGACAATACATGTATAGAATAAAGGTAATACTAAGTTTATGAATAATAATCACATGTGGATGTGAGGCCAGCATACGGCTGGTAGCCAAAGGCCTTCTAGGCCTGTCGCCCCATGGAGAGGAGTTAATGTTGTTTAAGGTCATAAAACATTTAATATTAATGTTATAAGTTACCAACATTATAAATTAAGTATAATGTATTAAAATTATATAGGTCTAATTTTGAGTTTAATTAAATGAAACTATGAAGCAGTCAGTTCGTTGAGATAATCAGTAAACTATTTTCAATCCTATTTATTTACTTTGTGCATGTACAAAGTACCGTAGCGTAGTGATTATGACACTGCGCTATAAGCAGGAAGGTCGAGGGTTCAAGTCCCGGTGGGGTCAGGATTTTTAAACTGACCCACACCTTCTGGCGGCACTCTGGCCCTGGGGTCGACTCAGCCTCTAATAGAAATGAGTATCAGCAACTTGTTCTGGGGGTAAAGGCGGTCGTCACGCAGGGCTGACAACCCGGCTGACATCAATGCCGATTGTCCAGAAAAAGTGGGAGCCTTAACCTTCTACTACCCCAAAGGCCTCCTGAGACCTGTAGTGGGACTAAAAAAATAATTAAAAAAACAAGGCACTACAGTTCATTCCTAACGTTTATTCAGTAACGATTAGAAGGTCGGCCGCAGTGGACTAGTGGTTATGCTTCTTGCCTGTGGTTCCGAGGATCGCGGGTTCAATCCTGGCCGGAGTCGATGGATTTTTAGGACGGAAAACCCCAAGGAGCAAGTCCTCCGCTAGGAACTTTGAGCCATGGGTCCCGAGTCTGAAGATTTTCAGGCTCGTAAAAGTTCCTTAAGTCTGAATAAAGAGGCCTCTAAGCAATATTTACCGACATTAACGTCCTAGTAATACCTTAATTGTCTGTTAGATGTCTCATTGGGTCGGTGTATTGACCGCATGCCATCCATGACATATATGAGCAAATAAGGTAACTAAAAAAAACTGTGTCTAGTAACTCCTTACTATGGCTCAAGAAGAGGCTACTCCATTACAGGTAGATAGATTGATTACAAGTGTCCCGTAATATGAGGTATCGGAGATCAGAAACAACAGAAGATAATAAGAAAACTCATTATGAGGTACATAATCAGTGTAAAAGGTTGCTAATAATTTTAAAAATTGTCAATATCCCTTGATCAAAATTCAAGGAAAATGATCCTAGAAGTGACCATCCAAAGAAGATTATTGAACGTGCTAAAAAAACACATAGAAATGTAATTGAGAATCCAAGAATAGAGATCGAACGACTCGCAAAAAAATCTGTATAAATAAAAAAAAGGGAAAAAAATAATAGTATTTGCTAAATCACATTAAAATTTGGAGTCTGCATTGTGGAAGAACGTCCTGTTTAAATATGAGAGTAAATTTAATATATTCACGTCAGATTGAAACGTTTCAATGTGAAAAAAGCAGAACGAAGAACTTAAATCTCAAATTTTTCACCCTACAGTGAAGTATGGGAGTGTTTCCTTATTGGCATGGGAGTATAGCTGGTGTAAGGTATCTGCAATTCATTGATGGGAAAATGGACACTATGATGTATATCAACTTCTGTCGAAGCACCGAAAATTTCGGTTTGAATAATTGTTTAGTGCTCATGCAAGACCATGAAACGACACACAGCAGTTTGGCTTCCTTACAATACACCAAAATACATGAAAACCCCACCTCAGTCCCGTGACATTAACCCAATAGATAACAATTAGGATAATCATAAACGGAAAATTCGAGTGATACATATATCCTCCAAGCAGAAATTGAAAACAGCTCTAATAGAAGAATTGGCACCAAATCCAAAAATTTACTCCAAAGTTGGTGAGTTCCAGACTTCCTGTAGACTGGAAGCATCAAAAGGATAACTAACCAAATATTAGGACCTCTCTCTCTTTCACTTTATTTTATTTATTTATTTATTTATTTTTGTGGGGACTTTATCAATATTTGAACTGTACGATCACTTTCGAATCTTTCATTTGATTATCATTATTTGGAATGTTTTTATAAATAAGTTCAGGAAATATATTGTTAGCCTATTGTTAATCTTTATACAATACTAGCTAATAACCGGCGTGCGCTGCTACGCCTAAATAAATGAAAATGAATGTGCTTTTATGTTTAGTTGAATTAGTAAAAGGAAAAATAATTATAAATTTATATTTTTAGATACCCCGTGCTAATTACCCGGCGTTGCCCGGGAATCTACTTATCCCGATCTTATTGACATAGGCCTAAATGAGCTGAAATACGAAAATTAATGTTTTATGTTTAGTTAAATATGTAAAAGGAAAAATGTATATCGTAATTATTTTTAGATACCCCGTGCTGTTTACCTGGCGTTGTCCGGGAATCTACTCATACCTATCTTCTTGGCATAAATGAGCTGAAAGACGAAAATTAATGTACTACTTCTTATGATTAGTTGAATAAGTAAAATTAAAAATAATCATAAATGTATCATACATCTTAATTATTTTAAGATTCCCCGTGCTGATTACCCGGTGTTACCCTGGAATCTACTTATTTCGATTTTCTTGACATAGGCCTAAATGAGCTAAAAGACAAATTTCGTTATTGCGAGTTATCCGTAAAAGAATACCCATAATGTGCTGCTATGCTTGCACAAGAATCTACATAGTCTCCTTGTCTCGATCTTCTTCGCATCAATGGAAGACATAAATGGTTATTGCGAATTATCCGTAAGAGATAAACATATGCTGTCGCAGACTTTTTTGTAGAGCTTTTTGAGATATCCAATTCTGTGTACATTACTTTGTTATGGTTTAGACAGCGTAAGCCATTTAAGCGTCCAAAGAGCTAATTTTTTTCATGTTTTCCAATGAAAGGGGCGATTTTGAAGGGTGTAGGAGTTGAGTATCACAACTCTCTTATAGCCTATGTTGATCCCGGGAATCTCCTGAACGTTTTACGAAAAGCCCCATCACAATCGGATCAACAGTATGGCCGCGCATTAAGTACAAAGAAACAAACATTTTTTTATATAGGCCGATTAGATAAATATGAGTGTTAGTTCTGTCTGTTTGTCCTTTATGAACACAAAACTACTTGACCGATTTGAATGGGATTTTTATCATAATTTAGAGAAATTTTCTGTGACAACGAATATAAGATATTACAGTACTTACTGTAGGGTCGGAAATAAGAAAAAGCATCGCTGCATTAAAAAAGTAGTTTTTTGGATGCGTAAGTGGTTTATACTGCCTAAACCATAACAAATACACCAAATTAATGTATACAGAATTGAATATTAAAAAAAACTACAAAAAAGTTCACGACAGCATTGTGTCTATCTTTTACGGATAACTCGCAATAACCATTTTTGCCTTTCAGCCCATTGATGCTAAGAAGGTCGGGATAAGTAGATTCCCGGACAACGCCACGTAATCAGCATGGGATATCTAAAATAATTACGATATAAAATTATTATTTTTCTTTTTGCTTATTCAACTAAACATAAAACACATTTAATTTATTAAGGCGTAGCTGGGTATTATCTGGTTTTGTGTAAAAGTCTTCACATTATTAAAATATTTTAAAAGAAGAGTACAGTTTGTTATTTTTATAACATTTATTACAGACACAAATAAAGTAATAAAATAATTATTATTTCCAATTGGAATCATTAAAAGTTACCTATATCACTTTCGGCAGTCAATGTATTATCTGGTTTTGTGTAAAAGTCTTCACATTATTAAAATATTTTAAAAGAAGAGTACAGTTTGTTATTTTTATAACATTTATTACAGACACAAATAAAGTAATAAAATAATTATTATTTCCAATTGGAATCATTAAAAGTTACCTATATCACTTTCGGCAGTCAATGTAGGCCTATATGCAACTTCGTAAATCAGATCACATAACTTCAGCATTTGATCATGTCGTCTTGGTGACAGGCTTCTGATTCTTATATCATACTTTGCCTATCTTATCGTCCTTTTCCCGTTCTACTCGTTTCCGGTCACTATCTTCTCACCATAATTTAAACACACCATCGAGAGACAACACCCTAGCTATCGTTCACTATTCCTCATCCTTCCTTGTTTCGGCTACCCTTTCTAGAATTCCCTCCCCTCCAATATCAAAGACTACCCAACTCAAAAAACAGATAAAAAATAAGCGTACTGAATATTTCCTTACACAAAATATATAACCAAGTTCTAGGTTATGTTCTTATTCCTTTATATTTATTCTTCTTCACTTCACGGGATAGGCAAAAAATTGCCTGTTCCGCCTCACAGTTGTTCTGTCCATCTTTTCAGTGGCCTTCCTACATTCTTGAACCTCTTGGCTTGTAGTTGAATGCTGCTTTTGGTAATCTTGTTATATTCATTATTTCTACACGTCTAAACCATTTCTCTCTATCTTCTTTGATTTATCATTCCATCCATCCATAGTAATTCTGCCCGAAGGCAGGTCCTTCACTGCAATCATAGCATTTCCATGCTATGTTTGCAGCTTTACTAGGGAATTGTAGGTGTGGTAGCTTCCCGTTGCTTTCCACACCGGTGAAGGATGATGATGGTGATGATGATAATGATGGCCATATGATTTCGGGGACCATTTTGGCTTTAAAGTTTTCCTGACATTTGTCTTACAGGTGAGGAAAAACCCCGATGAAAACCTCACCCAGAAAAACTGCCCCGACCGGGGATCGAACCCGGGCCCGCTGCGTGACAAGGCAGCACGCTCCTCTAAACTACAGCGGTGGACTTTTATCATTCAATGGATATATATTTAACTCTGTTCTTATATCTTCATTCTTTATCCGATCCAATCTTGTGCAGCCTTTTGTTCTTCAAAGGAAGTTCATTTCTACGCTTTGTATTCTACTTTTTAATTTTTTGGTCATTGCCCAAGTTTCACTCCCATAAAGTAATGCAGGCACTGGCAATGTTCTATAAAATCCTTTATATTTTATAGGTTATTATTTTTTTTGTTCAATGCCACGTTTTGTCATTCGACATTTCAGGTATTCTCTCCTGGCACTGGCGTATTGTAACCCACTTCTGAGGTTGGGGCGCCTGGAAGGCGGGGTTACGCTGCCCCAATGATATGATGGGTGATGACGATGGGTAATGATGCGCCAGGTGAATATGATATTGATGATAATGATGGCCAAATGATGTTCGGGGACCGTTTGGGCCTTGAAGTATCCTGACATTTGTCTTCAGGTGAGGAAAAACCCCGAAAAAAAACCTTACCCAGGAAACTTGTCCCGAGCGGGGATCGAACCCGAGCGCGCTGAGTGACAAGGCAGCACGCTACCTCTAGACCACAGCGGTGGTCTGTATAGGTTATTATTATTATTATTATTATTATTATTATTATTATTATTATTATTATTATTATTATTATTATTTTCAAGAAAGATTATTAAAATTCTATAACAAGTGCTGGAAACAAAATACAATACCAGAAGAATGGAAAATTGGAAAAATAATCTCAATATTTAAAGAAGGCGATAAAACAAAGCCAGAAAACTATAGAGGCATAAGTTTACTATGTGCAGCATACAAAATATAGGCCTATGCAAAAATGATCAACCAAAGATTAACAACTATAGTAGACGCAATAATATCAGAAGAGCAGACAGGATTTAGGAAAGGAAGAAGCTGCACAGACAACGTATTCACTTTAAAACAAATAATAGAGAAGCGAAGAGAATTCATCTTAGAGACGCACATCCTCTTTATAGATTATAAGAAGGCCTTTGATAAAGTGTCAAGACCAAAATTATGGAACATATTAAGTGAAAAAGGAATTCCACTACACTTGATAGTAGTAATTAAGAAAATGTATGAGAAAACAAAAATAAAAATAAATAAAAGGGAACCAATACATATAACAAGAGGAGTTAGACAAGGTTGTCCACTATCAACCACTCTTTTTAACATTTATTTCGACGACATGATAAGATCATGGAAGCAAATGACGACTGGGGGAAATAACTTAGGAAATATAGTAATAAAAACAGTAGCCTTTGCAGATGACTAGATTTTAATATCAAAAACAGAGGACGAACTACAAAGAATACTATATAAACTAAATGAAATATCAAAAAAATACAACATGGAAATATCCTCACAAAAATAAAAAACAATGGCCTTCAAGGGCGCTCATCCAGTTCGGACAAAGATAATATTAGAAAATAAACCAATAGAACAAGTGGTAAGATATAACTTCCTAGGTTGCGAAATTTCATACACAGCGGAAACAGATATAAATAACAAACTAAATAAGTTTAATTATATAACAGGAACACTAAAAAGAACTTTGAAAAATAAAGCCAGGAAAGACTCTATAATGAAATTATACAAGACAATGGCAGTGCCTACTATTACTTATGGATCCGAAACATGGACAGTGACAACACAACAATCTGCCAGAATACAAGCTGCTGAAATGAGATTTCTCAAACTCAATAGCAGGATATCAAAGAACAGAAAAAAAAAACACAACACAAAAATAAGACAACTAAAAGTAGAGGAATTAAACACAACAATAGATAAATACAGAACAAACTGGAAATAACACTTGGCAAGGATGACTGAGAATAGAATACCCAAAGCAGCATACAACTTTTCACCACGAGGAAGAAGAAGTTTGGGAAGACCAAGGAAAAGATGGAAAGAGCAGCAATTTGGAGCCGGAACAGGCTAGTAAATAAGTCTAAACCGTGAAGAAGAAGATGATGATTATTATTATTATTATTATTATTATTATATCTTTGTACTTGCCTTATCATCTGTATATTGTATAGGCGTATTATGTATTAGCAATTTAAACAATTCAAATTTCTAATACGTATAGGCCTAATCCTGCTGAACTTTACGGTCTTAGCTCTATTAGGTAAAATAAATTATTATTATTATTATTATTATTATTATTATTATTACTACTACTACTATTATTATTGACGGCATTAAGGGGCAGAAGTACAAGAAGAAGAAGGAAAAGAAGGAAGTAATTTGCATAGACACTATTATAAGTTTCTAATTAAATTTTATTTTTTTCCCGAAATTATTGCTCATAGTAGTTAGTTATTTTATATGCTGTAACCCAGAACTTTAAAAGAGGATGTGCAATGTAATGAGATAACGTTTTATTGATACTTCTTTACACTGTACTGTTGCGATAAAGATGATTGAGACAGGGCATAACATCTATTACATTTTAATGGGACTTTTGTTATTGTGTAAGATAAAAGGAATTTTCATACACACACACACACAAAGAATGTTTATCGTATCTGCAGTGACCTCATCATGAACCCCTGCGGTCTGTTCCATTTGGAATGTGTACACACTTGAAAGATAATGAAATTGTACACTGGAATGCTTGAAGGTTATTGCTCCACAGTTTTTTTTGTATTCAGAAGAGATAATTTCTCATCAAGTTATCAGCAAAAGATTCATCGGTACCAACCTCCTGTTACACTATTCTAATTGACTGGATAATCATTTTCTTTAAAGCATAAAATATACTTTATAAAGCTCTTTAATAAAAAAAATATTCACACAAAGACAGTGCCGATAGCCAAGGCCAACTGAATTGGTTTCTGCCACTCACAAGCAGAAGATAGTACAGGAACTCACGTAATTATCATGATGTAATTTCTCAATTGTACTTTCATTTTTATTTACGGGATTTCGCTACTACTCTTATGGCCGAGAATCGAACCCGAATCTCTGGTTTGCAAGTTAGGTATGCTATTACACTACAGATATGGTTCATTAGTTTTCTCTTGCTGCGAAGAAATTATTTCCCATTCATTGTTTATTCTGTCCAGCAGCTGCTATTGTGAAGGGGCTGAGGGGCGTCGCCACGCTAGCATTCTCATTTAACTGACTCACTGGCACTATTAAATCCGTGGGTTCATGGTCGCGCGGACATAAACTCTCCATACATTCCTATCCTCAGCTAATGTTTTCCAATAATTCCCTGTATAATCAATCTCCCTCAAATCTTGAATGTTATTCTCTCCACCCCATTCTTGGTCTACCAACTGGGCGTCTTTCTCTGGTTTTCCTACAAGAAGCTTCCATGCACGTCTTTCATTCCCATTTGTGCCACATGTCCTGCCCATCTACGAGACTTAACTGTTATTATTATACCTGGCTTCTTATAAAGACCATGTAGTTCACTGTTATGTAGTCTTCTCCATTCACCTGTCTGTTCATCTCCTTTTGCTCCAAAAATTTTCCTAAGAACTTTATTCTCAAATACTCGTAATTTCCTTTCCTCCCTTAAAGTAAGAGTCCATGTTTCGCTTCCATATAATATAACAGGTAGAATAATATACTCCTGGCGCGACAGGCCTAGAAGGCCCTTAGCCTATCAGCCGGCTGCTGGCCCCTCACATCCACATGTGTCAATCACAGAGGTAGATGATCATCAGCCAGTGTAGTGGTGACATGTGGTCAGCATATCGAGCCCCCCAGCCGTTATAGCTGGTTTCCTCAACCTGGAGCCGCTACTTATTGTAGCTACCCAAATTCCTCACGATGCTGGGTGGGCACCGGTCCCATACTGGCCGAAATACCATGAGAAAATTGCTTCCCCCATGGAGACTCGAACCAGCGCAAGTCCCGTAGCTCTGCGCCAAGGCATCCTACCTTAACCACTCGGCTACGGCGCGGGACGGTAGAATAATAGTTTTATATATTTTCAGTTTAACTTTTTTGAAAGGAATTGTAATGCATAATAGGCATTTCCTGAATTGAGGCTATATTTAATGTATTCGTGCATCTCATTCCTATTTGTGATTATTGTTTCTAGTTATTTGAATTCAGCCACTTCTACAAAATTTCCCTCTTTTTCATTAGCTGTCCATTTCCATTATATAGTATATTTCCATGTGTGGCCATATATTTAGTTTTATTGATATTTACCTCCAGTCCCAATTTCCTAGTTTTACTCAATAGTGTGTGCGTGTTGGCCTTTAGTATCTCCTCGCTATCGCCCAATAGCACTACATGATCAGCATAAACTAACAGCTTATTTATTAATACCATTTGAGTTGTAGTCCTTCATCCTGTAAAGACTACTTTTGTTTACTGAATTAATTTATTTAAGAACTATATTAAAATTTTTATTTGTAGTCGTTTGCTTAAAATTGACGTGATATTTATTTCTAATGTTACATCATGATACTTCATTTCGCGGTTAAATACAACCAATGTAGCGCTCACAGATGTATAAATGTAACAGTGAACTTTATGAACTGTATAAAGAAGTAGACATAACATATATCAGACTGTCATGGTTGAGATTGCTGGGGCATGTGAATCGAATGGAGGTTGATAGGAAAGTTAAATCCATTTAAACATCCAGAGGGAACAAGATCAAAGAGTCGACCGAGATCAAGATAGTGGGATTGTGTTTGGAGGGATCTGCAGAGGTGGAAAATTGGAGACAGCTGTTCGAGAGACAGATATGAATGGAGAAGAGCCATAGAGGAAGCGAGGGCTCACCTGGGCTGTTGTGCTAATTAAGAAGAAGAACCTAGATCGCTGTAAGCCCCACCTCCCACATTTTCAATCCATCAACGCCACTGTCTGTTAATTGCAATTCGTGGATTAAAATACATAATTGCAATGAATACCGAAAGAAATGAATGTACGAATTATAATTTTTTTTCGTTATAAGTGTTGTTTCCTGGATTTTAATCTATTTTAGGAGGTTATTCATGATTCCATAAACAATTTTACAGTAAGTTTGAGGGTTCTTTAATCTGTCAATACTATCTGTGACATAACTTTGTAAGGAAATGCATTCTTAAAAGAGAGTCATCTCAGTTATTTGGACAGGTAAATAAAAAGTAGAGCCGCGATAGCCAATTTGCATCACTTCGTACTCTGTCTATGATCGTGGCAAAATTATATTTTATTTCATTTAGGCCAGTGGTACTCACTAGAAATTACAAGAGAGCCAAATATAAGAAACCATATCTGTTCGAGAGTCGCACCAAATTTCACAGTTCTCAGTCTTTGTAACACGCAGCTTTTTTTTTTACATTTATGGACAAAACACAATCACTGATTATTGTCATTCCATTTTTGTTAATAATGAACTGTTTATTATTTTTATCATCATTATTATTATTATTATCATTATTATTATTATTATTATTATTATTATTATTATTATTATTATTATTATTATTATTATTATTACGGGACTGTACATAATTTTAAGGCAACTTACATTTGTGTAGATTACTGCTGTGAAATTGATGGTCGAACTCTGCTACTCTCCTGCACAATTTTGTCAATACGAGCTGGTTGATTTGCCACACATATCCGCAGCAGGTTTTCCAAGTTCACATTGGTGAGACGAGATCTATGTTTACCCTTGATGAACTTTATCTTACTGAAAGTCATTTCACAAACAAACGTTGATCCAAAAAGACAGAATTTTATATGCACACGACACCAAGTTTTCGAACTGTTTTTCTGGAACTGTATTCCAAAACTCTAAAATTGAATTCGTTTTTCGTTTCTCTTGAAAAATACCTTCCAGTTCTGAATCCTGCTGGAGATCAATAAGTGTTCATTTTTTAGATTTCTAATCTCAGGACCAAAAATTGACAACCCAGTTACATCTGTTGTCGTTACATCGTTGTCGATTTTCAACTAATCGAAATGGGTTTCGAAACTTTCTAAAATCATTAAATCTCACGCTGAAATCATGGTGTAGTACAGTGAGCAATTCTATGAAGGGTTGCAAGTTTATTTCTTCTTCTGAATATTCTTCAATAAGATGTTGGAAACATGGGAAACTAGTGAAATCATTATTACTAAGTTCTTCTGTATACATTTTTAATTTTTCTTCTAAAGAAAAAATTGTTCTTGTGAGCTGAGTAATAAGTTTATTTGTACCTTGCATTTTAATTTGGACATCATTCAGTATTCCTGTTATGTCAGCCAGGAAGCCAACTTTTAACCACCATGAAGAAGAGTCTAGTTCAGGGTATTCTTTATCTCGTTCACTTAAAAAGAGGTTTATTTCATGGCGAAGATTAAAAAATCGTTCCAAAACTCTTCCTTTACTCAGCCACCTGACCTCACTGTGATAAATAACATCATCATACTATGAATTAAGCTCTTTGAGAAATTCAATGAATTGCCTATGATAAAGTTCACGTTATCTAATGAAATTAACAATGTTAATTACTTTCTTCGGCTGAAAGTTTCGTCAAATTTAGCAGCAAGATTTTCTTGATGTAAAATGCAATGATATGTTAATAAGCTGTCTCTATTTAAATGTTTTTCTTAACAGAGAAATTAATCCTGTATGACAACCTACCATTGAGGGACAACCGTCAGTGCACACTGATAAAAGTTTGTTTAGGTCAATTTTGTATTTGTCAAAAAAAGATTTAACTGCTTCAAAAAAAATCTATTCCCCGTGTCTGACCTGCCAGTTAAAAATTCTTCCTTTATAATCCCTATCTTATTACGATATTTAACAAATAAAAGCAACTGAGAGGTGGAACTAATATCTGTGGACGAACCCAGAGCAAGGCTGAAATAGTCACATCGAGAGTACAAAGGAGCATGTCTACAGACATTTCGTTAACTCTCCTAACACAAGTAGAATCGGAAAGTTGTAACTTTTGTATGTCACTTTTTATCTGTTTTGTATTTGGGAATTTAGGAAATAATGTCTCACAAACGACTAGAAAACACCCCTTAAAAATCTCTGCATCGGCAAACGGTTTCATTTTGCGTGCTAAAATTTCTGCTACTTCATATGATGCATTTGTTATCAATTTATTTTCACTTACGGTATCCAACATCATTTTCCGTTCAGACACTATTGACATTTTTAATGTCTTTAGTTTTTCTGCTCTCAATTTAGAATCTTTAGGATATTTGCACTCAAAATTTGAATGCACCGTTTTGTAATGCCTATTAAGATTAAATCTTTTATAACCTTGAACTACGTCTCGACATAATAAACACATCGCACTGCCTTCCTTTTTAGCAGGTATGAAGAAATATTCATGCTCCCAAGTATCTTGAAAAACTCTTCCTTCATCTTCGAGTTTTCTCTTCTTACCTTTCGAAAAAACACCAGCCATTATTAAACATTGAAATTCACTTCACTTCACTTCAACTGATTAGGTAACACAGTATCCAGTCGCTTGTTCATAGAAGCTAAATTGTATATTTCATTGTGAAAGATTCGAACGACAATGTAGAAGTTTAAACGGTTTTAAAAACAAACGTACACATATTCAAACCAGTAACACTAGCCAGGACATTGCATTGCATTGTTGAACACGTGCGGTACTGTACTGCTCGCAATGACACAGGGATATCCAAAGTTTTGTAGAATTTCAATAAAGATGATATTTTATACTTAGAATTTTAAATTTAAATGTAATGTAATGCAATGAAGGTAAAATTATTCCAAGAGCCTTAATAAATATCTTCAAGAACCGCAAGCGGCCCGCGGGCCGCGTAATGAATACCACTGATTTAGGCGTACTGAATCCGAAATTAAAATCCATTTGCTGCTTCAACGATAGATTTCTAAAGTTAAGGTCCTAAGAGCTTATTTACTATTCAACCAGATTACAGAGTTCTGAAGAACAAATTTTCCGAAAGAGATTTAACTGAAAACTGGAACCCGATACTGCTGTGTAAGAAATTCAGTTACAAACCACATAATTATTTTTCATCAGTTCAATTAATATCAATAACCAGAGAGAATCTTACGCTGTACATATCTAAAACTCAACAGGAATTTAATATTTTTATTTGATGCCGTGGACTGTGAAAATGCAAGAAAGGCAAGGTAAATCACCTAAAGCTAAGAGCAGTAAAACGTCATCTCTCTCTTTTTCTTGCAAATGCCCCAATGCTTAATCTAAGATGAATATGAACGATGATGATTGCGATGGCCACATGATTTCGGGGACCTTTTGGGCCTTAAAGTTTTCCTGACATTTGTCTTACAGGTGAGGAAAAACCCCGATAAGTCATTGGTAATATATTTTCATAAGTATTTGTTGCTTACAGGCTAAATATATTGATCCTGTAATACTTAGTGATTCTAATGTTAGACTTTTCTCATGAAATTTCCCACTGACATCTCTTGCATTTATTTTTTATCATAAGTAATACCACGGAGTGACTTCCAATTTATCTAGATAATTTGGAAATCAAGAGTGGCATTTGTTAGGACTATTTAACGAATAAAATAAAGCGGTTTACCCACAAATCATTATTTAAATATAGTTATTTTAAAATATTTATATATTTAATGTAAACGGCGATGTTTGAAAACAAATTAGAAACGATTGTTATGCTTCATTTGTTCATCACTGCAACCAGATCATATTATTTATTGCCAAAGGATCGCAATATTGTAAGAATGCACCCTAGTGGAGAAATTTATAACCAACATTATAGGTTATTAATTAATTTTTTATGTCCTATCATGTAAATATGCCAATTATATTTTTTCTGGAACGTAAATTCCTGGGAAATAATATGAATAAGAAGGTGTAAACAGAGGTTTACTTTTTTTTTGTGGTATAATCAATTGCTACAAATGTTTTATATTATCTCCCGCAAGTATTCTGGTTACATTCGTTTATATATACAATCTGATAGCCACATGCATTCTACGAATCTTTCATTTTAATGTATAAATTGTTATATGCAACGCCTTAGAGAGTCAATCACTGCATAATGCTATTACCTATTTAGAATGTTAAAAAGTAGGGGCGAGATTTTAACGTGATAAAATTAAATTGATAAAACTGAGGTGAAAAACGACTGTGATTGTTTGTAAATCAAAATTCATTGAAATGTGATTGGTCATTGACTCCTATTTGGGGCATGAGTTAAATAGTCTAAGAAATTCCACATGTACCGTACCTCCAGCACGCAAATAGTATACCTACAAGCAGCTACTTTGGATGAAACGAAATCCGAACATATTTTTGAAATTATGGAAGTATTATTGTAATCATGCACAATGAGTCGAAATGATTTTATCGACTTATACAAAATGTTAAAAACATAAAATGTAATTAACTTTTTTAAAAATATTTATTTATTTGTCTTCAAATGGGAGGAATTTAACAATTTGTTATTATTAGAGATAAATAGGAATCAGCGTATGGTTGACGTGACATGTGCGGTATGGTTGATTATTATACATGACATCAAGGGGGTAGGAGTTAGAATAGTTTTCTGAACTGTCTGGTTACAGCAACAGTTTAGAATAACCGCTTTACATTAATTATATTTCACTCCAAATGTTCCGAACAATCAGTGCGCAACTTTTATATTTCACCGAAGTATGTTTTGTCTATAAGTCTGAATCCTTCTCTTCTTTGAATCTGACTGCCGCGCCGGCACCGTTCAGATTTCAGAGTGACTTCTATTGTATAGTTGAAGCTTAGTAAACCTCGCGCTATTGGAAGTAGAGGTTTCATCTCTAGTTATTATCCTAATCTTCCTCTTCCTTCCGATTTTATGGTACTTCAGGGTCCCTGGTTATAAAGCCGAATCTTCTTCTTTTCTTCTTCTTCCTTCCAAGTATTAGGCCAAGCCCTGTTACGATCCTATAGAAAATTTTCCCTCCAGCGTTTCATAGGACGGCCCAGAGATCTTCGTCCTCTCGGTATATAATTATAAACAGCTTTGGGGATCCGATTTGAACTCATTCTTTCTAGATGGTGTTTCCAATTTAGTTGGTACTGTTTAATATATTCCAAAATTGGCGTACTCTTCAATTATTTTAAGATATCGGTGTTCCTTTTGCGATCCCATCTGGTGTAACCCGCTGTTCTGCGCATGAATCTCATTTCACAAGTCGTTATTCTGCTTTCATGTTGTCTTTTTAGTGTCCATGTTTCACTACCATAGGTCAACACTGGTCTAAGCCAAAGTGTTATATGAACGTAATCTAGTATTTTTTTGTACAAGGGATGATTTCATAACTTGATTAATAATTCCCAAATTTTTATTATAACTAGTAATTTTTTTTCAGGGATATCCTTTTCATCCCAGATAGAGAGATGATATCCAAGATGTTTAAATTGATTAGATCTCTCTAAAATTTTATTCTGGAGATAAAGCTGAATATCTTATTAAATTTTTTTTGGATACATAAGCCTTAGTTTTATATCGATATTATGCAAATCATATGGTGCACAGTCATGTCCAATGTCCATTTAGACGCACATCTGTTATCGTTCTCCAAACTCCATGTCGCGACAGGCCTAGAAGGTCATTGGCCTACCATCCTCACATCTCCATGCGTTAATCATAAATATGGACGATCATTCAGCCAGTATAGAAGTGATATGTGTTTGGCCTGTCGGGTCCCACAGCCATTATAACTGGTTTTCTCAACCTGGAGTTATTACATATTGCAGGTACCCAAATTCCTTGCGATACTGGGTTGGCACCGATCCCATACCGGTTGAAATTCCACGAGAAAATTTATTCCTCTATGAGGACTCGAACCAACGCAAGTCCGTAACGCAGCATCAATGCATTATGCTTTAACCAGCTCAGCTATAGCGCTTAGCGACCTTATTTTGTTTCCCCAAATTCAGCTATTGCTATACTCCTCGGAGAATTTGAGATGTTTCTAATGATTTCATTTCATTCCTTAGATGTTATCCTGTTTTAGAGATAATGTTAAAATATAAAACTCCCTGGCACGACAGGCATGAATGGTCCTTGACCTAACATCGGGATCAACTTGTGTCATTTACAGACAATCTTATAGCAAGTATAGAGGTGACATGTAGCATGTCGAGTACCCCCAAACGTTTAACTGATTTTCTGAATCTGGGGCCGCTACTCATTGCAGTTACCCAAATTCATCACAATGTTGGGTGGGAACCGTTCCAATACTGGACAAAATTCCTTGAGAAAATGTCCCCTCCCACGGTAACTCGATATACGCAAATCACTTTAGCTCTGCACCAAGGCTTGATGCCTTAAACCGCTCGACTACTGCTCGTGACAATGTTAACATTGGTCTGTTAGTGGCTTTATCATCATCATCATCATCATCACTCCAGGGATTAGGCGATTGCCCGTTCCGACTTCATAATGAATCAGCCCAACGTCTTCTAGGTCTTCCAACATCACGTCTTCCTCTTGCTTGATAATTTCTTGCTAACAATGGCTTTATTAACAATCCTAATTAATTAAATACATACGAAGTATAAATTCAGTTTATATGTACGAATTCCTTGTGGTAAGTATAGCTAATCAATAAGTCCTATTGGATTTGTGTTGCAAATGTAGGCTTAAGTTTTCTCAGAAAAAAATATTTTTACAGATGTGCATTAAATTTAATATGTTAAATAAAGTATTGACTTATTTTTCACACAGCTTATAGGGGACGTGAAAGGAAACAATTCTTCCTTCCCATTTTTAGTCACTAATTTTTATGTAACTATTATTATTATTATTATTATTATTATTATTATCATCATCATCATCAACATCGTCATAGTACATTCACGAATTTAGGCCATTTGTTGACCGGTTTCGGCCTCAAGAGAAACACCATCCAAAAGTATTCTGAGTGGACGTCCTGGTCTTCTTCTTCCTTCAGGTTGATAGCTTAACAATTGTTTGGTATCCTGTGGTCCTCCATTCGATGAACATGTTCTATCCATCTTGACTTATAATCAGAAATTTTGTTTTCCAAAGGTTCCATATGTGATTTTTTTCTAATATGTCTTTTTATTTTGTGATCTAGTAGTGTGTATCCTGCAGTCCTCCGAAGGTATCTCATTTCAGCAGATCTAAGTCTCTGTATATCCTTCTGTTTCAATGTCCAAACTTCGCTACCTTGCAAAAGAGTTGGAAGAGCCAGTGTTTTATACACTTTTAGTCTTGAATGTTTTTCGGACTAACTGTGGCTTGAAGATAGATTTTATTAACCCTAAAATCCTTAAATGTTTGATATTTTTGCATTTACATCCTTTTCTTCTTCATATGAGATATTACATCCTAGATATGTAAAATTAATCACCTGCTCCAAAATGTTATTGTCAAGTACAATTTTATTTCTGACAGGATCTACAACTTGAAATGTCATAATTTTTGTTTTGTATTATTATTATTATTATTATTATTATTATTATTATTATTATTATTATTATTATTATTACCCGTGTGGGTGACTTTATACAATAGCGGGGCACTAGAGATATTAACGCGGGAATTGGATAAATCGCCCTTGGATATAGTCGCTTTACAGGAAGTTAGGTGGCCAGGAGAAGGTAGTCAGGAATCAGGAAGCTTTGCATTATACTATGGGGGTGCAGAAAGACCTGCATTTGGAACGGGTTTTTTAGTCAGAAGGAGGATCCTATCCGCTATCCGAGATATTAAGTTTGTTAGTGATAGGATATCATACATAATTCTAAAGGGTAAACGACATGATTTTATAATTGTAAATGTACATGCCCCCACAGAAGATAAAGATGACAAGATCAAGGATGAGTTCTATGAAGAATTAGAATGCTTATTTGATAGCCTTTCACGATATCATATGAAAATTGTCTTAGGAGATTTTAATGCAAAAATGGGGCGGGAAGATATATTCAAACCAACAATAGGCAAATTCAGTCTTCATGAAGATAGTAACGACAACGGGGTTAGATTAGTCACATTTGCCACATCAAAGAATCTCATTGTTAAGAGCACAACATTTCAGCATAAGGATATTCATAAATACACCTGGACGTCCCCAGATGGAGAAACTCGGAACCAGATAGATCATGTATTAGTGGATAAACGCTGGCACAGTAGCATCATTGATGTTAGATCAGTTAGAGGGACAGACTGCAATTCAGATCATCATCTGGTCAGGGTGAAAGTCAGACAACGGCTATCGCTTATGAGAGGAACAAACGCTAAAGATGATTCTGTAAAATATGAATTAAAAAACTTGAAAAATGATGAAATGCGGCAAGAATACCAATCAAATTGCTAATAGATTTGAAGTACTGGAATCTTCAGATGACAATGTGGCAAACGAAGAAGAAACTGATATAAATAAAGAATGGGAGGCTATAAGAGATACTATTAAATTGTCAGCATCAGAAAGCATTGGTTGTTTAAAAAAGAGGCAAAACAAGAAATGGTTTGATGAGGAATGTGCCGACATTGTAAAGAAAAGAAAGCTAGCAAAAATGAAATGGTTACACGAGCCAAATGAGGTAAATTTAGAGCAATTGGGTAGTGTTAGACGGGAAACCACCAAGTTACTAAAGAGTAAAAAGAGGGAATATTTGAGAGAGAAGATTAATGATCTTGAAATGAATGCAAAAAATAGGAACATTAGAGAATTATATCAGGGAATTAGTATAGAGAAGAAAGGGTTTCAGGCTAGAACAAACATAATTCGGAATGAAAATGGGGATATGATTGCAGATTCCAAGAGTATATTAAATAGATGGAAAAGTTATTTTAATCAGCTATTAAATGTACATACAGAACAGGACATTGAGGAGGATAAGTTACAGACAGCAGAAATGCTAGTCGCAGAGCCAAGTGCATTAGAGGTTGAAATGGCAATTGAAAAATTGAAGATGTATAAAGCATCAGGTTCAGATGAGATCCCAGCAGAACTGATAAAATCAGGGGGAGAAAAATTGATGGACAAGATACGCTGGTTGCTTAGTATGATTTGGGAAAAAGAAGCTCTTCCAGATGAATGGAAGGAATCAATTATCGTACCAATTTATAAGAAAGGAGATAAAACTGATTGCAACAACTATAGGGGCATCTCATTACTTTCAACTTCGTACAAATTCTAACAAATATATTAGTAAGCAGACTTACTCCCTATATTGATGACATTCTAGGAGATCATCAATGTGCATTTAGAAGAAACAGGTCTACAACAGATCAGATTTTTAGTATAAGACAGATTTTAGAAAAGAAATGGGAATATAATGGTACTGTACATCAACTATATGTAGACTTCAAAAAGCATATGATTCAATTAAGAGGGAGAAGTTATATAGTATCCTGCTGGAGTTCGGAATTCCTAAAAAGTTAGTTAGACTTATACGAATGTGTCTAAATGGCTCAACGAGTAGGGTGCGTGTAGGCAAACAGTTTTCAGACACTTTTGAAATCCAGAATGGGTTGAAGCAAGGAGATGCACTATCTCCTCTACTATTTAATTTTGTACTAGAGCATGCCATTAAATCTTTAGAGAATGAGGAAGGCTTACAACTGAATGGTATTAATAAGCTGTTAGTTTATGCTGATGATGTAGTACTACTGGCCGATAGCGAGGAGATACTAAAGGCCAACACGCACACACTATTGAGTAACACTAAGAAATTAGGACTGGAAGTAAATATCAGTAAAACTAAATATATGGTCACACGTAGAAATACATTATATAATGGAAATGGACAGCTAATGACAAATGAGGGAAATTTTGAGGAATTGGCTGAATTCAAATACCTAGGAACAATAATCACAAATAGGAATGAGATGCACAAAGAAATTAAACATAGGCTCAATTCTGGAAATGCATGTTATTATGCATTGCAGAGACTTTTGATGTCCCAACTCCTTTCAAAAAACGTTAAGCTGAAAATATATAAAACTATTATTCTACCAGTTATATTATATGGGTGCGAAACATGGACTCTTACTTTAAGGGAGGAAAGGAGATTACGAGTATTTGAGAATAAAGTTCTTAGGAAAATTTTTGGACCAAAGAGAGATGAACAGACAGGTGAATGGAGAAGACTACATAACAATGAACTACATGGTCTTTATAGGAAGCCAGATATAATAAGAACAGTTAAGTCCCGTAGACTGCGATGGGCAGGACATGTTGCGCGTATGGGGAATGAAAGACGTGCATGGAAACTTCTTGTAGGAAAGCCAGAAGGAAAACGCCCAGTTGGTAGACCAAGAATGAGGTGGGAGAACAACATTAACTATGATTTGAGGGAAGTAGATTATACAGGAAATGATTGGAAAGCATTAGCTCAGGATAGGGATGTATGGAGAGCTTATGTCCGCGCGGCCATGAACCTACGGGTTCGATAGTGCCAGTGAGTAAGTAAGTACCCGTGTGGGTTGTTAGTCCCCCATTTAGGATCTGTTTTAGATAAATATGAGAATTCAACTACAGAAATTGAAAGAAAAATAACTCATGGAAGAAGAATCATTGGTTTGTTGAACTCAGTGCTTTGGAATAGAAATATAATATACAGAACGAAGAAAACAATATTTCAAGTTCTGTTACAAAGCATTTTATTATATTGGTCCGAAACCTGGACAGTATGTAGAAAACAAGCCAACAAGCTGTTAGCAGTAGAAATGGATTTTTGGAGGCGATCGACAAGAATTTGAAGAAGGAATAAGATCAGAAACAGCACAATAAGGGAGATTATGTTGAAAAAAAAATCAGGAAAAATAGAATAAAAACGTTTGAAATTCTTATGAGGTCATAAGAATGGAAGAAGAGAGAATACCAAAGAAGATCCTTACTTGGAAAGCTAATGGAAAATGTGGAAGAGGCAGGCCTAGAGAATGATGGATAGATGGAGTGAAGAGAAGTATGGAAGCTAGAGATTTGAGGGAAGAAGATGCTTTAGACAGGAACCTCTGGCGACAAATCACTTTGGGTTGAAGAAGAAACAATGTACTGTGGAATATTCCTAAATAAAAACATATTATCTTAAAAATATTTTTATAATAGCGGAATGTTCCGTAACAGTGATTAAAGTTCTCTTTAAGTTACTAATATGAGAGAAGTTACAGTTATAACTAGCAGTAACAGTTCTTTCGCTTCAGGTGTTAACATATTATCCCCTGGATGCGAATTTCTCAGAACCTGAGAATTGCAGACTGCATTCTTAACTATGGAATGTAGACAGTGGCCATATATAGCTCCAAGTCTATGTCTCATGATTGCTGATTAAAACGTTAGTCAATTTTATCTCCGTTAATGTGTGGAATATGTTTCTAAATATATTTATGTTGTTGTTTTCAAATGCTGGGCCTTGGCACCGAAGCCATTAGCGTTCTTGCTCTCCAATATTTCTCTATGGTGGATCCAACAGGTAATACTTCACAGGTTTGTAGGTGTTCTTCAGTCATTTCTTCGTCTTTATTGCATAGAGGACAATTTGGATTCGTTTAGATTCCTATTTTATATAAATGTTTGGCCAAATAGTCATGTTCTGTAAGCAGTCTAAATTTTGCTACTGTAGTTTTACGTGGAATTTCTGGAATAATATCTGGCTTCTTTACTAAAATATTCCATTTTTTGTCTTTTTATTACATATTTATTAGTTGTCAATTTTTAAATGTTTGTTTGGTAACCCTATAAGGCCACCAAAACTTGAATGACTTGTGGCGTGGGATGTCAAGAAGCTAATTATGGTGCAGTCGTGCACACAAATTGTGATTTGATGGATAGGAGATGAAAGTAGAATATATGAAAGCAACTTGATGGTAGAGGTATGTATAATTTTAAAAAGCAAAGCGAGAGTATCAAGTTTTCTGCTATTGTAGAGATCCTTGTGCATCTTAGTTCCTTGAAGGATTGACAAATATCGTCATATTTAGGGCCTACGAATATTGTAAATAAATCATTATAAAAATATTTGTCTTTATGTTCTTGTCTATTTTTAAGATCTGTCAATAAGATGTCAATATAATCAAAATGCAGCTACACGATTTTGCGCTACCCTTCTTTTTGCATCAGATGGAAGAATATATATTTTTTAATGTATTAAAATGCCATTAAAGTAGTTCAACCTCTCACTTTCTAGGTATGTACTTTTAAGTGCCACAAGCCACCCGGGCCTTATAGTGCATGACCTATCAGGAGAGAGATTTTAACGATGGCTCACATACATACTTTTTTGCCCACGCAAGGACATGAGGGACCTCCTCGAATCAGTGATCAGCTCAATGTCAGGGCCTCCTTCGAGACAACACAACATGAAGAAGAAACACACCTTTCAGACATATTAATACTAAACATGGCAAATATAATCTGATGATCTGATGATTATGAAGGTCAGATGATGGTGTTCGGGGACCGTTTCTGACATTTGTCTTACAGGTGGGGAAACCTCCCCCCCCCAATAAAAAGTCACCCAGGAAACTTGTCTCGGCAGGGCTTCGAACCCTGGTCCGCTGCGTAAACGAGACATCGATGTTACCCCGAGGCCATAGCTGTGGATTAATATGTTAAAATAGCATATACAATTTTTAGCTGTATTTAAACTGTTTGAATAATAGTTGAAGGCACTAAAACAAAGGTACTTTTGATTTGAGATTATTTAGAAACAACGCCACTGGTAGTATCTTTGTTTTCGCGCTCTACAAAGCAAGGAGCCGGCTAATTAAGTTGTCGCAGGGAATTGGGGTGCTCTCGCAAGACAATGAGCTTTATACAACGTTAAGCTGAGCTAATCCCAGCCAGGATGAAAACAATGTCTGATAGGTATCCCCGCTCATCGCATTAAAGCGCTATTCTCTTCTCAAATTCTCGATAGCTCTAAGCTATTGAACCTCGACTTCAATGCACTAATCATCACACTGAATACTAATTTGACTTTGACCCATAAAATTAAACTGTTTTCCATCACACTAAAGCAGAAGAAACGCCCTGGTCAAGATTTTGCCAAGGTATTCTCTGTAAGGAAACGTCAGAAAATTCGTATATATATATATTTATATTATTTATTCATTTAACCGCTATATTACTCTGAGCTACGGGACAGGCGCAAATTCGATTCCCCATGGGGAAAACTATTTTCATCATCATCATCACTCCAGGGATTAGGCATTGCCCGTTCCGACTTCATAATGCATCAGCCCAACGTCTTCTAGGTCTTCCAACATCACGTCTTCCTCTTGCTCGATAATTTCTTGCTAACAATGGATATCTCTCCTTACTCATTCCATCCATATGATCAATCCATTTCTGTCTGTAATTCGTGACCTTATCCAATAAAGGCTGTACTTTCAATTCTTCTCTTATATCCTCATTTCTTATTCTATCAAGTCTTGTACATCCTTTTACTTGTCTTAGGAACCTCATCTCCGCCGTCTGTATTCTATCCTTCTGTTTTTTTATTGGAGCCCAAGTTTTACATCCATAAAATATTGTGGGAACCGCCATAACATTATACATTTTTATCTTGGTTTCTTTTCTATTTTATTTTTGAATGTTCTCTGTATTGTTCCACACACCGTCTGAAATTTATTTATTTTGGAGTCAATATCTCTTTCTACATTGTAGCCAACATCACAGCCCAAATATTTGAAACTAGACATCTGTTCTATACTTTGATTTTCTAAAATAATTTTGGATCTCACTGGATCTCTTCCTCTAAAAGCCATGGTCTTCGTTTTCCTTACAGAAATCTTTAGATCATATAATTTACATATTTCATTTAATGCATGCATAGGTTTCTGAAAGTCGTCTTCATTTTTCTGTATTATGATTACATCGTCAGCAAATAGAAGATTATTTATGCGCACTTTATTATCTATTCTTATTCCTGGATTCACTAAAACTTTCCATTTATTAAAAATATCGTATATCACCTTGACGTGGTGGGGGGGGGCTTAGTACCCGATGAACCAGACGACCCTACTGGGGAAGATTGACTTAGGTTAATCTTGCTGGTGGGTAAGAGGCGAGGGGAACTAAGTATAGCTCACAACGAGGGAATGGCGTCTGTATCCATATTGGGCGGCCACATCTTCGTCAAGTCTTCAACGGACAACACGGCGACAAGGAAAAGCACAGCTAAACTTGTAGGGCTTGAAGAGCGGAAGAAGCAGCCCTCACTTGGGGGGTGGATACCCAGAGGAGCATGTTTGGAGGCTCAGAGGAAGCAGCCCTTCCACCACTCTTGTCCTGCGAAGCGCTCGTAACGCTTCCAGGAGACATTCATATTAGGGACATTCCATACGAAATCGGCAAAAAAATTGTGAAAATTGAACTCACATCTTTAAAAGTTTACAATTTTTTTTACAGTGAAATTTTATGATATACTGAATATCTGAACCGAATTTCAAGTCTTCGCTTGGTGTAATTAAAGAGTAATAGAGCTGTCAAATTATCGTACTGTTTTAAATAGTCTCTTTTATAAAATACATTTCTCGAAGTATGGCTATTCCCTCAACTTGAAAAGATATTCACATTATAGATGATTTTATGCTCTATCGCTTGAAAATTAGTATGTTAATATTTACGTTTTTCTGAAGGGCGTAAATGCAATTAATACGCAATTGACCTTCCTCACCAAAAATTTTATAAAATTAAAAAATGCCACATTATTACCTGAACACCAGTTAATTTTTTGTAATTAGTATTAAAGTGTAGTCTTGAAAGGAAACTACCAAAAATAATTATTTTTCCTAAAATCTCCTATGTGTAGACTGCCCGCAATACCTTTCGCGTGAGTGGAGATCGCTCGCTCGTACAAACAATGACGGAGCTACTTGGTAATAATCCTTTGCGCACTTACAAATATTTTTATTGTTATTATCATCATTACATTATTTTTATTTTCATTATTACAATTATTACATCATCATCATCGTGGACAAGTGGTTACTCTGCACGCTTCCGATTCCGAGGTTCGCGGGTTCAAACTCGATAGGAATCAATGACATTTTAAAGGCGTAACAATTCTGAATGTAGCTTTCTCCAGAAGGAAGGAAATCCGTGAGTCCCGTGTCGTAAATTTATGGTACGTAGGAGAACCTCGTGCTTGAAATAAATTGCTACATAATAAACGTCATTAAATATAACAATCTTTATTGATATATTCAGTAGGCGGTTAATTTTGTGCTGATTTTGGCTAATGTATAGTTTAATTTAAATTACTAAACACCTACGAATTCAAGCTGGTAGGCCTATTAATAATATTTTCTAGAGAGTAGTTTTGTAATGTGTTGTAATATTTTGTACATGTACCCTACACCAATGTCTGATGTTGAATATTGTAAGTAATGTTAAGCTATCGATAATAATTTATAACAATTTTCAAGCTGTTACGAGTAATATTTAAGAGGTATAAATATATTTCATTGGCTTGGTATCACTTACTGATCTTGCATCCCCTACTCATGACATATCTAAGATGATATTAAAATGCACGATAATATTAGCTTTTATTATAAGCTAAATTATTGTTATAGTGTTTAATTTAATGTCTAAACTTCCCATTATTCTCCTTTTATAACACAAAATGTATACCTCTACGATTATTCTCTCATTCCAGAAACATTTAAGAAATTGTAAAATTATATATTAACACATAATATTGTTAATAACTATTGTATACTAATATATGCATAATTAAAATTAGATTTAACTTCTAACACACCATTCAGTCTTTGTAGATCTGCAAACCTGTGAGTTAAAAACAATAAGATATTATAAATTTGACTGTGACACTTAAAATGACGAGATGCACTAAACATACTGATGTAAATCAACTGTCTGAACTTGAGAATTGTTGATATAAAACAGATGTTTAAGGAAGATTTGCTGCTAATGCTGCATTATTATTGTTTGGTAGGAAGTGGTACGAGTATTAAAACATTCGGTTTTATTTGGAAGTGATATCTTAAAACAATACTATTTCGTCAAAGTTTTCAGGGTACAATAAAATAACACTGAATAAAAAGTTATTTTAAGACTGAAATTAGTAATTATAACATAATACAAATATTTATCCAGTTTATTCAATTAATGATGAAAGAGTTTTTATTATGTAATATTACATTTAAACTTTAATAAAAAAATTGTAACAAAATAAATAATTTGTTTTAAAAAAGGGCAGAAGATTACGAGTATTTGAGAATAAAGTTTTTAGGAAAATTTTTGGATCAAAAAGAGATGAACAGACAGGTGAATGGAGAAAACTACATAATAGTGAGCTACATGATCTGTATAGGAAGCCAGATATAATAAAAACAGTTAAGTCTCGTAGGCAGCGATGGGCAGGAAATGTGGCACGTATGGAAGATGAAAGAGGTGCTTGGAAATTTCTGGTAGGAAAACCGGAGGGAAAACGCCCAGTTGGAAGACTAAGAAGGAGATGGGAGAATAACATTATACATTATTTGAGGGAAGTAGATTATACAGGGGATAATTGGAAAACGTTAGCTCGGGATGGGATGTATGGAGAGCTTATGTCCGCTCGCCATGAACCTACAGGTTCCACAGAGCCAGTGAGTGAGTTATAAATAATTTGTTTAATAATTCACAGTAAACGTAAGTAACAGAGCTCTTTACTTCTCACTTCAGCAATAAAATTTGATAAATAAATACCTACTGCGTAAGAATTAAAATATCGCCACTTTTATAAATTTACGGTACTGTTCCATTAAGCAGAACATATAATAATCTATTCGATTTAATGGCAGTTGAAAAAGTCACTGATGAAGCTCTTTCAATAAAGTACGCGCGCGACCTTGGTCGTGAAATGAATCTGCTGCGCCTTGGACCCGCGAGTTTTTTTACGAAAATAGCATAAAAACATTTATATTGTCTGAACTATTCAACTCTCCAAAAGGGTAATTGCTGGAAATTAACCCTTATTACGTGAATAGTATCCTGTATTTTTTTCGTTTTCATTTTTTGATATGTACTGCAGTAAACCGCCATAAAACAGAAAATTGACACCGACAATAAAAATATCCTAATTATAAAAATAACACCCCTTAAACTACATGATATCACCTATATAAATATGTTTGAAACAAATTTTTGCTGTTTACTGTTTCAGAAATATTAGTTAGTAAACGTTTTAGTTTATCATATTTACGATAATTTTAGATCATCGTAACTACGAACCTATAAATGATAAAAATTAAATTTCTGTATTAATACGTTTATAAATGTATTCACTATATTTAGGGATACATAAAATTAAAAAAAATTAATTGCAAGATTTTTTGCTGTCCGATTTGATATGGATTGTCCCATTACTGAGAAGCTTCATGGAAATCAGCCGGATTGTCATAATATTTTCATGAAATTTCAACTATAGGGTTTTCCACGTATAGAAATAGCATTGCTCTTATGCAGTAATTAACATATAAATAAGCATCCTGAACTCGTGTCCAACTAAGGGTTGGGTCGAGGGATGAGATGAGATGAAGTATCTATATTTATAGAGGTATGTGAACGACAAGTGTGCCGGCCGACCAATCCTCACGCACCGTCACAGTGGCGGATGAGATGTGCATGGAGAAATGGTGGAATGAAATTTTTTATGGCAGAGGAAAACGGGAGAAACCCCGAGAAAAACCTGTCCAAGCTCCGTTTCGTCCACTAAGAAAACCCACATGGAGTGACCAAGACTCGATATCGGGACCCCAGCGGTGAGAGGCGAGCATCTAACCGCTTTCGTCATGGAGCCGCCATACCTATGGAGCAATTCTTGCTAGTAAATGTGTCCTTTTATGTGAGACTGATCATCATCATCTTCTTCTTCAAGGTATGGGCCTGTTGGCCCGTTCCGCTCCCCGGCGCACTACATGCCGCAGGCGCAGGTCGTCATGTGAGATTGATTTATTAGTTAATTAATTTGAAATTAATAATTTTGTTAAATAGTTTTATCTACAACTTTGCCAAGAAGGTAGTTGCCAAATTTATTGACAAAATACCATTATGGAACGAATAATTATCACCCACACATTTAATAAAGTTAGAGAGTGAACTCAGTTATCGGAACAGCGGCTAGCGAAGATGTCATTGAACCATCCTCTTTCAACGAAATATGAATATAGTTACATTTGTTGAATGACCTGTATTTCAAGTGCTCTGCATTAAATAAATAAAATAAAATAAACATTTCCATTTCTGTCTCTCAGTCTGCGTGGTCAAGTGACAGCAGTGTCCCATAAGAGCAATAATATTTCCTAGACATGAAACAACCTATAGAAGTCGTATGATTGGATCAGTGCCCACCTAGGAAGGTGAAGAATTCTGCAGGCTATACTAATTAAGGTTAGAGATTGAAGAAGGTCTACAACTCAATGGTATTAATAAGCTGTTAGCTTATGCTGATGATGTAGTACTATTGGGCGATAGCGAGGAAATACTAAAGGCCAACACGCACACACTACTGAGTAACACTAAGAAATAGGGACTGGAAGTAAATATCAATATAACTAAATATATGGTCACACATAAAAATACATTATATGAAAGAAATGCACAGCTAATGACAAATGAGGGAAATTTTGAAGAAGTGACTAAATTCAAATATCTACGAACAATAACCACAAACAGGAATGTGATACACAAGGAAATTAAACATAGGCTCAATTCTGGAAATGCGTGCTATTATGCATTACAGAGGCTCATGACTTCCCAACTCCTTTCAAAAAACGTTAAACTGAAAATATATAAAACTATTATTCACCAATTATATTATATGGATGCGAAACAAGGACTCTTACTTTAAGGGAGGAAAGGAGATTACGAGTATTTGAGAATAAAGTCTTAGGAAAATTTTTGGACCAAAGGAGGATGAAAAGACAGGTGAATTGAGAAGACTGCATAACAGTGAATTACATGGTGTTTATAGGAAGCCAGATATAATGAGAACAGTTAAGTCTCGTAGACTGCGATGGGCAGGACATGTGGCACAAATAGGGAATGAAATACGTGCATGGAAGCTTCTTGTAGGAAAGCCAGAGGGAAAACGCCCAGTTGGTAGACCAAGAATGAGGTGGGAGAATAACATTAACTATTATTTGAGGGAAGTAGATTATGCAGGGAATGATTGGAAAACATTGGCTGAGGACAGGGATGTATGGAGAGCTTATGTCTGCGCGGCCATGAACCTACGGGTTCGATAGTGCCAGTGAGTTAGTTATTTAGTTATACTAATTAAGGGGCACCACTTAACGTAGTCGGTTAAGATAATATGCTATAAGCCTGAAAGTTCGGGGTTTAATCCCCGATAGGGTCATGCTTTTTAAAACTAGTCTAGCCCATCAGGCGGATAATATATATATATATATATATATATATTATTAGTTCAAACACCAGTGTGAACTCAACCCTAATTCCTGTTGTCATTGTCTTGCGTACGAATGTGGGAGGGAAGTAGGTGCCGGCGTCTGTAGTATAAATTTTATGACATGGGTAATACACTCTTTTCTTTTTACTTCCAAGTATGGAAACATGTGCTGGTTTTTTCCATTTATAGACAGCACAGATGTTGTGAATGGCATGTCCTGGTCTTGCGCGGGAGGACCGATATTATGGAAGCTTAATCTGGGATCAAGTAGAATAACAGACGTTCTAGAGACAAAGGAAAACAGGCATTCATGCATTGCAAAAGCTGCTTATCGATCCTCATGCAGTACAATCTTCTCTCCGTATTATTTTCCGATAGCGACCAAAAGGATTGAAGATTTGCTCTGATTTATCAATATCGTATATTACCTAAAATATTACACTTGATTTGAACCATAAATATACAGCTTTATGCACTGCTGTTCTTTTATATTACTGAGGAGCATCCTCGGACCCAACTAAAATTATTCTCTATCCTTGAATTTCAGCGTAAACATAAAATTCGATTTTTCAAATTCTGACTCGGATAAAAGTTTTTGGGGATTCTATGTCATCATGCCACCAACATAAATTCAAATAAAAAAACGGGAAAACGTACATTTTATTTTTGTAGTATGTGAATACTTACCTGAGAAAAATAAAATGTTGATATTTTCCCCCAAAAATGTGAAAAATGCCTTAAAATAAAGTAAGAAATTGAGCTAAAAAAAAAACAACTCCAAGCGCCACTGGCCTAGAAGGCCCTTGAACTACCAGCCGGCTGGCCTCACCTCCACATGTGTTAATCACAGATGTAGACGATCATCTAAGCCAGTGTAGGGGTGACATGTGGTCAGCATGTCGGGTCCCCCAGCCGTTATAGCTGGTCTTCTCAACCTGGAGTCGCTACTTATTGTAGCTACCCAAATGCCTCACGATGCTGGGTGGGCACCGGTCCAATACTGGCCGAAATTCCATGAGAAAATTCCTTCCCCCATGGGGACTCGAACCAGCGCAAGTCCCGTAGCTCTGCACCAAGGCTTCTTGCCTTAACCACTCGGCTACGGCGCGGGACTAGTTGAGCTCAAAGTAACCTAAAATCAGCATATTTAAAATGTAAAATGTGTATTAGTCATTGCTGAGACAGTGTAACCAACTTATCACAAAAATAATCTGCTAACAAACAAGTGAACGCTATAGTAATCTGTGGTACTAACTCACCCATTTTCTCACTCTGCCTTGCCCAATTTAACACTAACTTGCCCATCTAAGACTAACTTGCCTATTTTCTCACTCTACCTAGCCCACTAATGTAGGTGAACTCTTGAATTAGAATCATGAAATAAGCAAACGTGTTGGCAATTAGCTCTAGCGGGAACATATGTTATTGCATTGGCCAACACGACGCTAGAAGTCACTTGTTCTCCGATCGAATATTCACTGATGGAACGGTGTCCTAGAATAGACAAAGTTTTTATCTTAAGATATAACTTAATTGCGCTACTGGTCTATAATACCCTTTACTAACATCCAACTGTTGGCCTCACATCTGCTTTTCCTGTTAATGGATGTGGACGATCATCTAGTCAATAAAGGGGTTACATGTAGTCAGAATCTCGAGTACCCGAGCAGTTATGGGTGATTTTCTCTGCCTAGAGCTGGTACAGGCCGAAATTCCACGAGAAAATTTTCTTCCCCGATGAAAACTCGAACCAGCAGTTGTCCCGTAGCTCTGCACCAAGGTATGATGCCTTAGACAACTCGGCTATTGTCCGAGATCTCTTTAGAATATATTGTGTTAATAAATACCCAATATGTCCCGCGCCGTAGCCGAGTGGTTAAGGCAAAAAGCCTTGGTTCAGAGCTACGGGATTTGCGCTGATTCGAGTCTCCATGGGGGAAGAAATGTTCTCATAGTATTTCGGCCAATATGGGGCCAGTGCCCACCCAGCATCGTGAGGCATTTGGGTAGCTACAATAAGTAGCGGTTCCAGGTTGAGAAAACCAGCTATAACGACTGGGGGACTCGACATGCTGACCGCATGCCCCTCTACACTGGCTAGATGATCATCTACCTCTGTGATTGACTCATGTGGATGTGAGGACAGCAGCTGGCTGGGCCTTCTAGGCCTGACGCGCCATGGAATTAAATTAATTAATTAAATATCCAAGATAGGTCTAAGCTGAAAACGATGATAATAATATCGACATTGACTTTTATCAATAGGCCTAAATTACACCCGTAATAATAAATAAATCAGTATAAATACGAATTTGGAACAACCATAACATATAATCAAATAAAAATCAAAATAATTTATTACTAGAAAAATATTAAAATTCAATTAATGATAGGCTACATATTTAATTTAGTCTAGCCTCCCCTGAATGGAGTGCTCAGGAGTGAATTCTTATAGCCTACATATTAATTTTACAATACAATATAATAACAGGGCCGTTAACAAAATAACTATACAAAACAGAAACATAAGGCACTCTTGGAAGTAATTTTTAAAAAAATGTGTTAGATTATACTTTTTTAAACCATTTTATTTAGGTGTATCAATAACAAACACTAAACACTTAATAAAAGAAGTAAAGAAACAAGCTGATAAAGCAGCACAAATATCAGGATCTATGAAAGATTTAATTTGGGCAACAAACATAGGCTATGTCAATAGAAAGCAAAACCCGCATATACAAAACGATAGTTCGACCAGTTATCGTATATGGAGCAGAAACTAGGGCTGATACAACAAAAACTAAACAAATAATAAGCACATGCGAAATGAAAATCTTAAGAACTATTCAGGGGAAAACATTATTTGATAAAATACACAACACAGAAATTAGGGACAAATACCATATTCAAGACATAACCAAATTTATTATAGATAGACGAAAGAATGAAGAATGGAAGAAAACCGGCTTGCAAAAAGAGCTAAAGAAGATAGACCAATGGACGGGAGGAGAACAAGAGGAAGACCTGCCAAGAGATGGATAGACAGTGAATGCACATCCAGTAGGCCCTACGTCTTCCTCCGAGGAGTGATTTTGGAAATAAACAGGATGAAAATCCTACAAATTAAGTTTAAGAAGAAGAAGAAGAAGAAGAAGAAGAAACCCTTTTAAATACTTGATTACAATAAATACTATTTTTGTGATCCTAACTACTTGTTATATAATTTCTGCATGAACAATACAACAATACTGACTTTAATTCTAAATGTAATTACTAAAATGTAAGTTTCGAGGAAACTTTTATAGCAATATAAGCTTGGGCGTATTTTGTATCCAGAAGGTGACGTCAGAACTGAATAATCAATAGATGTGAGAGGTGCCGAAGATACCTTTCTGTAGATGTTTTTTCAACGTTTTCATACAAAGCTTACTTCAGGTTCGATATATTGCCTTCTGACAAAATTGTGTAAATAAGTCCTTTAAGAACGTACAACATAATGTATTTGTTTCAAGCGGTATCTCGAAAATAATACTTACTTACTCACTGGCACTATCGAACCCGTAGGTTCATGGCCGCACGGACATAAGCTCTCCATACATCCCTATCCTGAGCTAATGCTTTCCAATCATTCCCTGTATAATCTACTTCCCTCAAATCATAGTTAATGTTGTTCTCCCACCTCATTTTTGGTCTACCAACTGGGCGTTTTCCCTCTGGCTTTCCTACAAGAAGCTTCCATGCACGTCTTTCATTCCCCATACGTGCAACATTTCCTGCCCATCGCAGTCTACGAGACTTGACTGTTCTTATTATATCTGGTTTCCTATAAAGACCATGTAGTTCATTGTTATGTAGTCTTCTCCATTCACCTGTCTGTTCATCTCTCTTTGGTCCAAAAATTTTCCTAAGAACTTTATTCTCAAATACTCGTAATCTCCTTTCCTCCCTTAAAGTAAGAGTCCATGTTTCGCACCCATATAATATAACTGGTAGAATAATAGTTTTATATATTTTCAGCTTAAAGTTTTTTGAAAGGAGTTGGGACATCAAAAGTCTCTGCAATGCATAATAGCATGCATTTCCAGAATTGAGCCTATGTTTAATTTCTTTGTGCATCTCATTCCTATTTGTGATTATTGTTCCTAGGTATTTTAATTCACCCACTTCCTCAAAATTTCCCTCCGAAAATAATATAGTAGACCTATTTGTCACTGTGATTTCGGAGATCTTAAGTTGATTATACGAGTTTGTACATTACTGGGTTAATCGCCTCTACGCTATTCTATTTACATGGAGTCAAACTGTGTGGTGGATAAAATGTGTATCTTAATATAGTCAGATGTGACTAATTTCTTATACTTACCAATATTGTTGTTACTGGATGTAAGTCAACGTTCCCACATCTAACCTGGTTGCTATGCAAACAAAAGAAATCGCAATGCTGATATGGACTCAAAAAGCACACGTTCGGTAAGTAAAATAAAACATTTCTTGAATGTTTTGTACCCCAACTCATACCTTTCTTTAGTCTTTTCCGGAATTAATGCAGAACATCCCACTCTCCAGGCTTCTTCAATTTCTCTACCATCTACCATGACTCCTTCCATAATAAAATTATCAAACAGATTCTAATCACGGTGCTACATATAAAAATATCTCCACAGCCAACAATTCTTGCTTATAACAAAACAAATGAAATGCTACATAGCAACGATCACCAAATGTTTCTTTCTCATAGAAGTCATTTACATCCAACCAATATTTTAATTAATTGATTACTATATTTAATAAAAATTAGTCACATCGACCAAAAAATAGTATGCAATACACATGAGGTAAGAACGTAACAGATCTCGAAAATTGAAAAAAAACTTTTTCTCGATCAGTAACAAGTGCTTACCTCATTTGTATCGCAAGATACTATTTCTTCCGTTGCTGTGCGGGCTCGATTTTCGGCGAGTAGAGGATTTAAAATCTCGCGCCGTAGCCGAGTGGTTGAGGCAAGATACCTTGCCGCATAGCTACGGGACTTGCACTGATTCGGGCCTCCATGGGGGAAGACATTTTCTCATGGATTTCGGCCAGTATGCGAACGGTGCCCTCCCAGTATCGTGAGGAATTTGGGTAGCTACAAGAAACAGCGACTCCATTGGGAAACCAGCTATAACGGCTGGGGGAGCTTGTCCTGACCGGGGATTGAACCTGGACCCGCTGTGTGATAAGTCAGCACAGTACCTCGAGACTACAGCGGTGGACGTATTTAATCTGGCGTCTTTTAATTTAACCTATTTTAAAACCGATCATCTGATCAAAAGATTGCCAAAATAAAGTTCAAGTAAGAAGTATGCTAACATTTCAAAGAAAAAAAAAGTAAAAATGTTTATTTTTTCTTACAAGAATCGCATTGAATAACAAAACACGTCTGTGTCTGTTGTCCAAATAAGGATCAGAAGAATCATGCAAGGTGAACAAGGATTCAGACATATCATTTGTTTGATATAAATTATAAAACTTACAGTTTTACATCTCATAAATGCTATTATGTTAATATATAATCCATAACATGTTGCAAATATACAATTTGCGTGTTAATAAATTGACATTGAAACCTGCTCAGGTGTTCAAAAGTTGTATCATATGAAAGCCACCAAAAATAAAATTTGATTATCATCATCATCATCATCACTCCAGGGATTAGGCAATTGCCCGTTCCGACTTCATAACGCATCAGCCCAACGTCTTCTAGGTCTTCCAACATCACGTCTTCCTCTTGCTTGATAATTTCTTGCTAACAATGGATATCTCTCCTTACTCATTCACCCCCAAGAGCTATCACCTTGACGTGGTGGGGGGGGGTTAGTACCCGATGAACCAGACGACCCTACTGGGGAAGATTGACTTTGGTTAATCTTGCTGGTGGGTAAGAGGCGAGGGGAACTAAGTATAGCTCACAACGAGGGAATGGCGTCTGTATCCATATTGGGCGGCCACATCTTCGTCAAATCTTCAACGGACAACAGGGCGACAAGGAATAGCACAGCTAAACGTGTAGAGCTTGAAGAGCGGAAGAAGCAGCCCTCTCTTGCGGGGTGGATACTCAGAGGAGCATGTTTGGAGGCTCAGAGGAAGCAGCCCTTCCACCATCCTTGTCCTGCGAAGCGCTCGTAACGCTTCCAGGAGACATTCATATTACTGAGAAGCTTCATGGAAATCAGCCGGATTGTCATAAAATTGGATTATGCACAGCGAAATTTACATAGCATCAAGTAAACAGTGATTCTTACCCTTTAAATCCTACCTTTCCAAACGTGTAAACAATTGTATTTTGTTTGATCTAAGTTATTGGTATCATATTAAAATAAGTTATCTCTGTGAAAATAACCTTGAAATTGTTACTTGTTATTGGTTACTTGTCCCGCGCCGTAGTCGAGTGATTAAGGCAAGATATATTGGCACAGAGCTACGGGACTTGCGCTGGTTCGAGTCTCCATGGGGGGAAGAAATTTTCTCATGGAATTTCGGCCAGTATGGGACCGGTGTCCACCCAGCATCGTAAGGAATTTGGGTAGCTACATTAAGTAGCGGCTCCAAGTTGACAAAACCAGCTATGTCGGCTGGGGTCCCGACGTGCTGACCACATGTTATCCCTACACTGGCTGGATGATCCTCTACCTCTGTGATTAACCCATGTGGAAGTGAGGCCAGCAGCCAGCTGGTTGGCCAAGTCTGTTTAGGCCAGTCGCGCCATGGAGGTTTTTATTGGTTACTTATGAACTGTTCATATATAATAACTTGTTAATTGTAGAAACTCCACTCCATAGCGCGACAGGGCTAGAAGGCCCTTGGCATACCAACCCGGCTGCTGGCCTCACATCCACATGTGTTCATCACAGAGGTAGATGATCATCCAGCCAGTTTATGGGTGACATGTGGTCAGCATGTCAGATCCCCCACCCGTTATAGCTGGTCTTTTCAACCTGGAGCCACTACTTGTTGTACCTACCCAATGCCTCACGATGCTGGGTGGGCACCGGTCCCATTACTCCTGGCGCGACAGGCCTAGAAGGTCCTTAGCCTACCAGCCGCCTGCTGGCCTCACATCCACCTGTGTCAATCACAGAGGTAGATGATCATCCAACCAGTATAGGGGTGACATGTGGTCAGCATGTCGGGTCCCCAGCCGTTATAGCTGGTTTTCTCAACCTGGAGTCGCTACTTATTGTAGCTACCCAAATGCCTCACGATGCTGGGTGGGCACCTATCCCATACTGGCCGAAATACCATGATAAAATTTCTTCTCCCATGGAGACTTGAACCAGCGCAAGTCCCGTAGCTCTGCGCCAAAGCTTCCTGCCTTAACCACTCGGCAATGGAGCGGGACACCATACTGGCCGGAATTCCATGAGAAAATTCCTTTCCCCATGGAGACTAACAAGAATTAAAGATGCAATATGTCACCGAATACGTTAACTTTGTATTGATAACTTTGAAACTTAAAATTTGGAATTAGTGAGACGTGGAGCTGGTAAAGGTGTTTACGTAATTCAATTTAACATGACTAAATTTGGTAATGTGATAGTGATGAAATTAACTATCAGTTAACATGAATGTAGGCGGCCATCTCCTTCCTTTGTCCTTCACCACCTCCATGTATAATACATTCCAGCTTCACAAAAAAAAAAAACTTTCGGTAGTCCTACTGTCAATTAGAATTTACTTTGGATTGAAATGTACTCTTTCACTGAAATTTTCTACGTAAACTAGTAATGCCAATTTATAAATATCACCATCACATCCAATTGAGAAAGTCCATGACCCATAACAGAAGTATGATTAAGTCCTATAAAATAAAAAATAAAATAAACTTATTGAACTATTAAAAAAATAATTATTTGACATTATATTTCTAAAAGTACCATAAACTGAGATGACTTTAATTTGTAAAAAAAATGTTATTTTTATGTTATATATATATATATATATATATATACCATCATCCGGTATCATGGCATCTGCCGCCATTCCTGTCTGTCCATCCATTGATCTTCCTTCAATACTCTGATGTTTAAAGCCGCTTGTATTCCTTCTATCCAAGTTCTCTTCGGTCTTCCTCTCTTCATCATTTCCATTGGGATCCATTCCATAACAATTTTAGGCAATCTTTGCTCTGGCATACCTTTGACATGGCCATACCACTGTAATATTTTTTTTTCTATAATGCCTACGAGGTCCGGCTCCTCTTGTACACCCATAATTTCCATTATTTCTTATATATGTGTATATATATATATATATATATATATATATATATATATATATATATATAGTAATTCTGCCCCGGGGCAGGTTCTTCACTGCAATCATAGCATTTTCATGCTATGCTTACAGCTTTACTAGGGAATTGTATGTGTGGTAGCTTCCCTTGCTTTCCACACCGGTGAAGGATGATGATGACGATGATGATAAGGATGATGATGGTGATGATGATGGCCATATGATTTTGGGGACCGTTTGGGCCTTAAAGTTTTCCTGACATTTGTCTTACAGGTGAGGAAAAATCTCGATAAAAACCTCACCCAGAAAAACTGCCCCGACCGGAGATCGAACCCGGGCCCGCTGCGTGACAAGGCAGCACGCTACCTCGAGACCTCAGCGATGGACTATATATATATATATATATATATATATACACTGCTCAAAACAATTAGAGGAACACTATGAAATATGCAAATATTTTTTCATTAGATAAAGGTACAAACATGAAATTAATAAAGTACATTATTTGTGGTTATTTATTTATTTATGTATTGCTCATGTCAGTAAAAACAAATGAATAACGCTAACAAGTAACTTTTCAAATAATTCCGCTATGTAAGCAATTGAATCTTGTGCTTATTTTTCGAAGTTAAACATTTGTTATATAGAGTTAGTATCGTGTATGGCCTCCACGACATTCGATGACAGTTTGGCACCTTCGTGGCATGCTCCCAATAAGATTCTGGATTTCCTCTTGCGGGATATTCTCCCATTCCTCCTTCAGAGCATCTCCAAGTTTGCTGCAGAGTTTGTGGAGCTTGATGTCGGTTCCTGACCTTCCTGTCTAGAAGATCCCACAAGTGTTCAATGGGATTGAGGTCTGGGCTGACCGCTGGCCACTCCATTACCTCAATTTCATTCCTCCTCAGGAAATCCCAGGTGACAGCCGCAGAATATGCCCTGGCATTATCCTGCATAAACAGAAATCCAGGGCCTACTCAAATGGCAGCAGGTACTACAGGCTCTTCCAGAACGTGCTCGCTATACCGGACAGCATTCAATCGCTGGGGAACAAGTACAAGGTCCTTGTTGTACATAACTCCGGCCCACACCATTATGGAACCACCTCCGAATCTATCAATTTCCTGTACAGCCTCTGCAGAAAATCTTTCTCCTGGCCGTCCCTACACCCTCAATCGACCATCACAACGTGTAAGACGATACCTGGATTCATCCGAGAAAAGCACAAACTCCCACTGGATCAGGTTCCAATCACCATGGTTTTCAGCATACGTACGTCTTGCTGGCTTATGCACATTTGTTAAGCGTGGTTTTCTAACGGGCCTTTTTGGACGAATATTCTCTTTCCTTAATCTGTTCCCTATGGTTTGGTCTGAAACCCGGATTCCGGAAGTCATATGAAGGTCATTCTGCAGGTCTTTTGCAGTTTTCATACGCTGTCGAAGAGCAGAAAGAACAACTTATCTGTCATCCTGGGGGCTTGTTTTAAATTTACGGCCTTGCCACGTCTTCTAGAATACTGACCTATCTCTCTGTGCCTGTTGCGTAACCTGGACACCACGGAAGGAGAAACCCCAAGCTCTCTAGCCACTTGTCGCAGAGATTGACCTTGTCGTAAACGATATAGAGCATGATACACTTCCAACTCATTTAAATGCCTCATTTTGTCAGAGACTTCAATAAACAAGGCAATAATCAACATTCGTCACTATAGCAACATCAGGAAGCTTACCAATTAGAAGTGGCCAGTGCCTTCCAAAATAAACAATTTCTCTATATTTGTTATTTGAGGTAATTTCTCTGTATTTAGGCCATGGATCTTTAAAAGTTGTATGCAATGAAAAAATTAATAATTCAATTTACATATTGTCCAACTTTCAGCATCACAACTTTAAAAAACAATTACTTATTCAATTTATTACAAGTGTTCCTCTAATTGTTTTGAGCAGTGTATATATATAGGAAATTCCTCTTATTGTACAGTAATATATATATATATATATATATATATTATTTAGCAGGTTTCACAATATTTCACATCTTCTTGCGTCCAATTAATCCACTGTTATTCTCCTCCACATCTCTGTCATTTCAATCTCCACCTTCCAATCCTTTTTTCCCTTATGCTTCTCAAAACACCTTCAATCTATTAATTAAATAAAAATAAAACGTAGTTTTATTTGATTTTCATATTTATTATATAATTCAGTGACAGCTGTTTCGGTACACTGTACCTTCTTCAGACATGTTAACAAATTATGAATTGTGTTCCAACTGATCTAAGCAACAATACAACAATATTTATTTAAATTTTTTAATTTAACAAAGGGGATTCCTTCAAATCAAGTTGAGAATTTAACAGTTTTTTATTACTTATAAATTTATTAATTTCTACAGCCTCCAAAAGATCTAACTTCTTACCCTTATCACAAATATGTAAAATTTCAAAATTTGGATCGAAACAATGATTAAATTGGAATAGGTGGTTATCATATTTTTGAATTTTCTAAATTTCTGTTATATGCTCTCATGTGTTCCTTTATCCGAGAAATAAAAGGTCTACCAGTTTGTCCTATATAGACATTGTCACATGTTCCACACTTCAATTTATATGCACCTGATAATTTTTCATTTTTTGTTTTGGTTTTATTGTTTTTTATTATATTTTGTAGAGTTTTATTAGTTTTAAATGTCACATTAATGTTCAACTTTTTAAAAGTGTTTAGATATTTTATTTGAAAGTGGGCCTATGTATGGCTTTACGACATATTTCTTTATGTTTTCTTTGGGTAAAGGAAAAACTTTGTTAATTGCTTTTTTGTAATGAACCTTCTTAATTAAACATTCTATAATTTCAGGGTCGTAGCCATTATTAACAGCCAATTGTTTAATAATATTCAATTCATTATTATATTCCAAGGGTGAAAGAGGGATATTTAAAAGTCTATGAATGTAACTATTAAAGTTATTTTTGACCGTCCCCTTCTTCTTCCACCAAGTGGTACCCATTCTAGTATTCTTTTTGGGAATGTGTCTTCTGTCATTCCTTTTACATATCTATACCATTTTTTTAATCCACAATTTAAGTTTGAACATTCATATTTTGTTTAATTACACTGTTTCTTATTTTATATCTTCTAGAAATTCCAGCTCTTCTAGAAATTCTAGCTATATAGTATGAAAAATTTAATGTATTTATTATCAATCTCAAAAAAGAACAATGTGGTAAAAAATCTTATCATTGGGTTAAATTCATCTCGGTTTACGGTACTTGAAATTATAGGTTTTGTTTCTCATTTCCGGTAGTTTAAATTAACATTGTACATTTACTACAACAAGCTACAGTCTCCTGCAATCTCACGGATTTCATGAAGCAACTATCAATGCAGTTTTTCTGTGATATAGGTTAATTGTCAATTCTTTAGAAACTCTTGTATCATTATTTAAACTTTCATTAATTTCTAATTTGATCATTCGGTTTATTCAACTAACTCAATCGGATCATGACCTTTCTTCTGGTAACTTTCTCCTGTAAACTACAGATGAACTGCAAATTATTAATATCTAGTTTCTCTTTTCTCACCCAGTTATTCATAATCTCCACTTTTGTACAGAATATCCTAAACAAAATTTCAGTACTGGAGGAAAAGTAGTATCCATCATAACAAGAAACAAATTAATGTAAATATTAATCCAAAAATCAATATTCTCTGAGCAGTTATTATGAATTATGCCCATTATCTTAGTGTATTTGATTTCCGATTTTAACATTTTGTTTTTATGGAGACTGTTGTTAAACATAAGGCCTAATTTTGATCTGTTCTCTAAATTCCTCTGGTGGCGCTGGATTATTATGTCAATCATGTTATCTTCGGTAAGTGAAACTTTACAACAAACTTTTAGTTTGATATATTTAACGCGAAAATATAATCTTCACAATTATTAATACAAATAAGCATTTTCTTTAAATGCAATGCGTTCACATTATTTATTTCTGCTTCTATAGATTAATGAACCAACATTTATTTTTTTACATCCTCTATCACAAATTCTTCCAACTGAAAATTGTTAAATGTAATTTCCAATTACCATGTACAAAATGTCTTCACCACCAACAATCCCTATTTATACAAAAAACAATAGCAACGAATTTAAAGTCCTTCTTTATCATAGCAAACTATTTACGAGGAACTTCCTCTTGTTCCTAAACAAGGGGGGCCTTCGAGGCGTTCTAAAGCCCCGGAGCTAAACACGACCGCCACTTACGACGGCTGAGCACAGAGGAAAGCGACATATGTCGAAACAGAGACATTTAAAAGAATTAGCAGCCTCCAATTTAATAATTTTACCCAATCCAATTTATAATTTAAACATAAATAAACTATCTTGATTATCGCATAGGTACCTATATAATTAATTTTTTGTTAATTTTTTAAGCCTCCTTTTTAAAATTTTAACTTGCATTCCAAAATTATCTAACATAATCAGTATATCAGTAATAGTAAATATCATGTTACTAAGTTGAAACAAATTTACAAATATAGGCTATAATTTTGTGTATAGATATACCTAATATATTAATTTTATAGTAAAGAAAAATTACAGACGTGTAAATAACTCGAAATATCACGTTCAACAAAATAGACAATTTAAAACTTTAATAAATCCGCAGGCCACTGGACCATTTATAAATATTCCCTTGGTATAGTGCATTAGTTTATATACTTTATAGCGGATCCATGGTTTGAGTTGAATTAGTGAAGTTTTATTTTAATGAGGGTATAATTTGTTGTATAGAAGTTAGGCTTGATGATTGATATTAGTATTTTAGAAAGAATTACCATCCATCAGATATGGAAGAAAATAGCAACAATACTATACAACGTTCTTCATTTATAACCTAACGGGTACACGGCGTTTTGCCATTGCGCGGTTAGATTGTAAATGAAGTACCCTGTAATTTAAAACGAGTAATTTTATCTCCATAAGCCATATTTGATATTAAGATGGGTTTACAGATCATATCTAGAGACAGGATAATAGTGGCAAAATTTAAAAAAATGAACAAATAATCCAAATGAAATAATAGGCTAAATGGTGGGAAACCTAAATCATGATGGATTTTAGACAAAATTTCGAAGAATATGAAAAGAAGCTTAAAATGCAAAATTGGAGAACAATCCCTAGAAATGGAAAAGTTTGGCAACGAATTCAGGACTTTTGAGCCAAATGTGGTGATAAATATCTTCAAATACTGTAATTAAATTCTATAAAAAGTCAGAATAAGAATGGAACTCTAATTCACTGGCACTATCGAACCCGTAGGTTCATAGCCGCGCGGACATAAGCTCTCCATACATCCCTATCCTGATGTAATGTTTTCCAATCATTCCCTGTATAATCTACTTCCCTCAAATCGTAGTTAATGTTATTCTCCCACCTCATTCTTGGTTTACCAAATGGGCGTTTTCCCTCTGGTTTTCCTACAAGAAGCTTCCATGCCCCTCTTTCATTCCCGATGCATGCCACGTGTCCTGCCCATCGCAGTCTACAAACTGTTATTATTATATCTGGCTTCCTATAAAGACCATGTAGTTCACTGTTATTGGAGTCTTCTCCATTCACCTGTCTGTTCATGTCTCTTTGGTCCAAAAATGTTCCTATGAACTTTATTCTCAAATACTCGTAATCTTCTTTCCTCCCTTAATGTAAAAGTCCATGCTTCGCAACCATATAATATAACTGTAGAATAATAGTTTTACGGTATATATATATATATTCAGTTTAACGTTTTTTGAAAGCAGTTGGGACGTGAAGAGTCCGTGCAATGCATAATAGCATGCATTTCCAGAATTGAACCTATGTTTAATTTCTTTGTGCATCTCATTCCTAGAATAAGGATAGAAATATTACGAAATTTCAAACTCCACCTTCCATCTATTCCAGTTATACATTATTCGGAATGCAGTGTGAATAGTCGGAGGGTGGAGTGTAAAGAGGAGTTATCTGATTTTGTTAAAAAACCTCTCACTTCTTATTGCAAAGAGTACTTCTAGTACCAACAAACACCTAAAATAAAATCAATATAAACATTCTAGCAAATGTAAGAAATATGAGATACGTTATATTTGTTCAGGGATAGAGTTTTACAATACGTACTTATTTTTTTTCACATGTTGGATAATCATTTGACCTATTATGAATACTTTTTACGGTATAGGATTACTTATAATCTTACGTACCTACAAAGGGAGAGGTGAAACTAAAGAGCAGGAAAAGAAAAATGATGATAATGTAATTTTAGCAAGTGAAGTATCCTTCTTCACTTCACGAGCTAGGCAAATTGCCTGTTCCGCCTCACAGTTGTTCTGTCCATCTTTTCACTGGCCTTCCTACATTCCTTGAACCTCTTGGCTTGTAGTTAAATGCTGCTTCTGGTAATTTTGTTACATTCATTCTTTCTATATGTCTAAACTATTTTCTCTATATTCTTTGATTTTATCATTCAGTGGATATATATTTATCTCTGTTCTTATATATTCATTCTTAATCCGATTCATTCTTGTGCAGCCTTTTGTTTTTCTAAGGAAGTTCATTTCTACGCTTTATATTCTGCTTTGTAATTTTTTGGTCATTACCCATGTGAAGTATTTTGTAGAATATTCATGGTAGCAAAATGCCTCCATAGTAGTGTGAAATCATGAAGCCCATTATCTTGTATTACTCCAAGCGCTCGAACAATACACCGATAGTGTGTATGTGCCGGCTATTGATTTTAATCATTCGCATGTGAAATGCTCACTGATTTAGTAATCACAGATAACGGATCTGATCTCACACCGATAAGAGATCTTGCGTCTATATAGTTTGAGTATCATGATGTTGATAATAATAACAACTAACTTACTGACATCATGGAACCCATAGGTTCATGGCCGCGCGAGCATAAACTCTCCACACATCCCTACCCTGAGATAATATTTTCCAATCATCCCCTGTACAATCTACTTCCCTCAAATCATGATTAATGTTATTCTCCCACCTCATTCTTGGTCTACCAACTGGGCGTTTTCCCTCTGTTTTTTGTTTAAAAAGCTTCCATGAACCTCTTTCACTTCCCATTCGTGCCACATGTCTTATCATAAGTAATGTGTGGCATTTGTTAGGGCTATTTAACGAATAAAATTAAGCTGTTTACTCACAAATAATTGTTTAACTGTAGTTATTTTAAAATATTTATATATTTAATGTAAACGGCGATGTTTGAAAACAAATCAGAAATGTGAGGTTATGTTCATTCACTGCTGCTTGATCATATTATTTATTGCCAAATAAGATCGCAATATTGTAAGAGTGCACCCAAGTGGAGAAATAATGAAACACATCAAACTATATTTCATAATCAACATTACGGGTTATTCGTTTATTTTTTTTAGTAAACAACTCAGTAAAATCAAGGAATCTGTTCATTATTTGCTATATTCAATGTATTTGTTGGAGAAAAATAATGCTTTAACCTGTTCAGAACATTAAAAAGGAGGAGCTTTCTTTATCACAAAAGCAGGAGCTGACAAAGAGAAATCGATAAAGAGCGAGGTGAAACACGACTGTCATTGGTTGTAAAACAACATTCATTGAAACGTGATTGGTCATTGACTAGCATTTGTGGCATGAGTTAAATAGCCCATCGTAATCTTTGAGAGTTAACTGTTCTTATTACACCTGGTTTCCTGTAAATATCATGTAGCTCATTGTTATGTGATATTCTCCATTCGCTTGTCTGTTCATCTCTTTTTGCTCCAAAAATTTTCCTTAGAACTCTATTCTCACATACTCGTAATCTTTTCTTGTCTCTTAAAGTAGGAGTCCACATTGCATCCATATAATATAACTGCTTCCAAAATTATTGCTAAATTATTAACCGCACGGAAGGAGACATGTTGGACGCCTACACAGAAGATGGTCTGAACAATTTTAACAATTTTAGCTTTCATGAAGCCGGAACGAGCCAACAGGCTTAATCCCTGGATGATGATGATAATATAACTGGGAGAATAACAGTTTAAATACATATTAATTAAATAAAAATAAAACGTAGTTTTATTTGATTTTCATATTTATTATATAATTCAGTGACAGCTGTTTCGGTACACTGTACCTTCTTCAGACATGTTAACAAACTAAATATGTTTAGTTTAACGATTTTTTAAAGGAGTTGGGATGACAGGAGTCCCTGTAATGCATAATGGCATACGTTTCCAGAACTGAGTCTATGTTTAATTCCTTCGTGCGTCTCATTCCTATTTGTAATTATTGTTTCTAGGTATTTGAATTCAGCCACTTCTTCAAAATTTCCCTCTTTTGTTATTAACTGTCCATTTGCATATATAATGTTTTTCTCTGTATAACCATATATTTAGTTTTATTGACGTTTACTTCCAGTCCCAATTTCTTAGAGTTACTCAGTAGAGTGTATCGAGTGCGTGTGTTGGACCTTAGTATCTCCTCGCTATCGGCTAATAATACATCATCTGCATAAAGTAACAGCTTATTAAGGTACCATTGAAATGAAGACCTTCTTATTCCTCTAAAGATTTGTTAGAATAGAAAAGAACAGATTTATTAGCCTGGTGGAGTTAAGGCCATGTGGCCTTCTCTTCCACTCACCAGGACAAACATATGTTACATATAAATACAAAAAATTACAATAATATTCATACTAAACAATTAATTATCTGTCAAATTAAATAATAATGAACATAATGTCTAATAATACAATTAAAATTAAATTAATGATAGAATGAATACAGAAAGGAATAACAGCTCGAATCTACTATATATAAAAAGAAAAGAAAGGAAAAAAAATACAAAGAAAGTAATAAAGTACAATGAATTAATCTATCGCTTATTATACAAGGCATTAGGTAAATATATTAACAAATCTTAAATCTATTTTTATTAAATAATGAAAAAAAAACATTATTAATTTTTAAAAAGTAATATGAGTGAGTTGTTTCTGTTAGTAATTTTATTTTCAATTTGTTTCTGAAAGATGGTAAAGTTTGGCAGTCTCTGACATAGGGTGGAAGGGAATTCCATTTTCTAGCAAGATAAATGGTAAAAGATTTAGAATAATAGGTACATGCTCTAGTACAAAATTGAATAGTGGGAAGATAATATTATAATTTTTTTAAAAAAATTAAATTGGTGTCCGCATTTACTATAGACTTGATAGCAATACTTAAGTTTTTCTACAATGGATTAATCTAAGATTCAAGATCCTTAAGGACGAACTTTATTACATGATGAATGAGGTAATACATGATATTTTACGACCTGAAACAATTCATAGTTTCCGGAGGAGTATGAATCAGCGAATCTCAGATCCATTAGTGAGCATGGTAACCACTAGATTTTAGAAAATGTGTTTTCTAAAATTAAATTTAAAATGATCTCACGACAGGCCTCAGAAGGTCCTTGGGGTAGTAGGATGTTAAGGCTCCCTCCATTTTAGACTATCGACACGAGACGTCAGCCGGGTTGTCAGCAGAGAATCGAACCCGAATTCCTGAGATGGCATACTAACCGTTACTCCATAGAGGCAGACATTGTTTTTATATTCATTACTAGCTAATACCCGGCGGGCGCTGCTACTCCTAAATAAATGTTAATGTTTTTACCACCAGCTGTGCGCTATTATGCTTGCCCGGGAATCTGCTTATCCCAATCTTCTTATCGTTATTGTGTTTTTTTGTGATATTCAATTCTGTGTACATTAATTTGGAGTATTTGTTATGGCTTAGGCTGCGTAAGCCATTTAAGCGTCAAAATAGGGACTTTATTTTACGTTTTTAACAACAAAGGGTGATTTTTTATGGGTGAAGGAGTTGAGTATCACAATTCTGTTATAGCCTATGTTCATCCCGGGAATCTCCTGAACATTTTGCAAAAAAACCCATTAAAATCGGATCAACGGAATGGCCGCGTGTAGAATACGAACAAACAAACAAACAAACATTGATTTTTATATATAGAAGGGTCATATAGAAAGAATGGAAGAAAACCGGCTTGCAAAAAGAGCTAAAGAAGATAGACCAATGGACGGGAGAAGAACAAGAGGAAGACCAGCCAAGAGATGGATAGACAGTGTATGAACATCCAGTACGTCTTCCTCCGAGGAGTGATTTTGGAAATAAACAGGATGAAAATCCTACAAATTAAGTTTAAGAAGAAGAAGAAGAAGATGGTGAATGATTATTTTCTTTGTTTAAGAGGATTATATTAATTTGAAATAGGATTTTCCTTTTAGAAGATGCAAACTATGTTTGATACCGTAGACTTATATTTAAAATGAAAGGTAAAGTGACCCCACCGAAAATCAAACCTCCGAACTTCTGGCTTGTAGCGTATTGCCTTAATCAATTACGCTACGGCGTGCCCCCAGTTTTTAAATGTCAAATTTCCATCCATCTATAGTAATTCTGCCAGAGGGCAGGTCTTTCACTGCAATCATAGCATTCTCATGTTATGCTTTGCAGCTTTACTAGGGAATTATATGTACGGTAGCTTCCCGTTTTTTCCACACCGGTGAAGGATGATAATGATACGGATTATGGTGATAACCGGATGATTTTCGGGGACCGTTGGGCCCTAATCTTCGTGACATTTGTCTTACAGGTGAGGGAAAACCCCGAAAAAACCTCACCCAGGACCCTGTCTCGGCCGGGAATCGAATCCGGGCCCGCTGCGCGACAAGGCAGCACGCTACCCCGAGATCACAGTGGTGGACATATTACATTTATGTAATTTAAATTATATAAATGTATCAATAAGTTTTATTATTAAATAATGATATTGGTGATTTGGAGGTAAGTGTTAAATTTACGAAGAGAGTGTACCCGAAGTAACAAGCAAATCAAACGACCACACACAAGTTAATTTGCATATCCTGTTTATGTGACTGCAAAAAAGTATTTTAAGGTCGTGACTAAACAATTGCAAAATGAGTTTCTCGGCATCCACTTCTTAACCAACACATGTGCATTCTAACATGATTTGAGCAACTTAACACAGCTCATTGAACCGCTCACAAAAGCTATACAATGTATATTTTCTCCTTAGACTTACAGAGTGTTCTAAAATATTATTTACAATGGTTGGGAAATTTCATTCACTTCGACCGTTTCCATCGGGCTTTAAAACTCTGCATTTTCACGCCGCCCATTGACTGTGAGTTCAGAAAAAAAGCTTGGTGAAGTAACATAAACCGAAGTCATATTGCTGGGAATGTATGTCCTTCGCCATGGAGTGATTAGCAGATTCCCTACCTTCCACTCCAGCGAGCCGGGTTGGATTCTCGACTGGGAATTTTCAACCGCCTTGGGTCTGGGTGTATGTGCACTGTATTTCTGTAAAAAGAAGAGTAATAAATGTAAAACAGAAAATGAAAAGACGGTAAAAAGTCGAATATAAAATACATTATATTATGATTAGATATAAAGCAATTATTCGTAAACAATATATCAGCTTAAGATTGATAAGATATTATGGTACATTATATTTAAAGAGTCCACCGCTGTGGTAGCGTGCTGCCTTGTCACGCAGCGGGCCCAGGTTTGATTTCCAGTCGGGACAGGCTCCTGGGTGAGGTTTTTTTCTGTTTTTTTTTTTCCTCACCTGTAAGACAAATGTCAGGAAGCTTAGGGCCCAACAGTCCCTGAAAATCATCTGGTCATCATCACCATCATTCACCGGTGTGGAAAGCAACAGGAAGCTATCACACCTATAATTCCCTAGTAAAGCTGCAAAGCATAGCATATGATTGCAGTGAAAGACCTGCCCTCGGGCAGAATTACTATGGATGGATATTTAAAGATGAGAAACCCATTCCATTGAAGCGAGGTTGACTAAGCTTAAACTATACAGTAAATGTGACTCAGAACTATGAACAGCGCAGCGGTCAGATGTAAACAAGAGCAGGATTCAGACTTAAGCTGAAGTATACTTCGGTGGAATATGTAAGTTGCAGACTGACTCTTCGGAACATAGATAGTTCATCGGTTGATTAATGTCTTTGACATCGTCCGATTCCTAATAGCCAATTTTGTCTGTCCATCCAATCTCCTGGTTGTAGATGTTTCTCCTTCATATATAAACATATTCCCTGACTCCAGGAGGGTTTAGGTCTTCCTCTGCTTCGTCTTCCCTCAGGTTTCCATTCCAAAACAGTTTTTGGTAGTCGATCCTCGTCCATTCGCTGGACATGTCCGTACCATCTTAATTGCTGAGTTTTAATATAATCTAAAATAGTGTCTTCAATCTTCATTTTCTCCCTTATAACTGAGTTCCTAATTTTTTTCTCTTCTTGAAATTCTTGCGGCCCTTCGTATAAAATCCATTTCCGTTGCCAAAAGGTACTTATTTGTTTTTGTTGTTAATGGCCAAAGTTCTGCTCCATATGTAATGATGCTTTTAACAATTGTATGATATATATTCATTTTATTTTTATTAGCTACAAGCCGGAGGGTCGAGGGTTCAAGTCCAGTTGGGGGTCAGGATTTTTAAACTGACCCAAACCCTCTGGCGGCACTATGGCCCTGGGGTCGACTCAACCTCTAACGGAAATGAGTACCAGACGCTTGTTCTGGGGGTAAAGGCGACCATCACGCAGGGCTGACAACACGGCTGACGTAAAGTGCCGATTGTCTAGAAAAAGTGGGAGCCTTAACTTCCTACTTCCCCAAGGGCCTCCGGGCCTGTTGTGGGATCACTTTACTTACTTATATTTTTATCCCACAATATTCCATTGAGGCAAGCAATTACAAATTTTCCTTTATTATTTCCATTTCTTATTTCCTCTTCATAACTCCCATTTTTATTTATTTTAATTCCTAAATATGTGATTTCACTACAAGATTTTATTGTTTCTCCAGTCTCCAAAATTAAATTTGTTCTGGTTCACCAACTGATAAATATTTTGTTTCTTTCATGTTCAAATTTAAACCCCATTTTTCATATTCTTCTATTACTTTTCTAGTCATATTTCTAAATCTTCATAATCTTGTGCAATTAACAATTGATCATATGCAAAATGTAAGTTGTATAAAGTTTTGTTGTTTGAAATAGGAATTCCCATGTTTGAACATTTTCTCCTCCAATTCTTTAATATTTCATGTACATACTCGTATATTTGTAACAGAGTCGGTGACAGACAACAACCTTGACGAAGACCTTTTTTGATCTTCGGAACATTTGGAGTGAAATATAAGTTCACATCCTACTGAACAGAATACTAAAGAATAGTTAGCAATGTTACTGTAACTAAACGCTAAATAAAGCTATTGTAACCCCCTTCCATCTGACGTCATGTGCAATGGTCGCATTAACCATATGCTGATATCGTGTTTACGGAGAAATTACCCGACCTCTAATTATGTCAGAGGGATTTTTCTTTTTGCCGTCTGGTTACAGCAATAGCTACTTACAGGTGCCGCAACATAATTGAAAGCATGATTGACGTCAGAGCCGAGTAGGCGTGCTCTCTATGGCTATTTGCCTCTGTATCTTTCTCTTGTATGATAATAACCCGCATATGAGGCATTCGGCAGGCTAGGTGTAGCTGTTTTAATGTTTTTAGCTGTAGTCTGTAAATTAGTTACGACACTTCAAATGTTCCGTACAGGCAGTGTGCAACCTTTATGTTCTTCCTGATATTACTTTGTATGTCTGAAAACTACTTTTGTTTACAAAGTGCAAACTTTAGAGTTACCTACACTTTAGTTAATGCTTAGGCAACATAGCGTCCACGTAGCAGAGATTCATTACTAATTAATTTCATGTAACACAGAGGTTTCATTACCAATTAGGCCGGATTAAAACGACATTCACTTTAAAGTGAATTTTCTGTTGACAAGATTATAACGGATACTTACAAAAAAAGATATCTCACACATTCAAGCCACTGAAATGAAATTTTTAAGATCCGTAAAAGGATGTACACGCATGGATAGAATACACAATAAATCAATAAGAAATTAACTGGAGATATTTTCAATAGTCGATAAACTAGAAGAGCACAAATACCAATGGAAAGAACATTTAGACAGAATGGACAATACAAGATTTCCCAAAACGATCAACACCTACAAACCACATGGAAAAAGATCTTTGGGACGGCCAAGGAAACGATGGACTTGAGACCGGAACAGGTCGCATTGACCTAATCCTGGAAAGGAAGAAGAAGAAGAAGAAGAAGATTATAACGGTTCGTCGCGCTCTTTCAAGTGATAGTACTTCGTATATCTGAATCCAGGTATTATATCTAGGAGAATTGGAATTTTAATAGGTCTATTAAAATTTTAAATCTCATAGATATGAGAGATATACAATTCCTAATAGCTAAGGGTGAGATTTCGTAAGAGCGACCCTAAGTGGATGAGCAAGAGCTAAAGACTGCTTGCGAAGTATCAAGTTCAAGCAGGCTGAACGATCTATCCAAGCGTAGTGTGCCAGTTTCCTCTAGCGTGCGACTCCCGTCGTCAGAGTCGCGCCTGAAGAACCCTATCTTAAATGATACACCAAATGCCTCGCTTAAATTCTAAATCCTTTCTCATTTTTTAATGACGTACTTATAGCTAATTACTCTGGTCTATTAGCAAGGGACTGTAGATCCCACTTTCATATATAGTTTCTAGTACTCTAGTGTATCAATCACAGTTTGTATAAAATTAATATAATCCTCTTAACAAGGAAAATAATCATCCACAATAAACTCCATGGGGCGACAGGCCTAGAAGGCCCTTGGCCCACCAGCCGGATGCTGGCCTCACATCCACGTGTTTTAATCACAGAGGTAAACTATCTTCCAGCCAGTGTAATGGGTGAAATGTGGTCAGCATGTCGGGTCCGCCAGCCGTTATTGCTGGTTTTCTTAACTTGGAGCCTCTACTTATTGTAGCAATCAAAATTCCACACGATTCTGGGTGGGAACCGGTCCCATATTGGCCGAAATTCCACGAGAAAATGTCTTTCCCCATGGTGATCCGAACCAGCGCAAGTCCCATAGCTATATCGTATTCGGCCTTAGTTTATGTTGTACTGAAAACAAAGTCACAAAAGGTATCCTTCCGCAGGCATCTGTGATTGGTGAAGGGTTCTATCCCCGGTCGGGACAGTTTTTCTGGGTAAGGTTTTTATCGGGATTTTTCCTCACCTGTAAGACAAATGTCAGGCCCAAACGGTCCCCGAAATCATATGGCCATCGCAATCATCATCATTCATATTTATCTTAGATTAAGCTTAGGATTAGGGGCTCTCCTGGCGCACCACTATTATCATCATCCATCATATCATCGGGGCAACGTAACCCCGCCTTCCAGGCGCCCCAACCTCAGAAATGGGTTACAATTACGCCATTGCCAGGAGAGAACACCAGAAATGTCTGAGGACAAAAACTGGGGGCATTAAAAATGTGTTTTATTATTATTATTATTATCTATCTATCTATCTTCGGGTTTTTACAGCTGCTGCCGTCTTCCCGTGCCAAACCTCCAAAGCCTACGGTCTTGGGCATCTTCGATGCTTAGCCCTCTAGCTTGCATTACTGTCTTCATGTTTTCCTTCCATGTTAACCTTGGTCTTCCTCTTTTCATCTTTCTGTTAGGATGCCATTCATATAGTTGCTTCGGCCATCGCTCATCTTCCATTCTTAAAACATGTCCTAACCACTTTAATTCCTTTTCCTCAATTCTTTCAATTATGCTTTCTTCTGCTTCCATTATGTTTCTAATTTCCTTATTTGTGACCCGTTCTAATTTAGACTTTCTGGCACTTCTTCGTAAATAATCCATTTCTAGAGCTATTAGTCTATTCTTGTAGTACTTATTGATTGTCCATACCTCACTTCCGTACATTGCAACAGATTCCACCAATGTTTTACCAATATATTTTTTTGTGTCTTTCCAAATATGCTTATCCCACCATATGGAATTTAATGATGATATTATTTTGCTACTCAATTCAATTCTATGTTTTATGTTCTCTTTGCCTATACCTTCGATGTTATCCATAATCATTCCCAAATATTTAGTTTGTTTCACTTGCTTTATTTGGATTCCATCTTCCAATACTAAATTTTCTCTTTCATTGCTATTTATTGCCAGATATTCTGTTTTTTGTAAATTTACTGTGAGACCCCATGATTCATATGTGCTTTTCAACCTTTTTATCATGAATTCCATATCAAAATTGTCTTGCGCTAAAACCAGTTGATCATCGGCAAATTGTAATGTCAGCAAAAATCTATTGCCTATTGGGATCCCCATACCTTTGCAGCTTTGTTTCCATTTCGTTAATATAAATTCTACATAAATATTAAATAAAATTGGTGATAGACTGCACCCTTGTTTCAATCCCTTTGAGGTGTTTATAGGATTAGACATTATATTTCCCATTTTAACATAAGCGGAGTTATCTTTATAGATTTGTTTAATAATTTCTATTAGGTTTCTGTCAATATTGTATTTCTCCAATACTTCCCATAATTTGTTCCTCGGAATTGAGTCATAAGCTTTCTCTAAATCTATCATTGTCAAATGGGTTTCTTCTCCAACTGCAGTCCGTTTTTCAATTAACTGTTGTATTGCAAATATATTGTCAACACATGACCTTCCTGGTCTGAATCCATTTTGATCTTCTCCTAATTTGTCTTTAACATCTTTTTGTAACTTTGTTTTTAATAACTTCGTAAATATTCTATATAATGTGTTATTTATACTTAGTCCTCTGTAGTTTTTTGCGTCTCTTCTATCGCCCTTCTTGTATATTGGTACAATGTAGCTTATTTTCCATTCATCAGGAATCTTCTGTATTGCAATGCACTTATTAAACAAGTCCCTCAATCTACCTATTAAATTTTTTGGGCCATATTTAATTAACTCATTTGGTATGTTTCCCGGCCCTGGTGCCTTTTTATTCTTTAGGGTTTGAATTTCTAATTCTATATCTATTGTATCGAATTCCAGGGCGTTCATTTCTATGGATGGATTTTCTGTTGTTTCCATAAACTCATTTCTAGTTTCTGACAGTAAAGCTTTGTAATGTTTTTTCTGCGTCTGATTTTGCTAACAAATTTATCTTGCTGGATCCTTGGTTGGTTTTCAGTGTTTTTAGAAATCTCCATACTTCTGATGATTGTGATCCTCCTATATAACTTTCTATTTCTTGGCATTTGCTTTTCCATAATTTGTTTTTTTCTTCTATCACTTTCCTTTTAACTTTGGCGTTTGTTCTCTTGTATTCTATCCAATTTTCTGTTGTTTTATTTGCCAACCATTCTAAGTAGCATTTTTTTTCTTCTTTTTGGTTAATTCTTCAATATCATCATTCCACCAATCTTGGGTATTTTGTTTTTTATTTATTGTGCCTAATGCTTCTTTTGCTGCCGAATGTATTATTTCCTTTAATTGATTATATTCTTCTTCTATGTCTTCCTTGTAATCCAAATTCTCAATTTTAATCCTCAGTCTTTCTTTATATAAGTTTTTGATACTATCCTGATTAAATAAATACAGTTTAAATTTTTCTTCCTGCTTCGGTTGCATTGTTGATTCCCTTGCTTCATCATGCACTTTTTTCCCTGTAAGGAATTTGGGGATGATCTGTGCTGTGAGTAGATAGTGGTCAGAACCACAATTTGCTCCTCTTTTAACCCTTGAGTCCTTAATAAATAAGGAAGTATTTTGCTTTACAATTATGTAGTCTATTATTGATTTCTGATTGAGACTAGGTCGTTCCCAAGTAAATTTATGAATATCCTTATGGTCGAAAAATGTGTTTACTATCTTTAATTTATGTTGTTTGCACATCTCTATGATTCTATTTCCATTATCGTTGACTTCTTGTTCCCCATATTTTCCTACTGCTTCATCATTGTTTCTTCTACCCACTTTCCCATTTAAATCTCCCATTAGTATTAATTCTTCATTACTTCGTATTTTCTCTATTTGTTCCACTAATACTGAATAGTACTTTTCTTTCTGACTCTGTGCAGCATCATCTGTTGGTGCGTAGACTGCTAAGAACACCATTGTTCTTCCCATAAGCTTCATTTTAATCTTTAGGCATCTTTCATTAATATGTTCATATTCTGTTATGTTTTTACTGTATTTCTTTTTTTACAAACATTGATACTCCTGCTTTAGCTCTTTTTGATTTATTTACACCTGACCAAAAATGTATGTAGTTTCCTAAATATGAATTTCCCGATCCTTTCTTTTTTGTTTCCGTCACTGCTGCAATATCTATATTGTTCTGGAATAATTCTCCTGCTACTTCATTAATTTTGTTTCTAATTCCTCGTACATTCCACGTGCCTATATTCAATGTCCGTTTTCGTTGCTTTTGTCTTTCATACTTTTTTCTGTCCGGCTTTGATTGATTTGGTCTTTTAGCATTTTGTTTTTTTTTCTAATGTGTGGGGAGCTGGCCCACAGCATAAACCCCCAACCTGGAGGACCAGGAAAATTTCTGTCTGGGTTTTCCTCCCATAGCCTTTGAAGATCCCTCTTCACCGCAAGGCAGCGTTTCTCTATTTCCCTTAGAGATAGGGTTGCCTCTTCCGCCAGATCCGCCGTGATGAAGGACTCCTTCTGCGCCGACTCTGCCGTTGAGGTCTTCACCGTAACCCTGGCTAGGGGCCCTTACAGAGTACTATCAGTCGGAGCCAACTGAACCCTGGTTTTTTAACGAGGTTATTACTCCTCCCCCTCCTCCTTTCTCATCCGGGCTTGGGACCGGCCATGGCGGAGTTATTATTATTATTATTATTATTATTATTATTGCGATAATTTTGTTATATTAAGTTATATAAAATCTTGACTTCCTCTTTGTTTCTTTTTTGTTTCAGTTATCACTCTATATCTATACCTCTTTCATTTAATTCTCTTTCCAGTTCTGCTTCTTTATGATGTATTCCTCTGACATTCCATGTTGCTACTTTAATTTGGTCTTGAAATCCAAAACGTTTATCCTTATGCTTTGCGTTTGTCTTCATCGGTTGGACAGTCCGGCTATATCTTTGGAGCTTTTAAGTATTTTGAAGTGTCCCCTGAGTACGCTACTAACGTACTGCAGGGTAAGTCCTTTGGAGGGGCTGCCTCCTTAAAGCCTTTGGACTTGCTTCCTTGTGTTTTATCCCCACAAGGAGGGTTGCCTCTTCCGCCTTCTGCCGTTGAGGACTTTACTCTTGTTTCCCCGAGCTGGGTTTCTTATTTTATCCCCAGTGATTGTGTTGCCACTTCCGCCATTTTTGCCGTTCCGATATTTCTATCTCCGCCGTGTCTGCCGTTGTGTTCTTCCGTATTGCAGCTTCCAGTGTGCAACATGTAACTTCCTAGGTTGCAAAATATCATACACAACAGAAACAGATATAAATAACAAAATAAATAAGTTTAATTATATAACAGGTACACTAAAAAGAACTTTGAAAAATAAAGCTAGGAAAGACTCTACAATGAAATTATACAAGACAATGGCAGTGCCTATTATTACTTATGGATCCGAAACATGGACAGTGACAACGCAACAATCTGCCAGGATACAAGCTGCTGAAATGAGATTCCTCAGGCCAATAGCAGGATATCAAAGAACAGACAAAAAACATAACACAGAAATAAGACAACAACTATAAATAGAGGAATTAAACTCAACAATAGAGAAATACAGAACAAACTGGAAAGAACACTTGGCAAGGATGACTGAGAATAGAATACCAAAAGCAGCATACATCTATTCACCACGAGGAAGAAGAAGCTTGGGAAGACCAAGGAAAAGATGAAAAGAGCAGTAATTTGGAGCCGGAACAGGCTAGTAAATAAGCCTAAACCGTGAAGCAGAAGAAGGATTATATAAAATGCAGATTGATCAGGGAACTATGTTTTCATCTGCGCCACTGGACAACGATGTCATTAGAATCATGTGGCCAATGAAATCACACTTAACCACGTGCTTCTGTTTACATTACAACCTAAACTAAGGCCGAAAGCAGTATATGCGCCAAGGCATCTTGCCTTCATCACTTGGCTAGGACGCGGGACAGTTATCCACAATAATAAAGATAAAAAATGTCTGCCTTTATGAAATAACGGTTAGTGTGCCATCTCAGGAATTCGGGCTAGAATCTGAAACTGGGTCGTCGTAGCTTTGTCGGGACAACTTGGTAACTGCTTAATCTAAGAAGAAACGGAAAACTGTTATAATTGAAATTATAATTGAATAACTGGCATTGTTTTAACCACTTGACTCATTTTATTTCAAATACTCTAAATTCTAGAATAAAATAATTGAAAATGCAATTAGAAGTAAAAGGAAATACTTGTTCCTAAGTGACATAACACACATATATTAACTTCCCTCCAAAGGAAACTTTATCCTCAAATTATTCCTCACTAGCTAATACCCGGCGTGCGCTGCTACGCCCAAATACATGAAAATTATTGTGCTTTTATGTTTAGTTGAATAAGCGAAAGGAAAAAATAATTATAAATTTATATTTTTAGATACCCCGTGCTGATTACCCGGCGTTGCCCGAGAATCTACTTATCCCGATCTTCTTGACATAAATGAGCTAAAAGACAAATTTCGTTATTGTGAGTTGCAGAGGAATCTATGTACTTGTCTCGATCTTCTTGGCATCAATGAACGACATAAATGGTTATTGTGAGTTATCCGTAAGAGATAAACATATGCTGTCGCGGAGATTTTTTTTTGTAGAGATTTTTGAGATATTGAATTCTGTGTACATTAATTTTGTATATTTGTTATGGTTTAGGCAGCGTATGCCGTTTAAGCGTCCAAAGAGCTACTTTTTTTTCACGTTTTCCACTACAAAGGGCGATTTTTAAGGGCGTAGGAGTTGAGTATCTCAACTCTCTTATAGCCTATGTTCATCCCGGGAATCTCCTGAACATTTTGCAAAAAGTCCCATCACAATCGGATCAATGGTATGGCCGCGCATAAAGTACGAACAAACAAACATTCATTTTTATATATTAGATTTTACTTTTTAACTCATGCCCCAAATGGAGTCAATGACCAATCACATTTAAATGATTTTTGATTTACAACCAAACACAGTCGTGTTTCGCCTAAAATTTACCAACTAAAGTTTATCATAATAAAGAAAGCACCCCTTTATAACATTCTGAATAAGTAATAGCATTATTTTGCCGTGACTGACCCCCTAAGAAATACGGCTACCAGATTGTATATATAGTGCACGAATGTCAGCAGAAAGTGCATGCTATAGATAATATAAAAACATTTGTAGCTATTGATTATTCCACAAAGAAAAGAAAACACTGTTTGGACTTTCTTAAACGAATTATTTTCCAGGAAATGACGTTGCAGAAAAATATAATTGACATACTTACATCATAGGACATCAAATTAATTAATACCTATAACGTTGGTTATAAATTTCTCCACTAGGGTGCATTCTTACAATATTGCAATCCTTTGGCAATAAATAATATTATGATCTGGTTGCAGTGATGAACAAAGGAAGGAAATGAAGCGTACCATCGTTTCCCATTTGATTTCAAACATCGCCGTTTACATTAAATATATAAATATTTTAAAATGACTATAGTTAAATAATTATTTGTGAGTAAACAGCTTAATTTTATTCGTTAAATAGTCCTAACAAATGCCACTCTTGAATTCCAAATTCTCTACATAAATTCACTCCTCACTTCGTGAGTCGTGAATTTATCGATTATTTGGAAATCACCGTGGCATTACTTATGAAAAATTCCATCGATCCCATCAGAAAAAGATTTGGTTATCCGTGATTCCGAGGCGGCTACATTTAAAAATGTAAAATTAGCAACAAAAGTTGACTTAAACTTTGTTTCAAGTTCAAACTTTGTAAATCACTGTTGTTTTGTAATCTGATGTGCACGTTTAATTTTACATTGCTAAACACGTATCGTTTGGTCGGTAGAATTTCAACAAAAGAAACGTCTTCTTGCTTCACGTACGTAATAAAATATTGAATTTAAATCAGAAAAAAACATTCTGTAATAAACAAATCAGTGGATGAGTCAATATTGCAGAAGTCTAGTATTTTTCCACAGTACACAAACGTGATAAACAGTATGAGATTGTATGTTTATTTACTTATGTTATTGCTAGTGTATATCATTATCAAGGTCACCTTAATTCACTTGTTTTGTTCAAATGAAGACGCAGAACATGACAACATATTAGTTAATACTTATCTCTCCAATTATTCGAATATATGAGTTCAAATATTTAGGCCATAACGTGTTCGTTAGGGTTATAACTTTTGGACTTTTGTGAAATAAAATATTTCCTGTGCAATGGATGGATCAACTTTTACTTAAAACCATGGAAAAAGGCCTTAATTTCACCGAACTTCAAGAAAAGTTCACCCCCAAATATATTTCTATATCAATATTTAATATTAATTTGGGGGTGACCTTTTCTTGAAGCTCAGTGAAATGAAAGCCTTTTTCAATAGTTTTAAGCAAAAGTTCATCCACTCATTGCACAGGAAATATTTATTTCACAAAAGTCCAAAATGTTATAACCCTAGACTGTTCATATTGCAATTATGTAGTAGGACTAATGAACTATTTTTCTCCTCATTTTTTTTTGTAATATCTTTATCAATCGTATGTGTGTTAATTTATTGATTCGTTTTATCTGTCTGATAAGTTGTGATTTGTGCGTTTTAAATGATGAAATAGTTTTTTCTGTGTTATATTGCGTATCTGAATTGCACATTTTACCCAATATTCCGTCATTATTGACTTACTCTATATGACAGAGACCAGTTCCTGATGAAAAGACTGGTAATGGTGAAAAAAAAAAAATCATTCGGCAAAAAGAAAGAATGAGCTTATTATAATATTGAAGTGAAATTTCCCCCCTTATACTATATTTGGTTCGATTCCCGGTCGGGACAGGCTCCTGGGTGATGTTCTTTTCGGGGTTTTTCCTCAGCTGTAGGACAAATGTCAGGAAGCTTAGGGCCCAACGGTCCCCGAAAATCATCCGGCCATTATCATGATTCTTATTATCATCATCATCATCCTTCACCGGTGTGGAAAGCAACGGGAAGCTACCACACTTATAATTCCCTAGTAAAGCTGCAAAGCATAACATGAAAATACTATGATTGCAGTGAAAGACCTGCCCTCGGGCAGAAATGCTATGGATGGAATCTATATTTGGATTGTTGTTGATGAAAATAGTACTCTCAAGAAAGAAATTGAACATAGACTCACCAGTGCACACAGGGGTCCTTCTTTGTCTTACACCGAGCGAATTAAGACACTGTGTCTTGGTGGAGAGCTGAGGAACTTGCGCTGCTTAGAGTCCCGATAAAAGGTAAAGTGATCCCACTACAAGGCTTAGGAGGCCCTTGGGGTAGTAGGAGGTTAAGGCTCCCACTTTTTCTAGACAATCGGTACTTAATGTCAGCCCTGCGCGACGGCCGCCTTTACCCCCAGAACAAGCGCCTGGTATTCATTTCCGTTAGAGGACACAAGGGCCATAGTACCGCCAGAAGGTTTGGGTCAGTTTAAAAATCCTGACCTCACCGGACTCGAATCCTCGACCTTCCGGCTTGTAGCGTAGTACCTTAACCACTATGCTGGGGGAAGAAATTTTCTCATTGAATTCGGGTCAGTCCACCTAGCATTGTGAAGAATTTGGGTAGCTATAGTGAATATCGGCTCCAAGTTGAGAAAACCTGCTAAATGGCTGGGGACCCGACAAATTGACCATATGTCTCCTCTTAACTGAATGGAAGATATTCAACTTCTCTGATTAACATATTTGGATGTGAGGCCAACATTCGGCTGATAGATCAAGAGTCTTCTAGGCCTGTCGTGCCAAGAAGTAATTAGTTTATAAGATTAAGAAATATATCATCAACATAGTCCATTCACGAATTTAGGTCATTTGTTGACCTGTTTCGGCCTCATTACTGTAGAAATACCACCCAGAAGTTTTTTGAGTGGACGACCTGATTTTCTTATTCCTGCAAGTTGATAGCATAACATCTGTGGGTATCCTATAATCTTCCATGTGAAGAACATGCTGCGTCCATCTTGACTTATAATCAGAACTTTTGTTTTCCAAAGTTTCCATATCCAATTCATCTAATATACAGTATCTTCATTTTCAGCAGTGTGTATACATCAGTCCTCCGAAGATATCTCCAGGAATATATTAAGACTATGATTCTATCATCTTTGCTATATTCAGCAGAAATTTGCGTTTTAACTAAACAACAATCAAGATTACTAATCACCACTTTTGAAAACGAGATTTTAAGATTTTTGGCCCTATTCACAATAAATATTTTTTTTAAGACTGAAGAAATGAGAACTCTATATAAAGATTCGGATAAACATTTTATGTAAAATATAAGTTTTGGAAGCTTAATCTCCCGATTTAAGCCTGATTGAGCACCTATGATCTATTTTCAAAAGAATAGCGTAGAACAAGGGTCGCCAATTAGATTTCATGGAGGTCCATTTTTAAAGTAGTAAATTAAGTCAAGGTCCGAAACCGCAGTTGATTAAACATATGAAGCTTTTATTGAGTAATTAATGTTATAAGGAAATTATTTAAATTATGTTATGGGTATGAATTGCACAAATTAAACTAAACGCGTTGTAAATACTAGGACGGATACAGCACAGCAGTACACAGCTAATAATTATTAATAAGTTTATGATAATCTTAACATGTGTTCAGAGTAATATTCAAATGTCACTTCACAAATTTTGTGTTTTTTACGATACCAGGTTTCAAACGGAATCCCGTTCATCTTCAGTCAAATCTGCGACGATAAACAGTACTGCCAACCGAGTCAACAATAATACTATACTATCATGACATGAAATTTAGTCCAATTGTTGTATTCGATGTTTAACCGGTTTTAAAATATTATATTAATTCGATATTTAACCGGTCCGGAAACCAAAGCCCCAGGGTCCGGATCCGCACCGCGGTCCGCCAATTGCTGACCCCTGGTCTGGAAGAAGAAAGTTTCATCAATAGAAGAATTGTTAAATATGTATTTGTAATTTGTGCTGGTTGAATGGAAGAGAGGCCTTATGGCCAGAATAAATAAAACAATATTATACAGGGTGATTCAAAAGTCTCTTGACATTTTCCTCATATCGTTAATTTATATATTTTTGTTATATGTAATTGGAAACTATGCTAACAATAGAGGAAAAATTAGCTGTCGTTTCCGCCCGTACGTGCGTGCAGGTCCAAGAATAATTCAATAGAAAGTTCAGAAAACCAGGTCCTAGCAGCAAGCTATTAGAGATCTGGTATTGAAAATGAAACAGACGGGATCTGTTGCTGATGAAGCACGTAGAGCGAGGCCGGCTACAACACCAGAAGACGTGCAAACCACATAGGATGCCATCTCTCGGTGCATCAACCAGAAAACTCACCAGAGTTGGGCATGTCCCCAAAGCACTGTATGGCGTACCTTCCGCTTCAAACTGAACAAACACCCTTATCACATCCAGATAATGTACAGGCTTGAACCAGGAGACTATGTAGCTCAACAAGCTATGTGTGATGACCTGTTAAATGTCATTGGAAACGAAGACCTCATGGAACATGTGTTGTTCAGTGATGAGGCAACATTCCACACATGTGGACATGTCAATAGACATAATTGTAGGAAATTAGCAGGCGAACAGCCAAACGCCATACAAGAGTTTCAAAGAAACACACCAAAGGTAAATGTGTGGCTGGGAATAACAAAAACAAAAATGCACGGGCCGTTAAAGTTTGCGGAAACAACAGTAACTGGAAGTAACTATCTTGACATGTTAGAACAATACCTGGAACCGCAGCTGGCATAGAATGCTGTATAAGATACTGTGGTTTTGCAGCAAAATGGTGCACCACCCCACTACTAGACTTCTTTGTTTGGGGTTTCGTTAAGTCCAAAGTGTATGAAATGAAGATTAACACCTTACAGCAATTGAGAAACCGAATAGCTGTAGCGGTAGCTGCAATCACACCAGCTATGCTGGCAAAAGTGTTTCGCTGTACACAATAAAGATGGAGTCTGTGCCGTGATTTAAATGGCCACCACATTGAAATATATTGAGTTTATCATCCAATAGTCATTACTTTCCATATGTAATAACAAGTTTGGCATAAAATATTGGTTTGACGAAAATGTCAAGAGACTTTTGAATCATCCTGTATTATAATTAAAAAAATACAGTTCTAAAATAATGGAGTGAAATTAAGCCAGGAACTTGTCAAAACTGATTATTTCAATTAACAATAAATGCAAAGCAGTGTTAAAAAATAAAATGCTATGCAACCTCTTTGGTATCTTGACATTGTCGTAGTGGAGTGGCTTGCGTGCTTGATTGATCCCGAGAGCTATGCCGGCGACAGTATAGCTACTAAAAGCGTTACTCATGCCGGACAGGTCGATGGCGATAAGCCAGACAAAAAAGTACCTTGATAGAAGTAAAAATACAACCGTCAAGAAACGCGGTCATGGGTTCCAATCGAGTAACATTTTCCGAGATAAAATAGTCCCCCATTCGGTTCTCCGGGCGGGAATTATTTCACGGAATTCTTGTCAAAAGCTCAAACACGGGACGTGTTCCTAGGAACATGGAATGCTAGTAAATGTAAAATGTTATCTAGCAGTGAGCTACATGATCTTTATGAAAAGTCAAATATAATAAGAACAGTTAAGTCTCGTAGACTGCGATGGCAGGACATGTGGCACGAATGGGGAATGAAAGAGGTGAAAGGAAGCTTCTTGTAGGAAAACAAGAGAGAAAACGCCCAGTTGGTAGACCAAGAATGAGGTGGGATAATACAATTAACCATGATTCGAAGGAAGTAGATTATACAGGGGATGATTGGAAAACATTAGCTCAGGATAGGATGTATGGCGAGCTTATGTCCGCGCCTTCATGAACCTACTGGTTCGATAGAGCCAGAGAGTGTTATGCAATCTCGTACAGAAATATAGAGAATGTCTATACATTTGAATTTCTTTTTATCTTTTAATTTTTTTTTCTATACAACAAGAATGCCATAACAATGTGTTAACTTTTTTCTTCAAATTAATGTAAATAGAATTTATCAAAAAGAAAACAATATTTTCCTTCTGTTTCAACGTCCATACTTCGCTACCATACAAAAGAGTTGGAAGAGCCAGTGTTTTATACACTTTCAGTCTTGAATGCTTTTGGACTAACTGTGGCTTGAAGATAGAATTTATTAACCCTAAAATTCTTAAAAATTTTAAATGGCCTAAATTCGTGAATGTACTATGATGATGATGAAACAATATTTTCTTAAATTTTTCTACATTTATTAGTTGTAAAAGAATTACTACATACTAGATATTATAAAAAAATAAACACAATATTTGGAACTAACTCACTGGCACTATGGAACCCGTAGGTTCATGCCCGCGCGGACATAAGCTCTCCATACATCCCTATCCTGAGCTAATTATTTCCAATCATTCCCTGTATAATTTACTTCCCCGAAATCATAGTTAATGTTATTCTAAAACAATTTTTATAATATACTTAAAATAATTCTCCAAAAAAACCCACGTACACAAACAATACTCATCAGGTTATGACTGTTTATACAGTATAGGGTGTTTGGATGAGTTGTGATAAACTTTAAGTAACTCATTGGCATTATCGAATCCAGAAATTCATGGCCACGCGGACATAAGCCATCCCTATCCTGAAATAATGTTTTCCAATCTTCTCCTGTATAGCTCACCTCCTTCAAATAATGCTTAATATTATTCTCCCTTCTCAATCTTAGGCTTCCTACTGGGTGTTTTTTTTTTCCTACAGCAATTTTCCGCACTACTCTTTCATTCCCCATTGGTGCCACATATCCTGCTCATCGCAGTCTACGAGACTTAATTATTCTTATTATGTCTGATTTCCCATTGAGATAATGTAGTTGACTGTTAAATAGTTTTCTCTAATCTCCTTCGACTTTATTTGGTCTAAAAATATCCCTAAATACTTTATATTCTCAAATACTCGTAATATTTTCTCCTCCTTTAAAGTAAGAGACTATGTTTTGTATCCATACACTATAACTGGAAGAATAAGAGTTTAACATTTATTGATAGGAGGTGGGATGACATGAGTCATTGTAGTGTAATAGCATGCACTATGATAGGTCATTTAAATGTAAAAAGTTTTATTATAAACCCATACCAGCTCTAGTAAAAAGCTACATTATACACTTTAAAGCAGCGAGTTTTTCACATGAACATGTTCAGTAGTAAGACGATTGTAACGAGCTTGGTGGGCGCCATGTGGAACATCTGCTTTATACAATAGGCGAAGTACTGTAAACACTCAGCTAAACAATTTATACATCAAATTCGGATATATATAATTCTGGGAGTATTAGAACTCCTGATTGCAGCCTACACATTGTTATTACTAGGGCAAGGCAATTAATGATTTTGCATATTTTTTTATGAAGGTTAAAACATTGCTTGAATATATGAAAATGTATGGCATTAAAAAACGGATTAAATAAAAGCAATTAATTAGGGCATTTTTTTGCATTTTCTTAACTTTTTTAGGGATAGGTAATTTTTTGGCAATTTTTAGGTCATTTTGAGCATTTTTTACACTTTTCCGGAAGGCTGTGACATTTTTTGCATTTGATTTAAGAATTGTATTATAATTCAGCATTTTTCCTTGTCAATACAATTTCTTGGAATTAAGTAGTTGCTTTGCTAATTACCCCTATTTTTCAAGGGTATGTGCATAATGAAACTTGCCCACTTCTAGGAATTTTATTCAATATCTTAGAGCTTATGCTAGCTTCTACTGATTTTCTCATTCAATGGATATATATTTAACTCTGTTCTTATATCTTCATTCCTTATCCGATCCAATCTTGTGCAGCCTTTTGTTCTTCTAAGGAAGTTCATTTCTGCGTTTTGTATTCTACTTTGCAATTTTTTTGGTCATTACCCAAGTTTCGCTCCCATAAAGTAATGCAGGTACTGCCAATGTTTTATAAAACTTCAATCTAGCATCTCTTCTTGTTTTATTCTTTAATGTTTTATGTATAGTTCCGCATATCATTTGGAATTTCGACAGTTTCTTTCAGTTTTTGAGTTTATAGTAAAATTACAACCCAAATAATTAAAATTTGTTACTTGTTCCAGAGGTTTGTTGTCTATTACGATTTTTGATCTTATATGATCGTTTCCCCAAAATGCCATTATTTTTGTTTTCTTTTGATATTTTGAAATTATATTCTTGGCGTAACTGATTTAATTGATGTAAAGAGTACTGCAAATTATTTTCATTTTCTTGAATGATATCCACATCGTCAGCATACAATAAAACGTTTAATATTTTAAAACGGTCCATTCTTATACCTATATTAACAATACTTTTTCCAATTTTGGATGATGTCATTAATATATAGATTAAAAAGGGTAGGTGATAAACTACACCCTTGTCTTACACCTCCATTTATTAAAACAGCTTCGGTCTTTGATGTGCCTATATTTATTATAATTTGAGACTTTACATAGCCTATAAACTTTTTATCACATAAATTAATTTTGCGGGGTAGCCATGTATTTCCATAATTTTCCATAACTTATCTCTATCAACATGATCAAATGCCTTCTCAAAATCAATAAAAGCAACATGCGTCTGTAGGTTATGTTCTCTTCTTTTTTCAAATATTTGCTATAATATGAATCTGTTGTTGATCGCCCCGTTGTAGTCATTTTTTTCTTCAAGTATTGCTTCTGCGATTATTTTAAGTATTTTATTTATAACCCTTGCTTAGATTTTATAAATGGAATTAAGTAGGCTAATTCCTCTATAGTTCTTACATTCTCTTCTATCTCCTTTCTTAAATAACGATATGACTTCAGCTATATTCCAACTTTCTGGTATTCTGCAGTTTCTCCAACATTCATTAAATAAGTGCAATATTCTCCAATGTAGACATGTTCCACCATATTTTAGAAGCTCCATATTTATCTGATCAGGACCAGCTGCTTTTCTGTTTTTGGTTTCTTTTAAGGATAAGGATTCTTGAAGTTCATCCATCAAACGTAATCATATCAGTTTGAATTTCTCCTGTTCCATTATCTGGATACGATTCTTGTTTTTCTTCGTCTTCTTTTTCTTCTTTACACCATACATTTTTATAGTGTTCTATCCATCTTTCTTTGTTAATAACATTATCTTTGCAGTATCCTTTTCTTATTTATTTAAACGTTTTATAACTTTGTATGCAAAATTTTGTCTGCCATGAATATCATTTTCTATTTCACTTATAAAATTATTCAAAGAATGTTGATGAGCTGTCCTAATAATTTGTTTTGCTATATTCCTTTTTTCTACATATTGTTGTCTCGATTCTTCTGTTTTTTATTGAAGCCACTGTTTATATGAGTTTTGTTTTTCTTTAATTGCCAGTTCTATTTCTTCATTCCAAACTCTTACTCCTTTTCTGCTTCTAATTTTTTTTCTTTTTTTTTCCCTATTGCTTCCTAGGCTGCCTTTTTCAATGCACTTTTTAATATTATTCCATTCATCATCTAATATATCGCTAGTTGGTGTGTGCATGAGGTATTGTTGTAGTCTTTGTTGATATAATTTTCTTATGCTTTCCTCTTGCAAAAGGTATACTTTGTATACGTCTTCATTTGTTGATTTATTCCTGATTTTACTTTTTTTCATCTTGACCATAATTTAAATTTTCCCATAACCAAAAAATGGTCGGAATCAATATCGCAGCCTCTATATACCTGTACATCTTGGAGTAGTTGTCTTAATTTATCATTAATTAGAATATAGTGGAATGCAGGCTTTCACGGCCGGTAATCGACTGCTGTCGAGTCTACGACAGGGAAACAACAGCTTGAAGCGCTCGCCACTGAAGATGCCCTCCGCAGTTGAGGGAGAAACGTCTGGAAGAAACGCCAGTTATAGACCACGGCCACATAGCCGGAATCTTTTACTACCAATTAGAATATAGTTTGATTTTATTTAAAAAACCCAAAATAACCCATATGGGCTGATTTTTTTAAATCCGAATTTTTTAAACCCTGCTCATTGACCAATATTACGCTAGCAATCACTTGTTCTGCGATCGAATATTCACGAATAGCCGAAAATTTAAATAAACACTTTCTTTGAAATATAAGTTAAAAACTGTCGGTCCTAGAGTACATGTAGAATTTTGGCAGTGCCACGTTAATAATTCTGATATATTCCTATGAAAATTCCTAGAGGAGTCGCTACGATTAGCAAGACTTAAGAAAGAGGAAGGTTCAATCATCAAAAAAATATATGGACTTTATACAGACCATAGTACCGGGATATAAAACATTTTAGATCCCCTCTTAAATACTCAAAAATGACGAAGTGTGTTTTTATAGACATGAGAGGTAAAGAAATTCCACAGACAGTGGACCAGCCAGACTTGTGTAGAAAGTAAATACCATCTGCTTTTGGGTGCTTAAAAAAATCCCCCTCACTGAATGAGATACAGTATGCGGCGGGCTTTGTCCTATGTCAGGGCCATCCTGTGCGTCAATAACTTTGTTATGGTTAAAGAACTTCTCCGTTTGACCTTGTGAGTTTCCGGTCTTTGTAGGGGCGTCATTCTCTCTTCAAAATCCTCTTATATTAATGTTTGTGCCAAATGATCATCTTGTTTGTTTATATTCTGCAGAATATGATATTAACATAACATCTCTTACCAGTCAAGGATAATTGTAGCTAAACTAAGTTTATCGACTTGTTTACAGTCTGGAGAAGCTTTGATAATATTTTCATCTATGAATGAAAAATTATGAAAAATGTTCAATTCCTTATAAGTTTTGCAGTGTGAACTTCATGTAAACAAGACTATTTTACGAGTGCTGTATTTTTTTCTCTCGTTCAAACTGTTTTTCACACTTGTTTTACTTTTTTAATCTTTTTTTTTCTTCTTATTCACCCATATAAACACAAGGACACGATACACACCCAGTCCAAAGGTGGAGATTTAAAATCCCTTACCCCGCCGGGAATCGAAAACGGGTCACCGGAATGGAAGGTAGGGACTCTACCGACTACGCCACAGCGACGGACTTATCGAAGGACAGAACATAGTTCAAAATATCAGTACACGAAGAATCTATATAAACTGTTAAATTTTCTTAGTCCTGCGCCGTAGGCAAGATGCCTTGGCACAGAACTACGGGACTTGCGCTGGTTCGAGTCTCCATGTGTGGGGGAAAAAAAAAAAATCTCATGGAATTTCGGCTAGTATGGGACCGGTGCCCACCCAGCATCGTGAGGCATTTGAGTAGCTATAATAAATAGCGACTCCAGCTTCTTAAGAAAACCAGCTATAACGGCTGGGGGCCCAACATGCTGACCACATTTCACCCGTACACTGGCTGAATGTTCGTGTGCCTCTGTGAGTAACGCATGCGGATATGAGGTCAGCAGATGGCTGGTAGGACAAGGGTTTTCTAGATATGTCGCGCCATGGAGTTTAGTTTTTTAATCGTCTTGTAATATTTTTATTGAATGAAATTGTACTGTTAATTTCATAATATAAAATAAACTAAAAAAGCAAGAGAAAGAGTACGTGTAGGCCTAAATAATGCGAAATAAGCGGCAATACAGTACGTAAAGATTTTAAAAATACGTTTTGAATCTCCGTTGAAGTCACTATATACGGCCTAAAGCTTTTAAATTATAACTATTAACTATATAATTTTTATAAGAGGCCTTTCGAAAACAATGTTTCATCTTCTGTTTGTAGATTGGTACCAATCGATAATTTAAAAGCTTAATACAGTATATGAATAATATCACACAAATGAATATTATAGACTCAGTTAAACATTAGACCGAGTTCTAGAAACGCATGCTATAACGCATTCAGAGACCTTTTTTCGTCCCATCTTTCTCAAAAACTATTATCTCAAATATATTATAATTTCAGTTGTATATATGTGAAACATGGACTCTTACTTTGAGGGAGAAAAAAAGAGAAGGAGTATTTGAGAATAAAATTCTAGGAAAATGTTAGACTAAAGAGTGGCCAAGAGATAGGAGAATGGAGAAGACTACAACACAGCAAGCTTCATGGTCTATATGGGAAACCAAATGTAATAAGAACAGTTAAGCCTCATATATTATGATGAAAAAGGCATGTGTCACGAACGGGGAATATAAGAAGGGCATGGAAACTTTCAGAAGAAAACCCAGAGTGTTAGCGCCCAGTAGGCAGGCGAAGAATCATGTAGGACAGGGCCGCCCAAACTTTTTAATGGGCTGGGCCAATAACTGATTGTGCAATTGATCGCGGGCCGGAACAACTTCTTGGCAACAGCAATCGGACACTGTTTCACAAATTCGCCATCAGAAAACGGTTTTCCGTTTTCAGCAATTAGTTTCGAAACTTCATAACTCGCTTCAGTAACATTTCTTTGTCTTACTCCACTACCCTGAATTAATAACTGCTGTTGTGCCGTAACTTTAGAAAGGAGCTCGTTCGCTTTTTCAGTACGCTCATCTCCATCAAATTTATCAAAATGGCTATGCTTTATTTGGATATGTCTTTTAATGTTATTCTTTTACAACTGTAATAACATCGTCACAAATAACACAACACTTTGTTTCCATGCTCCTTCACGAAGTACTTGCTGGTCCAGGATTAGTTAAACTCCCTACACTCGGAAGTAACTTTGTGTTTTTTGAAAGTATTTTCTCGCTTTAACACTATTTTTACAACTAATCCGTGCACAGGCTACTGTTAGATTGACAATACAACAAGCGAAACAATTAATGTTCAAAATTTGGAGTGGGGAAGAAAACGGTAAATAAGGGATGAATCATCTCTATTACTTTGTCAAGAGAAGCGGTGACACCTCAAATCCACATTCCAGAGAGATGAATTTCACACAGGGATGTCCAAACTAGATGTTACATTTTAAAATCTAAATTAAAAATATAAAATTAATTTGTTCATTTCATTCCTTACGCGGGCCATACGAAAAGCCATGGCGGGCCGGAGGGCCGTAGTTTGGACGGCTCTGATGTAGGAGAATATCTTCAACCATGATTTGTGGGAGGTAAATTACACGGGGGATGATTGGAAAACATTAGCTTAGGATGGGGATGTATGGAGAGCTATGTCCACGCGGCCGTGAACATACGAGTTTGATAATGCCAGTGAGTTAGTTGATTGTATTGAAATGTTATATCCATAGTAATTCTGCCCGAGGGCAGGTCTTTCACTTCAATCATAGCATTTTCATGCTATGTTTTGCAGCTTTACTAGGGAATTATAGGTGTGGTAGCTTCCCGTTGCTTTCCACACCGGTGAAGGATGATGATAAGGATGATGATAGCCGGATGATTTTCGGGGACCGTTGGGCCCTAAGCTTCCTGACATTTGTTTTACAGGTGAGGAAAAAAACCGATAAAAACTTCACCCAGAAGCCTGTCCCTACCGGGGATCGAACCCAGGCCCGCTGCGTGATAAGGCAGCACGCTACCTCGAGACCACAGCGATGGAAATCGTAATTGGTGGTAAAATTTTGCTGTTGCATTTAAAATCTAAGAACCAAAATGCGACTGAAATGACTTGCAGAGAACGTCGAATAGCCGGCGATCAATACTAACAGCGATAAATGTTTTAAAAAAAAGTTACGAAAAACGAGCATCTTTAATTCATTACTGATGGCGGGCTCGTGCGTTTTTCATCAACAAAAGCAAGCGATTACTTAGGCATATACCGTATCATATTTTTATATAGCTTATAACCCTTATGGGATTAACAAATATATGTCTGGACGGGCCCAGAGGGAAAGCGCCCAGTAAGTAGAACAAAAATGAGGTTGGAGAATAAAATTAACCAGAATTTGAAAGAGGTGAATTATACAGTGAGCCACTTAATCTTTATGGGAAACTAGTATAATAAGAATAGTTAAGTCTCATAGATTGCAATGGGTAGGACATATGACACGAATGGAGGAATGGAAGAAAAGCATGGGAAAATCTTATAGGAAAGTTACAAGGGGAAGCATCCACTTGATAGGCTAAGAATGAGGTGGGAGAATAATGTTAACCATGATTTGAAGACTAATTGTACAGAGTGTGATTGTAAAATATTAGTTCTGGATTCGTATGTATGGAGAGCTTATGTCCGCGCGACCATGAATAACCTAGTTGAAGTGCTAGAGAGTTTATGATTTTTATTAAATTTCAATTCTCTGAAACCCAATGAAAGTTTAATATTAGACTGATGAAATTGGGTTTTGAATACTAATCAGAAGAATCGTGCGTGTCCCTTAATGTTAATAGTGAGCGAAAACTAAGTATTGTCCACAGACGAAGTGAATGAAAGCAGCAGGTATTTCATACGTCATGAGTAATCCTTTATTCTCAGATATTATGTCATTGTATCGCTTGCAATTCCCCGTGCCCCCCTTCGTCCCGTGCTTTCATTCTCTTCATCTGTGAACTATACATGGCATCTTATACGTATTTGTCTGCTAAACAATGATGTTTTTGTTATCTGATCCAAGGGACTTCCGACTGAATATTGACGTCAAATCTTGTAGTGAGACATAATTTTGGACATGACAGCAAGAGACAGCCAAAGAGATTTATAAATGTCAATCACATAGGCCTACTTAAATCTCATGCACTATATTATAGTGACTATAATGACTTTTTATAGGTGAGATCTTCAAAAGGAAATAATTGTTTACAAAACCATACCCTTACAGAGCGATTATCTATGGAGACAAAGAGAGAAAAGGACGATAATTGATATCTATTATCAAATTTATAATTTTAATTTACACATCCTAAAACAGTTCTTTCATTTCCTTGGTTTATTCTATTCCTCTATAGGTACTTGTATGTGTCCCACGCTACCTGTGCCCTATAGGGACACGATCGTTCAGGAAAGGATTTTAAACTCTGGATCACATGCATCCTTTTTTGACTGCACAAAAGCATGGAGTGCCTTCCCAGATGAATGATTAGCTCAATGGCGGGGCTACTTCCTAGACAATATGAACTTTACGATAAGACACACAATTAATTTATATATGGAAAATATAATATGGTTGATTATGATGGTCAGAAGTCCACCGCGGTGGTCTCGAGGTAGCGTGCTGCCTTGTCACGCAGCGGGCCCGGGTTCGATCCTCGGTCGGGACAGTTTTTCTGGGTGAGGTTTTTATCGGGGGTTTTCCTCACCTATAAGACAAATGTAAGGAAAACTTTAAGGCCCAAACGGTCCTCGAAATCATATGGCCATCATCGTCATCCTTATCATCATCATCATCCTTCACCGGTGTGGAAAGCAACGGGAAGCTACCACACCTACAATTCCCTAGTAAAGCTGCAAAGCATAGCATGAAAAGACCTGCCCTCGGGCAGAATTATTATGGATGGATGGATGATGGTCAGATGATGTTCGAGGACTATTTAAAAACTTCTGGCGCGACAGGCCTAGAGGGTCCTGGAAATCATATGGCCATCATCGTCATCCTTATCATCATCATCATCCTTCACCGGTGTGGAAAGCAACGGGAAGCTACCACACCTACAATTCCCTAGTAAAGCTGCAAAGCATAGCATGAAAAGACCTGCCCTCGGGCAGAATTATTATGGATGGATGGATGATGGTCAGATGATGTTCGAAGACTATTTAAAAACTCCTGGCGCGACAGGCCTAGAGGGCCTTTAGCCTACCAACCGGATGCTGGCCTCACATCCACATGTGTCAATCACAGAGGTAGATGATCATCAGCCAGTGTTGGGGTGACATGTGGTCAGCATGTCGAGTCCCCCAGCAGTTATAGCTGGTTTCCTCAACATGGAGCCGCTACTTATTGTAGCTACCCAAATGCTTCACGATGCTGGGTGGGCACCGGTCCCATACTGGCCGAAATACCATGAGAAAATTTCTTCCCCCATGGAGACTCGAACCAGCGCAAGTCCCGTAGCTCTGCGCCAAGGCTTCCTGCCTTAACCACTCGGCTACGGCTAAAAATTCTTCACATTTGTCTTATAGGTAGGAAAATCGCAATAAAAAACACTCTCGTTCCATCTGAGGCAACGACATTACTCTTCTAACCGGCGGTGGACACAAAACATTTCCATATGACAAATTCCTTTATTTAAGTTTTGGTTACGAACATATTTATCTTTGATCAGATCACCTAACATTAAAAAAAAATCCTCTGAATTGCTGTATTCTGTGCACAGTATTAAATATACCGTAGTTCTTAATTGCAATGTAGTACAATGTAATTATATACATTCTTTTATTTGCAGAGTGGCGTGAATACGGACAGTGGCTTGATTACAAAGGAAGCTGTTTTTGACAGAATTAGCGAGTGAGTATATATTTATTATTTATGATATAATGGAGATAAAATCCTGCAAATAGCGGATGAGAAATCAATAAATGGTTAGCTATGTTGAAGTATAAAAATACATTTGTCTGCCATCTATCGGAAGATAGTAGTACTTGAAGAAGGTACCAGCATGAGTATTGACACAACATGGCTGTCGTTCTCTATGGTTACCATGGCATTTTAATAGTAAAATTTTATGAAGCTAGTTAAATTTATTTTTAATGGACAAAATATTTTCATTTGTAGGTTTAACGTCAACAACAAGATATTGCATTCCGAAATAGCAGAATGGTAAGTAAATATTTTGAATTCCTAATCAAAATATATATTTGGCAGTCCATACTAATATAAATATTTCACATGAAAGAATTACATACAAAATTTCGATATTAATTTAGTCGCTACAAATTTTATAATGTATATATATTATTTCGCCATAATTTAATCTTAGTTTTCAATCTGTTTTTGGTTTTATTAGAAATACATTGTGCATGGCATGGCATAGAAATAGCATGTGTCCAGCGATAATCCAATGCCAGTGATATCCTACATGCGTTTAGCGGCCATGGATAATTCGCTAGCGGTTTAAGAAAAGCGAATATCATGGCTGAAGCAAAACATTACCATTGTAGTCACTGTTTACCAGATCGTAATTTCATGGCAGGTTCAGTGAAAATATGTTGGTTTTGTAATCAAGATGATAGATTAGCAGACGATAATATTTGTTTAGGTTATAATTAAGTGCAGATGATGTTACGTTAATGGGAAAACATTTTGTTAGTTACAACAAATTATAGTGACAAAATCTTGCTATCAAAATGTCAGGCTCAATAATAAATAGAATATTATGTAAAGGAAGAAAAATATTCTTTCATGATACTTCACCTCTTGGAATGATTTGGGGAAATTTGAATGTTTGTTATTTATCTAAGACAGAAATTATACTAAAAGGTAGCAAGAAAGATGATTTAGGACAAACTACAATATTAATGCAAGATGGATTGAGCATACAAGAATTACCAGCAATAGTGAGGAAAGTTAAGGATGTTAGCTCAGTGACATTACGTAATTTTACCGGTAATTCGAGTGGTGATGATGAAAACACGGACAATAAAAAATTAAATGCAGATACTTCTGATGATCCATCCGAAAAAAATATGAGTAATTCTGGATTTTCGTTTCCTAACGATGTTGAAACTAATGAAATAATAGAAGGCTTTAACAGATGTTTCACTACAAAAGGAATGTTCTTGCTTTTGGATACTATTCCAGATGAAGAAGTAACCCCAAGAGTAGCTTTACAAGCTTTGAAAAAAATAATTGAACTTGAAAACAATCAGCAGTATCGGAATGCAATGGTGAGAAGTGGTGAGGACATACCACCAGAAAATTTTACCAGAACTGCAGTTTTCAATCAGCTTATAGATACTGTAGTATCAGGTTTAGAATCCAGTGTATTACTGGATACATTGAAAATAGTAAGCAGAGATATGATTGGAAATAACACTTCCTTGTATAGAAACAAACTTAGTGATGAAATTCTCATTAGAGTTACAGATAAAAAATTTTCTGTGGAGGAAGTATGTGATATTATAAAAATAATGGCATCTTTTGTGAATGAGAAAAGAAATCTTGAAAATGTTGACAAATTGTGGGTTGGCTTAGTAGATAAAGAAAAAGAAATAACTGAAAAGAATATAATGGAAATATTTCATATTTTACCATTATTAAAGCAGAGTCGGAAAGTGGTTTTTAGTTTGCTTGAGAGAAGATGTCATGTTGTTTGGTGGAGATTGCCTGGTAATGCAATTGCTGAGATACTTTCAATTTTATTAGAAATTAAATTACATTCACCTCAAATAATGAGCGTCCTCTCACGCTGGACTAATACTAATATCCATGTAGTTAGTGAAGATGATTTATTGGAAATAGTGAGTGGTTTTTGTGCATTAGATTATGTTGATCCAGGAGTAACAAAAGCTTTGGAGCGTTATGTTAAAGCTAAATCTACAAAAGTGAAGAATGCAGCAGTTTTAGCAGCCATATTAGATTATTGTGAAAGATTTCGTGTTCGTTCTGAACCAATCTTGAATGGCTGTGAAAAATACTTCCTTGAAAATGGAATAAATCTGTCACCTATTTTAACTAAAGCATTATTTTCACCCTTTGGAATGTTGAATTACCAACCTTCAAGTGGTCTCAAGTTTTGGCATGTTTTAGAAAGTGTTCTTCAAGAGAAGTTTGTCCAGTTTCGTCCTGGCGATGCTATTGATGTTCTATTAACTTGTGTGTATCTTGAAAAATATCCTCTCAACTTTGTTAGAAAGATCTTTAATCCCTATTTTCTTGATCGACTTCATTCGTATAGAGATGTGAATCTTTTAAGAGAAATGAGAGCTAAACTGAAACTTTTTGACACTGCAATGACATTAGAATGTTCTCAATATAGAGGTCCAATGCTACCTAAAGATCATTCAGCAAAAAGTTTTTGGCAAGATGGGCGAATACGCCGAATGACAAACTACATTTCTGATTCTCTTGGTGAAATCACAGGTGGTTCTGACAGATTCACAACTTCTGTAATTCTCCCAGTCCTTCCCAATGTGCCACTTTATGTTATAGACATAATGCTTCATCCCAGTGGCATGGGAGGATCTACAATACGTTTTAATCTACGCCGTGAGCGTAATTTGTATGTAGCTGTTTTAATTCATGTTCCAGAACATTATTCTGCTAACGGAACACATCTTATTGGTCCACAAGCCATGAGAAAAAGGCACTTTAGACGGCTTGGAATGAAAGTTGTAGATTTACAGTATGATAGATTAGCAAAATTAAAAATGCATCCTAAGGATCTAGAAGATTATTTAGTAGAAAGACTGAAATCTGCAGAAGATGCCATATGAAGTTATTACTGTCAATGTAAAAGTAATGCCATGTAAGTTTTTATTTTATATTTCGGGAAATTCATAGAACCTGTGTTCCTATAAGGTTAAGTTTTTCTGATTACGTTGTAAGTTTTAGTCATACTTAGATAATTTAAGAGCATTTAACCTAATGACATTTAATCTTCAAAGCAAATCTTGAAACCTAAGCCTAAAGACTTATATTAATGTACAACATGTAGGAGGATCTAAATGTAAGAATTTGGAAATGGCTCAATCAAATCATCTGTACTTTGTTTTCTCATCTTATTATCATAACATCAGTCTCCATTTGATAACTCTCATATTAAGCTATAATGCCAAGTAAAAAATTGGGCTCAACTGCACTTTTACTGCTTTTTGATTTTTCAGTTTATTGTTGTAAACTGTAACTCTTTTTCTGTATTTACTAACATTTTTTAATATTTTAAACTTTTTCAAACAATTTTTGTAACATTATTAAACAATTTTCAAGTATTTATTTAAATATGCAAATCACAATATTATGACACTGTTAAACAATATTGTGATGCTAACTGCTATTTTCTCCACAGAGTATATTACTTAGTCTATGATTTTTATCGCTGTTTTGGGTTATCAGTGATAGGATCAGCATTAGGGAATGATAAGTAAGTGTACACCCATTTTTAATAAACGTTTGGTAATTTGAATATTATTAATATATTTTTGTAACATAGATTTGGGGATTTATTGCAAAGATTGGTCATCTAAATTTCATAGCGAGATGCTGCCATTAGCATAAGATTTTTTAACTTTAGTACGATGTCGATAGTAATTGAGAATGATAATCGATATGTGGTTCGATGGTGGGTTATCGCTGGCTCTATAAACTCTGACGCATGCGCACTGTTGTTCTATAGAACTTTGAAAATATTTCACGTCAGTTTAGGTGCAGTTTCTCCAAAAATTGTCTTATATACAAAGGTCAATAAATGGCTGGCATATGTTTTGACCCAGCTGGTATATTTAAGTGACCTAAAGTCACAAACATTATTGAAAGAGAATAATCTATTCATACTCTCACTGACACACAGTTTTGCTGCCATTACCAGATGAAATTTTTGAGGAGATGGGGAAAGGGCAAATTTCTAAAAGCAAGCGATTGAATTTAATAAGTGTTAAATGCAGGGAGAAATAAGTTGTAACAATTGAAATTTGCAAGGAAAACCATAAACTCAAATTTTGCATTATATATATATATATATATGAATGGCACCAGTCATGTCAGAACTCATTTTCCATATCTTTCTACAGTATTTGTGACAAGATCCACCAGCCATACTACAATATCTGTATGTTATGGAACAAATATTTATATGCTAAGAAAACTACAAAATAATATATTTGTATGTAGTAAAAAATGGAAAATGTGCACAAAAAATATTTTGGAGGATTAAAAAGGGTAAAGTGATCCACTACAGGCCTCAGGAGGCCCTTGGGGTAATAGGAGGTTAAGGCTTCCACTTTTTCTGGACAATTGGCACTTGATGTCAGCCTTGCATGATGGCCGCCTTTACCCCCAGAACAAGCATCTGGTAGTCATTTCTGTTAGAAGCTGAGTCGACCACAGAGCCATAGTGTCGCCAGAAGGTTTGGGTCAGTTTAAACATCCTGAGTCCCACACTGTAGCTGAGTGGTTAAGACAGGAAGCTTTGGCGCAGAGCTATGGGACTTGCACTGGTTTGAGTCTCCATGGGGGAAGAAATTTTCTCATGATATTTCGGCCAGTATGGGACCGGTGCCCAGTCAGCATTGTGAGGCATTTGGGTAGCTACAATAAGTAGCGGCTCCAGGTTGAGAAAATCAGCTATAACGGCTGGGGGACTCGACATGCTGACCACATGTCACCCCTACACTGGCTGGATGATCATCTACCTCTGTGATTGACAATGTGGATGTGAGGCCAGCAGGCGGCTGGTAGGCTAAGGGCCTTCTAGGCCTGTCGTGTAAGGAGTTTAAAAATCCTGACCCTACTGGGACTCGAACCCTCGGAAACCTTGTGTGATGGAGAAAAACCGATATCATATTTGAATTCAGGAGAAAAAATACAGAATCACATATTTTTCTTTCTGAGACAAAAAAAGAGTTTATTTTTTGTTGCTCAATGTAATAATAAGCTGTGAGATCAGGGGAACAAGCTGGCTATTCTGTTTATCCTCTTCTCTCCACCAACCAGTTTTGCAAATCACAATCCAAAATTTCTCTCACTACAGTAGCATAGTGGGTAGGTGCACCACCTTGCTGGAATCTGCAGTATTGATGTTCAGCATTTTGTATCACCGCAGTTTCATTAAGTACATCACAGTACTCATCATAATTCATAGTTTCACCCAAGTATTGTATTCCTGCTTCTTAAACGTGCCTCTTCAATGACTTTGGATTCTCTCTAGCATATTAGTGACTGTTACGTCAGTTAACACATTTGTTCATATAGAAACCAGCTTCATCAGAAAAATGCCATCTTCTTAACCAATGTTCGGGGACATGCCATAGCATAGTGGTTAAGGTACTACACTACAAGCTGGAAGGTCGGGGGTTCAAGTCCCGGTGGGGTCAGGATTTTTAAACTGACCCAAAACTTCTGGTGGCACTATGACCCTGGGGTCGACTCAGCCTCTAACGAAAATGAGTACCAGATGCTTCTTCTGGGGGTATCAAGTACCGATTATCCAGAAAAAGTGGAAGCCTTAACCTCCTACTACCCCAAGATCCTCTTGAGGCCTGTAGTGGGTCACTTTATTTACCTTAACCAATGTTCATTATTTCCTTACAAGAGAGTCACTAAATTCAATCTGTCTTTTAGGGTCATCTTCATTAAGTTTGTGGATACAATTCAGAGTGAAGAGATGGTATTTCTCAAGATTGAAAGTATAAAACACGCTGATCCCAAGCTCACTTACAGTTTGATTGATCAATTTTTTTTGGGCTAGCATTGAACATTTCTAGAATTCTTCCTGTTACTGCATTTAATACTGCAAGACCTTCCAGGAGGTTTTTCTTTCTGGATTCTTCCTGTTTCAAAGCAGTTGTTTTCTCTACTTTCCCAAAATTAATGGCTGCAATACTATGTTAAAAATCTTGTTTTGCCTGACTTGTAGCCTTATATCATTATTAAACATTATTGCTCATGTTGCAGTTGTAATTTATTTTCATTGCCATCTGGACTAATGACACAAACTCAGCATTCTTGTGGTGTGTTATTGGTGCAATTTGAAGAATTGCCTTTCCAACAGTAATGTCATATTTCCTGTAATAATAATAATATCGCACAATGTGATCGAACAACCTGTATTTCTGATACTTGTGTAATTTGTGTCAATAATACCATCAAATTAGACAGACAGGAGATACAAAAGAACCAAATTGTTGAACTTCTCATATCTTATTATTATTTTTTCAATTTAGTTTTAAAATTAGTCTGATTAATTAATTATTTGGTGTTTCTGTGGCGCAAGCAGTTATACACTTACCTCTCACTGCTGGGGTACCGAGATCAATCTCGGTTACTCCATGTGGGTTTCGTGGTGGACAAAATGGAGCTTGGGGTGGTTTTTCTTGGGGTTTCTCCTGTTTTCCCCTGCCACAAATTTCATTCCACCATTTCTCCATACTCATCCATTTCATTTCATTTCATTCATCTGCCCCTGTACTGGTGCATCAGGAGTGGTCGGCCAGCACTCTTGTAGTTCATAGACCTCTATAAATATAGGGGCTTCATCTCATCTCATCCCTCGACCTAACCTCGAGTTGGACACAAGTTGAGGATATTTATTTATTTTTTTAAATTCATTCTTCAAACAGCTCTTTCTTCTAATTAATAATACAGTTGGAATTTAACACCTCACCTCATAATTGTAGGTTTCTTGAATTTTCATTAATATTTAAATTAAATGACAATGAGGTTTATATTAATTAATAATGGAGTTAGAATTTAATACCTCGCCTCATAATTGTATAAATATTATAATAAATATTAATAAGAAGCCGTTTCTTTTGTTTATTTTTGTACTGAGCATCATTCAATTCAACTCTATGGTCACTCATTCTGTAATAAACCATTCACAAATTTAAAATTAAATGACAGATTGATCTTCATTCCACCTGAACACAATTTCAAACATAATGTAAATAATTCAGCTATGAGCTTTGTTATTGTTTATCAACTCAGTGCATCCTGTGCTGTAGCTGAGCAGTTTTAAGACATGGTGCTTTTGTACAGAACTAACAGACTTGTGCTGGTTTGAGTCCCCACATGTGAAGAAATTTTCTCATGGAATTCAGACCAGTATGGGACTGGTGTCCACATAGCAGTGTGAGGTATTTGGATAGCTACAATAAGTACTGAGTCCAGGTTGAAAGAATCAGCTATAACAGTTGGGGAAATCGACATACTGATACATGTCATCCCAATACTTGCTGGATCATTGTCAACCTCTGTGATTAACATGTGAATGTGAGGCTAGCTCTGGCTAGTAGGCCATGGACCTTCTAGGTCTGTTACATCATGGAATAAGTTAACTCAGTGCAATTTGAAATTTGAGCGAAGACTTTTGATTTACAATTGCCTGATCAGGTATCTAAATTAAGCTTAAGTGTACTTCCAATAACTAAAGCTGTCTATCCCTTTCCATTAACTTGATAGAATATTAATGTGATTATTATCCTATAATTGCATACACTTAGTTGTTTTAAAGAGTGCAACATGTGTGTTGATGTTTTGAGAATGACTACTACCATTGCAAATATAAAATTGGTAACCACTCTTTATTTTAAAAATGAGTTATAAATTTTGTAGAAGTGGCAGAATTCAAATAACTTTACTTTTACTTTTAGTGAGTTAAATTAGATATCTGGAGTTGGGATTGTATGAATTTTGTACAATATCATGCTATTTTCTGGGAAATAATTATATTATAAAAATTGTAAGTGCTTACTTTAATTTTTTTGTCTCACTGATAATGAATTTGAAAATTTTCACTACCCCTTTAGGCAAAGAAAAAACTAGTCCCTTAAATGCTATTTCCCTAGGAAAACTGTCTATTGGTAAATATGGTCTTAGTAACAATTGATTGAAAGTAGATGAACTGTAGTAAAGTGCACGAATGAAGGCAGTCGTGTTTATGTGAGTTCTGCTCATCTGCAACTAATGCTTTTGGAGAGCCAATTGCCTGCAATTGTATGTTATCGAGGCCAAATTTGTATGTCTGTGATCCTCCTGACCCACCTTCGTTTATGGCGAGAGATATACGTAGGTAAGAGAGAATAGTTCAAGAATTCATGATAATCTTTTTATCATACATTTATTTTATATTTTAATTTTTATACGCATCATCATCCTGCCAGGTATTAGTCCTAGAAGAACTGTTACGGCCTGAGAAAGCGGTTTTCGTGCCAAATTTTTATAAGCATAGTTTATCATCATCATCTGCATTCATGAATTAGGTCTGTTGACCCGTTCCGACTTCAGCCCATCTCTTTCTAGGTCTGCTCACATCTCAGGTGCCTTTAGGTTTGTATTTTGTTATTTGTTTTGGATATCCATCTTCATTCATTCTGTCTGTGTGTTGCTTCCATTTTTGTCTATATGTATCTATTTTATCAGTTATTGCAAATATTTCAAGTTCCTGTCTTATTTCTGTGTTCTTGATTCTGTCTTCCTTAGTGCACCCTTTAACAGATCTCAAAAATTTCATTTCTGCTGCCGTTGTCCTACTTAGATCTTGTTTTTTATGTATCCAGGCTTCTGATCCATAGAGCAGTACCGGTACTGCCAATGTTTTATAAAATTTCAATTGGGTCTCTCTTGTTGTTTTATTATTTAGTGGTCATTTTATCGTACCACATATTCCCTGGAATTTTACTATTTTATTAGTTATATCATTATCATAATTAAATGAAATGTCACATCCTAGATAATTGAGATGGTTAACCTGTTCTATGATTTTGTTTCCTATTACTATTTTGGATCTGATTTCATTTTTCCCTTGGAATGCCATTACCTTAGTTTTTTCTATGGATATTTTGAGATTATATTGTTCACTTTTCATTTCTTCTGCTATTTATTATTGTCGCTAATAAAATAATTCATTCATTACTCTTTGAATATAAATTTTGTAGATAAATTAAAATTTAGATGTACTTATTTAATTAATAGTCACCAACTGATATAAACTCTTCAATAATCCTTCCATATTGTCCCGTGCCATAGCCGAGTGGTTAAGGCAAAAAGCCTTGGTGCAGAGCTACAGGGCTTGCGCTGGTTCGAGTCTCCATGGGGAAAAAAATTTTCTCATGGGATTTCTGCCAGTATGGGACCGGTGTCCACTCAGCATCATGAGGAATTTGGGTAGCTACAATAAGTAGCAGCTCCAGGTTGAGAAAACCAGCTATAACGGCTTGGGGACCTGACATACTGACCACATGTCACCCCTATACTGGCAGGATGATCATCTACCTCTGTGATTAACACATGTAGATGTGAGGCCAGCAGCCGGCTGGTAAGCCAAGGGCCTTTTAGGCCTGTCGTGCCATCGATTTAATCCTTCCATATCTCACTATTTTTAATGTGAATATACTGTAACTATTGAAATGCAGATCACAAACTTAACTCTTCTATGGAGTGTGACATACAAGCTTTTTGGGCTAAAACTGTTGAAGATGCTGTATTTGTTTGAAGTAACTTTGTTTAAAAAAAAATTAATATTTCATAAGGAACTTTTTATTATAATAATGAGTTTTTAAAATAATAGGCCTATGTTATGTCATCATCGTAGATGCTACTAGAGCCATTATGAGCGCTGGTCACTGACAAGATCTTCCTCCATTCATCGCTCCAACGCTTTCCTTCAACATCCTCTTACACTAAGCTTTAAGATTTTCTTCAATTCCATCTAACCATCTCTACTTCAGTCTGCCTATTATTCTAGATCCTTTAGGTTTCAGTAGTGTGTGTTTTTAAAGGAATTGTCCTCTGCCATCCTGATAATATAGCCAACCCATTGTAATCAAGCTATCTCAATGATATATAATTGTGTAAAATAAATGTTTCAGTCGTGTAATCAAAACAGAGTTGGAGCTAGATGTGCTGCGTTATGTGGTCAAGATTTCCTCAGAAGCACACATTCAAGTGATGCGTTCAATTCGTCCAGGAATGATGGAATACCAGGCTGAAGCAGTATTTTGTAATTACGCATACCTTGTGGGTGGTTGCCGTCATGTATCTTATGCCTGCATATGTGGCAGCGGTGAAAATGGATCCATACTGCACTACGGGCATGCTGCTGCTCCCAATAATAAGTTGATTGAAAGTGGAGATATGTGGTGAGTAATATAATCATAATCCCACACCATAAACAGGTGGTTTAAGGGGAGAAGGTACCTTATAAATGGGCAACATTTGAATTTTTGTTTTTTTTTGCTCATATCCATATCTTGAAATATGTTCTATATGAATAATAAATTGGTTTTGTACCACAAACTTATTCAAAGGTCCTAAGTGTGGATTTAAAGGAAAGGCTGCAGAGTAGGACTGTGAGTAATGTAAAACTTTAATAAAATCAATTTCCTGCTATTTTTGTTTTTGCAAGCCTTATGTTCCTTTTCTCTGAAACTATTCATTTCAGAGAAATGAAATTTTCATAGGCTATGTCTGGGGTACTTACGCATAATCTGGCATTTTTTCAACATTTTAATGTTATTATTAAGGGCACCAAAAATTATTTTCCTTTTCAAAATGCACCAAAAAATAGCATTATTTCTTAAAAAATTCTTACTGTTTCTTTTTAATGCTGTGTTCTGGAAAAAATGCAATTTAATTGCCAAATAGTGTATGTTTATGTGAGAAAAAAAATCAATGTTCTACTGTTAACAGTTCTTCTGAAAAGGAATATTAAAATTAGAACATTTAACATGGTGAAGATACAAGGTACCTTCTCCCCTTAAGGCATTTTGCTTTGATGCAGAGCTATGGTACTTGCACTAGTTTGAGTCCGCATGGGGGAAGAAATTTTCTCGTGGACCTTTGGTAAGTATGTGATTGTTGCTCACCCAGCATCATCAAGAATTTGGGTACCTAGGTGAAGTATTGGTTCCAGGTTGAGAAATCCAGCTACGACTGGGGAACCCGATATGCTGACCACATATCACCTCTATACTGGCTGTTTGATCATTCACCTCTATAATTAACACATGTGGATCTGAGACCAGCAGCCAGATAGTAGGCTTGTCGCACCATGGAGTTACAATAAACATACTTACTTTCATATTTAATTTTAGGAAGTTATATTTTGAGGTTATTTTAATTATATTATTTTTAGTCTGGACATCTTACCTCAATCTTAATGTTGATTTGTTCTTAACATGTTTCAAAACAATTCTGTTTTATCGTCAGCTTTCCCAGACTGGTTTTATTTATGTTGCACAACCTGGATATCGATGTCAGCTCCATCCTGTGGTTGTTCATATTTTATACCGATGGAGCGTGACCTTGTTTGGAGGTTCTTTGGCCAACCACAGGATGGAGCTGACATCGACATCCAGGTTGTGCAACATAATGCAACATAAATAAAACCAGTCTGGGAAAGCTGACGATAAAACAGAATTGTTTTGAAACATGTTAAGAACAAATCAATATTAATATTGAGGTATGATGTCCAGACTAAAAATAATATAATACTTACCTTCTTTTGATTCTATGGAAAATGAAGGTTGGAGTTAGACATGTAAAATAATTTAATCCATCCATACTAATTCTGCCCGAAGGCAAGTCCTTCACTGCAATCATAGCATTTTCATGCTATGCTTGCAGCTTTACTAGTGAATTGTAGGTGTGGTAGCTTCCCATTGCTTTCCACACCGGTGAAGGATGATGATGATAATGATAAGGATGATGATAATGATGAGGATGATGATAATGATGAGGATGATGATAATGATGAGGATGATGATAATGATGAGGATGATGATAATGATGAGGATGATGATAATGATGAGGATGATGGTAATGATGAGGATGATGATAATGATAAGGATGACGATGATGATAATGATAAGGATGATGATAATGATAAGGATGATGATGGTCATATGATTTCAGGGACCATTTGGGCCTTAAAGTTTTCCTTACATTTGTCTTACAGGTGAGGAAAAACCCCAATAAAAACCTCACCCAGAAAAACTGCCCCGACCAGGATCGAACCTGGGCCCGCTGCGTGACAAGGCAGCACACTACCTGACAAGGCAGCACGCTACCTCGAGACCACAGCAGTGACTAATAATTTAATATGTTATAGAGATTCAATTAAAAGAGAAAATACATCTAAATTATAGGCTAATTTCACAAAATTTATAATTTTTGAGGTTAGAATCATAGGGTTCTATCTGCCTTTTTTTATTTTTTATTTTTCAGAAGGATGATTTAAAATTACAAGTAAATGTAGGATAAGGTGTGTATAGTATTGATTGACCTGCACAATACTTATACTGCAGCCACTGATTCTCCGGCCTTGAAGTTTTCACGACAGTGTTGCCGATATGGATATTCAGTGGCTGCTTTATGTACGCGGTTAGCAGACATGCAGCTGACAACATCTCTGCAATTTCAAACCTTACTAGCATGCTATAGCTGCATCAAGAGCAGTGATTGATTGTGGCAGACACCTATTCTCACTACAACCATTTCCTTATTGGAAGTAGAGGGTGAATTCTCCCTTTACCCCTCGTATAACCTAAATTTCAGAGCTGGAGATATGTCGGCTGGGGTATAGAGATTATAAACATCATGGACAGAACATGAATTTTAATTATAACCCTTAAGAACCATTTAATATGAAAAGCAAGAAAAATAAAATAAAATGTAGCAGGCAGAACCCTCCAGTTTTAACCTTGAGAGTTGCTGTTTTTAATTCATAATGTGAAATGTTAAGTAGCATATGTACTATAATGAATTCATTTACAGAAACATTTTATTTGAAAAGAAAAATATGTGCCTGAATTGGGTTTTGAACCCAATGTCCCTAGTTATGTACATCAGTGTTCTTAACCACTGAGCTATCAGGCTTCTGATTCAAACATATATTATTTCTCTCCTTTATACAATTCCCGCACACCGAGGCTATGAACTTTTCATTCTACGCACCATATTTATAGTCAGCGAAACGTATTTTTGATCTTACAGTAAGATCGAAAATAAACTTCACTGGCTATAAATGTGGTGTTAATTCTCAATAAAGTCTTCGTGTTAAAGAAGTTACTAGATGGTGTGTAGAAGCAAAAGTTCATAGCCTCAGCTTGTGGGAATTGTATAAAGGAGAGAAATAATATATGTTTGAATTGGAAGCCTGATATCTCAGTGGTTAAGAGCACTTGTCGTACATAACCAGAAACATCGAGTTCGAATCCCGATTCAGGTATATATTTTTCTTATATTATTTTTATTCTGATCATCTTACCTCAATATTAATGTTGATTTGTTCTTGAACATGTTTCAAAACAATTCAGGTATATATTTTTCTTATATTATTTTTAGTCTCAACATTAATATTGAGGTAAGATGATCAGACTAAAAATAATATAATTAAAATAACCTCAAAATATCACTTCCTAATATTAAATATTGTATATTTTTCTCTTTAAATAAAATTTGGTCCCGTGCCGTAGCCGAGTGGTTAAGGCAGGAAGCCTTGGCGCAGAGCTACAGGACTTGCGCTGGTTCGAGTCTCCATGAAGGGAAGAAATTTTCTCATGGTATTTCGGCCAGTATGGGACTGGTGCCCACCCAGCATCGTGAGGCATTTGGGTAGCTACAATAAGTAGCAGTTCCAGCTATAACGGCTGGGGGGCTCGACATGTTGACCACATGTCATCCCCTTAACTGGCTTGATGATCATTTACCTATGTGATTAACACATGTGGATGTGAGGCCAGCAGCCGGCTGGTAGGCTAAGGGCCTTCTAGGCCTGTCATGCCAGGAGTATATAAATAAAATTTGTCTTTTGGTGAGAAGTGATAAATTTAATATAGTATGATCACTTAAGGATGCTTGGAAGTTTGTGGGAACTGATCCATTGTACCCAATAGGTAGGTTACCACAAGTTTGAAGTGCCAGTGAGTTATTAAGTTTAACAATAAATTGTGTAGAGTTTTGTGTGCTGAATAGGACTTCTCTATAGAATAAAGTCTGATTCAGTATTGACTGATCAGCTTTCAATCTGTCTGATTGACTACATTTATTTATTTTGTCACTAATAACACACAATTGATTTAATCACAGTTTGTTTGATATGGGAGCCAACTATGGAGGATATGCAGCAGACATCACTTGTTCATTCCCTGTGAATGGCAAGTTTACGAAAGACCAGGCTTTTATCTACAATGCTGTGTTGGCAGCTAACAAAGCTGTTATGGAAGCTATGAAACCAGGTGTGTACTTGATTATCATAAGTAATGCCACGAGTGATTTCCAAATTATCGATAAATTATCTAGAGAATTTGGAAATCAAGAGTGGCATTTGTTAGGACTATATAACAAATAAAATTAAGCTGTATACTCACAAATCATTATTTAACTATAGTTATTTTAAAATATTTACATATTTAATGTAAATGGCAATGTTTGGAAACAAATGAGAAACCATTTGTATGCTTCATTTGCTTCTTTTGTTTGATCACTCCAACCAGATCATAATATTACTTATTGCCAAAAGATCGCAATGTTGTAAGAATGCACCCTATTGGAGAAATTTATAACCAACGTTATACGTATTAATTAATTTCTGATGTCCTATGATGTAAATATGTCAATTATATTTTTCTGCGTCATTTCTTGGAAAATAATTTGTTTAAGAAAGTGCAAACAATGGTTTCTTTTTTTTTTGTGGTATAATCAATTGTTACAAATGTTTTTATATTATCTCTTGTATGCGCTACGTGTTGACATTCATGCACTATATATACAATCTGGTAGCCGTATTTCTTGGAGAATCAGTCACTGCAAAATAATGTTATGACCTATTCAGAATGTTAAAACTGAGGTGCTTTCTTTATTATGATAAACTTTAGTTGGTAAATTTTAGGCAAAACACGACTGTGATTGGTTGTAAATCAAAAATCATTGAAATGTGATTGGTCATTGACTCCCATTTGGGGCAGGAGTTAAATAGTCATTGAAATTGTATACAATCATTCACTCATTCTCACTCTTTCTCTCTCTGGCTTGTGGAAACCTAGGTTCAGTGCCACTTCCTGTATTCAGCCTATTGAATCTCTTCTTTCTCTGATATCCATTTCCCCATTTAATTCTACTTTTGGATAAAGATGCAACCAGCAAAAAGATATGTGGTCTAGAGAAGTATTGTCTCATGCCATAGCTGAATGGTTAAGATTGGTGCAGAGCTACAGGACTTGTGCTGGTTTGAGTCTCTATGGGAAAAGAATTTCATGGAATCTCATGGAATTTCGGCCAGAATGGGACCGGTGCCCACCCAGCATTGTGAGGCATTTGAGTAGCTACTATAAGTAGTAGCTTCATGTTGAGAAAACCAGCTATAATGATTGGGAGACCTGACAAATTGTGACCACATGTCACCCCTACACTGACTGGATGATCGTCTACTTCTGTGATGAACACATGTGGATGTGAGGCCAGCAGCCGGATGGTAGGCCAAGGGTCTTCTAGGCCTGTCATACCATGGAGTTATAGAGAAGTAATACATTTAATATGTAAGATTGAAATAAATGTCTTCTTATTAATAAAGCTGCAGATGGTGTGCAGAATGAAAAGTCCATAGCCTCGACATGTGAGAATTCATATAAAGGAGAGAATTAATGTGTGTTTGAATCAGAAGCCTGGTAGCTCAGCGGTCAGAGCACTGGTATACATAACCAGAGACATTGGGTTCAAGTCCTGATTCAGGTGTATACAGGGTGAGTCAGGAGGAAAGGTACATGCTTTGAGGGGTGATAGGTCTGGTGACTCTGAACAAAAAACTTCTAATATACAAATGGCCTTTTCTTAACCGTTTCAGGGTAATTTAATGAAAACAACGAGAAACTGGAAAAGTGCAGGTTACAGTAAATGAAGATTCTGTTATCTTAAGTTTCCTCAACAAAAATATGTTTAAACTCTCCACCCCAACTTCAATGCATTTTGCTGCTCTTGTAGACAACTGTTGTGTTGCTGATCTGAGCTCATTCGTACATTCCTTTACTTGAGCACAAGCATGAGTGAGAAGAACCTCTTTTGTGTCCACTCAGTGCTTGTAGACTTCGCTCTTAAGCCAACCCCACAAACAGTAATCTAATGGGGAAAGACCTCAGTGGCCAAGCAATAAATCCACCGCAACCGAACCAACACCTGGGATATGTTTTGTTATGGTGCCGTTTCACTGGCCGTACAGAATGTGCACAAGCTCCATCATGCTGAAAGTACATACGAGCTTGTGTTGCCAAAGGGATATCCTTAAAGAATTCTGGTAACACATTTTCAAGGAATCGGTTGCGATAGCGTTGGCTATCAGCCTTCGGATGAAAGGAAAATTAATTGTATAAGTAGAAAGAAATTTGATGATCCTGTCAGAAGATTGAATGGCGTAACGGTTATTGCACTGACGTACAGAATCAGGGATCCAGGGTTTGACTCCCAGTTTGAATGTAATTTTTCTTTCTAAAATAAAACAGATTTATTTATTTTGTTTGCCCATTTCACATGTCCCATTCTTCTCCACATCCATATTCTAATGCTTCCAGTCTTCTCTTCATCACATAATAATACTCTGCTTCATGCATTGCTACTCCCCATACAAATCACTTCTGTAGTCCTTTCTTTAATTATTTTTTCCCAAAAGTCCAGAGAAAGATCATTTTTCTGTTAAAAGCTTTACAATTTTATTTTAATTAAAATTTTTAAATAAGTTATTATTTTAGATCTTTAGTTGATTTTGTAAGTTAATAATTTTTACCCATAAATTCAGGAGTCGGTTCAGATTTATGTTTTTTTTTCTTTATATTTGTAATGTAAGTGAGATAAGCATAAATAATTTTAACTGGTTTTTGTGCATTTTGTGATTCCAGGCGTATCTTGGGTTGATATGCACAAATTGGCTAACAGAGTTATGCTTGGTGCTCTACGTGATGGTGGTCTTTTGATTGGAGATGTTGATGAAATGATGGAGGTAATGTTAATTTCTAAATTCTTGGATGGGTGGTTTCTATGAGGTGTTCCAAGTCTGTGCAAATACCAGTTTCCAAATAACTTACTCCTTCCTTATTAAGATTAAAAAAAGTGTTTTAATCTAAATGAGCTCTTAAAAAATTACTTGTTGTGAATCTCTCCGAGATAGATAAAAGTTAAAATATAAAGTTAGTATTTGAGATCTGTCAACCTCAGCAAGATGAAATGCTGTAAAATATTTAGGAGGCCTTTTTGGAAACATGTTCCATCTTCTGCATATGGAATGGTATTAACTGTTGCTTGTCAGAATTGTGTATAGAGGACTCAGGTCACCAGGTGTGTTCTCATTCCCTTTAGTAGAGAAAATTTGCAGACACACTCTTGAGTGAAAGACTTAAATCATCTGACAGAGAAAATAAAAAAAAGACAAATTCTTCAAAACAACATCCAAAATGTTTTTATTCTCATATTCTTGATTACTACAAATGTAGCTCAATGGTGGGACAGAAAGTACAGAAGGTGAATCCCTTTACATAATGAACAAGTAAAGCCGAACAGGTAAAATTCATCGGAAAACATTTTTTCGTCTTTGGCCAAAGAATTTCATCAGTCGGAGTTATGGCTGAGGATGAATGTGATTGTGTTTGAAACCACAGTACCGTAGAAAACATGAATTCTATGAGGTGAGTTGTTTAAAAAAATGTTTTCCGATGAATTTCAATGATTATACCTCATAATGTTAACTTCCCAACATTAATTTAACAGAACAGGTAAATTTTGAACATGTAGAATATTGATGTTTTCATTATTAATTTAACACATCTCATTGAAGGATAAATTAAATTTGAAGAGAAAAATTCTCACCCAAACTGGGACCCGAACCCAGGACCTTTGGTTTATCATACCAATGTTCTTACCAACTGAGCTACCGGGGCGAGTTCCAATCTAGATGCAAATTTTTCTCTTATATACATTGTAATTCCCGTGCACCAAATGCTTGATGTAGAAGCCCTACTGGCTTTTAAAAGTATAGTTTAAATTCCCAATAAAGTCTTCTTAATTAAGAAGCATCTCTCTTCAAGCATGACAGGCCTAGAAGGCCCTTGGCCTACCAGCTGGCTGCTGGTCTCAGGTAGACGATCATCGAGCCAGTGTAGGGGCGACATGTGGTCAGCATGTCGGGTCCCCCAGCCATTATAGCTGGTCTTCACAACCTGGAGTTGCTATTGCAGCTACCCAAATGCCTCACGATGCTGGGTGGGCACCGGTCCCATACTGGCCGAAATTCCATGGGAAAATTTCTTCCCTCATGGGGACTCGAACCAGTTCAAGTGCCGTAGTTCTGCGCCAAGGCTTCTTGCCATAACCACTTGGCTATGGCGCAGGTCTTAATTAAGAAGCTGCCATTTGCAAAGATGAAGCCACAGCTTCAAGCATTTAGTGCGCTGGAATTACAACGTATATAAGAGAAAAATTTATGTCTAGATTGGAACTCGCCCCGGTAGCTCAGTTGGTAAGAGCATTGTATGGTAAACCAAAGGTCCCGGTCTGGGCGAGAATTTTTCTCTTCAAATTTAATAGGATATTTTGTTGTAATATTTTAAATTTAATGCTTTCCAATACTGGACATGTAGAATATTAATGATAAACATTATAATAGGTTTAATTTATTTAATATTTGTAGGAAATAATACTATGAGGTTTCTTTTAATTATTATGAGTTAGTTATTTTGACTCACCTCATATCTTTTTTGATATTCTGCAGACTATAGTTTCATCACATCTATGCGACATTTCAATGCATTCTATCTGTTAACTTAAAAATGCAGGTTAAAATGCATTGACAATGTCACATAGATGCGACGAAACTATAGTCTGCAGAATATAAAAAAATATATGAGATGAGTCAAAATAACTAACTCATAATAATTATAATAGGTTATATTTTTATAAGTGAAGAAAATTTTAAGAAGGAATTCAATCACATTTTAAACATTACTATGTCAAATGGTTTTGGAAAGGAGATAATAATAAATAAGTTAAAGAGATTCAAACAACAAAAATACTTAAAGAATACACCACCCTACAACCTGATTCAAAAGAAAAACATTTCAAGAAAATTACTTACCATCCTGAAACACACAGAAAATTAAAAAAAAAATTTAACAAATTTGATATTACATTAGCACCGATTAACAAATTTAGCCTGGATAATCTACTAATAACTAATAAGAAAGTTAATGTTCCAAATAGTAAAAAAATCTGGAATTTACGAAATCAGTTGCAATGACTGTAATAAAGTATTTATAGGGAAAATTAAAAGGAATTTGTACAAAAGAACACTTTAGAAATATTAAAAATGGTGAAATTGAAAAATCGGCAATTGCAGCTCATAGTTTGCTAGAAAATCATAAAATCGGAGAAGACACTAAACTTTTGAAACATTTGGAGAAACCTATGGAATTAACAATTTGGGAAAATATATACATTCAGAAGAATAAATATAAAGCAATGAATTTCGATATCCCCGATGAGAATAATCGAATCTCCAAGTTCATAAAATCTACACCAGATGGCAGTTCAGAAGATGATGTTAACGACAAAATTTGACTGAAGTTGGAAGTAATACTATACTTTTGAAACCGATATTGTGAAGACACGCAACTTTGTGAGGTGAGATGTTTAAATATTTTCTCCAACTCATCTATTAATAAGGTTATATTTAATTCTAAGTGCAACTACAGTTATCTGTTTAATATTTAAAGAAAGTAACACTATGAGGGTTGTCTGTGATAAATTCTAAATAAATTGAAGATGCATTGAAAGTACTCAACCTTCAAGATGAATCTGTAAAATTTACTATGGAATTAGAAAAGAATAACCAAATCCCATTTTTGGACCTCTACATAATAAGGAATGAACTACAAGAAAACATTGAATTCAATATACATAGGAAGGATACTCATACACTCAATTATATAAAGTCTTCAGGTTTCAATCATATTGTGCATAAACATGCAATTTTCAACAGTTTGATATATAGATTATTAAATGTTCCATTAAATGAAGAAGATTTTAAGAAAATACAATCACATTTTGAACATAGCCAATTTAAATGGTTTTGGAAAAGAAATAATTATAAATAAATTAAAGAAATTCAGACAACAAAAAAGATTAAAAGAATACACTATCCTGCAATCTGATTCAAAGAAAGGAAAACAATTTAAGAAAATTGCTTATCATCCTGAAATACATAAACATATTTAAAAAAATTTTCAAGAAATTCAATATTACATTGGCACCGATAAATAAATTTAGCCTTGGTATTAATAAGCAATAAGAAATTGAACACTCCAGATAGCAAAAAATCTGGAATTAATCAAATTAATTGTAAGGACTGCAATAAAGTATACATAGGAAAAAGAAAAATTAATTTGGACACTCGCACAAAGGAACACTTTAGAAATATTAAAAATGGTGAAATTGAAAAATCAGCTATTGCAGCACATAGTTTGTTGGAGAATCATAAAATTGAAAAAAGAGGCCCAACTTTTAAAACATTTGGAAAAACCTTTAGAATTGACAATTTGGGAGATGATATATATTCAGAAAAACAAATTTAGATCCATGAATTTTGAGATTCCTGATGAACATGACCTCATCTTGAAGTTCATCACAGCAACACCAAATGGCAACATTATTGATGGAGATTCTAATGAAAATCCGGTAGTCATAATGTCAGTTGGAAATGAGAGAGATAATTTCTCTTGAAAACTAGTTCCCATGTTTAAAGAAACATAAAATATGAGGTAAGATGTAAAAAATGATTAATTAATTTATGAAAGGCTAAATTACTGAAACAGATAAATCTAAGGAATGTAGATAGGAAATAACACTATGAGGTTTTTTAATATTGTTTATTTTTTATTATTTCACTCACCTCATACTTCATATTAATTCATAATAAGATAGAAGGCCGTTGGACGTCAGTTGTGAACATGACACAGCATTGAGAATGTCACAAAAGATGTGAAGAAACACTGGGTCTGCTATGAATTATGAAGTATGAGGTGAGTGATATAATAAAAAATAAACAAATCTAAGGAACTCACAATTTGGGTGAAAATTTACATCGACAAGAATGATTTGTTGCCTTCATAATTTTTTTTCATTTTTGTTGGTTATAATTAATCTATTCAGGCTGTAATTATTTTTTGATGCTAATTTAATGTTAAGTTTGCTGAAAATTTTTTGAAACTTATTAAATGCTAAAGGATTGTATGTAAATTTTCTGAATTTTTTACCAATTTCTTCATCTGTCTGAAGAGTACTTTAATTTATCACTTTTTGTTTTTTGAACCTATTTATTTTCTTATGAATCATCTTTTCCTCAAAACCATTCTCTTTTGCTTTCTTTAATATGTGTTTTTTTTCTCCTGCTCATAGGGACGTTCACAAGTCTGTACGCTAAACTATTGTCCGAGTGTTAATTTTTCTTTCTAAAATAAAAACCAAGTCCAATTTTGGAATATGTTAACTTAAAAATAACATCAAATTAAAGAAGCTTTATCGCTTAAAATAATGTATAAATTCTCAATAAAATACTTTGAATACAAATTGTTAGATGGCGTTGTTGGTTGAGACTGCTACCGGCCTTCTGATGAAAGAGAATTGTATAAGTGGAAAGAATTGTTGACGTTTGTATTGGAGTTCAGATAGTGTAATAGGTATCATACTGACGTGCAGAGTCAGAGATCCGGGGTTCGAATCCCATTCTGAGCATTCATTTTTCTTTCTAAAATATTACTGGCTGTTTATGTGCAATTTGGTTGAAACCTATTGTTTTAATATAATTATCATAAGTAATGCCACGAGTGATTTCCAAATTATCGATAAATTCACGACTCACGAAGTGAGGAGTGAATTTATCTAGAGAATTTGGAAATCAAGAGTGGCATTTGTTAGGACTATTTAACGAATAAAATTAAGCTGTTTACTCACAAATCATTATTTAACTATAGTTATTTCAAAATATTTATATATTTAATGTAAACGGCGATGTTTGAAAACAAATGAGAAACGATAGGTACGCTTCTACTGCTTCTTTTGTTTATCACTGCAACCAGATCATACTATTTATTGCCAAAGGAACGCAATATTGTAAGAATGCTCTCTAGTGGAGAAAAAATGAAACACATCAATCTGTATATTAATTCATTTTTGATGTCGTATGATGTAAATATGACAATTATATTTTTCTCGATTATTACCTGGGAAAAAATACATTTAAGAAAGTGCAAACAGTGGTTTCTTTTTTTGGTGGTATAATCAATTGCTACAAATGTTGACATGTAAGCACTATTATATACAATCTGGTAGCCGTATTTGTTATAGGCTCAGTCACTGCAAAATAACGGTCAGACCTGTTCAGAATATTAAAAAGGAGGAGCTTTGTTTAATATATGATAATCCTAACACTGATAAATATTTCGTGAAACACGACTCTGATTGGTTGTAAAACAGAAATCATTGAAACGTGATTGGTCATTGACTCCCATTTGGGGCATGAGTTAAATAGTCAGAGTAAATTCCAAATTCTATTTTCCTTTTTCCTTCATTTCTGATCAATTTAAGGTCTAAAAATGGTATTCTTTGTTATTCTCAACTTCCATAGTAAACTTTATTAAGTTATGTAGATAGGAAATAACACTATGAGGTTTTTTAATATTGTTTATTTTTTATTTCACTCACCTCATACTTCATAACTCCTCACAAACCCAGGGTTTCGTCACATAATTTGTGACATAATCAATGCTGTGTCACGTTCACAATGTTGTATGTTGTGAACGTGACACAGCATTGAGAATGTCACAAATGATGTGACGAAACCCTGGGTTTGCGAGGAGTTATGAAGTATGAGGTGAGTGAAATAAAAAATAAACAATATTCCATAGTAAATTTGTTTTATTATGAATATTCAAAAGTTTAACAGCATCTTCCAAGTGTTTGTGATTGACTATTGCTATGATATCATCCACATAACCTATACCAATATTTAAAAATCAAAGGGTGTTCATAATAGAATAAAATCTCATTACTTTTTATTTGGTTTGATATAATATTTACATTGAATAAAACTTTGATACAGATTGAAAAAATGGATCATCATTAGTTAGCATCTTGATATACAAAAAAAAGTCAGAGGCATTTGAGAGAATGTGATAGGAATTTATATGACAAAATAGTAAATTTATATCCAAATATTATCTTTAAAATCAAAGTAATAATAATATAAACTTTAAAATTTTTAGGCTGGCTTGGGAGCTGTATTCCAGCCCCATGGTTTGGGACACTTGATGGGTTTAGATGTTCATGATGTTGGTGGATATTTGAAAGGAACACCTACGCGTCCTAAAGAACCAGGAGTGAACAAATTGCGTACAGCAAGAACCTTGGAAGCTGGAATGGTCCTTACTGTGGAGCCTGGATGCTATTTCATTGATATGGTAAATACATTTTTTTAAGCTTAATTAAAGATTCCATAGTAGAAGTATCTATGTATGTCCATGGCATTATGGTCCATGTAGGGCCAAGTCTGCTATACTATCAAAGCCCATTCTCTTCTATCTTGCTCTTTCTTCTCCGTCCTCTTATTCCTAACTCCCTCTTATCCTCCTCTGTGTTCTCCAACCATTTCTTTCTCCATCTTCCCATGCATCTTCTTCTACCTGGTTTTCCTTTGCTTATTTTTTGGAGTATGGATCTCTCCTCACTTTTTTCTGTGTGTCCTGCCCATGTCTTGTAATTGTAATTGTTCCTATAATTTGACGACTTCCATACAATTCGTAGAGTTGTCTGGTAGTTATAATTTTTCACTCTCCATTTTCATATTTAGGTCCATAAATCCTTCGTGATATCTTCCTTTTCCATGCTGCAATTTTAAGTTCAACACTCCTTAATCAAGTTTTTATTCTGTATGTTACCATTGGTTTAATTACTGTTGTAAATATTTTCTTCATACCATTTGTTGAAGGTTTCTTGGATTTCAAAAGGAGGAGTAAAGCCCAGTAACATCTATTACCCATTTGTAGTCTTTCATTTATTTCTTCTTCTATTGTATTCTTCTTCTTCCTTACAAGTATTAGGCCAAGGCCTGTTACGATCCTATAGAAAATTTTCCCTCCAGCGTCTTCCGGAAAATTCTCATATAAGACTTGAAAGCATAATAATAGTCCCTTCGATTGGTTGCTGGCCAAAGGAAGGCAAGACCAGTGATGGGGCTGCGATCTTATAGCCTCTGGTCAGGCTTTTCTGGAGAAGAAAAGAAAATAAAGGAAAGAAGAAATGGAAGAAAGGAAAGACTCCCTAGCCCTCGGATGCCCTAATAGCGTAGGGGTCAAAAAAACAAGAGTTAACCAAGAGAGGTTAGATAGTAAAGTTAAAAGAGTGCAAAACACAAGTAAGTGGAAGAAATGTTTTGCTCAGCTTGGGCACCTTATCCCCTAGATGAGGACCCACTTTCTGTAATTTAGGGTGTCCATAATACTTTCATTGTAAAAGGGGACATGTACAAAAAATTAAAGGAAAACCTGGGATATTTTAAAAAAAGTAGGACATTAACAAATAAAAAAGACAGTCATTTTCTTTTTACCACGACACTGTTGTCAATACAGATTTATAAGAACTAATCATTCTTAGGAAAATTTTTGGACCAAAGAGAGATGAACAGACAGGTGAATGGAGAAGACTACATAACAATGAACTACATGGTCTTTATAGGAAGCCAGATATAATAAGAACAGTTAAGTCTCGTAGACTGCGATGGGCAGGACATGTTGCACGTATGGGGAATGAAAGACGTGCATGGAAACTTCTTGTAGGAAAGCCAGAAGGAAAACACCCAGTTGGTAGACCAAGAATGAGGTGGGAGAACAACATTAACTATGATTTGAGGGAAGTAGATTATACAGGGAATGATTGGAAAACATTAGCTCAGGATAGGGATGTATGGAGAGCTTATGTCCGCGCGGCCATGAACCTATGGGTTCGATAGTGCCAGTGAGTAAGTAAGTAATCATTCACAAATCAAAAACCACGTAGACATTGTTTATTACGTTTAAAATATTTATTTATCACTGCAGGGGTATAAAAATCCACTAACTAAATGTCTTTCATTGAAGAAGTAGATAGCTTTGTCCCACGTTGTGGCGATGTTTTGAAGAAATAATTCTCTTCATGCCCGATGTTGTAGTAACATTTTGAAGAAGGATTTATGTCCCAAAAAAAAAAGAATTACTGGTTCAGGTTGGGTTTCATTTTCGGTAGAGCTGGATTCTCTTCTTAGGGTCGGTAGTGGGTACACTGGATAGGAAAACACTTTAAAAGTCACTAAAAACTGTTTCTTGTAGAAATAATTTCACATTTATTCACTTCTTAAAGTCCCCAGCAGACTAAGTAAATGTAGGTGGTATTATTCTTCACTGTCAATTAAAAAATAAATTATTTTCTTTTCTTGAATCAATTATTATTCTTGTATTAAATATTACATTTTATCAGGAGATCTCTTCTTGCTTCTATCTTTGTTGAAAGTTGTATGCAGAATGACTAGTGTAATTCTTTTATAATTTTAAGACCATTATTACATCACATGATGTTATATTTAAATTCTATTGGTTAATAGTTCTTTAAATATAAGGTTTAAATTGATTTGTTAAATACGAAAGTTAATTGTTTTAACATCCAATCAGAGTTTAGTTTACTTTCATTTAAGAATATGAAGTTAGGCAGGTGTTCTTATTACAGTTATAACAGAAGGATTTATAATTTCGACAACAATGACTTAAAACAATTTTTAAAAGCATTATTTACAAAAACTGTTATGTAGTGCAATTTCTTTAATTGTTACTGAGACATTTTTATTCAACAATAACCAACAGTGAATTATTTAGATGTTTTTATTTACTTAAGTTATATTTAAATATTAAGAGAATTTTAAAATACAAAATTATTAACTTTAACTTTTATATTCATTATGATATTAAAAATCTGCTTTATCATCCAAGTTAAAATTGTATTTCTCCACCGCCAAAGTGCCAGAATCAGCGACATTGGCTGCACTGACCATGGATTGACAATTTGAAAAATGTACCTGTCACCAATATATGAGAGTAAAAAACAAAGATTATAGTGGTCATACAACTGGTGCTTTCTAACGTTCATATTTATAATTACATAGTAAAGAACAAAACGAAAGTCGCCATTCATAAATACATTGACAAAGCATCCCAAAAGCGGGACATTTGAGCATCCCCAAGAAAACTTTCGGGATAGTGGGACATTTTCCAAAAAAACAGGATTGTCCCGGGAAAAACAGGACAAATGGACACCCTACTGTAATTACATAATACAAGTATAACTGCATGTTACTACCTTTGTCACAGGTGTTCATGTGCTGCTACACATTTGTAAAAAAATATTTTAATCTTTATTGAGAGTATTTTTGTCATTGGTGTTCTTATACTGCTACACATTTCAAAATCAGTTTTAATTTTCGTCTAGTCTTGATGAAGATTTATGTATGTTTAGATATGTGTAGCAGTTTTTGATTTTCTAATTCTAGTCTTAATATTACTTCCTAGGTGCTATGTGCTTTCTTGGCACATCACAAAAATATATGTAGATGTTGTGAAACGTTAATTTCATACTTATTTATAATTCTGGTTTTCAGCTATTGGATGAAGCATTAGCAAACCCAGAAAAGGCCAAGTTTATAGATGCTAAAGCACTTCGACGCTTCCGTAATTTTGGTGGAGTGCGTATTGAAGATGATGTGGTTGTAACAGAAAATGGCATGGAGAACCTAACTAAAGTTCCACGCACGTAAGTTCAATTTTTTTATTAAATACTATAAGCATTCTTTTAAAGTTGCACTTTCTTTGATACCTTATCACAATAAGCAGACTATATATATATATATATGCCTCCACTGATTTTACCCATTTTCTCGTCATCACCGTCCTTCACAAAACCTATCTATACTTCATGAACACAGACACTCATTGCTTTTGAATTCCTTTTTTACACAGTACAAATATAAATCATCCTTTGTAACATGATCTGCTAGAGTAGTGACAAGTTAAAACTGTACAACATTAATAACACCTACAGTATTATCCCTCTTTTACACCTTTCAAGGGATCAGAGAAAAAGTGGTGTAAATTAGGGGAAAGTGTAAATTGTGGGAAACGAGGAGGAGCTAAAAAATGTTAACTCCCATATTCTATAACAGCTCTAGAACATGCAAAAATAAAGCACTGACTGGGATAATATACAGTATTGTCTAAATGTAATGTTTGTTAAATTAATATTAAGAAGCTAAAGCTATTGCTGTGATTGAAATAAGTAAATTAATGAACACAACTAAACTATTGTAATCAATGGCATTGTTTAGAACGTAATGTTTCTTTTAATTTAAAATAAAATTCTTTACACCTCACCTCATATCCTTTCTTTTATTTATTTAGAAGACAGGATAAGAGGTGAGGTCTAAAGAATTTTATTTTAAATTAAACCTCATAGTGATATTCCTATAATAGTTCAATGTGTGTTTTGAACTGCTGTAAACATAAAATTAATTTAATAAATGAGTTGGAGAAAATATTTAACATCTCACCTCACAAAGTTGGGTGTTGCAACTTTGTGAGGTAAGATGTTAAGACATTTTCTCCAACTCATTTATTAATGTAAATACCTCATAGTGTTTCCTCCCACTGTAATTTTAATTAAATAAAATTACTTTCTTTTACTTTCTCTATTTCAAAAATGAATAACAAGGAGAGCTGCAGCAAGCAGCACTATGAATCTTTAATTGAGAGATTAAAATAGTTTTACTTTGTCTTAGTAGTACATAGGTTGAATATCAGAAATGTTTGAAGCACTGAGCCAGCTTCGTTGGCTTATAGAACCATATATCGATTGAACAAAAGTGAAATAATTGATCAAATAAGTCAAATATCTTCCATCTTTAACGCTGAAGATCAATGTGATGTGACGTTAATTGTGAGAATATAAAATTGCAGAAACATAAAATCAGGAATTTTAATACATTGTGAATATAGGGAAACTGAGGGACCTTTAAGAAATGTTGTAAAAGGCGGGAAAACATTAAAGTGGGGTAATACTGTACCTGTGAAGTGCAAAACACATCCTTATCGTCTATGGTGCCACAACTTATTTCTGAGTCTGGGCCTTGTCAAGAACCTTCCACCATCTGTCCTGATCCAGTCCAATCCTTCAAGTTTTTCATTCCAAATGATGCACTATTCCCATTCACTCCATCCATCCATCCATCACAGTCTCAGCCTTTCTTTCTCCCTCTGGCCACCCAGTTCTAATGCCATTACTTTCTTTGGAATTTAAGTGCAGAAACCAATGAATAAAAAATTGGCATATCTATATGCGGAGAATCCGTTAAGAATGCTCATAAATTCAAGGAGCTCTTACCTTCCATCCATTAGGTTAGTTATTGTGAGATGCACTTCTACAATGCTACAATTAATGTTCTAAAATGTGTACTTAACATCCTCATATTCTTCACTGAAAAGTTTTTAATTTTACTTCAACAGTTGTAACAAAGTATGAATTCATGAACCACTCTCATACCATTTCTTGCAGCTCTTATGTTCTCTTTAAGTTCATTTATTGAATTTATATAATAAATTTGGGAATTTTTAACATTATGAGGTTTTATTAATAAGAATTAATTGAATCGTGAATTCTTCTTACCTCATACTTCTATGTTTTTTTAAACACAGCACTGAGTATCAGCGACCATTGTCACCATCCTCAGCTGTTTTCATGACTGTCAATTTTTTCTGTTGCCAGTAACTATGGCAGTTTGGATAGTTACCGGCAAAAGAAAAAAATTGAGTCATGAAAACAGCTGAGGATGGTGACAATGGTCGCTGATACTGCAGTGCTGTGTTTAAAAAAACAAAGAAGTATGAGGTAAGAAGAGTTCATGTTTAATTTAATTCTAATTCATTTATTGAGTTTGTTTTTTTTTATAAACATGATTTTTGACTCCATAAATAACAATTGTTTGTCCTTAGAATTGACTTAGAAAGGAACTCTTAACCATGATGATCTTGAAGAAGATTTCCAGGCTGTAGGCCGTGGTCTTGAGGCTTGAAATTTCCCGATGTTTCGCCAGAGACTGCGTCTGGCATCCTCAAGGGTTGTCTTGAGACCTGGCAATTTTGTCCACTGTCTGTCCTATTTATATTTTTCACCGTGATGTGTTTTCTGTGCGGTCTGTTTCTTCATACGTTATATCTGCCTTCTGATTGGTCAGCGGTTGGGACTTCCATTGCTCCAATGAGGTTGCTGTTTGATGGTCTAGTAGACACATTGCGGTGAATGGTATAAATAGGACAGATAGTGGACAAAATTGCCAGTCTCAAGACAACCCTTGAGGATGCCAGACGCAGTCTCTGGTGAAACATCGAGGAACTTCAAGCCTCAAAACCACGGCCTACAGCCCGGAAATCTTCTTCAAGATCATCATAGCAACTCTGGCCGTGAAAATCTAAGTCAATACAGAACTCTTAACCATTTCATATGCCATAACCTACTTTGAAATTTCTCCCAGAGAAGCGTTGTGATGTACCAAGGCCGTGTCCAAAACATTATCTGTTGTTTTTAACTGCAAGGCACAGAAATCGAACCTAGAATCTAGCAATGGCAACCCACTGTATGGAGTAGATAGTCCCCCTTTTTTTTTTTTTTCGATATTTTTATTTGAATTAACATTTTCCAATCCTGGAAAATTAGATAGTTCCCTGTTTGAGTAAGAGCATAGTGAAGTGAGGCAGAATGCAGCGCAGATGGCAGTTAGTGCGGGTTATTCAATCTACCAATTTGGGAGTTATATTACTTCCCTATAGTTTAAATGAGAGATTTGATGCTGGATTTTAGTGTCTTGCAGTTAAAAATAGCAGATCATTTTTTGGACATGACCTTGGTACATCACAATGTTTCTCTGGAAGAAATTTGAAGGTAGGCTTCGGAATGCAATGGTTGACGGTTCCCTTGTTAGATGCAGACCAGAAATTCTTATTTATTATTCATACTTTGAACATATGATGCAGTTTCATCTGTAACCATGTCAGAGACAAGTGTACCGGTACGTATCTCATAGTAACAAATTCATTGGTTGGTAGGGACTAGGTCATGTGAACTTTCAATCCTTAATTGGATTTTATTTTTACACAAGTACTTACTTTTGTAATTGAGTTATTTTTAACAAGATGATCTGATTGATTGACCATGTTTTTCTAGGGTTGAGGAGATTGAAGCTGTAATGGCTAATAAAGTACAGCTGGAGCCACCTGCACCATTTGCATCAAAATACTGAAGATGAATTAAAGACTGGAATAATTTTCAAGTATTAAAACATGTAAATCATGATGAAATTACTTTCTTACAAATATGTATTCTGAAATTTATTAGTATATTATGGGAATATTATGGTATGGAATGAAGGCATACATATTCTGATTGATCAACTAATAGGGCACTACCTTTATATTGACTGATGAATTAATACATACATTTTGTGGTATATTGTATTTTTATATTGTTAAGCTTTTAAGGAGTATAATAAAATATGATTATATAGCAGATTTTGTATATTTTATTTTTTAATCTTTAAGTGGAAGATACATTACTGCTCCTTCATGTGATTCTAAAAAATTTTATATTTTCATCCATAGTAATTCTGTCCGAGGACAGGTCTTTCACTGTAATCATAGCATTTTCATGTTATGCTTTGCAGCTTTACTAGGGAATTATAGGTGTGTTAGCTTCCCTTTGCTTTCCACACCAGTGAAGGATGATGATGATAAGGATGATGATGATGATGGCCAGATGATTTTTGGGGACCGTTGGGCCCTAAGCTTCCTGACATTTGTCTTACAGGTGAGGAAAAACCCCAAAAAATACCTCGCCCAGGAGTCCTGTCCCGACCGGGAATCGAACCTAAGCACGCTACCATGAGACCACAGCGGTGGACATTATTCAGGGTGTCCCAAAATTAGACTGACAAACTTTGAGAGCTGATAGATAACATTATTTTAAACACTTTTTGTTAAGGAAGGTTTTTTGCTGCGGTGCTTCGTTTAAGGGCTGGACGAGTTAATGTCATTACTGTCTCCCACCCAGTTTGTTTAGATATGTAATTTACATTTGTGTACAGTATGCATCTTTTAAAGGAAACACACACAAGAAACAAAACAAAGACACTTCAATTCGGTTAGCATGTTTACTTCCTGAGCTCATCGTTGTGTTTCCTTGACATTGTGCGTTAGTTTGCTGAAATGGCTGCTGCATACTAGTTTATTTATGACATGGAAAGATACATGTGGAATGAGATGACGGACATGCTGTCAGTGTATGGAAAAGCTGGTTTGGATCATGCGGCTGTAAGGCTTTACCAAGAATAATTCCAAAATCGAAGAATTCTTCATCACTTTACATTTGCCAGCATTGAACGTAGACTACGTGAAAGAGGCTCCTATGGATAGACGAGCAGAAGGCCAAGGAGGGCCACATTCTGTACGGACTTCTGAGAACAAGGAAGATGTGTTGCGGTGCATTGAGAACAATCCTGCAGCTAGTACTCGCACCATCGCTCGACAATTGCACCTAAGTCATAGCACTGTGGTAAGAATTTTGCAGGAAATGTTGTTGCACCCTTTTCACCTTGAAAAGGTCCATGCAATGAGGCCTCAAGACTATCCTCTGCGACAGCAATTTTGTCAGTGATATCTGGACAAAATTGAAAATGATGTACTGTTCGCATCACATGTAATGTTCACAGATGAAGCATGTTTCACATGTGAGCAGTTATTTAACAGTCGGAATTCACATGTTTGGGCCTTCGAAAATCCCCATGCTACATTTCAGAGGTCACATCAAATGAGATTTGGTGTTAATGTGTGGGCTGGTATTGTGGATAACTTCTTAATAGGACCATACATTTTTCTTATGGCTACATACGGCAATCACTGGATAGGCAGAGGTGGACCCATTGCCTGGTTGGCACGCTCCCCTGACTTGACTTCTTTTTGTGGGGGCACATGAAGACTATCATGTATGAAACATCTGTTGAATCTGAAGAGGACCTTGTGGCATGAATAAACTGCACAGCTGGCGAAATCAGAGAAATGGCTGGTGTGTTTGTGAGAGTGTGGCAGAATATGGCACGCTGATGCACTCTTTGTGTTAATTGCAATGGGAGTGCATTCTGTTGCTTTGAATAGTAAAGTTGTGATTACCTGTAAACAATGAGATGTTTGTGTTCTGTGTTTGTTTCTTGGATTTAGATTATGTGCCTTACTCAGATAAATGCAATAAATGATTTTGCCATAAAAGTCTTTGTTTTGTTTCTTTCATGTGTTTCCTTTAAAAGATACATACTGTATACAAATGAGGGGCTCAGTGGAATAAGGGCCTGTCCCAACCAATGGTTGATTTTTAGATATTTGCAGATTATGTATCTGTGGCCATCTTCTGTTAATCTTTAGAAGCTCATAATTCTAACTTTGCTCAAAAGATGGTACATGAGACTTTATGTGTAAGACAAATTTCTAACTTCTTCACACGTGCGGGAAATGAAGGCCCATCCTAACTGCTGACACGTGACTGTATACTGTCCATTGCAACTACTGATGGCAAAGATCAGCAAATACAGAATGGCTGATGCAGCAGGTTCTTGTGCGAATGGAAATAGAGTAATAAAATTAATAAAAGAAAAATAAATGTGCAAGAGTGGAATAAAACAAAGCAGAAAATTTTACGCAGCAGTGGAAAGGAATATATATTGGCATCTAGGAAATTAATTCAAAGTAAAAGCTTCGTTAAGCACTTCCAACCCCTCACTTGTCAACTGAGTGTATGTTGTATCAGCGCCAACTTGGGACATACAACTTCGGTATCCACATCTGTAATAAGTAATAACGATAGTGCAATCATGTGTGTTTGGCCTGAATCAGTTGCTTCAAGAGGTGCGGATGAAATTGCTAGTTGTTTGTTAAAAGCTATACCACTGATTGAAGACGGTGCTAATAAAAAACGAAACTTATAGTGTATATAGTGATTCATGTGTTGGGTCAAAACAAGAATTTTACAGTAATGGGACTTTGGCTGTATGTGATTGATTGTGATTGGTTTGAAGAAATTGAACATAAATTTCTTGTACCAGGTCACACTTTCCACGTCTGTGATGCTGACTTTGGTGTGATTGAAGAAGTTAAAAGAAAAACACAAGTGGTTTATACAACTGAACAGTGGGTTCACCTCATAAGGAAGAGTTGAACAAAGAAACCATTCACAGTAATTGAGATGAATGCAGAAGATTTTAAAGATTTGGATAACTTAAATAAAATGTTCACAAAGAGAAATGTGACGCTGGACAAGCATAAGGTAGACATCAGAAAAGCATCTCAGTTTCATTTTGTGAAAAACAGACATGTAATGTACGTAAAATCTGGTTTCGGTGACTTGGCTTTAGAGGAAGTGATAAGCCTTCAAGTCCCGCGCCGTAGCCGAGTGGTTAAGGCAGGAAGCCTTGGCGCAGAGCTATGGGACTTGCGCTGGTTCGAGTCTCCATGGGGGAAGAAATTTTCTCATGGTATTTCGGCCAGTATGGGACCGGTGCTCACCCAGCATCATGAGGCATTTGGGTAGCTGCAATAAGTAGCGGCTCCAGGTTGAGAAAACTAGCTATAACGGCTGGGGGACTCGACATGCTGACCACATGTCACCCCTACACTGGCTGATTATCATCTACCTCTGTGATTGACACATGTGGGTGTGAGGCCAGCAGCCAGCTGGTAGGCTAAGGGCCTTGTAGTCCTGTCGCGCCAGGAGTTAGTTAATAAGCCTACAAGAAGGGAAAGGAAAGTGTCCTATATTACAAGATGTAATATTGACAACAAAATATCCTAATGGTAAGATGATAAAGAAGATACGACTCTCATGACATTTGCACCACCTCTACACAGCAGCTTTAAATCAGATAATGATGATACAAATGCTGCAAACGTAGAAGACAGATTAATGCAATATTCAAGTTAAAAAGTGTTATTTAATTTTGTTTATTTATGTTGTACTTTTTATGTTCTCATTTTTCTTTTTCTTTGATTAGACGTATGAAACAATGTAGTGATCTATACATTTGCAGGCAAAAAGCTTATTTCATGTACAAGACATGTACCAAATATTATCAATGTGTGCTCTATATATTTTACTCAATGTAGAATTTAATAAAATGCAATTTTTCTCAAAACTTAGTGCAGTTGGGATGGGCCCTTATTCCACTGACCCCCTCAAATGTAATTTACGTATCTAAACCAACTAGGTGGGTGGCAGTAATGACATTAACTCGTCTAGCGGTTAAACGAAGCACTGCAGCAAAAAAACCTTCCTTAACAAAAAGTGTTTAAAATATTGATTAATATATATCAGCTCCCAAAGTTTGTTGGTATAATTTGGGACACTCTGTATATATATATTACTTTTTAGGAATTAACACTATTAGGTATTATTTATTTAAGTAAAATTTTATCACCTCACCTCATTCTTCTTCTTCTTCAGTTCCATCCTTAGTATTTTCATGACTGTTGTAGTGAGAATGGAACTGAAGAAGAAAGTTTCGAAACTGATCTAAGAAGAAGAAGAAGAATTTTACTTATATATATATTTATTTTTACTCTCTTCAGTGGATGAATTGCTCCTGATTACTTCTCTGTGACTTTATAGCGTTAAAAGGCATTTGTAGGTACACTTTTTCATATAATAAATACATGCAGGTTTTTGACTTGAGTCTGCATAAAAATCAAGAAATATGGGGTGAGTCAAAAAATAACTCAAATTTAACTTTTTCATTTATAAAGATCGAAGACTTTTTAGAAGTGTGGATGCTATGTATATATCTTACATATAAAAATTGTTTGTTTGTTTGTATGTTTGTTTGTACTTTATGTGCGGCCATACCATTGATCCGATTGTGATGGGGTTTTTTGCAAAATGTTCAGGAGATTCCCGGGATGAACATAGGCTATAAGAGAGTTGTGATACTCAACTCCTACACACTTAAAAATCACCCTTTGTAGTGGAAAACATGAAAAAGTAGCTCTTTGGACGCTTAAATGGCTTACGCTGCCTAAACCATAAGAAATACACAAAATTAATGTACACAGAATTGAATATCTCAAAAAGCTCAACAAAAAAGTCTGCAACAGCATATGTTTTATCTCTTATGGATAACTCACAAAAACCACTTTTGTCTTTCATTGATACCAAGAGTCCCTTACCTCTTACGAATAACTCACAATAACCATTTTTGTCTTTCATTGATACCAAGAGTCTCGCGCCATAGCCGAGTGGTTAAGGCAAGAAGTCTTGGTGCAGAACTACGGGACTTACGCTGGTTCGAGTCTCTATGGGGGAAGAAATTTTTCTCATGGAATGTTGGCCAGTATGGGACCGGTGCATAGTGGGTCAGAAATGAAATCTAGCTGGAAAAAAAAAAACTTTTGACTCACTCCCATCAATTTTTTTTTTCATTCTAATATAATTGTTATATGACAATTCTTAACTTATCTGCAAAGGAGGGTACAATTCTAATGTTCATGACTATGTGACATCATTATTCACACTTCTTGAGCCACAACAGAAGGCTGTAAGAGGTTTTCTTGCGAACTTATTTAATAATATCTAATTATGTCCTAATTGCTGAATTTTATGGTAAAAAAGTAACATATTTTTATCGTCCGCCCATGACATGAGAATTCAACGTTCGGGCAGGAAAACGTCTGCCGGGTACGCTAGTAATATATAAAAATGAATGTTTGTTTGTACTTTATGTGTGCAGCCATACCGTTTATCTGATTGTGATGGGGCTTTTTGCAAAATGTTCAGGAGATTCCCGGGATGAACATAGGCCATAAGAGAGTTGTGATACTCATCTCCTACACCTTTAAAAATCACCCTTTGTAGTGGAAAACGTGAAAAAAAAAAATAGCTCTTTGGACGCTTAAATGGTTTACGCTGCCTAAACCATAACAAATATGCAAAATTAATCTACACAGAATTGATTTCAAAAAGTTCTACAAAAAAGGTCCGTGACATCATATGTTTATCTCTTACGGATAACTCACAATAACCATTTTTGTCTTTCATTGATGCCAAGAAGATCGAGACAAGTACGTAGATTCCTGTGTAAGCATAGCAGCACATAGCGAGTGTTCGTTTATGGATAACTCACAATAACGAATTTTGTCTTTTAGCTCATTTATGCCAAGATGATCGAGATAAGTAGATTCCTGGGCAACACCGGGTAATCAGCACGGGGAATCTTAAAATAATTACAATATACATTTATAATTATTTTCCATTTTTTCATAGTTGAATATGGGAAATAACATTATGAGGTTCTTACTTCGTAAATTAATGGGTACATGGATCTATACATGGTGAGTAAAGTGTGTCTGCACAGGGAATTTATACCTTAGGAGAGGTATAAATAAAATGTGTTTGAAGACCTTAAATGAATAGCTGGGAATATTTCTGAAAATATAATAATGAAGAACAGATTTAATAAATCTATGAAATATTATGGGAACTTGATGTAACTAATAAAAAGTGTTATCTCTATAATTCTTACCTCATATCGTGATTTTTGTTAGACATATGTTTCTAAGACTATTTAACTCATGCCCCAAATGGGAGTCAATGACCAATCACGTTTTAATGATTTCTGTTTTACAACCAATCAGAGTCGTGTTTCACAAAATATTTATCAGTGTTATAATTACCATGTTAAAGAAAGCTCCTCCTTTTTAATATTCTGAACAGGTCTGACCATTATTTTGCAGTGACTGAGCCTATGAGAAATATGGCTACCAGATTGTATATATAGTGCATGAATGTCAACACATGCCACATGCGGGAGTTAATATAAAAACATTTGTAGCAATTGATTATACCATCAAAAAAGAGAAACCACTGTTTGCACTTTCTTAAATGTATTTTTTCCCAGGTAACAATCCAGAAAAATATACTTGTCATATTTACATCATACGACATCAGAAATGAATTAATATACAGTTTGATGTGTTTCATTTTTTCTCCACTAGAGAGCATTCTTACAATATTGCGTTCCTTTGGCAATAAATAGTATGATCTGGTTGCAGTGATAAACAAAAGAAGCAGATGAAGCGTACCTATCATTTCTCATTTGTTTTCAAACATCGCCGTTTACATTAAATATATAAATATTTTAAAATAACTATAGTTAAATAATGATTTGTGAGTAAACAGTTTAATTTTATTCGTTAAATAGTCCTAACAAATGCCACTCTTGATTTTCAAATTCTCTAGATAAATTCACTCCTCACTTTGTGAGTCGTGAATTTATCGATAATTTGGAAATCACTCGTGGCATTACTTATGATAAATTTATATTTGAAGAGAAAACAATTTTTTTTAAGAGAAAAATTTGCATCTAGATCGCAACTCGCCTCGGTAACTTGGTTGGTAGAGCATTTGGCGGCCCGGCAAGCCAAAGGTCCCGGGTTCGAGTCTTGGTCTAGGCAAAAATTTTTCTCTTCAAATATAATTTATCTTTCATTGAGAAATGTTAAATTAATAATAAAAACATCATATGTTTCTAAGCTTGCTAGCCCTATCTTCAGTAGTTACACACTGGTTTTTTTCCAAGTTGTTGGCCCTGGATTTTGACTTCTGCTGCCTCTTTCTGTGGTCCAAAGAACTAGCTAATTAGGTTCCTGTAACTACTGAAGATGAGGGTAACAAGCCTTGAAACATATGTCTAACAGAAATAACGATATGAGGTAAGAATTATACGGACAACACTTTTTATTAAGTAACTCCTCATAATCTTACTTCCTATTGTATTTTCAAAATAATTAATGTAATTAACTTAATTAAAATAATCTTTTAGATATTACAAATGAGCTTAATATATTTAGCTTAACAGAGAGAATAAAAAAATATAAACAAAATAGGTTCGACCATATTCAAAGAATGGATCAAAAACATATAACAAAACAATTATTCACATATAAGCCAGAGAGGTATAGATGTGTGGGATGGCCAAGAGCACGATGGAGAGATCAGTTTTCTGCATGAGTCCGGAACAAACCTTTTGGAGTTCAATCCATGAAGAAGATGATGAAAACAGTCTTGTTAAGAAGGTAAAGTTATAATATAGTGTGGATTTACAGTAAAAAAAAATACAATAAAAAACTGAACTTCAAATCATAGCTAGCCAGAGAGGACGTGACAAACTAAACAAACTTAGGACAGAATATAGAATAATTTGAGGATGGAAGGAATCTAAAAATTGGAAAGTAACTCATGTTAGGATTCCATCATCTTAGTGCAGTTGCTAACATGCCTGCCTCTTGATTAACAATTTCAGGTTCAATATCTGGCAAACTTGGAAAATGTAATCGTACATTTTTTTTTATCTTACACATTTATCTTTATGTGTCACATTCAGTACCAGGCACTGAGCAGGGCATTTAAACCCACAGGCCAGCCATTTAAATACCCCAGCTACCCTTTTTGTGGCACTTCAGAAAATGGACCATTATTCACAAACTATTAGTCCTAGAAAATTCAAATTTTGTACATACCTAAAGGAGATATCCTAGTAGGATTTGATGGTGAAATAACTTGGGTGATTGACATCACATGGTATTGGCGTATCAATTTCAGGAAGGGGAAGTTCATCTTCACTTTCACTTTGTGAATCTTCTAATTCAGGAATCAGTTCATCACCTGAATCATCATTATACAAAATATTCACTAATTCTTCTTCAGTGAGATATTTTTCTTTCGCCATGGTTTCACTCACGCACAAACAACACCGCGATAACGAGAAACATATACGACTGCATTGGAGCCTGGAGGCAAGTTTGGGTGAACGAATTCCATGTGTTGTTTGTTTTAAAAATAAAAGGGGATTCACCAAGGTTAAATGTGTCAAACGGGAATAGAAAACATACATTTACATGCTATCTATGATCTCCAAGACATACTAAGCCAACACAATATTTAGGCGCCGAATATAAATACAGTTTGTTCGCACCTGCTCTAAAACGAGTTAACTGACTGACGGTCGCATACACGATAGTCTCTTTAAACACCTTAACTGGTTTACGGTACTGAATGTATTAAGGCTAGCAGGGATGAGGTGTACAGTTTCTAGTTGACAGATTATTCAACAAATATCTGGATTAAATTCCAAACCTCTCTACAGTGTATTTCTTGATAGCAATTTGTATATTGGTTGGGGATGTTAAAAGTGGTCTCCTAGGTGCTTTTGACAGGAGTTGGCTATATTTCAGCACCAGGTTTCACTTTCTTCTTCCTCCTCATTATTATCTGTCATACAACACACACACACACACACAAAACATCCTTCATAAATTGATTATGGGAAATAACATTATGAGGTTTTCAAGTTAATTAATAAAAACCGAGTCATATCTCACCTTATATTTTGTTCTTCAAGCATGGAACCATGGTTTCTGGTAGCATCCCTCCAATCTTCAGCCATAATTATGAGCATGGAACCGTGGTTTCAGGAGGCATCCCTCCCATCTTCAGCCACAAACATGGCTGAAGTGGGAGGGATGCCTCCAGAAACCGCAGTTTCATGTTTGAAGAACACAAAATATGAGGTGAGATGACCAGCCTCATGGGCTAGTGGTCAGCATTCCTGACTACTGTTCATGAGGTCCTGGGTTTGATTCCTAGTCAAACATTACAAATTTTTCCTTATGGGGAATTATTTCAGTGGTGCCCATGGTCTGGAATTTAGGTTAAGTTTAGGTTAAGAACTCTCCTGGCGCTTCATCATCATTCATCGCCTATCATACCATTGGGTAACGTAACTCCACCTTCCAGGTCCCCCACCTTAGAAATGGATTACAATTCTGCCAATGCTAGGGGAGAAAGTCAGAAATGTAATAAAAGACAGCCTGGTGGCATTAGAAAAAAATACTTCTTAGTTTTTATCAATTATTATCCTTCATTCCTCTTTGTACAAAATTGAAAATAATAAAATAATTGTGCATAAATTTAAAATAAACCACAGTGTCACCATCTGCTTGAATATGGAACCTGAAGCATGAAAATAGATTAGCATTAGATGCACACAAAACACAGATTGAGAGAGTAAAGTTTGCAATGTTAGAGTAGGCAAGAACCCACAGTTATAATTGGAAATCCTTATTAAATGGGACAGATTTTTAGGTGCTAACAAATTGAAAATTATATATGATTAAGAACGTTTTCTTGGGTTTTTCATGTCATGGATTCAAGGTCAGCCTCTGGCCACTGATTACGATGTTTCATCATGATCCTACATGTCATTATCTAGGAATTATCTATTATCATTCCTGACCTTGAATCCATGACACGGAAAACCCAAGAAGACATTCTTAATGATTACTTATTTTAGGACCATGCATGGTCTGAAAAAATCTTATCGAGAAAGAAGCTAAATTAATAAAACAAATAGAAAAACCAAGAGAATTTACTGTTTGGGAAAAGATCTACATTCAGAAGAGCGAAAAGAAGAAATTGATGAACCCAGTGAGAATGACCTGGTTTCAAGGTTTTTCAGTCAGCCAATGGAAGGAGCAAAGGACAGCTCTTCAAGACGACAGAACAATGGTCGTGACGATACTGAGAATGGAACAGAAACTATGTTCCGAAACTAGTTTATAGTCAAATAAGAAGAACAATATGAGGTGAGTGATAAAAAATTCTACCTTAATTCTTAATGGTACTTAAACCCATGAAAATCTACAATGTAACATATATATATATATTTTTTTTTTTTTGCATTATAAATGCAAATACAGTAATCCATGTCCACAAATGATGTATACAACTTCATGTCTCCATTAAATAATAACTATACTATATTCTCTCTGTCCCACGCCATAGCCAAGTGGTTAAGGGAGGAAGCCTTGGTGAAGAGCTACGGGACTTGCGCTGGTTCGAGTCTCCACGGGGGAAGAAATTTTCTCATGGTATTTTGGCCAGTATGGAACCGGTGCCCACCCAGCATCATGAGGCATTTGGGTAGCTATAATAAGTAGCAGTTCCGGGTTGAGAAAACCAGCTATAACGGCTGGGGAACTCAACATGCTGATCACATGTCGCTTCTACACTGGCTAGATGATCATCTACCTCTGTGAATGACACATGTGGATGTGTGAAAGAAATCCCAAATGTAGAAATATAAGGTATATTCCATATAAATCCTAAGAAACTAGTGAGCTAGCAGCCGGCTGGTAGGCTAAGGACCTTCTAGGCCTGTCGTGCCATGGAATTATTATTATATTCTCTCCTCATTATTAAAGGAGATCTACTTCAGCTGACAAAGTTTGCAATATTGCAGTAGTTTGGACTCTGAGTGTGTAGTGGTGCTAGTGAGCTCAATAAATAGAAAATGGCATGTACACAAGAAAAAGCTATGTCTTGTTTATGGCTAGCAGAGTTCAAATCTGTAACACGAGTGCAACGGAAATTCGAAACACTGTACCAACAAGAAACTCCAACATGAAGGAGCATCTATCAGTGGATGAACAAACTTAAAGAGACAGGAAGTGTTTTAAAGAACAAGAGCAGTGGCAGACCTTCTGCTTCGAATTAATGTGTCAAAGAAATGCAAGAAGCCCCAGGAAATCAATTTGTATTGTCAACTCAACATTCCACGATTGACAGTCCATAAAGTTAATAAATTCCTATATCTCTATATGTATAAAGTGCAGTTAGTACAAAAACTTTTGCCAAATGATGAACCACATTGAAAAATATTTGCTATAGACATTCATAATTGCATTGTGGCAGAACCTAAATCTCTTTCATAGATCTGTTTTAGTGATGAATCAATTTTCAAGTTTATGGAAAAGTTAACAAACTTAGCTGTAGAATATGGGAGGCAGAGAATCCTTATGAAATTATTAATAGAAAAACATAGGGAGTTCAATGTAAACACACATTTAGCTTTTGTGGACTTCAAAAGAGCCTTCGACAAAATCGATAGGAATAAACTGTTGGAAATATTAGCTGACAACAATCTACCACAACAGCATATTTTAAATTTATAAACATCTATAAAACAAATTTGATTTCAGTTCGAGTCATAACACATAAACAGAATGGACCGAAATTAATAGGGGCGTAAGATAAGGATGTGGCCTCTTGCCCTTGCTCTTTATCATATACATGGATAGAATACTCCAAGATTGGCGACAGATGAGACATGGTTCTATCCAAATTAATAGAAACCTAAAAATAGACTCCTTGCTTTGTGCAGATGATTTGGTATTAATAGCTCCAACAGAAACAGATTTACAGTATTCTATACACAATTTTAATATAATTGCAGAAATTAATACAAAGAAAACTAAAGTGGGAAATACACTATACCTAGCAAAATTGTTTTAGATGATGAAATTTTAGAACGAGTAAATTAATTTAATTATTTGGGTTACAATTTAAAATTTCAAGATGAAGCTGATATACCAAAGAAAATCACAAATTTCACAAATACAACAGGGATAATTAACAGTATAATGAAACCATTTTTAGTACAGAAGAACACAAGATTACGGCTTTATAAGGTTCTCACAAGACCAGTATTACGATATGGTAGTGAAGCATGAACAATACGAAGAAGAGATGAAAGCCGAATAACAGCAAATGAGATGCAATTTATGTGCCGTACAGCAGGCTTTACAAAGTGGGACCATAAAAGAAATGATGAAATTATGGAAGAGTTGGATGAGAACCCATTCTTCACCATATACAAAACTATCAGAACAACTGGAAAGCTCATCTTCAATGAATGCCATCTCATAGAATTTGAAAAGCCATGTTTCGCTACTGCCCCCAAGGCAAAAGATCACTGGGATGTCCAAAAAAGTGCTGGATGGAAAATTCCTCTTTGAGACCGTAACAGACCACACGGCCTAATACTTGCATGGATGATGATGATGATGATGAGAATCCTCATGTGTCCATAGAAATGAAATGAGATAGCCCAAATGTTAATATCTGGTGTGGCTTAAGGAAAGACAAAGTTATAGGACTATTTTTCTTTGCTGAACAGCCACAGACATTACATACCAGGAGATGTAGGAATTACTTGTAATTCCACAAATTGAGGATATTCCTAACATTGTCTTCCAGCAAAACAGTGCATCCCCCCATTGGTCTTTGGGTGTTCGGGATTGATTAAACCAACTCTTCCCAATGCATTGGATCAGATGAAGGAGTCCGACAGAATGATCATTCCCCCGACATCACCCCATGAGACTTCTTCCTCTGGGGCTTTATTAAGGATATTGTCTGTAAGACAGAGGTGAGGTCTATTATTGATCTCCAAGAATGCATTACTGGTGCCTTCTGCCACGTAACACTTGAAATTCTACAATATACATGGATGGAACTGGACAATTGTCTGGAAATTCTCCGAGCAACATACATGTAGAGACATGTTGACATCGTTAAACAAAACTTTTATATTTGTGTATATGTTTGAGAAATAATTTTGTTTTTTTGTTTTATAACCTAATTCGATTTTACATAGTTATACATAATTTGTTGACACCCTGCATAGGCCTATATGCTAAGTTATAAATATTTTATTTCATATTCATAAATATCAAGAATGGATAGAAAATGAAATAAAGAAATAAGGGAAATTATGGGTGTACAAGAGGAGCCGGACATCATAGACATTATAGAAAAGAAAAGATTGCAGTGGTATGGTCATGTCAAAAGAATGCCAGAGCAAAGATTGCCAAAAATTGTTATGGAATGGATCCCAATGGAAAGGAGGAAGAGAGGAAGACCGAAGAAAACTTGGATAGAAGGGGTACAAGCAGCTATGAATATCAGAGGAATGGAGGAAGATCAATGGATGGACAGAGAGGAATGGCGTTTGGTTTCCGGAAGACGGCGGCAGCTGCCATGATACCGGATGGTGATGATGATTCACAAATAAAACATGTAATAAAAACATCTATTAGTTTTTTTTACAATGCTACCAAGTTGTCATGCGACATTTCTGACATTCTTTCCTGGTATTGGTGGAATTGTAAGACATTTGGATATTTAAAAGGCAGAGTTACATTACCTCGATTTTATGATGGGTGTTAAGTGATAATGAAGCACCAAGGAGAGTCCTTTAGCCTAAACTTAATGCAATGACAGGCCTATAAGGCCCTTGACCTTCCAGCCAGGTGCTTGCCTCACATCCAGATGTCTTCTTCCTTTCATGTGATAGAACCTAGTGGTCTGTTACGGTCTCAATCCAACGTTTGAAGGGTTTGCCCAAAGATCTCTTGCCTGGTGACTGTTAATTTATGATTTGACGTGGTATTCTTGTTCTGTTCATTCTTCTTACATGAGATTTCCAGTTGTTTCTGTATTTTTGTACATATTACATGACTAATTCTGTTTGTAATTATTTGAGAATCTCAGAATTCCTTTTATGGTCTGTTCTTGAGTAACCTGTAGTACATCTCATAAATTTCATTTCTGCTGCAGTTAGTCTTTGTTCATCTACACTGCGAATTGTCCAGCCTCACTGCCATAACATAATATGGGTCTGGCCAGTGTTTTATAAATTCTAGTTTGTGTGTGTTGCTGTACTGTGTTTGGCTTGAAAATATTTATAATTCCTGTTACTCTATTAAATTTTATAATTTTTTGACTAACATCTTTTCCCTCTTCGTATGTAACTTGGTATCCGAGATAGTTAAATGTGTTAGTTTCCAGATGTGTTAATCACAGAGATGGGTGACTATCATCCAGCCAGACATATGGTCAGCATATAGGATCCCAGCCATTATAGCTGGTTTCCTCAACCTAAACTGCTATTTATTGTAGTTAGCCAAAATTCCATGAGAAAACTTCTTTCCCCATGGGGACTCAAACCAGCACTTGTTCCATTGCTTTGCACCAAGGCATTATGCCTTAATTTTTATAACATCATCATCATCATCATGAACAAATTCGTTTTAGGCCATGTGGCCTGTACGGTAAACCTAGCGAAGATGGTCTTGATCTTTCCACCGATGTTTTGGTCTTCCTTGGTCCCTATGTCCAGTTGGGTATATTGGAATGCCAATTTTGGAAGTCTATTTCTTGCCATTCTTCTCAGATGATTTTTCCATTCTTGTTGGTATTTTTGGATATCTTCATTTAAACTTGCTACTCCAAGTTTTCCTCTGATAGTAGTGTTCCTTTGGTGATCCAGTCTATTAACTCCTAACAATGATCGTAAGAAGCGCATTTGGCTTACTTGAAGTTTATGAGAGTTTCTTTTATTTAAAATCCAAATTTCACTTCCGTATTTTAGAGCAGCTTTTGATGTGACGTTATGTAATCTTAGTTTTGTCTCTGTCCTCATCTGTTTACCAAAATGTCTTCGTATTACCCCATTCATTTTATTATATTTTTGTAATTTTGAATCAATGTCACTCTTATACTCTGCAAATACACTTCCTAAGTAAGAGAAATCTGACACTTGTTCTATAATTTTTCCATCAATCTCAATTTTCACCCGTTGTATGTTTTTTCCACACATTGCCATTGTTTTGGATTTTGATGTGGAAATTTTCATATTATATTTGCTGGCAATTTTGAATAATTGATATGCTGCTATTTGTAAGCTATCTTCGGAATCTGATAATATTATTTGATCATCAGCATATAATATTGTTTGAATTATTTTATTCCTAGTTATTGAAATTCCACTTATTAGACAATTTTGAAGTATTTATTTAAATATGCAAATCACAATATTATGAGTTATGACACTGTTAGACAATATTGTGATGCTAACTGCCATTTTATCCACAGAGTATATTACTTAGTCTATGATTTTTCTATCGCTGTTTTGGGTTATCACTGGTTGGATCAGTGTTATGTAGTTATAAATAAGTGTACACCCATTTTTAATAAATGTTTCGTAATTTTAATATTATTAATATATTTTTTAACATAGATTTGGGGATTTATTGCAAATATTGGTCATTTAAATTTCATAGTGACAGACACGTAGTCGAGGATGATAATCGATGTGGTTCGATTATGTGTTATCGCTGACTCTATAAACTCTGGCGCATGCACACTGTTGTTCTATAGTACTTTGAAAATATTTCATGCTAGTTTAAGTGCAGTTTTTCCAGGTAAAGTTTAGGTTAAGGACTCTTCTGTTGCTTATCATTTATCATCCATCATATCATCGGGGTAAAGTAACTCTGCCCTACAGATGCCTCAACCTAAGAAATGGATTACATTGGCAGAAGCCAATGCCAGGAGAGAAAGCCAAATATGTCATAAAAGAACAACTTAGTGGGGGGGGGGAAACTACAAACCAAAAGGGAAGATAATCAGAAGACCTAAGAAACAGTGGCAAGAGGAACTATACATCTTGAGGACAGAATTGATCAAGAGGTCTGATCTATGAAGCTTATGATGATGAAGAAAAACCTTTTGAGGGATTTAAATAAGTTAGGTAACTTTAATAATTTATTAGGGAGAGAGATGTCTTTACATTGTAATATTGAAAAGACAGAAAGTGTTTTGTCGCCATTCCCTCTTGGCCCTCTCCAAAACTACAGGGACACTTGAAAACTTAATTATAGTGTTCTTTTGATTTCGAAAAATAAAATTTACGAGAAGAGATAAATATACCATTGTAAAAATCATAAATTCAAACCTCTTAATGTTTTTCTTGGTAGTTTTCCTATTTAAAAAGTCTTCTTTCTGCTACTGCCATCTGGAAGAACAATTGAAACTATTAAGAACAATATCGATATTTGTATATCGAATTTTCGATTGTTTCATATCGATTTGTACAGACGATGCATGGAAGTGCGTGCGCACACTCATGTTTTTTGTTTTATTACCTAGGAGGAAGGCTATTGAGAGATATCGGTTGTAGAGGGAGTAAATTGGTGTGGTCCTTGGTTCTACTGGACCGTTGGGCGTGTGCCTTTCCTAGCATGCCCAATCAGTAGTGGGTTGCCTTCCTCTGTTATCGCGTGCATTTCCCCTACTTTTTTCCTTCAGACACTCGAACATTATCGACAAATGTGCAGTGTTCTCGCGGTTGTAGAGAAATAAAATGATATGTAGTTAATGTGGTAATGAACGTTATTTGGTGTGAACATTAAGTTTCTTATCAAAATATATTATGGTATCGGCAAAACGAATATCTAACTCTCTCCACTTATTATATTCCATTCAGGATTGAACTATCGTAAGTGGACTTGTGGTTAATATCTAATCATATATAGAACCCTTATAATTCTTTATAAGAGAGAGTCAGTGAAGGTGTGTTCATTCATTAGTTTAATTTTAGGAACTATTATTACAGTAATAACAGAATACTTTCTCATAACGGTATTATGAAATATTATTTGGAAATAGAATGGACTATCAGTACTCAAGTTCATATAAAAATATATCTACAATTAAACACATAGAATCTAATTTTTAACCCTTTTGAATGTCGACAAAATCAAACTAATTTCCCTCCCGCCAAAAAAAAAGTTTTGACATAAACAATATATTTTTATTATTTGCGTACTACAGGGCCTATGAATAGTGTCTTAAAATTTGTTTGTATGATTATTTGGCCTATTAAACAGAATATGGAATTTAGAACCACGTTGAAGAGAGAATAATTTTTGACAAAAAAATGCCTTACTGCGTGAGTTCACCTGTCTTGTTGCCTCCCTCTTTTACTCTCTTACTACGCTATGATGTAGAGTGGAGTCTGTGATAAGCACGTCAACTACCTTCCGGTACAATTGTACTTAACATGCGTGCATGAATGTCGTGCACAGAGGCACGTAATTTGTAAAAAATAAACAAGCATAAAGTTGTCAATTTGTTTGATAGAAGATAGTGGTGATATAACACGTGTTAAAAAAGTAACAGACAAGTTTGTGCAGTTTATTTATTTTTGTTCTGTTTTGCAATACAACTCGTTAATTACGGTAATTCTGTGTTATAAAAGTGGATACACAAGCAGCCAAAGTGTCGTCGTGTACGGCATTGATGTTTTGTTTCTCAAGCCCATTCGGTCGCCGGGACCGGGGCCAATTTGAGGCACCGGGATCGGCGACTGATTCCACGGGTACGGGAGATCCTTCCACGACGGTAGTAGTTGTAGATAACTCTACCGCCAACAACAACGATAGCACCAGTGGCGAAGATTCACCATTGCAAGGAAAAACAGAAGAACGCAAGGAAAATGCGCGTTCAAATCGATGGATAAAAGTGCCAACGTTAAGAAACTCCAAAGGTGTTTCGAGTATGTCAGACACTAGGAATTTTGACGACGTTAGTACCAGTAGTTCGAGTAGTTCCAATAATTCCAGGAGCAATAGTTGTAATAGAGACGTCAATAGCGTAATGGCGCCTCCAACAATGACATTGCTCGTTAACAATACGGAACCAGAAATTGGAAATCATCGCCATTTTCAAAACAACAATAGCAAGAACAGAAATCACCATAATAGTCAATTATCAATTAGTGCTTCTTCATCTAGTTCTTCGGATAATTCTTCGTCGCCAATGGCACCCCCTTCGTCGTCTTCATCTTCTACTTCTTCAGGTTCGATACGACAAAATTCGGTTGAATCCTCGTCTAGTAGCGGTAGTAGTTCGGGGTTATCGGACGGTATAATACCCTCGCCAGTATCACCTACTGTAGTAACAGCTATTGCACCAGTGCAGCAAACTACTTTACCGACTTCTCTTCTACAGACCACTTCTTTACCGATTTACCTCGGCAGTGGAGGAACATTGTCGTCTTTAGGACCGGGACCCAGGTTCAAAACCCTGCTTGAAGGAGATATACAAGTGTGTTACCTCAATCACACTCGTACTGTAGTCAGCAAAATCCTCAGTTCCAAGTTCCTGAGGCGATGGGAAACTCATCATCTCTACCTGAACGACTCTTGCATCTCCTCCAAAACGGTAAGTAACTTGAATGTTAATTATGGAATTGCATGTAGATTCATGGTATCGCGAGCCGTTCCTATATTATATTTTGTACGTGGGAATTTCCAATGAGGCAATTGACTTAACTCACAGTTTTATTTATTTTTTCTGTGCATGTAACTTATTTATGATAGTAGGCCTACTCCGTATATTTTTTTCAATTACGAAGAAAATTAAATTATTTATTGACATTTGATCTTCTGAATGTAAGATATAAGCCTACTGTAGGCTAACTCTCTGAGAACTGTCATACACAAAGTCACAGGAGAAATTAAAATTCGATCTTAAAACATTTTGGTATCGCCATATCCACAGACTCCCAGGATATTTATATTATTTCCCGCTTAATTCATTATGTATCTGAATTTAAAAAGGAAAGTGCGATAGTAAAATGATATAAAATATATATTTGTCTGGAAATGACCATTCATTTCTGTGCATATGTAATGTCTTCTGAATATTTCTGGAATACTCTAATCAGCTCCAAAAGTGGATAATATGTATTTATAGGAATATTGTATAATACGATTTATTTCGGTTTTATCTTATAGGTCTTTAACATTCACATGCATTCAAATCTGAAGATGGGGCCTATTGGTCATAAATTCTTTTAACTCGATTTGATCGTAAAACTCTATGGAGCTCATCGAATTGTAGGCCTAACTTTTCTACAAACACAAATAATATTAAATTTTACTTACACCAAAACAGTTTCTTGTGTAGTATCACGCAGCACTAAACAAACAAACAAAAAATATTAGAATACGCAAAATACGTTATTTTATAATCCATACGGATAAAAATATTATATGCATGTGATGTGAGACTGATTTTGAACCGAGACAGGATTAATCAGGTAGAGTAAAGCGAATATGGCTGTGTCATAAAAATGTGAATAAGCATTATTAGCGCAGTTGGAACTATAGCAAATACAATTAACCTAGTAATTGAACGATTACAGTACATATTATTATTATTATTATCCGAAATTTATAAATCCTATTTCACGAAAGGTAGGCTATATAAGGGTTATAGTTTGTGTCAAAGTTGTGATGCATCATACAATTTTATCTAAACCAAATTTTTTTATAAATCTTACTTATAAAGACACTAAAAAGTTTGTAGTTATTTTCTGTCAAAAGCAGTTCCGTAATGGTTAGTTCACTTAAACAGGTGGTGTTTGTTTACAAGACAGGTGGTTTCGAACCTTTCATTCCAGAACAAAGGACAATCAAAAATAATATGTCCCAACACTTTGGCAGCTAATACCACAATTACAACTTGCATTCTCTCTGTTATTGAATCTTGAAGGTATTGACCAAATTTTCAGTGACCAGCGAGGAATTGTGTTAGTATGAAATTTGGAACAATGTGTTGAATTTTATTCTGTCATAAATACTCAGAAAGACCAACTGTCGTATTAATGTACAGTATATGTATATATAGGCTTATATATTTGGTAAATATATTTACTTTAAAATTAAATAAATACTTAATCTTATTTGTCTCAGTCTTGTTGCCTTATAATCAACTAAAGTATTTAGATGATAGGTTTCAGCTTTTTAAGATTGATTTTATATTTATGAAGGGCATTTATTGTGAAACGTAGCTAAAGCTGATGCTTATGAAGTAAAATATACTAATAGGCCAATTTTGTAAACCATTCGTCCTATGAAATTACCGGATTACGTTTTTAGCGGCACCAAAAAATGACCATGATATACTTGGCGAACGGCCACTCCCTGCCGGGTGACGGTCGAATGCCGAGCACGCTGAATGTTTGATAATGTCTTCTTTGCAGTTCTCTGTATATACAAACTGCATACGTATTCGTACGATTTAATTAACAAAAAACATATTTTTTCCATTCTATTAACTTCGTTTAACCTCTCATCTTGTAGGTAAATTAGGTCTACTTTTTACATGCCTTACATTGGCAAGACTTGTGGGAAGATGGATTTTAAACTATGGATCTCATATACACACTTTTTTTTACACAAAAGGAAATGGAAAGGTTCCCCGAATGAGTTATTAGCTCGACGTAAGGCCTCCTCCGAGACAACACATCATGAACACGAAACACAACACCGTTCACCACACAATCATACTAAACTTGACGAATATGATATAACGATGTTTATGATGGCTAGATAATATTCACGGACCGTTTTGGCCTTAAAGGCTTCCTGACACGTTTTTACAAGTGAGGAAAAACCCCGAAAAATCTATTACCAGGAAACTTGTCTCCACCGGAAATACCGCTGCGTACGAGGTCACGCCAAGACAACAGCGATGGATAAACAAAATATAATAATAAAATAATAATAATAATAATAATAATAATAATATAATAATAAGGTAAAGGCAGGTAAGATTGCGCATCCTTTAAGATTGCGCAGTTGCTTTTTGTACTATTGGCAACACTGCTGGCTGCCATTATTATATCGAGGGAAGACGTCTTGTAAGACTGCATTCGTTTGTGTGAGAAATTTTGCTGGAAGTGTTTTGATATAGATTTGCTAGGTAAGAACATACTTTCGTTAATCGTACTATAACTTTAACAATAATTGTGATAAGCATTGTTACAATTTGAACTATATATTTGGAGATAAACCATTCTTACTTACTGAAAATTGAGTTTCTTAACTACGTGTGCATTGCTCGTTTGTGTTTGTAACTGAAGACTACTGCTATCTGTTGCCTAAACTTTGGATCAACGTAGAAACCTGTAAGATCGCGCATTGGTGCGCAATCTTAGAGGCACATTTTGTTTTGTAAAATTAATTCCAAAATGCGATATTTTTTCTTCTAGATTTTTAATCAAGTGCATCATGGCGGCAACATATAAGACCTACTAGAACACCTGAGAGAAAGTTGATATTTACGCAGGAAATTCTTGATGAAGCTAGGAGGAGAATTCAAAATGGCGAAAGGCAAAGTTTCATCAACACAGAGCTGTTTACCGATTGACTGAAACATTTCTGCAACTTTGCAAAGCCAACAAAAGAGGATCCAGTTCTTCTCATACTGGACAATCATGTTTCCCACTGCAGTATTGAAGCAGTTCTCTATTGCAGGGAACATTTTATAACTCTTCTGTCATTGCCGCCGCATGCAAGCCACAGGATTCAGCATTTGGATGTTGGCTTCTTCGCTCCGCTGAAAAAAGCCTTTGCCAAGAGGCTGACAGATGGTTGGTGAACCATCCTGGAATTGGTATTGCGCAGAGCAACATTGCTAATATATTCAGTTCCGCTTATGAAAGGGTGGCAAACATGGAGAAGGCAGTATGTGCGTTCGAGAAAACTGAAATTCACCCTTTCAACAAGAACATCTTCTCAGAGAACGACTTTGCTCCTTCAGAAGTGACATTCCGTCCTAACGGACATTAGGATGAAACACCTGTAGAAGTCTCGCAATATAACGAGACATCAAGAATATCACCTGCTGAGTTATCTCCATTACCAAAAGCTGTGGAATCAAAGAAGCGAAGAACTTCAAATAATCCGAGATTTTACCCACCTCTCTCTACAAGAATACTCTCATAGAAGGAAAAAAAAAAAAAAAAAAAGTTCACTACTAAACGAACAAAGAAAAATATTCGTTTCGACGATCCTGCGATACCCTCAACATCATCAGAGCGGACCTTAGAAGAAGAAAATATTTCCTGTCCTGGATGTGATGAGGCATATGAAGAACCTATCACTGAAGACTGGAGCAATGCAGTGGTTGTACACAATGGTGGCACGAAGATTGTTCAGGCTATGAAGGGTCTGGACTTTTTAAATGTGATTCTTGCTAGATGCGCCATCTTGGAGGACATGTTGCGCATTCTTGAAGGACAGTACCTATAAGATTGCGCATTTTCAATATATTACAAATAAAAAGTTTTTAAGGGTTCAATTTTCATGTTCTCAATTTATTTTGTTTTTTATATTGTTGAATATCAAGGGATTCATTTAATAAAAAGTGTTTTGTCAGTAATCCTAAGAATTTGTTACAATGGTCATAAATACACTAGATGCGCAATCTTAAGTGCCTTTACCTTAATTAAATAATAATACTTTATTTAAGCTGGCAGAGATAATGTAATTTAAAACATTATTAAAGTGCACAATGTTAATCAAATAGAATGCTAATACTGGAAAAGAAAAAAAGAATAAAATAAAAAGATAAAAACTGTCTAAAAAATATGATATGCCAATTGTAATTTCGCGCTAGATTAATTTTTACATGTACATGCAATGCTGAATATAGATGGTACCCAGGTAGCGTGTTCATTATTTAGGCCTTAAAATATCAATCAGTTTAGATTTGAATAACGATAGTGACCGGACTCCAAATCAACTAAAAACCCTAAGGTAGACGTAATGTGGGATAGTAAAAGTTAAGATGGTTAGCCAATATGGAGGCGAATATGTGAACTCTGGATGTCAGGAGATTTAGAGCCAAGGCTCAGGATAGAAAACAAAATTCTGTTGCACGGCTAAGGCTAGATTGAAAGAACCGCAAAGACAAAAAAAAAAAAGAAGACGTGACTAACAGTCCCTGACATGACTGGGAAGTAAGTTTCATGCTATAGCCATGGAAATCGTGAAAAATTAGAGTATAGATATGTTTTGTGCTGTGGTATCGAAAGTAAAGAAGTATTTTGCGAACTCGTGCCTAAATTGTGAGAGCCGATAACTTTTGAAAACGCGTTCACAAATAATTTGGCAAATGTGTATTCAGAAATTGGAATATCAATACATATGAATTTGGATTTTTTCGGTCATTTAGATTAAAAAAAAAACTTTCGTTGGGCTACACCAGGAAAATTGGCTTGGCTTAATTTACGCTGTTTCTGCGTTATAAAGAGGACTCTGTAGCGTAGTTAGTTAAGGCAATACGCTACAAGCCTTAAGGACGCGGCCTCAAATCCCGATGGGGTCAGGATTTTTAAAATTACTTAACCCTCCATAGCACCATGGTTCTGATGACGACTTAACATTTAACTGAAATGAGTATCACACGTATGCTTTGGGGGTAAAGGCGGTCGCCACAAAGGGCTGAAATCTCGTGCTAATTGTCTAAACCGTGATAGCTTTAACTCTAGAGCCTCTAAGGACTGTAGTAGGATTACTTTACCTCTAGTTTACCTGCGTAACGGACTTTTTTTAGTGCAGGCCTATAATAAGGCCATTAATGTTGGCACTATTTTATTTATGTGGGTTACACATTTTTTTTGCGCGATAGTACATTTTGTCGTACTTACAGCAATGGCGACCATGATCGAAAGTTCAACTTCCTACATTTCGGGGTTCCAGCCTAAATAACTATGCTGTAATATTACATATTACAAATCTCGTGCGGGAAGTAAAACCACTGCCCTTTTTGTATACTACGTCGAATGTATATGCAAAAATATATCCAAAAGGTAGTGTTCATATATACTGTATTATATGAAACAAATCGCTGCATTTTAAATGAACTGAACTTTATTTGAAACGATATAAAACAATAAATACGTACTTGCCGTCATTTTATGACTGATTGGTGTCACGGCCTCCTGTAGTTTCAATTAATAAGCATTGCCCACACTGTTAACGTTAGTCAATTGTTTATAATGAACGCAAATATTTCCAACAAAAATGTTATTATTTTACTATTATTTATTCTTTTGAAAACAAATTCCTCTTTTAACTTTGTGACTACTTAAATATATTCACTAAATAATAAGGGAAATAAAAAAAAGCTTAAAACCCATAAAAATAATAAATAATTTAAAGACAAAGGCAAGAACCATCGCGCAAAAAAATAATGATGTACAACGCACGTTTGTGAAGTGTTCTTACAGAGTCACTGAAATTAAAAACCTCGCTATCGCCCGGTTTTTAAACATTTCGTCGCTTCTGTAAAAACCGCTTCCCAAGCTCGCATCGTAATATGCTATTGTGTTGATTATTAATTTACTTTTGCTAATAAGTATCTTATTTATGTATAGGACCTATGTCTAATGATCGTCCATGTCTGTAAGTCTTTAATATAATATTAAATCTACTCGACTGAGAAATCTCTTTCATTTTTCATACAGCTGCTCACCCTAATATTCAGTAAAGAAAAATACTTCTGAGATAACATCACTGGGGTCCCAAGTTTGAGTCTCAATCACTCCATGTGGGTTTCATGGTGGACGAAACGGAGCTTGGGCTGGTTTTTCTCGGGATTTCTCCCGTTTTTCCCTGCCACAAATTTCATTCCACCATTTCTCCATACTCATCCATTTCGTTTCATTTCATTCATCCGCCCCTGTGACTGTGCATCAGGAGTGGTCGGCCGGCACCTTTGTAGTTCACAGACCTCTATAAACAGACGGAGGGTTGTTTCTGATCTCTGATAACAAATGATTTTTAAGTTTTACCTTAACAAAAGCCGTGTCTCCACCATCGAGCATGCTCTATTTGATGACTCTTCACCCGAGCTATGGCTCGGCATCGGAGTTTCCACTGCAGAAGACTCTTACGCAGCACAGCCATGTATAGAAGTTCCCACTCCTCTTTACATGCTTTCCAGAGACCGTCTATTGTTCGAGGACGCCTTTTCCAGTGCCCTTTTGAAGAGTCCAAAGACACAAAGTCCATCGGTGATGCATCAGGAGACTTCACTGGGATGTTGCTGAATGGAATAGCATGTATTCCATTTTCCTGCTCCATTTCTCCAGGAAGGTCAGGGTTGAACCCGAAGTGTGACTGGAGGCCTTGTCTTGGTGCACCCAGACTTGGATTTTGTCTGTACCATAGAGAACTGGGATTTCAGTTGGGTAAATTGGGGTGAGAACTTCTTCCTGGTAGTACTGGGAGTTGATTTTGGCCATTTTTAGCTACTCTAAGAATGGTCAGTTTTTCATTGTAGCAATATTCCGCGATGACCATAAATCCCTTGGAGAAACTTTCTCTGCATTCGGCATACCACTTTTGATTTTTTTTTCACCCCTTTCTCTATAGTAAATTGCCCAGGGTTTGTTGCAGTCTCCTAGATAAATATATACTTCATCAAGTGTGACCAAAAATTTCCATTTTTCTCCTGCCAGGTGCTTTTCATAGTTTCCTGCTGTTGGCGCGGCATTCGGCAATGTGACGTGGCAACAATTTATGAACCCTGCTTTTGTGGCGCTTCTCCATGTTTAAATCTTTGTTTATTATGGTGTTTACACCGTTTTAAGGGCTATTCCCAATCTGTTCGCAATCACCCTTTGTGTGGCAGGGTTACCACCAGAGAAAAGGACCTTGACCTTTCTGATTACATCTGGGGTGCGGGTAGTAGCAGGTCGTGGATTTGCCCGTTTTTTCCTTTTGGAATTAATTCCAAGCGACCATTCCCCTTTTTATTAAGCACTGAGCTAATTCCACACTTTGGTACCACAAAATTCGTTTTTGCAAGCCTCAGTAATCGCGGAATAACTATAATTAGCGTCGGAAAGGTCAGTAATATACCCCTCCCAAAACGGGTCTATCTGCTTAGGCATTATGAGAGCAACACATGTGCGAGTGTAACAGAAGCAGCACACTGAATAGTTTGATCACCTCCCACGCTCCTGTCCTGATGACACACTCCAACATCACAATCTACTTGGCAAATCGTTCTCAGAGATCGGAAACAACCCTCCGTATGACTCGTCTCATCCTTCGACCCGACCCTGAGTTGGACACAAGTTGAAGATATTTTTACATTCCTCAACTAGTCCTTTTGTTATTTTATTACTATTATTAGTTTGCACTTTTAGAAGTTAAGTTTTTCTTTTTACCCTTTAATTCGCAACACTTTTAATTTTTGTAATGTGAGATTTGAATAAAAATACAAATTAATTTCAAAATAATTAGAAATTACGTGAACATTCCTGTGTTACATAAATAAAAATAAAGTTCTAAGTAATCTGTCTTTACTATACGAGTATTAATGTGTTGTAAGTAAGTAAATAGGTATCTTAGATTCTTATTATTATTTTTTTCCAAATGCCCCAGGTTTGTTTTTCGACATTCCTGATTTGTCTCTTGGCATGTAACCCACTTCTGAGGTTGGGGCGCCTGGAAGGCGGGGTTACATTGCCCCGATGATATGATGGGTGATGATGATAATGGTGCGCCAGGAGAGTCCCTAATCCTAAGCTTAACCTAAGATGAATATGAATGATGATGATTGCGATGGCCATATGATTTCGGGGACCGTTTGGGTCTTAAAGTTTTCCTGACATTTGTCTTACAGGTGAGGAAAAACCCCGATAAAAACCTCACCCAGAAAAACTGTCCCGACCGGGGATCGAACCCGGGCCCGCTACCCCGAGACCACAGCGGTGGACTAATTTAAAATTGTTGTTATTAATTATATGTGAGGCACCATAAAACGATGTCTCAAAGAAACTAGAAAGGAGACACTTTTCAAATCTTATAAAACAATGGCGGTTCCAACACTACTATATGGATCGGAACACTAGGTCTTTACCAAAAAACCAGGAACGAAGAATAGAAACGTCAGAAATGAGGTTTCTGAGGAGTGTGGCTGGCTATACAATAAACTAAATGAACATATACGAAAATAACTAAATATATTCAAACTGTTACATAGAATTACACAATAGATGAATGGATAGACGACATCAATAGAATGGATAACAATAGAATTCCGAAACAGATTCTTCATTACAAACCACTAGGACGGAGAAATGTTGGAAGACCCAGTAAAAGATGGACAGACCAATTCTAATATGATAGGCCTATCGGAACAGACCTTAACGTCTAATCCTTGATGCTGATTATTATTATTATTGTTATTATTGTTATTACTATATTATAACTATTACTAGTATTATTTACTACGTCGAAAAAACAATTTCACATGATTAAAGGTCGATATAAGAAAGAACAAGAAAAGTTTTATTTTTACTTCTTCATGGAATTCGGCATGTATACCTAACAGTGTTAAACCGAGTAGGGATTAATAAGAGCAACTGTAACTCTATCCTTTCATCGTTATACCACGACTTAACGCCCCTACGTCTAAAAGAACGCTTTGACCGTAAACTTACGGAGTTTGAAACTCTTATAATATACTTGCCTAAAAGAATGTGTAGGCCTGTACTTTAAAATATTTATTAACGTAATGACAATCGACATAATAGCCTATTATGAAATCAATGTTTTGTGTTTGCAAGAATTGAAAATGTTTATGAATTTGTTTCCAAATTCCAATCTCATCTACGCTTCGGACATAACATCTCAAGTCGTCCATATAAGGACACTTTGTGACGTAAATAGACCTAAATATTTTACTTTAGATTCATGTGGAATAATCATAGAAAACTATTAGAATTTAATAACTCATTAGGACTATCAAACTCGTAGGTTCATGACCGGCGGCGAAGCGTAAGCTATTCATCTTAATCTGAGCTAGTGTTTTCCAATAATTCCCTGTATAATCTACTTCCCTCAAATCATGGTTAATGCTATTTTTCCACCTCATTCTAGGCCTACTTACTGAGCACTTCCGTGTCCGCGTTTCTTGACGTTTGTATTTTTTATGGCGAAAGATAGTCATTCTTTAGACCAAAGTACTTTTTTTTGTCTGGCTTATTGCCTTCGATCTGTCCGGCATGAGTATCACTTTCGGGAGCAATGCTACCGCTCTCGCGGTTATTTAAGCACACAAACCACTTCAACACAACAAGATAAATACACCATGGAGGAATCTTAATATAGACTAAATTACGTTTTTGGGACACGCCATAGCGTAGTTAGTTAATGCAATACGCTACAAACAGGAAGATCGAGGGTTCGAGTACCGGTGGGGTCAGGGTTTTTAAACTCACCCAACCTTTTGGTGGCACCATGACCCTGGGGTCGACTCAGCCTCTAACGGAATTGGGTATCAGACGCCTGTTCTGGAGGTAAGGGGATCATCATCATGCAGGGCTGACAACCTGGCTGACATAAAGTGCTGATTGTCTTATAAAAGTGGGAGCCTTCAACTCCTACTATCCCAAGCGTCTCCTAAGGCCTGTAGTGGGGTCACTTTAACTTTTTAAATTACATTTTAGGCACTTGTAGATTTGGGCGTATCACATGCAGTGAAAATTAGTTTCTTTTTGTCAAAAAATAAAATAATGACACGTTCGAAGTTGAGAAGAATTTTTTTTTACAGTGGAAAGGTTGACACTATCTTAAGTAACTACACTTTCTACGTCATACTGTTATATCTTAACTGATAAGTGGTAACTTATCTGTTTAAAATATTACAAGCACGATCCTTGGTATCACATGATTCATTACAATAAAGCTTACTAAATATTTTAAAGTCGGCCTGAAATGCCAAGCTGAGTTGATGGCCAAAACAAATAAACCCAATATTAAAAACCAATTAAACACAAATTCCAAACATAGTCCTATTAAAGGTAAAAGGTAAAGTGATCCCACAACAGGCCTCATGAGGCCCTTGGGGTAGTAGGAGGTAAGGCTCCCACTTTTTCTAGACAATCGGCACTTTATGTCAGCCGAGTTGTCAGCCCTGCGTGACGGCCGCCTTTACCCCAGAACAAGCGTCTGGTACTCATTTCAGTTAGAGGCTGAGTCGACCCCAGGGCCATGGTGCCGCCAGAAGGTTTGGGTCAGTTTAAAAATCCTGACCCCAACGGGACTTGAACCCTCGACCCTCCAGCTTGTAGCTCAGTGCCTTAACCACTACGCTACGGCGTGCCCCCCTATTAAAGGTACCATGGAAAAATTATAAATATTACAGACGCCTCCGTAGCGCAAGCGGTTAGACGCTCACCTCTCACCGCTGGGGTCTCGAGATCGTGTCTCGGTCACTCCATGTGGGTTTCGTGGTGGACGAAATGGAGCTTGGTAGATTTTGTCGGGGTTTCTCCCTGCCACAATTTCATTCCTTCATTTCTCCATACTCAACTCCTCCATTTCGTTTCATTTGGTTCATCTGCCCCTGTGGTGGTGCATCAGGCGTGGTCGGTCGGCACCTTTGTCATTCACAGACCTCAATATGGGGGCTCCATCTCTCGACCGACCCTGACGTGAGTTGGACATGAGTTGAGAATATTTATATTCAGTACCTGGCGTGCGCTGTTACGGCTAAATAAATTAAAATTAATGTTTTTATGTTTAGTTGAATAAGAGAAAAAATAATTATAAATTTATATGTTTTACATACCCCGTTCTGATTATCCGGCGTTGCCCGGGAATCTACTTATCCCTATCTACTTGATATGAGCTGAAATACGAAAATTAATGTGTTTTTATGTTTAGTTAAATAAGTGCCTTATAAAGAAAAGTTTATATCATAATTATTTTTAGATACCCCGTGCTGTTTACCGGGCGTTGTCCGGGAATCTACTCACCCCGATCTTCTTGGCATAAATGAGCTGAAAGACTAAAATTAATGTATTTCTTATGATTAGTTGAATAAGTAGAATGAAAAATAATTATAAATGTTTATCGTAATTATTTTAAGATTCGGTGTTGCCCAGGAATTTACTTATCTCGATCTTCTTGGCATAAATGAGCTAAAAGACAAAATTCGTTATTGTGAGTTATCCGTAAAAGAATACCCGCCATGTGTTGCTGTGCTTTCACTTGAATCTACGTACTTGTCTCAATCTTCTTGGCATCAATGAAAGACAAAAGTGGTTATTGTGAGTTATCCGTAAGAAATAAACGTATGCTGTCGCGGACTTTTTTGTAGAGCTTTTTGAGATATTCAATTCTGTGTACATTAATTTTGTGTATTTTTTATGGTTTAGGCAGCGTAAGCCATTTAAGCGTCAAAAGAGCTACTTTTTTTTCACGTTTTCCACTACAAAGAACTATTTTTAAGGGTGTAGGGGTTGAGTATCACAACTCTTTTATAGCCTGTGTTCATCCCGAGACGGGAATCTCCTGAACATTTTGCAAAAAGCCCCATCGCAATCGGATCAACGGTATGGCCGCGCATAATGTACGAACAAACAAACATTCATTTTTATATATTAGAAGATATAATAAATAATGATTAGTCACCCTAATGCTATTGAATAGAAGTATGTAACAGAATTTAAAATATTACTTTGGAATGAAATTCAAAATAAGTTATTGCATTTACCAGATTGAAGTTATTTTATTATTTATTTAGTAGATTACAAAATGTTTCACAACATCTTCCTGCGTCCAATTGATCTACTGTCATACTCCTCCACATCTTTATGCCATTCCAGTCTCCATCGCCCAATCCTTTTTCCCTCATGCTACTCAAAACACCATCAATCCACGTTATTTTTGGCCGTTCTCTTCTTCTTTTACCAAGAGGCACCCATTCAAGTATTCTTCTTGGGAATCTGTCTTCTGTCATTCTTTTTACATGACCATACCATTTTGTTTTTTTTATGAAATCCACAAATTGAAGTTTGAACATTCATTTTTTTAATTACGTTGTTTCTTATTTTATGTCTTCTAGAAATTCCAACAGAACAACTAAAAAATCCATTTAGCAGAAGAAGATATACGTTGATAAAAATAACAGATTGCTACAGAATTAGCAAAACTTGTATTGGCAACAGTTTCAGCTGTAATTAGTAGTATGTATACTTACATTAGTTATAATAAGAACAAAGATAACATAAAAATATATAATATAATAATAAAAATTACAACACAAGTATAGGGCCAGTATGAATAATGATATTAATTTAGAAGAATAATATTTTAATTTTGGTGGGTCCGTGTCGCAAGCAGTTAGATGCTCGACTGTCACCGCTGGGATCCCGATATCGAGTCTCGGTCACTGCATGTGGGTTTCGTGCTGGACGAAGCGGAGCTTGGGCAGCTTTTTCTCGGGATTTTCTCCCGTTTTCCCCTGCCACAATTTCATTCCGCAATTTCTCCATACTCATCCCTTTGGTTTCATTTCATTCATCTGTCCCCGTGATAGTGCGTCAGGTGTGGTCGGTCGACACCCTTGTCTTTCACAGATCTCTATATAGGGATTCCATCTCATCTCATCTCATCCCTCGACCCGACCTGAGTTGGACACGAGTTGAGGATACTTTACAATAAAAAATTAAAAGGCAAGTATATAAATAATGCTATTAATTTCCATCCATCCAATGGCTGATTGGCTCAAATTCGAGCTTTGGCCTCCCTCAACTTCTGCCTCCAATCATTTCTATTTTGCACAGCAAGCCTCCAGTTGCGACACTTAAGTAGGTTTGCCAGCACTCTTCCTTAATACCATCCTCCCATCGTTTTTTCGGTCTTCCAACCCGTCTATTCCCCATAAAACTTGCTTTTTTGGTGCTCGGTCTGTTGAGAGCCTTTGTACGTGGCCAGCCCATTCCAATTTCTTTAACTTAAAAAAATTGACAAGGTCAGGTTCATTGTATTTATCATACAGTTGTTTGTTGTATCGTATTCTCCACTGACCATTAATATTTATCGGTCCAAATATTTTCCTGAGTACTTTTTTCTCAAAACTATTTAGGGCTACCTCTGATATTTTAGTGAGGCTTCATGTCTCACTACCATAGGTCAAAACTGTTCTTATTAGAACTTTATATAGCCTTATTTTTATAGCTGAGTGCATGTTTTTACTCTTCATTATTTTATGAAGTGAGTGCTACAGCCTAAAAATTGCAATTATTGATAATTGCAAGTTAGATATATTCCAACTTAAAAAATTCTACCCCCCTTAAAGATAAAACTTTTCAAGAAATTTGAGGCCAACCGGAACCTTTATGGATATTATAATAATTACACATATATAAGCTTTGTTGGCCAGTTTCAGTTTTCTTTGTACTTCAATGTGTTGGACGTTATTATCTGTAATACATGAGCCAGATAGTTAACATTTTTCACAATGTTAAAACCTAATGCTATTCATTTAGAAGAATAATACTCAACTTTTATAAGATTCATGATGTGTTCCGTTGAGGTTTATTCAAAATTAATATAAAATTATAGAATATTCACCTGAAAGGTCCGTCTCCTCAACTTAATTATCATTTAACTGTAGCGCTTTCGGGACTTGTCCCATCATCGGCAGGATTCAAAACTGGTGTTTCACTGAAGATCTGGTAGAGGGGGTTGCATGTATTGGGTTCGTTTTCGTTTATCAGGCTGTCGTTGTGAGCTGCTTTCATGATTTCCATCTCTTCGAGTACGTTTATCTTCGCTGGATTATTTTCTCTGTGCATCACTGTTAGGGTGTTTTCAATATTTAACATGCGATGTCCTTCATGGATAACGTGTTTTGCATAGCTTGATTTACCTTCTGCGTGAACGAAGTCTCGAAAATGTTCTTTGAATCTGATGTTAAAACTCCGTTCAACCCCCTCTACCAGATCTTCAGTGAAACACCAGTTTTGAATCCTGCCGATGATGGGACAAGTCCCGAAAGCGCTACAGTTAAATGATAATTAAGTTGAGGAGACGGACCTTTCAGGCGAATATTCTATAATTTTATATTAATTAAGAATAATACTGTTGTTGGAATTAATATTATCATTCAACATTAGTCACAATTTTCGATGTTTCACAACGAAACTCAGTATGTCCTATTAAAATAAACCGAGGTAGATATTATCTAAAGGCGAGTGAAATAAGACAACTAGAAGTGGAAGTTTACTTGAAATCCGAAATTAAAAACTACCTAAACGACTTGAATGATTTTGATGAAATTGTGTGTGTGTGTGTGTGTTTGAATGGGTCCGTGGATGGTTTAGATTCACAATTGGACCCGGTAGGAGGCGCTGCGATCGGGTAATATAACTTTTTTATGCCAGATATATAGTCATCTACAACACCGAAATATTCCGCGCGACAACAATGTGACGTCATAATGCACACTTCTTGAACCACGACAGATTCCAGTGAGGATTTTTTGCCAACTTATTAATTAGCGAATTTTATGGTATCAGGTCATGACACGAGAATTGAACATTCGGGCAAGACAACGTCTGCCGGGTCAGCTAGTAATTTTAATAAAACAGATGAAAACTAACGAGAAGAGATTACTTAATTTTCTTAGAATTTCACAATATACCTAATTATAATAGTTACACATAATTTCGTTTTCACTGCGGTCCGCCACATTTAAATAACTTACACGAGAAATAAGTATTTTGCTAATTTAAGAGTTAAACAAAATATTAACCATATTTTAAAATCATTAGGAAGTAACATTATGAGGTTTAATTTAATAATTGAGTTTGTATTTTTTTAACATTCTTACCTCATAACTCGAATAAAAGAAAATAAATAATAGTTTTAAAAGACTAAAACAACACGCTTTATTAGAAGACCGAACTAAAAAATGAAACATTATTTTAATTTCCAACACGCTTGGGATAAAATTAAAGTGGTGAACAAAAAAATCATCTCCAACACATATAGAATGAAACTAGAGTTATCAACAAAAAGAAAATAATTTTACCATCAAAAGCGTGGGGTACTTTTTATGATTTTTTTTACATTTTCTTCTTAGAGACTTTACTTTTACCAATATCTGTTTATTATCAAATATATTAATTGATATAGAGCACCCCACGCTTTTGATGGTAAAATTATTTTCTTTTTGTTGATAACTCTAGTTTTATTCTATATGTGTTGGAGATGATTTTTTTGTTGACCACTTTAATTTTATCTCAAGCGTATTGGAAATTAAAATTATTTTTCATTTTTTAGTTCGGTTTTCTAATAAAGCATGTTGTTTTAGTTTTTTAAAACTATTAATTATTTTTTATTTTTAGTTTTAATATTTTACAGAATAAGATAAAAATGTAAATATCTTTAAATTCGATACTATTGTAGTATGAGCTAAAGGTAATACTCTTCTAAAAAAATTCCTCCCAGCCGGATTTGAATCAGCGGCCTACGGATTACTGAAATTATATACAACTACAGTTCACCGCTCTACCAACTGAGCTCTTACAACGATTGACTTAAAATCGACAAGTCCGCAACCTATTATACTTGTTTTCATTTGTTTGATTTTCTGATGATTCTGGCCAGGATTTTAGAAACAAATTATGAAATTATTGTATTGTCACGGGTCCTTTACAAGTATACAAAGTTTCAAGTCGATCCAATGTTTCTATGTGGGTGAAAATCGTGTTCAAAGATTCCGTTACATAGATACAAAGACACTTTTTTTGATTTTCTGATGATTCTGGGCGGGATTTTAGAAAAAAATGGAATTATTGTATTGTCACGGGTCCTTTACAAGTATACAAAGTTTCAAGTCGATCCAATGTTTCTAAGTGGGTAAAAATCGTGTTCAAAGATTCCTGTTACATATATACAAAGACACCTTTTTTTGATTTTCTGATGATTCTGGCCAGGATTTTGAAAATAAATATGGAATTATTGTATTGTCACGGGTCCTTTACAAGTATACAAAGTTTCAAGTCGATCCAATGATTTTAAGTGGGTGAAAATCGCGTTGAAAGATTCCGTTACATAGATAGATAGATATATACAGGTCAAGCTAATATAAAGCGTGTAAAAACCAGTTTGTTACAAGCTGAAGATGGAGCAATAAGCTTTGAAACGATCGTCCAAGAAAAGAAACATAATTATAAGGTAAGAATGTTAAAAAAATACAAACTCATTATTAATCATATATTGAAAACTATTGCTAACTAAATCTTTGGCATTATCGAAACCTTAGATTCATGGCCGCGCGGACATGAGCTCTCCATATATCCCTATTTAACTATCGCACTGACATTATCAAGCCCATAGGTTCATGACCGCGCGGACATAATCTCTCCATATATCCCTATCCTGAGCTAATGTTCTCCAATCATCCCCTATATAATCTACTTCCATCAAATCATGCTTAATATTATTTTCCCACCTCATTCTTGGTCTACCAACTGGGCGCTTTCCCTCTGGTGTTCCTACAAGAAGCTTCCATGCCCCTCTTTCATTTCCCATTTGTGAAACATGTTCTGCCCATCGCAGTCTACGAGAGTTAATTGTTCTTACTATATCTGGTTTTCCTAGAAATATCATCTAGCTCGCTGTTTATGTAGTCTTCTCCATTCACCTGTTCCATTCGTCCAGGGACATGTTTCTAGGAACGTGGAATGATAGGACATTGTATAGTAGTGGCGCACTATTGCTTGGCTAGTTTTAGAAAATATTTGCGATTATGAATGCGGATGAACAGTAACGAAAAAAAAAATATGCCTATAGAACATTGAAGAGTAAAAACAACTCGTCTGTTTATTTGAAAAGACAATTAGCATTTATGCGTTCTAAAGTTCTAAGTAAACAACTTTGGTAAATACAATGAGCGTTAAATCATGTGGTTTTAAGTGATAGCGTCATGCATCCTGTTTTTCGAGATATGAATATAAAATACTATTCTCCCATAATTAACTTTTACCTTGTTAAAAATTACACGGAAATTTCTGTATCGCAAGCGATTAGATTTTATCGCTTACATTGTAGCTATTTAGTCTATGTGACAGTGAAAAATAAATCTTTGAAACTAGTTATATACATAATTTTATCCATTTAAAATACAGATTTTATAAAATGGGCCATGTAAAGTTTAATTGGTATCACTGTTATATTTCTATGTAAAATAAAAATATCTCGTTTTGTCCGTTTCCGCTGCAGAAATAATCGCAACGTTACATGGACTTCAACAGCTGAAGATTTTACTTGGTTATATTTTTTATAACAGATCAGATTTTTAGTATAAGACAGATTTAGAAAAGAAATGGGAAATAATGACACTGTACATCAACTATATGTAGACTTCAAAAAGGCATACGATTCAATTAAGAGGGAGAAGTTATATAGTATCCTGCTGGAGTTCGGAATTCCTAAAAAGTTAGTTAGACTTATACGAATGTATCTAAATGGCAAAAAGAGTAGGGTGCGTGTAGGCAAACAATTTTCGGATACTTATGATGTTCACATTGGGTTGAAGCAAGGAGATGCACTATCTCCTCTACTATTTAACTTTGTACTAGAGCATGTCATCAATTCTTTAGAGGATGAAGATGGCCTACAACTCAATGGTATTAATAAGCTGTTAGTTTATGCTTACGATGTAGTACTATTGGGCGATAGCGAAGAGATACTAAAGGCCAACACACACACACACACTATTGAGTAACACTAAGAAATTGGGACTTAATATATGGTCGCACATAGAAATAATACATTACATAATGGAAATGGACAGCTAATGACACATGAGGGAAATTTTGAGAAAGTGGCTGAATTCAAATACTTGGGAACAATAATCACAAATAGGAATGAGATGAATAAAGAAATTAAACATACACTCAATTCTGGAAATGCGTGCTATTATGCATTACAGAGAGACTTTCAAAAAACGTTAAACTGAAAAAGTATAAAACTATTGTTCTACCAGTTATATGGATGCGAAACGTGGACTTTTACTCTAAGGGAGGAAAGGAGATTAGAATATTTGAGAATAAAGTTCTTAGGAACATTTTTGGACTAAATAGAGATGATCAGACAAGTGAATGGAGAAAACTACATAACAGTGAACTACATGGTGTTTATATGAAGCCAGATATAAGAACAATTAAGTCTCGTAGACTGCGTTGGGCAGGACATGTGGCACGGATGGGGAATGAAAGACGTGCATGGAAGCTTGTTCTAGGAAAACGAAAGGGAAAACGCCCAGTTGGTAGACCAAGAATGAGGTGGGAGAATAACATTAACTATGATTTGAGGGAAGTAGATTATATAGGGAATGATTGGATATCATTAGCTCAGGATAGGGATGTATGGAGAGCTTATGTCCGCGCGGCCATGAATCTACGGGTTGGATTGTGCCAGTAAGTTAGTTAGTTAGTTAGTTAGTTATGGTTCTTCAAAAGTGTCACATAAGTTGTCTCTGACACCGGGATCACATTCGGGAACATGGGTCTCTGTGGTTGCGTTACATAATGTAGAAGCCACGAATGGCGACAAATCGATAATATAGAGAATTGAATAAGATAAACTCCTGAAAGTAAACTGATTGATTGATCTACGTTCGTCCAGCTCCCCTAGTGGGAAGTTTGTTAACCAGACTAATTTAGTGACGCTTATTTCCTTCTCTCCATATGGGGGTGCAACGATACCTCAGTTATGTATGGAGAGCATGCCCGCGCGGCATAAACCTACGGGTTCAATTGTGCCAGTTAGTTAGTTATTTTCCTATAGATGTCAGTGAGTGACAAATGGTTAATACATCGCCTGTTTATACATTTTTATAAGTAATTTATATTGGCTATAAATAAAGTTGACCCATAAATTAAATTGACAACTGTAAATGGAGCTTCAAAGTTTTGAAATGGTTGTAGGGCTGTAAATGCAGCCACTACTTGGATGGAGGAAAATTGGATACATTTTTATCAGAAAGATATAAGTTCATTTTCGAGCCTGAAAATCTTTTGTCTACTCCTTATGTACGCAGATGACATGGCTATCCTCTCCAGGAGCCTAGAAGACCTACAAGCAGCCATGGAGAAGATCAGGAAATGGGCACTAGAAAATTCAATGGTAATAAATAGCTCAAAGACCAAAGCTATGAAATTTAGGAGAGGAGGAAGACTATCCAAGAGAGATCACCTCACATGCGACGGGTCAACTCTAGAATTCGTTAGCAGCTTCAAATACCTAGGAATAACACTACAGACCACCGGAACAGTATTCTCGATGCATATACAAGAGCGTGCTACAGCTGCCACAACAGCCATTTATGACATTCCAAAGTTACGAAACCTATCCCTACCAACGGCAATAGCATTATTCAACATCAAAGTTATGCCGGTTGCCACTTATGGAATCCAGCTAATATGGACATATCTCACACAGCCAAAATTTCATGAAACTTGAAAGCATAAAAGCGAGATTCCTAAAACGGGCTCTTTCAATTTCAAAATTCACAAGACATAGCTATGCCTACATAATAGCAAAGGAGTCTTACTTCATAGAAGACATCCGAAAACACTTCGATCTAGCAGAAACGCAGGCATACAAAACAGCAATCGAGGAGAGACAGAGAAAAGCCAGAGAGATTCCGAACGAAATCACGGAAACGGAAGCGTTAAACACAGACGAATGGAAAGGACCAAATTTTCGACTTCGCCACTTATACACACGCTTCGCCGCTCACGGCTTCCATGGCAAAATATGTCATAAACAAAGTTACCATGAACCTGAGGAGTCCTGCATCTGTAAACTCTGTAGCAAACCGTGCCCAAAGTATCACTTAGTGAAGTGCGAAAACAGAAACAAAACAATTCACGAATTAATAGCAAAATTGTAAACCATGTATATAATATTAGTGTACACACTGTGTTTATATAAAAAAAATCTTTTGTCTCGGGACCCACGACTTAAAGTTGGAGGACTTCTCCCTGGGATTTTTTCGTTCTACAAAAGTCTCATAGACTACGATGGGCAGGGCATGTGGCACGAATGGGGAATGAAAGACTGGAATGGAAGCTTCTTCTAGGAAAACTGAGGAAAAAACGCCCAGTTGGTAGACAAATAATGAGGTGGGAGAACAATATCATTAACCGTGATGATTTGAAGGAAGTAGATTATACAGGGGATGATTGAAAGACATTAGCTCAGGATAGGGATATATGGAGAGCTTATGTCCGCGTGGCCATGAACCTACGGATTCGATAGTACCATTGAGTTAGTTTAATTAATTGAGATACATTTTAAACGTTTACTTACGTGTTAATCCACTAGTTCTATTTTATCTAATAGCATATAGTATACGTAATATTTTTACTTTGTAAATTACACTGGTCAGCATGATTTTTGTCACATGAGTACCAATAGTAGTACTTAATGCAGTTTTTTTATCGTGTTTTCAAATATGTATTCGGAATTTCTCCATCACCCACAGTTTTTATTTATTTCAATTTCAATTAATGGATTTAAACAATTATTTTTTTAATAAACTTTTTTTCGTCCATTTGTCCATCTTGGCGCAGTGAGCGATGAGCACGGGGAACACTTTCATCATGAGATTTCAGCTATGGAAAAGAGATATCAAGGCAAATGGAATCCTAATATGCTATCCGATTATTGTTGGACCACCAAGAGGGACGAACCGCAGGCGAAATATAGCAGAAAATCGTAATTTCGTACTTATTAGGTGAGTCCGAATGTTCGAATATTGTGTAATTACGAATGTAGAAAATATTAAAGTGTTTGAAATTATAAATGCCCGTCTCTCGGAAACTTTACGTGATGGAGAAAAACCGATATCATATTTGGATTCAGGAGAAAAAATACTATCAGAATCACATATTTTTCTTTCCGAGACAAAAAAAAAATTGTTGCTCCGTGTTATATTATAATAATGCTAATGTCTTTCGATGTCCTGTGTTGTAAACATGTTAATTATATTTTTGTGCAACGTTAATTCATGGGAAATAATACGTTATGGTATAATCGATTGCTACGAATGTTTTTCTATTATATCTCGCAAGCAGAATCTGGTTACATTCGTGCACTATATATACAATCTGGCCCACCGCTGTGCTCTCGAGGTAGCGTGCTGCCTTGTCACGCAGCGGGCCCGGGTTCGATCCCCGGTTGGGGCAGTTTTTCAGGGTGAGGTTTTTTATCGGGGTTTTTCCTCACCTGTAAGACAAATGTCAGGGAAACTTTAAGGCCCAAACGGTCCCCGAAATCATATGACCATCATCATCATCACCCTTATTATTACCATCATCCTTCACCGGTGTGGAAAGCAACGGGAAGTTACCACACCTACACAATTCCCTAGTAAAGCTGCAAGCATAGCATGAAAATGCTATAATTGCAGTGAAGGATCTGCTTCGGGCAGAATTACTATGGATGGATATACAATCTAGGAGCCACTTGATAAAATGAAAGCGATAAAATGAAAATGATAAAATCGAGGTGAAAAAGACTGTGATTGGTTGTAAATCAAAATTCATTGAAATGTGATTGGTCATTGACTGCCATTTGGGGCATGAGTTAAATAGGATAAATAAACTAGTGGCTATATTAAGATATATATTGTTAATATAATTAATATAATAACAGTGACATCGTCTATATTAAGTACCCTTAAGCTGTGCTTGTGACTTGTTAGTTTCTGCTAACATAGCCAAAATGTTTTCTCCTTATCTAAATATATATGTTTGTCCAATCTTCTGTAATAATCCTTTCAGATTTTTCTCTTGCAGAAATTTGCGTTTTCTGATCCTCCTTTCTAAATGTTTTATAAATGGTTTGTCGAACTCTGATCTAGTAAGGGTCGATATTCTAAGCAAATTTTAACGTTCAGAATTAGCCAGTCCGTAGTGATATATGATTGATAATGATGTATGATTGAAAGCATTTTCATGCTAGAATATATAATCCATTGGCATTCCCATTTTCTGAAAAATAAATAATTATTTTTCAGAATTTTGTTATACACTTTTTTGTTTAAATTCCCATCGTGAAATAAAATACTTTATGCAGTCCATATATATCCTATTTATAAAAACTGATTCATCACGAAATTTCACAATGGGAATTGTATTAATTTTTTTTTTCCATCCCTTCATCTCCATCTGTTTCATTCTTAAGCCCTTTCCTTCCTCTGCCGGGATTAGGACACTCCCTAATGTGAACTTATTGACCAGTTAATTCAGTTACGCTCATTTACTCATAGATGTCAGCAAGTGATAGGGGGACGGCCTAGCGCCTCGACGAGACATCTAGTAGGTAACCAAGGTATTATTGGATGGGAAACGGTCGTTAAATTTTGCACAGATGCCTTTTTATTTAGGCTTGTGATTGTTCTTTTACGAACCTGAAAATCTTCAGACTCGGGACCCACGGCTTAAAGTCCCTCCCGGAAAATGTTTTTTGCATTATTCCATCCTAAAAAGCCATAGACCACGCTCGTGTTTGAACTCGCTTCCCTCGGAACTAGCGGCAAGGAACATAACAACTAGCCCATCGCGGCCGACTCCAACTGTTTCAAAGATATTTCTTTGGCATATTGTTAATTTACAGAAATCTTATTCCTTATCAATACTTATAAAATTAATTGTAAAACACCGTTGAGGTTATGTAACAAAATACTGTAAAATAACACTGAGCAACAAAAAATAAACTTTTTTTTTTGTCACAGAAAGAAAAATATGTGATTGTGGTAGTATGTTTTCTCCTGAATTCAAATATGATATCGGGTTTTCTCCATCTCGCAAGGTTTCCTAGAGACAGGCATTTATAATTTCAAACACTTTAATATTTTCTACATCGTAACTACACAATATTCGAACACTTAGACTCACCTAGAAAGTAAGATATGACGATTTTCTGCTATATTTCGCCTGTGGAGCATCCCTCTTGTTGGTCCAACAATAATCTGCCAGCATATTAGGATTCCATTGCTTTGATATCTCTTTTCCCTAGCTGAAATCTCCTGATGAAAGTGTCCCCCTGCTCATCGCTCACTGCGCCAAGATTTTCCGGGAAGAAATCCAGGTTTATTTAAAAAAATAATTATTTAAATCCATTAATTGAAATTGAAATAAAAAAAACAGTGGGTGATGGATAAATTCCGAATACATATTTGAAAACACGATAAAAAAACTGCATTAAATACAACTATTGGTACTTATGAGACAAAAATCATGTTGACCAGTGTTATTACTAATATACCTATCAGTCGTCCTTAACTAAATTAAATTTCTGTTTAAAAGCTTCGTCCGTTAAAACAATGGAGGCCTTTCAGAATCATGTTTCATCTTCTGCATTTAATTTGGTACCAAATGTTATTCCTTATTCAAGTAACTCTTTTTGTAAACATAATCCATTTTAGTCGATTTTAACGATTGTTATATGGTATCATGCGGGATCTTCTTCAGTGATATCAATGCCTCCAAGTGAATGGACTCGTTTTTTCATAGTTGTTTTGTCAATCAATGTGAGAAGCTCATTCCACATATTGACAATACAAGTCTATTTTTTATCCAATATAAAAAAATAATAGAGGTTTTTTCATTCCATTGCTAAATTTTTCACTGAACACCACTGTTTTTTACATTTTACACTACATTTTTACTGTCATATTTGGCTTATACATATTTATATACATTTCCTCTTTAATATCCTCTCACAACAAGGTTTACAAAATATCTTCTTTAGATCAGAGCAGAGTCTTCTGTTTACCTATATTGTATTGTACTGTGTCACAGTGTAAACAAAAAAAGCCATTGCTTTAATCCTTTTAACATAGTTTGACCTTAAAGAGCAAGAAAAGAGGCATTTGTATCAAAAATGGAAATATAAAAGTTGCAAATATTGAGCTACGTTTTGTTGACTTTGACATTACTTATAATTATAAATACGCCGTGTATCAAGATGACTTAAAAACTTATCTTACAGTAATTTATTCTCATAACTTGCAGAAATAATTAAGGTGCCATTTTGATGAAATCAGTCAAGGGTTCGATGTGATTTTCGTTTATGACATGGCAGACATCCAGAATAAAATCAGTCTCTTCCACACACGAGCCATTTCATCAGGAAACATCGGCTTTAATTCGGGTTCTCAGCAAAGAAAAATCGGCGTGTAAAGGAGGAACAAAAACGAGATCTTTGACAAACCGTATCATGAAAAAATGGAGAAGATCATATATGATGATCGAGGTAGCCACACTGTTGGCCCTGCACGACCAATCAACCAACCTGGAAACTCTGATCAAAACATTGGTGTTTCAAAATATAAGTGACTGATTTTAGAATTATGAGCCCATTTTCTTCTTCTTCTTCACTTCCTGGTTTATTCCTGGTTTAGGCATTAGTTGCCTGTTCCGTCTTCACTAATAGATCGAAGACCATCTCTTCCGAGGACGTCCGACATCTCTTCTTCCTCTCGGAAAATAATGTAAGATTTTATTTGGTAATCTACTTTCTTCCATTCTTTCTACATGTTCTTTCCACTGAATCTTGTTGTTAAATATATTTTCTTTTATGAAGTAGATCTGCAGTTCTTCACGGATAGCCTCGTTTCTTATCTGGTCCATTCTAGCGCATCCTTTTACTCTTCTTAAAAATTTCATCTCGGCTGCTTGGATTTTACTTTCTTGTTTGGTAGTCATAATGCAAGATTCACTCTCATACAGAATACAGGGACTGCCATTGTTTTATAAAATTTTAATTTTGTTTGTTTATGGGCTTTATTATTCAATGTTCTATTTATTGTGCAACAAATAGCTTGAAACTGATGAGTTTTATGTTCAATATCTTTATCATATCCATAGCTGATATGACATCCTAAATATTTAACGTGGGATAATTGTTCAATAATTTCGTCACTAATTATTTTAAGGTAATTTTCCCACTTTTAAATATTGAAATAGTGATGTTATCAATATTATAATTAATGACCCGAAAAAAATTTTCATTGTCAACACGAGCTACTCCTACATATATGTTCTAGGTAGCACTGATGGGGACAGGCTGCACACCCATTTCAATTATATGCCATATAATTAGAGATCCGTGAAAGTGGTTTTATTTTTAGGGAAAATTCGTTTTAAAATTTCAAGATTTCGATGTTATTGGGAATTTGACGGTGTTATTATAAAACATATATATAAATTTGAGTCTTTTTAATCCTAGTTTAGTACTCGCATGTTACACCCAATAAGAATGATATATCCAGTAGTTTAAGGCCAACGTTTAGCTTGTACAATTGATATCAATATTAATACACTAAAATGCATAACATTTTAATCGTAGTCATCAATTTCTAAGCAAAATTTACCTTTTAAGAAAAAGCAACCAAGCTATCTCAAATCTATGGAGAGACCATATTTGAGCATGAGAAGGATAAAAAATATTACCTCTATGTTGTGAACTGTGTTGCAACCACTTCCTTTTGCAAGAGTGCATGGAGGAAGCAGGTATGGCGCCATCAGATATGGCAGTTGAAAAGAAGATGGAATCCGAAAACAATAATTAGTATGAAATTTTCGCGAATAGAATAAAATATCTCAGGAATTCGGTGAAATTTTTAAATTTCGGTGTTATTTCACGATTCATAAATTATTTTTGTTTTGAGGTTATGGGGAGTTAAGAAATAGTACAAGAAAATGAAAAATATAGAGCATTTCGCGTCATCGCGATTCGCAAATTTCACGGATCTGTAAATATGATAGATGGCATTGTTATTACAGGTCTAGGTAACTTATGATCTGGTTGCAGTGATAAACAAAAGAAGCAGTAGAAGCGTACCTATCGTTTCTCATTTGTTTTCAAACATCGCCGTTTACATTAAATATATAAATATTTTAATATAACTATAGTTAAATAATGATTTGTTAGTAAACAGCTTAATTTTATTCGTTAAATAGTCCTAACAAATGCCACTCTTGATTTCCAAATTCTCTAGATAAATTGGAAATCACTCGTGGCATTACTTATGAATATTATATTTTGTTAAAAACTCTTTACTCCTAAACATGCGTTCATTATCAGGGAGAACGTTTTCATTCTCAAATAAATCAGGGAAGTTTTCAATTAATCTTACCTGGAGGGACAGGCCCTTAAGGTTGAAAATCTGTTTAATTTTCGGATTAGGTAGAAATATTGATAACGTTCCACCCATATTTTTCAATTAAAGACACTTTTGCATTTATTATCGTAACTATATTATTAATAATCATTTTAACACTTAAAGAACCTTGTATATGACAGATAGTTCAGTAAATAATGATAATAATAACAATAATAGTAAAAACAGTATGTTCCTAGTAATAATAATAATAATAATACTAATAATAATCTTCTTGTATCTTGTAATCTTGTAAGCCCATGTTTCCCTTAACAGAGATTTAGGCGCTCTCCCCCTACAGGGAAGAATTTGAACCATACTAATTTAGTTACACTTGTTTTCGTATAGATGCCATTTGACATTTGAGTGGTCCGTGGTCAGCGTTTCGCCTCATACTGACATATAGGAAACCATGGTAGTACTAGGACGGGAAAATTCGGTAAATTTTGCTTAGAGGCCTTTCATTCAGGCTTAAGGATCTTTTACGAGCCTGAAAATTTTCAGACTCGGGACCAACAGCTTAAAGTCCCTCCCGGAGGACTTGCTCCTTGGATTTTTCCATCCTAAAAAAAATCCATCGACCCCGGCCGGGTTTGAACCCGCGACCCACGGGACCAGAGGAGCATAACCACTAGTCCACCGCGGCAGATAATAATAATAATAATAATAATAATAATAATAATAATAATAATAATAATAATAATAATAATAATAATAATAATAATAATAATAATAATAATAATAATAATGATGGAGCATGACATAAGTTGGGCTGCAATGAAATTAACACGAGTTGTCTAGATACCATTTAATCATATAAACGCACTTGGAAAATAGGACTACATGATATCTTAGGCCTAGTGCAAGATATGACGGAAATACAATAAGATCTATAATAGTACTGGAAAAGTAAGCTATATAGAATATTGTAACTTATTGGGATGGATGTCTTTCCATAGAGACTTGATCCAATGTAAAGTACCATCCATAGTTCTGCACGTCATTCCTTAAACAGCTTGGCGGTATTTTAGGTTATTTTACCATGTACAGTAAATATTTGACGGGGACCCGTGACCTTTATATCCTTCACCTTTAAAAACCCATCGACACTGGTCGGGTTTGAACCCGACGGGTTCGGAACAAAATTAATCTGTAATCATTTGTGCCTAAATTAAAATTATTATAATCCCATGGATTATAACATAGGATATTCGATAATTATTACAATCTAATTAAGATGAACATCGAAAGCGCGTCCTGTGTTAAATACTATCATTACTTTCAAGGGTTCGAAGTTGTGTTGATGGGATTATAGCCACTAAATCACATTGTTACATATTATTCTAACATAACGGGTCAGTAACACGAAATGTTTGCTATGATTTCATTCAGTTCTCGCTTCCGTTTAAAGAACACAAGTTATAGGTGTGGTTTGTTTTTACTGTCAGCCCCTCAAATAATCGGGAAGCTGTTTTCACACGTCGCTTCCTACCATTAACAAACAAGTTGGCAACTCTGTTTGAATTTTTTAAATCAATATATTTAATGGTGTGTTGTTTACAGTTTACTTAATTTTATTTTCATATTACACCTCATGGTTGCTGTTGAAATGATGAGTTCTTCCACGAATATCATCATCATCATCATCTTCAAGGTATGGGCCTGTTGACCCATTCCGCTCCCCGGTGCACTATATGCCGCAGGTACAGATCGTCTTTCCAACGACGTTTTGGTCTTCCTACATTTCTTCGGCCTAGAGGCCTATAATGAAACAGCTGTTTTGATAAACGATTATTTGGCATTCTTTGTATATGTTCAAACCAATTACGTTTATTTGTGTGTATTCTCTCGTTTATATTATGTATTTGTAGTTCATATCTGACATCTTGACTTCTATTTTGATCTCTTAGAGATACACCAGCAACTGATCTGAGAAATCTCATTTCTATTGTCTCAATTTTATTTTTATCAGAGATCGTTAAAGGCCAAGTCTCAGACCCGTATGTTAATGTTGGAACGGCTACTGTTTTGTAAAATTTTAATTGTTTCCCTTGTTTAAAAATTCATAATTAGGACAATCAGTGATGAACATTATTCATAATATCAACATTTTACAGAAGAAGCACAACAATTATTAATCTAGATTTACGTATTGAAACCTACGAATTACCTTCACACAGTAACCTTTTATCCGTGTGTACTTGTGAAAGAGGAATAGAACTGGACTGTGTTAATTTATCCATTTTTTTAACATGTCTATAGAAAGCAAACGTTCTATTTTATATCTGACTTAACTTGGCAAAGGGAGAGATGGAGATATAAGGGTAGATCCTTGACCGCACTTGCCCAGTTGCAAAATAAATAACCCACTCTGTTGTCAGTTTTCGTCTTCCCCCTTAACCCTATTAACATCTGGTGAAGTAACACCGGCCACACTGATACTAGTGAGAGAGGTGAGCACAGCTGTCTCTTCCTACAAATTTCTTGCAAAGTTAAGCCAGACGAGGTATAAATATTTCATATACTCCAACTATGAAAAGAAACTGTTAAAATAACAAAACATTTATCCAGTTTTCTCTTAATCTGTTTAAGATAATGCAATGAAATTTATATAGTGTATGAATTAAATTCTTGTAGTCAGTGATCTTCTTTCATTAAGATGTTCTCAATTTAGAACAAGATATATATTGTGACGCATTGTTGGGATGACTTTTGAAGAAATGTCGATGACCTATTAACAATATCCATCTATAGTAATTCTGCCCGAAGGCAGGTCCTTCACTGCAATCATAGCATTTACATACTATGCTTTGCAGTTTTACTAGGGAATTGTAGTTGTGGTAGCTTCCCGTTGCTTTCCACACCGGTGAAGGATGATGATAATGATAAGGATGATGATGACCATATGATTTCGGGGACCGTTTCGACCTTAAAGGTTTCCTGACATTTATCTTACTGGTGAGGAAAAACCCCGATAAAAACCTCACACAGAAAAGCTGTCCCGATCGACGATCGAACCCGGGCCCGCTGCGTGACAAGGCAGCACGCTACCTCGAGACCACAGCGGTGGACATATTAATAATATATGGAAACAAAAATCACATAGAAAAATAAATGTTTGATAAATTAAACTAAATGCTAAGTAAATACAATTTATTGAAGAAACTGATATGAACAATTCTAAATATTCAAATAGCAATAGTTTAGTCATAAGCATATATAGAAATTAACTAACAACACAGTGGCTATACATAAACAATAAATACACCCCATACAACGGAAAATGAGTAGCTACTTTTATCGGGTTTATAAACGGAATGTTAAAGTTACCTATAAATAATATAAATTACAATAAAGAATTTATTTATATACAATTTCTAGCTGTAAAATGGATATAAATAAGAAATTATCAACAAATTGGTTAGAAAGTAAATTTGAAGAAATTAGAAAGAGAAAATAATGTAAATACAAATAGACCTAATTGTATTTCATTCTCTTACACAGAAAATGAAACTGTGAAATTGGCTAATTTGATTAAGGAATACGATAAAAATAGCTTTATTAACATTTGAACATTTGTCTAAGGTTATCACAATAACAAATGTATTTTAATGCATGAAAATAGTGGATTGGAAGAGGCTAGGAGGATTTTTCTATAATTGTTTGTGACGCAACTTTTCCTTAACTTTTATTTGGTTACATGTGGAATGAGATCTGATTAGAGTGGCTGCAAGTTAATTGAAACCAATTTGCAGTACATCGTGCTTCCATTCCGCACACAATTATCTTAACAGTAAGCAATAAGAACTAAATCCTCGAATTAGAAAATAAACGCAAACTTTGAAACTAAATTACACACTTTTTTCTCTATTTTTTGTCACGTTTCTTTTGCTTTATTTCTGTTCATTTAATACAACTAGGTAAAGATAAAGTGATCCCATTGCAGTCCACTTTTTCAAGACAATCGGCTCTTAATGTCAGCCGAGTTGTCAACCCTGCATGAAGGCAGCTTTTACTCCCAAAATAAGAACCCGGTACTCATTTACGTTAGAGGCTGAGAAAGATCATGCCTGAACCGGGATTTTAATCCAGGATCTCAAGTTTTGCGCGCTGGCATTCTTCCTTTGAGCCACCCTGACATACGTGATTAGCTGATATGGCACGGAAAAAAATCCCATCATAACGTGTTTTTGGTGAAAGCAGCAATGCTCCCTAACCTCAGAAGTAAGTTAGAATTACGGCAATGTCAGGAGAGAACATCTGGAATGTCGAAATGACAACCTGGGATATCGAATTAAAAAAAAAAAACATAATTTTGTTCATTTGGTAATCGGTCAGCATGTTGCCTTGATTTTCCACTTGTGTTTTCACTGACAGACAAGAGCCTATGTCAATAACCGACGACATTTCTATGAATTATTGAAGAGTTCCATTTTCATATACTCGTATAATTTTGAATAATCAAGCTTCACCAACATCACTCAGAACGTATACTGTAACATTTTCAATGTTTAATCTCTGTTAATTCCTTGTGTTTATATGCAAATTGAATTACAAGCCTATAATTTCAATAAAATAAAATAATTGTATGTCTTATAAAGTATACTGCTGTTAGTCCCGCGCAGTAACCGAGTCTTCTCTTGGAGGGGGAAAAAAATTATCATGAAATTTCGGCTAGTACAGCACTGTACCCTCTCAAGATCGTGAGAAATTGGATATCTACAATAAGTAGCGCCTTTAGGCTCAAAACACTAGCTATATCAGCAGGGAATCACATGCTGACTACATGCCTCCTCTAAACTGCTGGATGATTGTTGATAGATTATATACAGTATACAGAGTGCTAACTATAAAAATTACAACATTTTATATATAATAATAATTTTTTTTGTAGATAAGCCTATCTTTTCCCTTTACAGAGATTTAGGCGCTCTCCCCCTACAGGGAAGAAATTGAACCATACTAATTTAGTTACACCTGTTTTCGTATAGATGTCATTTTGAGTGGTCCGTGGTCAGCGTTCCGCCTCATACTGACATCTAGGAAACCAAGGTAGTATTAGGACGGGAAAATTCGGTAAGTTTTGCTTATAGACCTTTCCATTCAGGCTTAAGGATTTTTTACGAGCCTGAAAATCTTCAGACTCGGGACCCACGGCTTAAAGTCCCTCCCGGAGGACTTGCTCCTTGGATTTTTCCGTCCTAAAAAAATCCATCGACCCCGGCCGGGTTTGAACCCGCGACCCTCGGAACCAGAGGCAAGGAGCATAACCACTAGTCCACCGCGGCCGACTAATAGTAATAATAATAATAATAATAATAATAATAATAATAATAATAATAATAATAATAATAATAATAATAATAATAATAATAACAGTTGTAATATAATACATTCAGCGGGAAACGCCATTTTATACATGCAAATTACACGAGGTAATGATCAAGCCAAAGATATTTCATTTATTTATTTTACCTGATGGAGTTAAGGCCATAAGGTCTTCTCTTCCACTTCACCAGGGTTAAATTATACATATAATAACAATTATGAATTATCTACATGTTGGTTAATGATATATAATAGATAGGATATAGGCTACCCAATATAAAGTTGACAAGGAGAAGAAAGAAAAATAGTAATAATATTAATAATAATAATAATAATAATAATAATAATAATAATAATAATAATGAAAACAATAATAATATCCTATAATTAGTTTAAGTAATTGGCTTGGTAAGAAAAGTTTAAATAAAAAAAATAACAAAAGAATACATGGAACGCGGCTATATATTCTATTGTCTAAGGAAATATGAAGTGAGTTTTGTTTTGAACTGTTTTTGAGTCTGACAGTCCTTGATGTACGAGCGGAGGGAATTCCAGTGTCGGGTGACTGAAACAAGGAAGGATGAAGAAAAGTGAGATGTTCGATGTAGAGGAACACCTAGAGTTAAATTTTCTCTCGATCGTGTGTTTAAGTTATGGTGGGAAGATAGCGAATGGAAGCGAGTAGAAATATAAAGGGGTGATAAGGTGGACAAAGTGTTGTATAAGAAGCTGAAGCAGACAGCATTTTAAATACTGGAGTTATGTAGTCTGATTTACGGAGGTTGCATATATTACATGCACAAGCATTATATGAACTCGCAGTCTTTGTCTATGTGATACTCATGTCTGTTAAGTGTAAGTTACGATAATCGAAATACGGCATAATCAAAGTTGAGGCAAGCACTTTTTTTTATTGAAGAAGGACATTTTTCAAACATATTAAGGAATGGAAGATAGAGTAAAAAAATGTTGAAGATTAAGAAAGGTAGTCGTATTATTAGCAATTTCTTATTTTATTTCACGCTTTATATTAGATTGACCTGTATCTATGTAGCGGAATCTTTGAACACGATTTTCACCCACTTAAAAACATGGATCGACTTAAGCTTTGTACACTTGTAAAGGACCAATGACAATACAATAATTTCATAAATGTTTTCTAAAATCCTGGCCAGAATCATCAGGGGAAAAAAAAAAAACCGGCATAATAGGTTGCGGACTTATCGACTTTTTAGTCAATCGTTGTAAGAGCTCAGTTGGTAGAGCGGTGGACTGTAGTGGTATATAATTTCAGTAATCTATCGGTCGCTGGTTCAAATCCGGTCCTTAGGATTTTTTTAGAAGAGTGTTAAGCAATTAAATTTTCATGGGATTCCGGTTTGTGACAATCAATTAAACTAAAAAAAAGTTAAAAAAACTAAAACAACATGCTTTATTAGAAAACTAAACTGAATGATAAAAAAATAAATAATAGTTTAAAAAACAAAAACAACACGTTTTATTAGAAAACCGAATTAAAAAATTAAAAATAATTTTAATTTCCAACACGCTTGGGATAAAATTAAAGTGATCAACAAAAAAATCATCTCCAACACATCTAGAATGAAACTAGAGTTATCTACAAAAAAAAAATAATTTTACCATCAAAAGCGTGGGGTGCTTTTTATGATTTTTTTACATTTTCTTCTTAGAGACTTTACTTTTACCAATATCTGTTTATCATCAAATATATTAATTGATATAGAGCACCCCACGCTTTCGACGGTAAAATTATTTTTTTTGTAGATAACTGTAGTTTTATTCTAGATGTGTTGGAGATGATTTTTTTTTTGTTGACCACTTTAATTTTATCCCAAGGGTGTTGAAAATTAAAATTATTTTTCATTTTTTACTTCGGTTTTCTAATAAAGAGTGTTGTTTTAGTTTTTTTAAACTATTATTTATTTTACCTCATGTTTTCTGGCATCTACGACTTCGAGATTAGAAGATAGGCCGTGGGCAGATTTCATACTTTTCTAGTGATGTTACCTAATTAAATGCTGATATTATTCATCAATGCTCTACTCTTTAGTTACATTTTTTTATTTCTGATCTATCCGTATGTCCTTTTTATAGTATGTCCTGTAAACTATTTATTATTTTCCATTTTTTATCTCATATTATTTAGTCTTTATTAAGAAACCATCACTCCCACGCATACAACACTTTAAATGGATTTAAAGTCCACTCACTGCCTTACTTCATCAAGTTTTGACACCAACTTGTACAGAATTTTTCTAGGTCAGCGTGTCTAACGCTGTCGATTCCTATTATGATTGAAAGTCACGCTTTGACCTTCCATTCATCCTTTCCTGATACTAGGGTCGAGATGACGTTCAAAATAAAGAGTATGGATTTACAGCGATCTATTTACGTACAGTTTATAATAAATCTAATAAAAACGTCAAGATAAAAAGTAACTATCAAATGAAGTGATAAGTCAGGATAATGAGATATTTAAATATAAACATGCGCTCTGTAACATAAGCTATTTGTATGACAGTAATATTGTACACGTGATCCCAACAAGATTCATGATACCGATCCAATTGTTGAAGTTGATATTCGTATTAAGAAGGTCCTGGGTTCAAATCCGGATCCCTGCAATTTGAGTGTTTTTTCCTCGCTTTCCTTAGTCGTGAAGGCAAATGCTGGGTTGAAATTTCATTATCAAGATCCATATCACATATTATTTATTTAGCCTGGTGGAGTTAAGGTCATGTGGCCTTCTCTTTCACTCACCAGGACAAACATGTTACATCAGAATATAACAATCACAAAAACTCTAATATTAAATACTAAATGAAGATTTGATCAATAAGATAATAGCTATTATATTACGATCTGTAATACAACCAGTTAATGGTAGTTAAGATTAAGACTAAGCTTATAATAAAATGTATTCAAGCAAGATAAATTAAATTGTTGGTAGACCGTCCCTGTCTAATGTTTATAAAAAACAAAGAAAAATAATGAGATATAGAAAACTAATTTTACGGTTATACAATATTTAAATAAATGAAAATATTTGTTAATCTTAATATTATTTTCATAAATAATTTAATTTATTAATTGTTAAAAGAATACTATCAGTGAGGTGTATAACTTAGTTTGTTATTTAATAATTCTTTAGTTTATTTTTAGACGATGTTATAGTTTGAAAGTCTCTGATATAGGGCGGAAGGGAATTGCATGTTTTGGCAAGTGGGACTGTAAAAGATAATGAATAATACACAGTGTGACGAGGAGGGATATAAAGGACATTGTGCTAATGGGATCGAGTGCCAATATTGTGTGTCGGATAGTCGCCACTTCATGTAGGCCTAATTAAAAATATACATTAACTTTAGAGTTGAAACATCTAAAAACAAGAATTAAATAAAAACAATAATTTTTACTAAAAATCGACATAGACTAATTTGTTTTCGTTAATTAATATTTTTTATAATATTACCCACTTAAAGATAAAATAGATATAATAAGAAAATAACTGCCTTTGTTGGTAACAGTTAAGAGTGACTGACTTTTCAGAAGTCGCAGATTATATTCCCGATTATACCTTTTAAATTCTTCTAGTACAGGTCTGGAGCGGAAAATACTGACGTCAGGCTTTTGAGAACTACCTAGTCTAATGAAAAGTAAGGAAATCTGGTTTATAGAACTGAAACTAAGGTAGATGAATTATGTGATCATTTCCACGTCTCTCAATACTGTCATATGCTAGCCAACGACAGCAACCATTCCAATCTGCATTTGCTTTTGGAAGCTGTCTTGCCAAGAATTTGTTTATATTTATTACATATTAAGAATGCCAGAGCAAAGATTGCCAAAAATTGCTATGGAATGGATCCCAATGGAAAGGAGGAAGAGAGGAAGACCGAAGAAAACTTGGATAGAAGGGGTACAAGCAGCTATGAATATCAGAGGAATGGAGGAAGATCAATGGATGGATAGAGAGGAATGGCGTTTGGTTTCCGGAAGACGGCGGCAGCTGCCCTGATACCGGATGATGATGATGACATATTAAGAAGCGGTGTCAAATACTGTAAATGAAAATTATTTCTAATATTCGGTCCTTTCCCTAATGTACCATAAAATAGGCGTGGTTCTTGGTATGACGTTTGTAGTTTATTTAGTTCAGTGCCCGATACGCACTAATGCAATGTACAGATCAGTTTTTACAGAAGAAGAAAATCTTGCTATTAGTGTAGGCATAGCACAAGTCTTCAATAAAAAAAATAGAGTACGATTAGTTACAAAGTGTGTTTAAAATTGATAAAGAAACAGGAAATTTCTGTTAAATAGGTCGTATAACATGTCTCATGCCCTATCTCATGCGTGAGTAGAGCAACTCGACCTTGCTCCGTAGAGCAATGAGAAGATTACGTCTGGGCTAAGCTAATGTCGCTCGTATTGCCATTTCATTTTCAATAAGTTATATTATTTATAAAATCTGTCAACTTTTCAATAACACATCAATATCATCTTGGCACATCGAAACCAGAGGTTCATAGCCACGCGAACACGATCTCTCCAAATATTCCTTCTTGAGATAATATTTCAGTCATTCAATGTAGAGTACACCTCCATCAAATGATGCTTAACGTTATTATCCCAGCTCATTCTTGGCCTACCAGTTAGACACTTCCCTCCGAGTCACCAAAAATATAAAAGTTAATATAATAAAATTCGTATCTGAGGTCTCAGTCGTCCTCAACTAGATAATTTCTTTAAAACATCTTTTAAGGCCTTTCGGAAGAACATGTTGCATCTTCAGCTTTTTAAAAGGTATTATTATCTGTTAAATTTTTATACAGAGGATCCAGATCATTGAGTAGGTTAATATTCTTGGCGTCTTTCAATATTTCAGTTTCTTCGAGGGTGTTAATTCGGAAGTGCTACTCTCTCTCTCTCTTCTCTCTCTCTCTCTCTCTGTAGAATCGATAACACGTTGTTGATAAAGAAATGTTGACCCTGCTTCTATTTTATGTTTGGCAGTGCTTGATTTACCATCATTATAATCTTTACAATGTTAATTAAATCTTGCATTAAAATATTTTGTGGTTCTGCTGAAATACGTGCATTGAAGCTTCTTGTAGGAAAACCAGAGTGAAAACGTCCAGTTGGTAGACCAAGAATGAGGTGGGAGAATAACATTAACTATGTATATACAGGGAATGATTGGAAAACATTAGCTCAGAATAGGGATGTATGGAGAGCTTATGTACGTGCGGCCATGAACCTACGGGTTCGATAGTGCCAGTGAGTTGGTTAGTTAGTTTTATATTTTTAGTATTCAGTTTTCTGATAGGCCTATATGGGATGCTAGGAAACTTCAATAACGCACCATAAAGTTAATGGCACTGGAGACTGTTTAACATGCAATGTAAGTCACTAGAGCCCGGACTTGTGTGCGAAATGCATGTATTTTTTTATGCGTTAGAAAGTATGCGGAAATGATTCACAGACAATTTGAGCGGTAATTGATAATGCATGGAAATGCATATTCGAGGGGCGGGGGTAAATGCTTATTTTAGATTTTTAATGCATAAATGCATATTTTACTCCTAAATGTGATATTAGATTATAATTTTCCCTTCAGTTAGTCACTAGTGATTAATAATAATTCTTATTTAATACTTTTTTAATCAATGAAGCCTCTGCAATCATTTGGATATAAGCGTAATTCACTGAAGAATAACTGCGGAATTTTTCACATGCACCTGTGACATCATGTGATGTAGAAAGGACATTTTCATTGTATAAAACCTTCTTCACTGACAGACGAAGTAGCTTCACACAAGAAAACCTCATGAAAACCTTCCTTATCTACTGTAAAAGCTAGGAATACGTTAAGATTACCCACAAAGCAAATTATTTAATTGATTTTATTACAATATGTCTTTGCATGTTTAGTGTGCATATTTTCTTTATTTTTTCTGGCATATTTACATGCATACAAATCCGTGCTCTAGTCATGTCTAAGGGCCAGAAATGCCTTTTTGTTGCTACAAGCGTGTTGTCTATGCAGTGTTTGCTAAAATATTGAGCGTCCTTGGCAATATCGTATCATATGTACGTATTTAAAATAAGTTTACATCACAATTTTATGGTAATTAATTTTTAATACTTTCTAGTATCACATTTTCCAGGCATCCTTGATACGAAGTAGTAACTCGTTAACCTTTATAGATACGTCCGATAGCACATTCAATGGAGCGTTCATTCACAGATCAGAATGTTTTGTAATAAATACCTTATCTTCAGTACCCATTTCCAATGATTTCGTAACAGAGTACTTTATTTTCCATAGTTTAATCTCTCTTTACGTATATTCTTACTTTTACATGCAATATGCCACTCGATATTTATAGGTTTTGGACCTGGAAATCGAAGATTTTTAAACTCTGAATCGTACACATACTTTTTTTTTTACCACAGAAGGATATGGATGGCCTCCATGGATGAATGATCAGCTAAATGCAGGGTCACCTCAGAATTAACACGAATATTTAAGACAAGAGACATCAATCAAACACTGGGAAAACTAAATACCTGTGTATAGGAGAAGAAATGGAAAATATAAATTTCAAGAATGGAGAAGAACTAAAACCTAGTATTAAATGCACTTATTTAGGAACAAAATTAGACCATTCAGGCGATAACACAGTGGAAATTAAAAATAGAATCGCACAAACAAAACAAGGAATAAATGCTTTGCACTCTGTTTGGTGGAGCAAAAATATTACAAAAAATAGAAAATTACAAATATATCAAACCATAATTCAGAGCATTTTAACATATGGTGCTGAAGTCTGGCAAATTCCTACCAGGGAAATGAAAAGAATTTTAAATACAGAAATGGATGTTTTTTTAGAAGATCAGCTGGAAAATCTAGAATGGCTAGAATACGAAATAAAATAAGGGACATTACGGTGTACAAGAGGAGCCGGACATCATAGACATTATAGAAAAGAAAAGATTACAGTGATATGATCATATCAAAAGAATGCCAGAGCAAAGATTGCCAAAAATTCTTATGGAATGGATCCCAATGGAAAGGAGGAAGAGAGGAAGACCGAAGAAAACTTGGGTAGAAGGGGTACAAGCAGCTATGAATATCAGAGGAATGGAGGAAGATCAATGGATGGACAGAGAGGAATGGCGTTTGGTTTCCGGAAGACGGCGGCAGCTTACGAACAATATATATGATTTAGGAAACGTTGGCCTACTGATCGAGTACGATGCCATATGTTCACATTTAGTAATTAGAAATTAAATATCGTAGACAATTTTCTTAAATAAAAGAAGAAACACAATTTTTTGTAGCGATATGATTTTTTTTGGTAGAGGTGTGGTGATGAGCTTCTACATTAATTATTTTTTTCACACTATGCACGTGTAAATCGAGATGTAGTAATTGTGGTAGCGAGTTGAGATTTGTTGTAGCCTACAGTGATTGCATATCTCCAACTTGATCGGAGGCTCGCGGTTTGGTTTCCTGTCAAACACTATGGAATTTTTCAGGCGAAGAAAATTCCAACAAAGATATTTATTTATTCTTTATTATTTTGCGCCGTGTTTTTCGGATCTGCTACCATTTTGCGCACCGTTTCTTTAGAGGATTTTCTCATATATTCCATTTCACTCATAGTAGCATCGAGTTCATAGCTATCAGTGCTATTTCTAATCCTTTGCCCGGGCCCATGAGAGGCAAAGATTGATTCATCCTTCCTATCTAGATTCATAAACATTAATCAACAATAATTCTTAAAATACACTGTAGTAAATTATTATTCTTAGTTAACCTGAATATACTATTATTAACTATGAAAGCTAGACTGGAAAAAATGAGCTCATGTAACTTTGAGAAAGCTTGTATACGGGAATTATGCAAGACAGCTGTAGCGTAGCTAACAAATACAATAATCAACATTGATATTTACTTAAAATGAGATTTAATGTTTAAATTGCACGTCTGAAGTTGAAAAGTGAAATTAAATATAAACATAACTTGATCATTAAAATATTAAAGAACAAACAATAAGTAATAACAGAAATAACATTGTTTACACAATCAACCACACATACATATTTTTTAGTCGTGCCTAGGGTGCCTTGCCCTGGCTTGCCGGACCAAACCCAAAATACGCAGCTCTCCTGTAGCTCGCGTCCTCCAGACGACAGACAAGTGTTCCAACGAAAATCTATGATCGAATGATAGAGTTCACTACGTGTTTGGCCTATTTGAGAGTTCCGAGGTAGAAGGGGAAGTTGCGCACTACAAACAGAGCAAAGGAAGGGCTAGGAAGGAGAATGGGAGTAGATACAAAGAGAAAGGAAATTGGCATAGTTCACGAATCTCACTGTAGAGGGAGGATAACAACACAAATGTATCAAACCGAAATAGCACTTTCCGTTCAATTTCACCCTCTCCTTTTCTAGGGTTCACATTCTTTATGGGACTTGCAAAGCCTTGGGCGGGTCACTTGTGGCCTAGAGCATGAACTTTGAATCGCACACTAAAGGCTCTCCACTCTTAAAGTAATCCTCATCAAAACATAATAATTTGACCTGCTCTCTTTTCATTCGTTTAGTTCCCTTCATTAAATTAAAATATGTCCTCTAAATATACTTGTTATTCTTCGTGAATGAAAATAATAATATTCATAACATAGAAAATATTCTAAAATATACCTGTATACTTAAAATAGTTTCTTACATATGGATGATGCATTTGAGTCATGCTTCAGTCGATTCTGATGCAACAAAATGGCTGTAGGTGTCGAGACTTCTGCCGTTTTCGCCATCTAAATTTTTAAAACAGGAGTTTGGAAAACCTTTGACTAGTGGTAAAAAGAAATGTATTTCACAAGTTAAATGAAAAATATCACCAGCTTTCTTGTAATTTATCCCATTCAACGATCAGATGTCTTACATACTTCACACGTGCTCCCTGTCAATGTGACAGAAATTATGGCGCGAATGGCGGAAGGATACAACTGGAAAGAGTGGCTGTCCTTCCTGCTCCATGGTTATCAGGATATCATGGTACTGCCTAACATACCATACGATGGCAAAAAGTAATGAGCTCACAACCAGACTTAATCTACTCCACTCCATGGCACGAAGCCTTTCAAGGCCATTGACCTACCAGTATGTGTTAATCACAGATGGATAAACATAGTCTATAACCAGTATAGAAGTGATATGTCGGGTCCCAAGACCCAAAGATGAGAATTAAAATACCGATCCTCAATTCAATCGAAAAGTAGATATTTTTAACACCTGACCATATCGGGAATAGAATCAAGATCGCCTGAAATGAGAAAAAGTACATTAGCTTCCATCCACAGAAATAAAATATGTTATTAAATATATATGGTCACACATTCAAATACCTTATATAATGGAAATGGTCAGTTAATGACAAATGAGGGAAATTTTGAAGAGGTGGCTGAATTGAAATACCTAGGAACAATAATCACAAATACAAATGAGATGCACAAAGAAATTAAACATAGGCTCAATTATGGAAATGCATGCTATTATGTATTACAGCGATCCTTGTCGCCCCAACTCCTTTCAAAAACGTTAAACTAAAAATATATAAAACCATTATTCTAGCAGTTATATTATATATATGCGAAACATGGACTCTTACTTTAAGGGAGGAAAGAAGATTAAGAGTATTTGAGAATAAAGTTCTTAGGAAACATTTTGGACCAAAGAGAGATGAACAGATAGGCGAATGGAGAAGATTACATAACAGTGAACTGCATGGTCTTTATAGGAAGCCAGATATTATAAGAACAGTTAAGTCTCATAGTCTGTGATGGGCAGGTCATGAGACACGAATGGGGAATGAAAGAGGTGCATGGAAAACCAGAGGGAAAACGCTCAGTTGGTAGACCAGGAATGAGGTGGGAGAATAAATTAAGGGGGTGATAGGTGAAATTTTCGACATTTTCGGTCAAATTTAGCATTTTTTGTTTTTTGTTTAAATGAAATATGTAAATTATACGATCTAAAGATTTCTGTAAGGAAAACGAAGACCATGGCTTTTAGAGGAAGAGATCCAGTGAGAACCAAAATTATTTTAGAAAATCAAAGTATAGAACAGGTGTCTAGTTTCAAATATTTGGGCTGTGATGTTGGCTACAATGTGGAAAGAGATATTGACTCCAAAATAAATAAATTTCAGACGGTGTGTGGGACAATACAGAGAACATTCAAAAATAAAATTAGAAAAGAAACCAAGATAAAAATGTATAATGTTATGGCGGTTCCCACAATATTGTATGGATGTGAAACTTGGGCTCCAGTGAAAAGACAGAGGGATAGAATACAGACGGCAGAGATGCGGTTCCTAAGACAAGCAAAAGGATGTACAAGACTTGATAGAATAAGAAATGAGGATATAAGAGAAGAATTGAAAGTACAGCCTTTATTGGATAAAGTCACGAATTACAGACAGAAATGGATTGATCATATGGATGGAATGAGTAAGGAGAGATATCCATTGTTAGCCAGAAATTATCAAGCAAGAGGAAGACGTGATGTTGGAAGACCTAGAAGACGTTGGGCTGATGCAATATGAAGTCGGAACGGGCAATTGCCTAATCCCTGGAGTGATGATGATTGTCTTTTGTATTAAAAAATACTACGTAGACCTACCTTAAAGTATAAGTTGGCGAAGTTTCAGTGTCCTATGGCGCTTGTAAGTCTCCCTAATGACTGTAGGAGGGAATGTATGCTACATTCCAATTTAACTGCATGCAAACTTTCAAATTGGCTTTTCCACACTTTTGTTTTCATTGCATGTCAATACATTCAAATCAAAATAGCATTGACAAATTTAATGATAGAAGCACGAAATTTTAACTGCATGTCCCACACACTATGGCTAATAATTCTATGAATGGATTTTGAAACAACGTTGATGGTTTTTTAAATAAAAAATAAAATATGTATAGTAATTAAAAAAAAAAACGAAAATTTTCATATGCAGAGGATATATATATATTTTTTTCTTCCTTTATTATAATGATATAGAAAAGTTAATGCATAGTGTTGTTCTAAATAAGTCAGTGGTCGTGTAGAAAAAAATGTTACTAAAATATTATGGGACTTATTAAAAATTTAAATATGCAAATTTTAAAATGGAATTTATTCAATAGCTCAAAAACCTTTAAGCCTAGAAGGATGAAACTTTAATATAATATTACTTATTATGATATGAATGTGTGTACAAACAATCAAGTATGTAGCTTAAAAACTGTAGAAAATAGAAAATTCACCCATCACCCCCTTAACTATGCTTTGAGGGAAGTAGATTATACAGGGAATGATTGGAAAACATTAGTTCAAGGTAGGGATGTATGGAGAGCTTATGTCCGTGCGGCCATGAACCTACGAGTCCGATAGTGCCAATGAGTTATATATAGCTCGTTACTAAATGCATAATTAAAATAATTCAAGTTGTATTATTTCTTATTGAGAACATGTTAAGGTATCGAACACTCATTTCTTCGGAATTTTATCCTTCTCTTCTTTTTTAGCACAAAGAAGTTATTACAACGTTAGAAGCCATGAACACTATATTAATATTGAAGTTGAATCACGATAGCTCGTTACTGTAAGGGAAATTGAACTCCGATGGCTTATGCAATAAGCTAATATTGATGCGACTCACCATCCACTTTATGCTTCGATTAGCTTTTGCTGAAGCAAGATAATCAGAAAGCATTCCAATCAAATGAGGATAGGCTACTTCATCATATCACGGCCCCACAACATTTAATGTTAATAAAAAATGTAGACTATGTTCAGAGTACTGAATCTATTGGATATAATGCATTTTTTCAATTCTATCTGTAGTAATTCTGCCCGAGGGCAGGTCTTTGACTGCAATCATAGCAGTTTCATGCTGTGCTTTGCAGCTTTACTAGGAAATTATAGGTGGTAGCATACCGTTGCTTTCCACACCAGTGAAGGATGATGGTGATAATGATGATGATAGCCGGATGATTTTCGGGGACTGTTGGGCCCTAAGCATCCTGACATTTGTCTTACAGGTGAGGAAAACCCCCCCAAAAAAAAAACCCTCACCCAGGAGCCTGTCCCGACCGGGAATCGAACTCGGGCCCGCTGCGTGACAAGGCAGAACGCTACCTCGAGATCATAGCGGTGGACTTTTTTCAATTAGTTTAATTATTTTAATACAGAGTGAAATTATCTGTTTTCTTGACACATGTCCATCGCTGAGGCATGGTCGATGGATTTCCAACTGGTAGGGGATTTTAGGCCTAAATCTCCACCTGGTCTGGGTCAATGCCCCTTGTCTTGTTCTGCCTTGGAATACTGATAACCACAAATGACCAGTGATTACCGTGCTCGCATGTGGTTTCGGATTCCCAGATTCAAACTCGGTCTGGATTTTCAGGGCGTAAATATTCTGAGTATGGCTTCCTTTGGAAGAGAAGTAAGGCCGTGAGTCACGTGTCATAGATTTAAGGAACACAAAGAAAATTTAAACATGAAATAAGAGAGCTCTGAACAAATTTTGTTTGTTCTTTCATGTCAGCGTAGGATTTTCGGCACTCGCCTTATTTACCTAGGCTGTTGAAGAGAACAGTATAATAAAAATGCTAACCACATATCTACCATCAAAAGTGTGGGGTGCTTTTTATGATTTTTACATTTTATTCTTAGAGTCTTTACTTTTACCAATATCTGTTTATTATCAAATGTATTAATTGATATAGAGCACCGCACTCTTTTGATGGTAAAATGATTTTCTTTTTGTTGATAACTCTACTTTTATTCTATATGTGTTGGAGATGATTTTTTTGTTGACCACTTTAATTTTATCCCAAGCGTGTGGGAAATTAAAATTATTTTTCATTTTTTAGTTCGGTTTTCTAATAAAGCGTGTTGTTTTAGTTTTTTTAAAACTGTTGTTTATTTCTGAAATATAGGCCTATATCAACTGAATAAGATTAAATTATTTTCAGTATAAAGAGTGGAAAATATTGTTATTGGTCTGAATTTTAAGTTCGAATTTGGGATAAAATAATTATATAGACCTGTAGGGTCACAAGCGCATGGTTCCACGAAAAGTAGCCTATGTAAGGGATTTGGACTGTAATAACTTTTTCCGATAACATATCTAATCAGGCGGCTGCAATATATGTTTCCTGCGTATAACAATAACAGTATTTTTGTTTAGTTTTTAAATCCGCTTTAGTGCTAAAACCAACAGTGGGATCGAAAAATTAAAAAAAAAAATTCAAATCCCCTATGTATTACATATAAATTAAACCACAATTATAAAGTAGATTATGAAAAAAATACGTACAAGATTAAGCTAAGACGGAGAAGTTAGCCTAATAGCATAGTGCTGGAATTCGGAATTTCTAAAAGGTTAGACTTATTCGAATGTGTCTAAATGGCACAAAGACTTGGGTGCGTGTAAGCAGTTTTGAAATTCCCATTGGGTTAAAGAAAGGAGATACACTATCTCTTCTGTTATTCAATTTTTGTTTAATAAACAGGATGTTAAAAGCATTTTAAACAAAGAGTATTAAATAAATAATTAAAATTATCATGGACTAGTGGTCAGCGTTTCTGACTACATTTTTTTGAGGTCCTAGGTTCGTTTTCCGGTCAGACCTTAGGCATTTTTCCTTAAAGGCAATTATTCCTGAGGTTGCCATGATTTGAGATTTAGGTTAAGGACTCTCGTGGCGCTTCATTACCATTTATCACCCATCATATCATCGGGGTAACGTAACTTCACCTTACAACCTAAGAAATGGATTGCAATCTAATGGCATTCGAATATATATATATATATATATATATATATATCGATAAAGCGTCACTGCTATGAAGTAAAAATATTCTCTTTTGTTTGCTTACTTATTATAGTAGCTAGCTACCAGGTGGCAGTGAAGTCCGAGTTCTCGCTCCATCTCGTAATAATGGAGAATATATATATATATATATATATATATATATATAAAGAAAAATTATTTTTTTATTAAATTTGCCCGGTGGTGTAATGAATAGCACGCTGGAGTACCAATCCAGAGGTCCGGGTTCAAATCCCGTCGAGGCATTTATTTTTCTCATGTCATATACATATATCGCAAAAATTAACGACTACAATGAAGAAATAATATATGAACTTAACCCTTAAATTGATAAAGCACCAATTTCTCGTGTCACTTATTTGAATGTTGCGGACCGCACTGAAAACGGTATCATACATAACTATTATTATTGGGTATATTGTGTAATTCTACACACATTTAAGTAATTTCTACTCGTTCGTTTTCTTCTGTTTTATTAAAATTATAAAATAAAATAAACTAATTGATGTATCCTATGGGAAACATTGCGAATTTAAGGGTTAAAAAACAATATATCCAACATAACCAAACTTGAAAACGAATCTGATAATAAGAATAAAAAAACTAGATAACTTTTACGTATACAGTTAAAGAAACAACAAAATTAGCCAAAGCTCTACAAAAGCTTAACAAACATATAAACATAGCATATAGAACTGGAAATAAAGGACATAATAAAAATAACATTGAAGAAAAATGATTTTAACATCAAAGGAGTATATAAATGAACGTGTAAAGATTGTAACAAAGTTTATATCGGAAGAACCAGCAGAGTTTAAAATTATATTTAAAGAGCACATTAAAGAGTTCGTATACGCGGAAAAGAAATCCAGTCATGCCAAACATATAATTCAGGCAGGGCATCATATACAAGATTAATATCAGTATTGCGTGGAGAGAATATACCAACGAAAATAAACATACTGGAACAGATTGAAATTATAAAATAAATCAATAACAACTTGATTCTAAACAAGTACAAAATCCTCTATATAAAATTATCAGCAGCAAGCCAGAACTTCAACGAGGGTCGATGCCAATAGACCTGCTTCCTTCTGCTGATGATGGGGCTAATCCCGAAAGGCCTACCATTTTGTTCATAATCTAAGTTGGCGAGGAGACTGACCTTTAAGGTACATTAATTTTAATCCATTAAATGTACTGTATTCATCTCCCAAGCCTTCTGAGCACTGTGAAGAAGTTGGTAAACTAGGACTCCAAATACCTTGCAGGTTATAAAGATATGTCAATTTTGACATCTCATAAAATTGTGGATATTCTCGGTTAAAGATGCTTCTCTGAAAAATAACGGTTTTATTCTTAACTTATTCATTGCGACAACATATATATATATATATATATATATATATATATATGTAGCGTGCTGCCTTGTCACGCAGCGGGCCCGGGTTCGATCCCCGGTCGGGGCAGTTTTTCTGGGTTAGGTTTTTACCGGGGTTTTTCCTCACCTGTAAGACAAATGTCAGGAAAACTTTAAGGCCCAAACGGTCTCCGAAATCATATGCCATCATCATCATTCTTATCATTATCATCACCATCATCCTTCATCGGTGTGGAAAGCAACAGGAAGCTACCACACCTACACAATTCCCTAGTAAAGCTGCAAGCATAGCATGAAAATGCTATGATTGCAGTGAAGGACCTGCCTTCGGGCAGAATTACTATGGATATATATAGTGGAATTCCGATAACTAGAAATAAAACAGTTCAAACAATACTACATGCTGATAATCAAATAATATTATCGGATTCCGAAGACTGCTTACAAATAGCAGCGTACCAATTATTTAAAATTGCCAGCAAATATAATATGAAAATTTCCACTTCAAGATCTAAATCTATGAGTGGAAAAAACATACAAGGGTGAAAATTGAGATTGATGGAAAAATGATAGAACAAGTGTCTGATTTCTCATACTTAGGAAGTGTATTTGCAGGACATAAGAGTGACACTGATCCAAAATTACAAAAATATAATTAAATGATTGGTGTAACAAGACATTTTGGTAAATAGATGAGGACAGATCCAAAACTAGATAACATAACGTCACATCAAAAGCTGCTCTAAAATACGGAAGTGAAATTTGGATTTTAAATAAAAGAAATTCTCATAAACTTAGAGTAAGCCAAATGCGCTTCTTACGATCATTGTTAGGAGTTACTAGACTGGATCATTAAAGGAACATTGTTATTAGAGAAAAACTTAGAGTACCAGGTTTAAATGAATATATAGAAAGATACCAACAAGAATTGTAAAATCATGTGAGAAGAATGGGAAGAAACAGACTTTCAAAATTGACATTCCAATATACTCCAATTGGAGAAAGGGACCAAGGAAGACCAAAACATAGGTGGAAAGATGGAAAGATGATGACCATGTTGTTTAGATTTACCGTCACAGACCACATGGTCTAAAACGGATTTGTTCGTGATGTTTATATATATTAAAAACGAATAAATTATTCATGCATGAATTCGTTGTGCGAAACATTATAATGCGGTAGTTAGCCTTTAAGTCATCATATATAAATATAGTAGTAAAAGTGACATATAAAAGATTTCAGGGGCTTTTGAACGTTATTCGTTCTTTCCTGAGAAATGTAAAAATATTTACACTCACGCTAGCAGCTCGACCTTAACATACATAAAAACTCTGAGACCCCTCTCATGTTTAAATCGTAAACTTTGCCACCTACCGTATTTTATCTTGGACTTAAAGTTATATAACAATAGAAAGTTATGTTTTCAAACACTTACTGCACATTATTATTATTATTATTATTCCTCCGATCACTAACTGGAGTAACTTTAAGGGATAGAATGAAAAGTGATGAGATAAGGATGCAGTGGAATAGTAGGGAAATGGTTGAACATATACAAAATTATCAGATTAAATGGTTCCAACACGTCCAGAGAATGTCAAGTTCTCGTTTACCAAAGATGATTTACCACCTCAACCCTAAAGGCAAAAGAGACCTCGGAAGACCCTTCAGCCGATGGAAAGATCAGTTTTTGTAGTCGCAGAACGGGCATAATCACCCAATACTGCATTCGGAAGAAGAAGAAGAAGATTATTATTATTATTATTATGCCAAGAGACATGTACACTATTCGTTTTTATGGAATATTCGTCCTGAATCACAAACATTTCCTATAAGAATTTACTCCAAACTATTTTTTTCACTCTTATCGAGCAGTAGAGAATAATTTCTCACTGGTTGTCGTTAAAATAAATACGTAAACAAATAAACTAACAATACGTAAATATACAAGTAAATACATATAAACATACATACGTATATAAAGGAAAGTAAATAAAATGCTAATATGAATACAAATAAGTAAATGGAATAATTAACAATCGTAAACAACTTAGATAATAAGAAAATTAAGTAAATATACTAGTTAAAAATAAAATGATAAATACCTGGGTAAATAAATACCTGTAGTGGTAATCATATAGGATTTCTATTAGGTGTTAATTGATAAGAAATGTCGGGAATTTTCTATAGCGTATTATGAAAATGAAATAATGAAGCTACGTTGTTAGTTTATGCTGATGATGTAGTATTATTGGCCGATAGCGAGGAGATACTAAAGGACAACACGCACACACTATTGAGTAACACTAAGAAATTAGGACTGGAAGTAAATATCAATAAAACTAAATATATGGTCACACGTAGAAATTCATTAAATAATGGAAATGGACAGCTAATGACAAATGAGGGAAATTTTGAGGAAGTGGGTGAATTCAAATACCTAGGAACAATAATCACAAACAGGAATGAGATGCACAGAGAAATTAAACATAGGCTCAATTCTGGAAATGCATGTTATTATGCATTGCAGAGACTCTTGATGTCCTAACTCCTTTCAAAAAACGTTAAACTGAAAATATATAAAACTATTATTCTACCATTTATATTATATGGGTGCGAAACATGGACTCTTACTTTAAGAGAGGAAAGGAGATTACAAGTATTTGAGAATAAAGTACTTAGGAAAATTTTTGGACCAAAGAGAGATGGACAGGTGAATGGAGAAGACTACACAACAATGAACTACATGGTCTTTATAGGAAGTCAGATATAATAAGAACAGTTAAGTCTCGTAGACTCGAGTGCGATGGGCAGGACATGTTACACGTATGGGGAATGGAAGATTTGCATGGAAGCTTCTTGTAGGAAAGCCAGAGGGAAAACGCCCAAGTTGGTAGACCAAGAATGAGGTGGGAGAATAACATTAACTATGATTTGGGAAGAAGATTATACAGGGAATGATTGGAAAGCATTAGCTCAGGATAGGGATGTATGAAGAGCTTATGTCCGCGCGGCCATGAACGTACGGGTTCGATAGTGCCAGTGAGTAAGTAAGTACGTTGAGAAAGTTTTTTAGACTGTAGTTTATTTTGAAATGTTGATAAAAATACCATCTGCAAGTTTCTGAAGAAGGAGCACATGTTCAAACGTGAGTGCTGTGGCGCGTCAAAATTTATTCCCATTATTTTTGACATACTTAGCGTTAGCTATTGGGGGTAAGATGCATATAGATTTCCTGTATACGTTCGATACCATCCACAGTTCACATACTGATTGTGATGCCAGTCTGCACCGCAGTCGCATAGCTCGCGCACTCTAAAGTTGAGCGTCAGTGACGTCATTGTTGTTCTTGGGTAAACAAGAGGTGAATTTGTACTACTACTGACTTAAAATTGTTATTACTGAAGAGGCATTTAAAATGTGAATTTGTACTTAGAATTTATTCTAAGTTAAGCCAAACTTATAACTGACTGCAAAATTACCACGTGTAGCATACGACAGGAACTATCTCAACACTGATACAAACAACACAGTCAACAATTTTCCTTCAGATCTTTACTACGGGTTGGAATGTAGAGTGAGAGCTAACAGTTTGGTTATAAGACGCAAATAAGTAGGTATCGAACCGCAAGATAAGAGAGTGCGAAATATACATTTTGTTGGAGGCCATCAATTTAAATTCCGATGTAATGCTCTTTTATTGAGTTACTGGAGATTATGTGGATCGCACATCCACCTCAAGCGTTGTTACGTTGTTACAACAGCCAAAACATACACTTTTCGGATCAAATCAAGACATTTCCCGTTCCCATTTTCATACCGAACATATCACTTACGCCAATTTATGCAGCGAAAAATTTATATACTAGTAATTTAAACTAATACTCATATTAGCTAAGATTCTTAGATTATGTCAGGTTATTTTAATTTTTGACTAGCTTTCCCAGGAAGCTATCAGTAACTTATACTGACATGGATACATACCTGAAATTTTGATGGAATTATCTATTTTCTATATAACACCTGAACATCAAAATTTAGCTGTGGCGGATATCTACAAGGCCTCGACTTAAAGCTTGGAAAGTGTTATGTTCGACCATTTGGAATGTGGCAGTTGGACAGCCCCTATTAGCTCCGCTCCTTATAGCGGAGATGACATCCTAAAAAGTAGGTAAACAAAAGTGGCTTGTGTAGTGATGGAAGCACAAATTATTTTCATACCATGCACAACATATAATCACGCCATTTTCACATGGTACTTCACATTTGTTTGCAGGCAATATCTAACAGATACAGTAAATTCAGCAGGTCGTTAACAAATAATTAATCGTAAACCATAAATATTTAATCAGCCCCGGAATAGCGGAAAGAAAAATTGGTAATGAATAAATGACTGCATTTTCAAAGTAGTGTCACCTTTAAACACTTCGAAAGTAGTTTGCTATGATTAATAATTATGACCATACAATTATAGACAATTTAATTAAGAAAATGTGTTATAAAAACTATTAAATAAGTTTTTCCTCTACCTAATAAATACATAAATCCATCCATAGCAATTCTGCCCGATGACAGGTCTTTCACTTGGAGAGGGGTTATTGTTGGGCCAAGAGGTAAAGATTGGATTTAGTGACACTAGGAATACTGAAGGAGTTCTCCATGTGTGAGAACTTAGGTTGCTCGGTTGGTATTCGGTAGAGTTGAGGTTCTTATCTCGGGATTCCACGAGGACTTCGTCGGGCAGAATTAATGTACAAAGAATATCTGGTAAAAGTAGTTTATTCTTGACTTTTATAAACTGCAAGTAATTGTATATATATGAAGTGAATTTATCCAACTTTTTAGAACGTAGTGTTTTGAAGTGACTTGATGAAATTATACACGAGAAGTAAGTGACGAGGAGAAGCCTCTCTCGCCTATAGGTAAATTTGTTACTCCCACTACCTCGATCACGTGGACCTAAGGTCTGTGCTTAGGCACATATAACGAAACATATAACTGGTTAATGCGCCCTCCTATTTTGATTCCGGGGGTGTTACAAATTTATTATTGGCGATTTACGCCTTCAGAGGTTGGACCTTTTTTCCCCGTGCTGGCTTCACGTACAGTCTAGTCACAAACATTAGCTAGGCTTGGGTTTTTCTTAGGCTTGGGTTTTTTCCTAGGCTTCCGACGCTAGAAACTTGCCAAGTTCCCACACTTTTGCTAACGATGTTTGTGTCAGGGTAAAACCCCCGCTTGTACATTAGGTAATGGGTTATGGTTATCACGCTAAATCAGTTAACTGGAGGCTTAGAAGATATCTCTACTCAATCTGTCGAGCAAAGGATTATTGTCATTAGTAAGTTATTATCATGTGTCAGCCACTTCCGTCTTCACAAAAGAAAGGGTTACATTACCTGAGTTGTCAGTCTTCTTTAATAACTAATAATTTGATTACATTGATGCTGACTTCTTTGGATCATTTTATACGGCCTTTGCTCCTACATAATCAGGTTCCACTCTCTTCCCTGATCGATTTGAATATAAATATGACCTAAGTCCAGTAACTGCTTCATTTAATGATGTTATAATATCATCTGATTATTATTGCCGATAGGGATTTATTTAGATTTACACAGGAGGCTGTATGAATGGATTGCCACAAATGCCCTATAAACAAATGGAAAAATCAAGGGATTTTTTGTTTATAATCCTCTCGCGTAATATAATGCTAGTATCATAGCTATAGTGGCCTTTAAAGAAAAAATGGCTATAATATTTTGGTTAGAGCACGTTAACCCTGAGAGTGTTGCCAGCACGTCAATTATGTTCAGATTGTAAACACTGATATGTACCCCTTTTACCTGGGATCGTTCTTTGAGGTTAAATAGACTCACTTTCTGCAATATAGACATACATAAATATTCATTAAGAAAAAAAAAGATACACCCTTAATATATTTGGTGGTCTACTCAAACCATTCATGCTTATACAATTACCATTCAAAACTATTTAGTTGAATACCAGTATAGCATAAATTGCTTCTTCATGTGTAACTGCTTATTTTCAATTTAATTTACACCTTAATATCTACCTACATTATAATGTGCGTCTACAGCTTGGGAATTCATTTGCGATGAACCAGTTTTGTCTACTTCAAACCATATGTCGAATAACACTTCAGTCTTGCTAAATTTAATTTAAATTGAGTCAATAAGACTTATTTACATGGATCTATATCTTTGCGACCAAAATACTAAATATCGCGTTTAAGCAGCTGTGCTATCGTTATAAACAATTATTATTGATAGTATTACACCCTTATCATATTTTCCCCATAGGTATTGCATACATACGAATTCATCATGATTATTAATCCATGAAATATTCATGATTCTTAATATTTTATTCTCAACATATTTCGGCCCATTTACTTTGCCAAAGCATAGCTGGCTATATCATTGCTCAGCCAAACGACGTTATTTTCTTAAGCGTGCAAAATCATTTCCTTCGACTGCAGAATCGTATAGTATGTCACATTCGCTTCCACCAGCGACCATGACCTCATCTCATCTCATTATTAACATCGAATACAAATTCGCACAAATTGTCACATTCGCTTCCATCAGCGATCATGACCTCATCTCATCTCATTATTAACATCGAATACAAATTCGCACAAATTGTCACATTCGCTTTCACCAGCGACCATGACTTCATCTCATCTCATTATTAGATAATACGGGATCCCTTGCCCTCAAATATTTTCAACAAAATAGCACGTGTTATACAAACACAGTGACGTGCCGCTTCGGCCCACGTCTACAAATTAAATTCTGTAAATATAATCAACAAATAAATTCCTCACGCTTTATAGGTTCACACCGTCACTCGGCCTTTCAATTAAGGTGCATTGAGCTTCACCCTGTCTCATTAGCTCCTATATTTACGCTGTCTGATTGTTATTTTAGACAAAAGAATCATAATCACCATGATATTATTCGTATTCAGATTGTTGTACAAGTTTCTTCAATTACCTATATGTATTAAACAATGACAATGGCCTATCTGGGCTCATTTTAACATTTACTGGATTAAGTAGATACTGGCAGCTTTCTGCTCGAGCGATTGGGTTAAAACATTTAAAAATATAGATCCATTCTCTATCGATAAGTTCAAATCAACAATTTATTAATCGCCCTCAATCTTAGCTGAAAGTGGACATGCATGTGTTATGTATTCACCCTAATTCAATTAATTATATCATATTCATCAATATGGGGGTATTATCATGATTAATATCTAAATTGACATTTCACTTTATTTTTTTTCGCAGTCATTGTGCCCTTTCCTCTCGCGATTAGCGTTTTCATCTAGGCCTATTTAATCACTTTATTAGTGTTATTTATTTTAATTACTGATTATATTTGGTACTTTACCATACAACACTTATTTATTTTTTTTTCACTAATACTTTTCATTTATGTCCTAATCTCAGCTAGTATTGAGTTCGAATCCCGTGAAAACTGGTTCATGCATTTAAGTATAATTTATCAGGTCTTGTTTTTTTTTTTTTTTTCGTTTGGGGATTATGTAGAGCTTATATTGTTTGTACCTTTTGTATGTTATATCAAAATTTTGTCGGTATATAACCACTTCCTTACCTGGGTACTGCATAATTTCAGCGTTTACATTGACCTTTATCTCATACCTAAAATCACAGTAGTGTCTACCTGTGCACACAATACAATATAGTACAATGCAAGACATACACACATACGTAATATATCCATTCCGTTGTCATTCTTACGTGTAAAAATCTCTCCCCCCTATTTTTCGAGTGTCATTTTCACTGTCCGTCTATCTACCCTTAATACTATTAGTGTCTAATTTCACAGTCTGTTAACTCGCAAAGGCCTCCTGTACTATTATTATATACATGTTTTGCGATACTACGCCCACACGCAAACAAACTCTGAACACTCGCAATGGTAATTTATTCACATTTTTATTTTCTCGATCTTGAAACTTCGCCACCTGTCACTCTCCATACCATTACATAAGTTTGCTACGAACCAGATAGGCTTTGTTCGCTCACGCCTTCTCCTTGTATGGCCTGAGTTTCTGTAAGTGGTAACGTCCCATAACCTTGTCCCTGGCGTCGGCCCACTTTACCTCGTACGTGTGTGTGCCGAATTGTTTGGATATGAGCCCTGGCCCTTTCTATTCCTACTTCTTAACAACATAAATACACACAGATATATTCTCCGTTAAATCACTGTAATATTTTGATTTCTTATATAGGTAAAAAGTAAAAAAAATGCTTATTCTGTTGTTGTGTCACTTACTGCTTCCTTCCTTCAGTTGCTGTCTGTCTGCTTGTTGCCATCATCTTCTCTGTCCTGGTTGCCTCGTGGTCGTGGGACTTAGTCGTTCTGCCGTTGATTTCTATTCGTGTGTTACTTTACGACCTATTCTGCCCGCACGTTAGGGAGCCAATATGGAGAGGGGTTATTGTTGGGCCAAGAGGTAAAGATTGGATTTAGTGACACTAGGAATACTGAAGGAGTTCTCCATGTGTGAGAACTTAGGTTGCTCGGTTGGTATTCGGTAGAGTTGAGGTTCTTATCTCGGGATTCCACGAGGACTTCGTCGGGCAGAATTAATGTACAAAGAATATCTGGTAAAAGTAGTTTATTCTTGACTTTATAAACTGCAAGTAATTGTATATATATGAAGTGATTTATCCAACTTTTTAGAACGTAGTGTTTTGAAGTGACTTGATGAAATTATACACGAGAAGTAAGTGACGAGGAGAAGCCTCTCTCGCCTATAGGTAAATTTGTTACTCCCACTACCTCGATCACGTGGACCTAAGGTCTGTGCTTAGGCACATATAACGAAACATATAACTGGTTAATGCGCCCTCCTATTTTGATTCCGGGGGTGTTACAAATTTATTATTGGCGATTTACGCCTTCAGAGGTTGGACCTTTTTTCCCCGTGCTGGCTTCACGTACAGTCTAGTCACAAACATTAGCTAGGCTTGGGTTTTTTCTTAGGCTTGGGTTTTTTCCTAGGCTTCCGACGCTAGAAACTTGCCAAGTTCCCACACTTTTGCTAACGATGTTTGTGTCAGGGTAAAACCCCCGCTTGTACATTAGGTAATGGGTTATGGTTATCACGCTAAATCAGTTAACTGGAGGCTTAGAAGATATCTCTACTCAATCTGTCGAGCAAAGGATTATTGTCATTAGTAAGTTATTATCATGTGTCAGCCACTTCCGTCTTCACAAAAGAAAGGGTTACATTACCTGAGTTGTCAGTCTTCTTTAATAACTAATAATTTGATTACATTGATGCTGACTTCTTTGGATCATTTTATACGGCCTTTGCTCCTACATAATCAGGTTCCACTCTCTTCCCTGATCGATTTGAATATAAATATGACCTAAGTCCAGTAACTGCTTCATTTAATGATGTTATAATATCATCTGATTATTATTGCCGATAGGGATTTATTTAGATTTACACAGGAGGCTGTATGAATGGATTGCCACACACTGCAATCATGGCATTTTAACGCTATGCTTTGCAGCTTTACTAGGGAATTATAGGTGTGGTAGCTTCCCGTTGCTTTCCACACCGGTGA